>CM029613.1:10787547-11458526 GCA_017311315.1 Dendrocalamus latiflorus
TATGATGTGCGAGTATCATACACGGTTCTATATACCAACCGTCTGTGAATTATGATATAGAGCACAAAGACAATATATATTGGTGCAATGTAAATAGTTAGTCTCAAAACATAAAATAGCAAATTTTTATAAGGCTTATATATGCTCATTTGAAAGGTTTTGACGAGATCTACAACTTTACAATTGAGGCAAACTCCAAATTCTGAAGGGAAGATAAATTTTTTTTTTGGCAAAAACAGAGACCGAAAACTTGCAATGCAAATTTAGGGCTAAAGATGGCCGATTTTGGGGAGTCTTAGATGGTGACTAGAACAAGCCAAATATTTTTTGGATCGTGCTTATTGTTAGCTTTCCAACGAGTACAAGAACGTTAAAAACGGATACCGTATGCAAAAGTTATGTTCGTTTTACTAAAGATGTCTTGGAACGGAATTCTACTCGGACACGAATTTGTATCGGGTTCAAATTGAGACTGTTTTATCTTTCAATATCATAGGCCAATATTGCTGATTTTTTTGAAAGTTTGTGGCTATATGTAGAAGGACTCTACCAATTTTCATTGGATTGGGTATAAATTTGTCATGCTTTTTAATTTTTGGGAAGGTAGACACTTTTTGAGATGTTCTACATGGCACAGATGGTTTTTAATTCGAAACATCTGTGATAATTCTAGACATCATAAATGGTTCTCCTTAAGAACCGTCTATGAATTATCATAGACGGTTCTTATTAAAAATAGTCTGTGATAATTATAGACATCATAGGCAGTTTTTAATCCGAACCATCTATGATAATTATGTATCACAGACGGTTTTAACCATCACTAGTAATATAGACAATCACGCTTATAAAATAGTATGTGATAATTAGAACATAGATAGTTCCAGGGAACCGTCTATGATGAGGTGTCTAGTATAGCATTTTTTTTGTAGTAGTGTGCCCAATTTAATCAATCACTCTAAGATGTGCTCTCCTCCTTTAGCTATCACTTCCTCTTCCGCTTTATGTAATGCATCCATTCCGTCTGATTGGTTCTATTGTAAACATGATCCGATGCGGTCTATTTAAAACTTTGATATGTAATATTAATATATCGTATGGTTTATGTTATATATGAAATGATTCAGTGATGTATCTATGAGTATTATCTATTGATCTAGAGAATAGTACAATATTTTCACAGAGAATTTTAAATTGGCTAAATCCGGATTGGACTGTGTTTGCTTCCTCTAAATAGCCGAGGTAGTACAAATGTTTGCGTTCAGCTTGCGTTTCGAGGAGTGGGCCGGCCCATTCAAGTTCCGTTATTTCTTTCGTGGCCCTGGCTTATAAACGAATGCTTTACTTGCATTAATACAACCTGTATAGCCAAGAGGGTAACTGACGTTAAAACATTAGTGCCTCCCAGATACACAGTCTCAGTTTCGATCCAATTGATCAGTAGGGATTTCACTTCTTGTGTTTTACCATTGTGAATTGTAGACTTGTGATCTAGGTACAGCCTTCGGTAGGGATTACTAAAGGTCATTTCACTCAACTGGAAGAATTTGTAAAATTAATAACGCTGGGAGAAATGCTTCTCAATCAAAGGAAGAAATAAAAAGAACCTAAAGAACAAAGAGCTCACGTCCGGCCGCTACATCTTCACATCGAGCAGTTCAGAACGTAGTTGCACAACTACTACTATTCTCAGTGTGCATTTTTTAGCGGTGGCTGATAGCTTTTGATCCTAACATGAGTACTTATATAAACAAAGCGAATGTCGATAAACCGATAAGCTGTTTCGAAAAGGCTGCCCTAATAAACTGCTTCAATATTGATATATCATAGACGGTTTTTAGTTACAAACCGTCTGTGATTACCACCTATCACGGACGGTGTTTACTTAAAAACCGTTTGTGATTATCAGCTATCACAGACGGTTTTTAGTTACAAACCGTCTGTGATATTCTTTTCTAACCCTAAATCTATTCCTGTTTATTGGTTAGCCTCAGGAAATGCTACCCATGCCCTCTGAAACAAGCAGATAAACATGTACATGTATATATACAATTCACATCTCAATTCATTTCACAAACACAAAACATCCAATTCACAAACATAAAACATCCATTTCGCAAATCAATTAATTGAAATGAAATAAATATCCATTAACAAATACACAATTACAAAAGATCTACATTGCATTTGCACTTAGATGGTAACATTGCATTTTTTTATTGCTCTATCACTCCGGAATTGAGGTCTCGTGAAAGGAACAGATCCATAATCAACGAACTTGTCAGGCTGCACAAGCTATACTTGGATGGTGCATGATTGCTATTCAAGTATTGCTTGTTCAGCTGACAAGTTCATTGATTATGGATCCGTTTCTTTCGTGAGACCTCGATTCCGGAATGATAAGAGCAATAAAAAAATCATTGTGCGCAGTGGAACTCTCCATCTGATCTTATGACTTTAGACCACAAAAACCAAGCACACTCTCCTCGAATTTGTGCAAGGTCCGGCTGTTTCAATGCAGTTGCAGAGATGTTCGCAGCCTGTCGATAGGAATATCAATGTGCGTACATATATAACCTGACAAGTATAAAATAAATGTGGGAAGATTGACAAACGTTAGAATTGGTGATCTTCGAGGAATCGAGGAGTAGTCTCATATGGTGGCAAACGTAGAATCCACATGTGTTGCCCGGATCCTGCTGGTGACACTGCAAAAAATAGAATGTGTTAATTCAAGAGGTAGTACTACCAAGTGTTGTATAGGATTAACTAATGTGTACTAGCGAATACCCGAAAATTGCGAACATATTTGAAGGGCTTGGCCCCTTTCGTCGAGCCACGTGTCTCTGCAACGTACGTGGCGAACGACCTTCGTTATTCGAAAAAGTTAGATTAGTCATTCAGAAGGAAAGAAAGAGTACAATGTAGTTATGCATGGAGAAAATGTACTTACATATCGAGTATTTGGGCGATAGCTATGTAGTCGTATTTGTTCTTACTTAGAGAATCAAGGTATATAGCCTTGTTCCATTTTGGTATAATTACAATTAAAATCCAATGGAAGTGCTCATTGTATGGCATAAGAACAAATTCCTTATCGCGGCGAGCCAGCAGTGTTGATGTAATATAAGTCTCGACGAAAACTGCATCCTCCTTGATGGTATCAATGGCGACCAAGCGTGGGTCCAGGAAACCAATTGGTGATTTCGATGATCTAGCTTGGGTCAGCATGAATATATATATACCCAAAAAAGCAACAAATTATATATGACATATATCGGTATTACATGAACAGAGACTGCGATTGTACAGACTTACAGCGTCCAGCATCGAACGAGTGAGGCGTCGAGAGCGTTGAGCGTGAAAAGATCAAATATATCCTCAAAGGTCACCGCGAAGACACATTCCTGAATTTCGTGGTGGAAATGATCCCGGCTAAATTTGATAGTGATACCTGAGTGCCGTTCTTCCTGTGGCTTATTGGACTGTTGCATATACCAAGCGTGTAATGTTTGGCAACCAAGTCCTAGGATTAGGAGGTACTCTTCTGGGATTATTATCGGCTCGCCTAGCACGAATTTGCGGGCCAGTGGCAGGTACGGGATATCATCATCCTTCTTTGGTTTGCCCCTGCCACTGCCTCAGCTGTAGGTCGACTTTATGGTAGTCGACTGTAAAGGTAGCACTGGTGCAAGTTGCTTTGACAAGAATAGCACCCGTGGAGATAGCACCGGTATAGGTAGCGGTGCTGGAGATGAGTCTTGTGGAGATGGCACCAGTGCATGTAGCTCTGGTTCGAACTGCCCTTTTGGTCCTGCCACCGTTGAAGAAGCCTGCAAGAAGATGTCGCTTTTGGGCCACTGGATGAATGTTCCAATGGCCTGCCCTAGAGTCATGATCTCATCGTTGGGGGCTTCGGTACCGGGATGACCTCAAAATTAACATGCACACCATCCACATTAACTTTTGCGAAGCCTGGCGCTAAAGCTTGACCGTGCACCATGGCCCCGACACCAGACGGATATGCTTGGCCCCAAGCAGCGTACAAGGGAACGGAGGCACATCTCACTTGGAGCCTGCACTTCGTAGGCTCCTACATAACGATACAAAATTAGCTACTCGAATAGGCCTATCAATGGAGCAAGCATTCGAGAGATAATAATTATTACCAGGATATTGTCCACAGGAAATCTGGCCTCGCTTTCCGTCGGATTGGACGCGCAACTACTCGGACAGTTCTACGGACTAGCTAGCACGGCGGTGGCGGCCTGCTGATTTTCTGTATGTCTCCGCACCTCATGTCTGACATAATCAGCCAGCTTCTCTCTAAGAGATGCCTTGATCTCTTCTCGTAGCCGTGTCTCACACTCGGCTTTGGTTCTCTTCCTACGCCGATACATTTTGGAGTCATCTTGGAAACCATGTTTCCAAGGAACGTAAAGCCCAAGGCCTCTCGTACGACCCGGGTGCTCCTTGTTTCCCAGGGCTGCGGAGAGCATATCATTCTCTCTTGTTCCCTGGAATGATCTCAGGGTAGATTCAAAACTCAGCTCTTCTTGCAAGAGCACGACATGTCATTTCACTTCGTACGAAGTTGTGGAGTAATTACAAGCTACATAGTTCGATCGATATCTTACCAGGCGCTGGGACACTTGCTGGTCTGTAGGGTTTCGAAAGGAGACGTCCCTTGATGTCATTGTAGATGACCTTGCTCTAATCCAATTTCGAGCGCGGTCATCCGGGATATTGGCAAATGGCGGGGCGATGTCCTGCAGGGCTGCCAGGTCATCCTCCCTCCTCCACTGCGGGATTTGACCCACATACCCAGTTGTGCCAAGTCTGTGGGGGTGTGTTTTTTGCCTGGAGGGCCTTGTGCGCCGCACTTGTACTTTTGAAATCTTTGGTCGTCTTCATCGCCTTGAACTCTTCCCATTGTGGTTCCAGGAATGGGTATTTATGAAAGGGTGTTTCGTCCATCTCCACGTATTTCTGGACAAGCGTGCTCTTGAAGTTCTTCCATGCTTTGGACGCCGCTAGCAAGGTTTGTCGTTGCACGAAGTCTTGGTGTTCTTCTGGGATCTCGAACGATGCCAAAATTTCGGTCAGCAGCTCACGTTTTCGAGTCTCAGGCACGCTCTTCCACAAATTGAATGTGATCTCAATTCGTTCTTGTGCAACTATTCCAACCATTCTTCGGAATGCGCTTACTGCTTTGGGAGGAAGGAGAGGGGTCCCAGATCCATCGACCTCTGTGATGGTAAATCGACACTCAGGCTTCTTCGATAGCCCTCTTCCTCGGTGTTTTGATTTTGCGATGATGATGATCCAATTGGAGCGGACACATCCGGCGATGATGTTGAAGAATGTGCAGATGATATGTTGCTCAATTTGTGGGTCTATTAGGATAAGATAAGAAAGTGCTATACCATAAGATAAGAAAGTGCCATACTATGCAGCTAGAGTACATGCTAAGATAAGATAAGGATAGGATAATATACATATACATATACATATACATATACATATACATATACATATACATATACATATACATATACATATACATATACATATACATATACATATACATATACATATACATATACATATACATATACATATACATATACATATACAACTCTAGAGTACATGCTAATGGGCCATATATACACATGTATGATGTTATGCTCTGGTTTGAATAATGGTTTAAGATTTGTTAAATTAAGTCTTTGGATATTGTGTTTTACAAGATTAAAAAGAGGCAAGCAAACTATGTAGCTTTTTTCATTTGTTTTACAAGATTAAAAGAGACAATGCTAAAGATAATGCTAAGGAAATTTGTGATGATTGCTAGCAGGTAACATATGAAAGAATATATATATAAAGGAACATCTATATTCATCACAGATTTATACAATCTAACATTTTTTAATTGTGCACTCCACTCCCTGTTGATCCATTCTCATCTTAGGAGCCTTTCCTTCTTCCATTAGCCATGACTCCACTCCTCCTGTGTTAAGCTTGAGCCCTCTGTAGATAGGTTGATCCTTATACCCCAAGTAGTGTAGAAGCTTCCGCAGTATCCTTACAAAATCCCCCTCTTGTGCGGCATGGGCCATGTAGTCCCAGTGGCTGTCCTCACCATTTCCTGCCATCTGTGCATTTAAATAACTAGTGTTAGTAACTTTTGGAAATACCAATGAATGATAGGCTAGAAATAGATCTAAGATGGATAAGGAAAAGAGATATTATGCTATATTTTAAATTTTATTTTTTTTTTCATAGATACTGTGTTCCTATACCCATCCTAGTACCGTTCTAAGGCTTTTACCCTACAGTCGTATGCTCTGATACCAGCTCTGTCAGACCCGGATTTTTCAATCCGAATCTACTGTGTTTTACTGCACTAATCCCTGGATCAGTAGTTAGTGCACACACGTACATTGCTGAATCACGCCATACATCGCACAGATAATAATATTACAAAGTTTAAGTTACACCACGTCGGGTGACAGTTTACAAATGGGGCCGATAGGCCAAGTGTCTCCATTACAAGCACACAGCGGAAATAGAAGCAAAAGTAAAGCCATAACCACAGGCAAGCGACTGGAAGGGTAATGTGTGCAATATATATCGCCAGGAATCCGACAATATACGTGCACACAAAGCCAAGGGTCTACTTGTCTATGACTATCCAACGGGTCCTACGCCTTAGTTTCCTCCATTGTCCTTCTCCTCCTCAGCAGGGGCATCCTCGTAAGCATAATGATCTTGTAACGCTGTCTCTGTGTTGTGTAATGCGAGTGTGAGCACAATCCACCGTGCCCGCGAGTCAACACACAGAATGCAATATATACATGCTAGGTTTGTCAAGGAAGGCTCTGGGTTATTTTGTTTTGCGATGAGTGCTTTTGAATACAATTAACTAAAAACTCCTATGACCTAGCAGTTTTATAAATCCGGACCATTGTTTTTAGGACATATGATATAGTTCATTTTTGGCACAGAAGTCATCCACCGTTACATGGCTCCTGCACCACATAGTTTATTTCAGCATATAGCCGCTTAATTTACCACTGAGATGACACCCAGGACAACTCAAATTAGGGCGGTCCTTTGCCCTACCATTTCCCAATCCCATTTCCAACTCATTTTGAAATAGAACTATATCTAGTTAAGCTCCCATGTCCGCCCTTAACCGTGGGCACGGCTATTCGAATAGTTTTGACTCTGCAGAGTTCGTACACTTTACCCACAAGAGACGGTTCACTCGTTGCCCCACACGATTCCTAAGCCGTGTGGTTGAACAAACCATCACAGTAACTGTTCAACGTACCTCGCCCTTTCTGTCATTTCACCCTATGGGTCGTTCCCACTTGCGGTGGGTCCCATACGTTGTGCGGGATATCCTACTTCTGAACGTCTAGCAGCTGGCCACGCCCCTGCTAGCCCGCCACAGTAGAACCTCACTCTCTACGAGTGTCCCATTCAAGTCGTCCTATGGACAGCCACTTGCACTAGCTCATCACCCTCGCCTGTGAGAATGACTTCCAGGGTCTAGTAAGTCTACTGAGCTAGGTTGTACTTTACAGACTTGTGGTTGCACTGTTTTACACGGGGTATCATGACGAGATTCGGTCCTTAGGGCTACCCGGATGGTCCTACCTCATTTCATATTTTGTGCTTCCACTGCACCACACCCAACCCCCTAACCATCCATCCAGGTACATAAGCATTTTTGGGGGTTTTCAGGGGCATAAAATAACAATGCTAAAGTATAACAGTCATTCCCACCATGACTGCCCAAATCATTGCATGTTGAAAGTGTTGATCATGGGGTATCGAATACCCCAACTACCCAGCATTTCTAAGCATCATTGTATATAGGGACTTATTTGCAAAAAGCTACAATATTACATAAGTTACTATGGTGACAAGGTTCACTCATCAAAATGGAATCAATGGAATATACCAACAAGCATATTAAGGGACATAACTAACAGTTATCAAAGTCAAATTAACTTTGCTCATAAAAGATGGCATGCAATTTGCTAGATTTAAAAGAAATTATCATTTGCACAAACATGGGTTCAATATGGTCAAGTGTTAACTCGCCTTGGTCACGGGGGTCGAGGTCTTGATTTTCAGAAGCTCCTAAGGTGGCTGCCTCCTCCTCTTCTTCTTGGACCTCGTACGCTATTTAATCGTGCGCAAAAACCCAAATAAAAGAAAAGCAATAATCACTCAAAAAGTCACCAGAAATTCAAATAGACTCTAAAAATTATGGTTCTGGTTTCATTTGCTAGTTCTCGAATTTAGATGAATTTAGAAATTTGTCCCACTTAATTTGGAGTTAGGATGAAGAAGTTACAAGCATTTAAAGTCCTCAGTTCATAAAAATCCCAGAAATTGGGAAAAGTCTGACATGTGGGTCCCACTAGTTATTTTTAATTCATTTTCAGTAATTTATTATTTTCTGCGTTGTACCTATGACAGGTGGGTCCGGGGTTACTTTATCAATTTATTTCTAACCCGAGGCCACTGACATGCGGGCCCAGCTGTCAGTGAGCCGCTTGGTTACGACCGCTGACAGGTGGGGCCCACCTGTCAGCCCGGGGATTAAAAGAAGAAATTCAACCCGGCGCGCGGCGGAGCCGGGGCTCGAACGCGCGCGGCCAGGGAACTTCGGGGGGGGGGGGGGGGGGGGAAAGAGAGTTTGCTGCGCTAGCCAGGTGAGACTCCAAGTGTTGCTTATCCTATACGGGTCGATTAATCCCCTTATACCAATACTCCTAGCGTATCATGTGAAAAGAAATTCCAACTAAAAGTGCGGCCGAGGGAATTCGAACCCGGGCCGATCGCAAGAGTTTGCACAGCGCTAGCCACCCGAGCACACGGCCTTACCTGACTGAGAGGGCGAGGCGGCTCTCTTGAATAAGGCTTGGGGAGGAGGTCGGGGCAGAGAAGCTCGGGGCGGCGGTCGGGCGGCGGTGTCGTCAGCGGAGGGTGACCGGAGGGGTGCGGTGAAGGGCAAAAACACGTTGCCGAAGTCGAGAGGGTGTCGGAGGTGGTGGAGTCGGAGTCCGGGGAGGCCCGAGATGGCCCGGCGGCGAGCGGTGGCGGAGATTCGGGAGGGTCGTCGGCGCCGGCGTCGTAGGGTCGTCGGGAGGCTCAGGGAAGACCGGGTGTCGATCGGCGGTGCTCTGGAGGTGGTGTGGGTAGGAGGTATTGAGTTCCCGCGGCTTGAATCAACGGGAAGCTCCGGTGGTCGGGGTTGGGGAAGAAGCACGACCGACGGCGGCTTACGGGTTCTTGGCTCGATTGGTTTTGGTGAGAGGGAGGACGGAGCGTGGGGAACTCAAGAGCGCGCTCGGGGGTCCTTATAGAGGGCCGAGCGGGGCTAGCAACGGTGCTCCCGCCCGGGCGGTCATGTCGTGGGCGGTGGAGGCAGTTACGGCGCGGGATTCCTGGGATTCGGGGGTGATGGCGCTGGGGGACTGCAGCACTGCGCCGCACGCCCGACGAGAGGGAGGGATTTCGGCTGCAGCGTGGATTCGGCCGGGGCGCCATTTCAACGGGCGCAGGGGGCGGAATACGCGCTGACCCGGGGCGGCGCGCGCGGCATAGCGGGGAGGCGACCCCCGACGGGACGGCGGTGGACTTTGCAGGCATGAGTTCGGGGCGAGCCGCGGTCCTTCGGTCCGAAGCGGCGTCGATCCGGGCAAAAGGGTTCAGCCCCCTGTTTGGAACTTGCGAGACAGTGGAGGAAGAAAAACAGTGAGATGGGGGGGGGGGGTGCCCCTTCGGCAGGGGAGGAGGAAGGTGGGCCGCGCCTGAGGGAAGGTGGTGGGGGTCGGGCTGGGTCGGGCTGGTCTGGCTCCCACCCCATTGCATTCTTTTTTTTCATTTTTGCTTTTGCATTTGAATATGTATATACATACCTCTGTATATATATATGTATCCTGGGTATATACATGCATACTCATTCTTATTTATTCTCTGGTTTATATGTGTACATATATCTATTTTACTTACATATATATATATATATTCACATATATACATTTACTTCATTTACCTATTTACTTGCCTTCCTATATATTTCCCTCTTGGCTACTTTATTATTCCTTTATTTTTGTATTGCTCTTTTATACTAGTTTTCACAATGAGGTGGTATATTTTTAACCTGGTTTCTTCCTTCGTATACTGGATCATCTTCTCAGATTCGTGTCTACAATTCTTAGTTTCTTGTTATTTCATGTGTGGGTTTTTCCTTCTTGCTCCTTTTATCTTTTAAATCTTTTGCCTAATTTTAAGAAAATATTATAACTCCAAAAGCAAACGGAAATACAATACAATTATAATCGATAACTTCACATTTCCTTAATATCATTTTTCAGGATGTTACAAATCTACCCCCCTTAAAAAGAATCTCGACCCCGAGATTCAGTCTACCTAGTGAATAAATCGGGGTAATCTTTCCGCAGTTGATCCTCTCGTTCCCAGGTAGCTTCTTTCTTGGAGTGATGGCTCCATTGCACTCTGCACATGCGAATGATTTGAGTTCGTGTCTTTTTCTCCACGGTGTCCAAGATCTTGATTGGACGCTCCTTGTAGGTTAGGTCTTCTTCAATCTCGATCGCTTCCAATGGGGCTTGATCCTCTGGCACTCGTAGGCACTTCTTGAGTTGGGACACATGGAAGACGTTGTGCACCTCAGCTAGATTTGAGGGCAACTCTAGCTGGTAGGCAACTTCTCCCTTTTTAGCCACAATTGGGAATGGCCCAACATATCGTGGGGTAAGCTTGCCTTTAACCTTGAATCGCTTGACTCCTCGCAATGGTGATACCTTCAGATACACATGATCTCCAACTTCGAAGCTTAGTGGTCTTCTTCTCTTGTCCGCATAGCTCTTTTGCCTGGACTGGGCTGCTAGCAATCTGTCTCTGATTATGCGAACTTTTTCTTCGGCCTGTTTTAATGTATCTGGGCCAAAGATATAGCCTTCTCCTACTTCCGACCAGTGAAGCGGGGTTCGGCACTTTCTTCCATACAACGCTTCAAATGGGGACATTTGTAGGCTGGCTTGGTGGCTATTGTTGTAGGCAAATTCGGCATACGGCAGACACTTATCCCACTCTTTTGAAAAATCCAGGGCACAAGCTCGGAGCATGTCCTCCAATATTTGATTTACTCTTTCAGTCTGACCATCTGTCTGAGGGTGGTATGCGGTACTGAAATCCAGATGGGTGCCGAGGGCTTCATGTAGGCTGGACCAAAAATGCGAGGTGAACTGGGAACCTCGATCCGAGACTATTCTTTTTGGCACTCCATGTAAACACACAATGCGTGACATATACAGCTCTGCTAGCTTATCTCCTTTGTATGTGGTCTT
Source organism: Dendrocalamus latiflorus (assembly GCA_017311315.1). NCBI lineage: Eukaryota > Viridiplantae > Streptophyta > Magnoliopsida > Poales > Poaceae > Dendrocalamus > Dendrocalamus latiflorus. The sequence goes on from CM029613.1 coordinate 10,798,944, forward strand.
GACAGGAATGAAATGGGCAACCTTGGTCAACCTGTCAATTATAACCCACACGGAGTCATATCCTGACTTGGTTCGTGAAAGTCCTGTGATAAAGTCCATTCCGACTTCTTCCCACTTCCACTGAGGTACTTGTAAGGGCTGTAGCAAGCCTGCTGGCCTTTGGTGTTCAGCCTTCACTCGCTGACACACATCGCAACAAGCCACAAACTCTGCTATGTCCCTCTTCATTCTTGGCCACCAATAGCATTGCTTCAAATCCTGATACATCTTGGTGCCCCCAGGGTGGAGAGAGTATGCGGAGCTATGAGCTTCTTTGAGGATCAGGTCTTTAAGGTCCTTTTGATGAGGCACAAAAATACGAGTCCCGTATCTCAACACTCCCTGTTGATCCATTCTCATCTTAGGAGCCTTTCCTTCTTCCATTAGCCATGACTCCACTCCTCCTGTGTTAAGCTTGAGCCCTCTGTAGATAGGTTGATCCTTATACCCCAAGTAGTGTAGAAGCTTCCGCAGTATCCTTACAAAATCCCCCTCTTGTGCGGCATGGGCCATGTAGTCCCAGTGGCTGTCCTCACCATTTCCTGCCATCTGTGCATTTAAATAACTAGTGTTAGTAACTTTTGGAAATACCAATGAATGATAGGCTAGAAATAGATCTAAGATGGATAAGGAAAAGAGATATTATGCTATATTTTAAATTTTATTTTTTTTTTTCATAGATACTGTGTTCCTATACCCATCCTAGTACCGTTCTAAGGCTTTTACCCTACAGTCGTATGCTCTGATACCAGCTCTGTCAGACCCGGATTTTTCAATCCGAATCTACTGTGTTTTACTGCACTAATCCCTGGATCAGTAGTTAGTGCACACACGTACATTGCTGAATCACGCCATACATCGCACAGATAATAATATTACAAAGTTTAAGTTACACCACGTCGGGTGACAGTTTACAAATGGGGCCGATAGGCCAAGTGTCTCCATTACAAGCACACAGCGGAAATAGAAGCAAAAGTAAAGCCATAACCACAGGCAAGCGACTGGAAGGGTAATGTGTGCAATATATATCGCCAGGAATCCGACAATATACGTGCACACAAAGCCAAGGGTCTACTTGTCTATGACTATCCAACGGGTCCTACGCCTTAGTTTCCTCCATTGTCCTTCTCCTCCTCAGCAGGGGCATCCTCGTAAGCATAATGATCTTGTAACGCTGTCTCTGTGTTGTGTAATGCGAGTGTGAGCACAATCCACCGTGCCCGCGAGTCAACACACAGAATGCAATATATACATGCTAGGTTTGTCAAGGAAGGCTCTGGGTTATTTTGTTTTGCGATGAGTGCTTTTGAATACAATTAACTAAAAACTCCTATGACCTAGCAGTTTTATAAATCCGGACCATTGTTTTTAGGACATATGATATAGTTCATTTTTGGCACAGAAGTCATCCACCGTTACATGGCTCCTGCACCACATAGTTTATTTCAGCATATAGCCGCTTAATTTACCACTGAGATGACACCCAGGACAACTCAAATTAGGGCGGTCCTTTGCCCTACCATTTCCCAATCCCATTTCCAACTCATTTTGAAATAGAACTATATCTAGTTAAGCTCCCATGTCCGCCCTTAACCGTGGGCACGGCTATTCGAATAGTTTTGACTCTGCAGAGTTCGTACACTTTACCCACAAGAGACGGTTCACTCGTTGCCCCACACGATTCCTAAGCCGTGTGGTTGAACAAACCATCACAGTAACTGTTCAACGTACCTCGCCCTTTCTGTCATTTCACCCTATGGGTCGTTCCCACTTGCGGTGGGTCCCATACGTTGTGCGGGATATCCTACTTCTGAACGTCTAGCAGCTGGCCACGCCCCTGCTAGCCCGCCACAGTAGAACCTCACTCTCTACGAGTGTCCCATTCAAGTCGTCCTATGGACAGCCACTTGCACTAGCTCATCACCCTCGCCTGTGAGAATGACTTCCAGGGTCTAGTAAGTCTACTGAGCTAGGTTGTACTTTACAGACTTGTGGTTGCACTGTTTTACACGGGGTATCATGACGAGATTCGGTCCTTAGGGCTACCCGGATGGTCCTACCTCATTTCATATTTTGTGCTTCCACTGCACCACACCCAACCCCCTAACCATCCATCCAGGTACATAAGCATTTTTGGGGGTTTTCAGGGGCATAAAATAACAATGCTAAAGTATAACAGTCATTCCCACCATGACTGCCCAAATCATTGCATGTTGAAAGTGTTGATCATGGGGTATCGAATACCCCAACTACCCAGCATTTCTAAGCATCATTGTATATAGGGACTTATTTGCAAAAAGCTACAATATTACATAAGTTACTATGGTGACAAGGTTCACTCATCAAAATGGAATCAATGGAATATACCAACAAGCATATTAAGGGACATAACTAACAGTTATCAAAGTCAAATTAACTTTGCTCATAAAAGATGGCATGCAATTTGCTAGATTTAAAAGAAATTATCATTTGCACAAACATGGGTTCAATATGGTCAAGTGTTAACTCGCCTTGGTCACGGGGGTCGAGGTCTTGATTTTCAGAAGCTCCTAAGGTGGCTGCCTCCTCCTCTTCTTCTTGGACCTCGTACGCTATTTAATCGTGCGCAAAAACCCAAATAAAAGAAAAGCAATAATCACTCAAAAAGTCACCAGAAATTCAAATAGACTCTAAAAATTATGGTTCTGGTTTCATTTGCTAGTTCTCGAATTTAGATGAATTTAGAAATTTGTCCCACTTAATTTGGAGTTAGGATGAAGAAGTTACAAGCATTTAAAGTCCTCAGTTCATAAAAATCCCAGAAATTGGGAAAAGTCTGACATGTGGGTCCCACTAGTTATTTTTAATTCATTTTCAGTAATTTATTATTTTCTGCGTTGTACCTATGACAGGTGGGTCCGGGGTTACTTTATCAATTTATTTCTAACCCGAGGCCACTGACATGCGGGCCCAGCTGTCAGTGAGCCGCTTGGTTACGACCGCTGACAGGTGGGGCCCACCTGTCAGCCCGGGGATTAAAAGAAGAAATTCAACCCGGCGCGCGGCGGAGCCGGGGCTCGAACGCGCGCGGCCAGGGAACTTCGGGGGGGGGAAAGAGAGTTTGCTGCGCTAGCCAGGTGAGACTCCAAGTGTTGCTTATCCTATACGGGTCGATTAATCCCCTTATACCAATACTCCTAGCGTATCATGTGAAAAGAAATTCCAACTAAAAGTGCGGCCGAGGGAATTCGAACCCGGGCCGATCGCAAGAGTTTGCACAGCGCTAGCCACCCGAGCACACGGCCTTACCTGACTGAGAGGGCGAGGCGGCTCTCTTGAATAAGGCTTGGGGAGGAGGTCGGGGCAGAGAAGCTCGGGGCGGCGGTCGGGCGGCGGTGTCGTCAGCGGAGGGTGACCGGAGGGGTGCGGTGAAGGGCAAAAACACGTTGCCGAAGTCGAGAGGGTGTCGGAGGTGGTGGAGTCGGAGTCCGGGGAGGCCCGAGATGGCCCGGCGGCGAGCGGTGGCGGAGATTCGGGAGGGTCGTCGGCGCCGGCGTCGTAGGGTCGTCGGGAGGCTCAGGGAAGACCGGGTGTCGATCGGCGGTGCTCTGGAGGTGGTGTGGGTAGGAGGTATTGAGTTCCCGCGGCTTGAATCAACGGGAAGCTCCGGTGGTCGGGGTTGGGGAAGAAGCACGACCGACGGCGGCTTACGGGTTCTTGGCTCGATTGGTTTTGGTGAGAGGGAGGACGGAGCGTGGGGAACTCAAGAGCGCGCTCGGGGGTCCTTATAGAGGGCCGAGCGGGGCTAGCAACGGTGCTCCCGCCCGGGCGGTCATGTCGTGGGCGGTGGAGGCAGTTACGGCGCGGGATTCCTGGGATTCGGGGGTGATGGCGCTGGGGGACTGCAGCACTGCGCCGCACGCCCGACGAGAGGGAGGGATTTCGGCTGCAGCGTGGATTCGGCCGGGGCGCCATTTCAACGGGCGCAGGGGGCGGAATACGCGCTGACCCGGGGCGGCGCGCGCGGCATAGCGGGGAGGCGACCCCCGACGGGACGGCGGTGGACTTTGCAGGCATGAGTTCAGGGCGAGCCGCGGTCCTTCGGTCCGAAGCGGCGTCGATCCGGGCAAAAGGGTTCAGCCCCCTGTTTGGAACTTGCGAGACAGTGGAGGAAGAAAAACAGTGAGATGGGGGGGGGGTGCCCCTTCGGCAGGGGAGGAGGAAGGTGGGCCGCGCCTGAGGGAAGGTGGTGGGGGTCGGGCTGGGCCGGTCGGGCTGGTCTGGCTCCCACCCCATTGCATTCTTTTTTTTCATTTTTGCTTTTGCATTTGAATATGTATATACATACCTCTGTATATATATATGTATCCTGGGTATATACATGCATACTCATTCTTATTTATTCTCTGGTTTATATGTGTACATATATCTATTTTACTTACATATATATATATATATATTCACATATATACATTTACTTCATTTACCTATTTACTTGCCTTCCTATATATTTCCCTCTTGGCTACTTTATTATTCCTTTATTTTTGTATTGCTCTTTTATACTAGTTTTCACAATGAGGTGGTATATTTTTAACCTGGTTTCTTCCTTCGTATACTGGATCATCTTCTCAGATTCGTGTCTACAATTCTTAGTTTCTTGTTATTTCATGTGTGGGTTTTTCCTTCTTGCTCCTTTTATCTTTTAAATCTTTTGCCTAATTTTAAGAAAATATTATAACTCCAAAAGCAAACGGAAATACAATACAATTATAATCGATAACTTCACATTTCCTTAATATCATTTTTCAGGATGTTACAATAACCTTCAATGATGCTGCCCTCCGGCTGAGATCGATTCCGTACGTAGGACTTGAGAATTCTCATGAACCTCTCAATGGGTATATGCTACGTAGGAATACGGGCCCGCATATTTTTATCTCCCACACAACGTGAACAATGAGATGGACCATGATATCGAAAAACGAAGGAGGGAAATACATTTTAAGATGACATAGAGTCATCACCACCTCGTCCTGCAGAGCATCTAGTCCTTCGGGATCGATGACCTTCTGAGCAATTGTGTTAAAGAAATAACATAGCCTCATGATTGTCTTGGACTTTGATTGGCAAAGTATTTCTAATTGCAATAGGGAGCATATGTGTCATCAGCACATGACAATCATGAGACTTCATGCCATTTAACTTCAAATCTTACATCGAAACAAGTTTCTTCACGTTGCCGGAGTAACCAGACGGAACTTTGACACCATGCAAACACTGGCATAGTTCTGTTTTCTCGGTCTTGGACAGAGTGTAACACGCAGGGAAAGGTACATTCATCCATTATCTGTTATTGTCGGTGCTAACTCAGGCCTGATGTCCATATCAGCCAAGTCAAGCCATGCGTTGACGTCGTCCTTTGTTTTATCACGAATGTTCAGTAAGAGACCAATCAAGCTGTCACATACATTCTTTTCTACGTGCATGACGTCAATGCAGTGTTGTAACATCCTAAATTTTGAGGATTCAAAAATATGTAATTTTTAAAACATTTCTTGCATTTTGGTGATGTTCAAAACTTCTTTTGAAACACTTATTTGGGATCTGTTTGAGTTTTGTATTGTGCAAATTATTAACTCAGAAATAAGCCCAAGTGCAAGTAATGATCATACAAATGATAAAAATAGAGAATGACATTAAATCCCATAAATTCAAAATACCAACATCCTGAATTCAAATTCAAGTCAATAAACGAAGCCAAAGAAATATTAGGATATGTCTCTAAATGATTAGACCAAAGAAAATAATAAATAATTAAATAAAAATTCTTATTAAAATTCAATCAGCATACTTGACCCAATGATATGTGTTCAAAAATTTACATACATACATACATACATACATACATACATACATACATACATACATACATATATATATATATATATATATATATATATATATATATATATATATATATATATATATATATATATATATATATATATATATATATATATATATATATATATATATAGGAAGCCTCTTTTCCACTCCCGGGTGTAATTACACCCTATGTCGTATCTCACAACATAGGTAGTATCTCGCGTAACGGAGAGTATGTACGTGTAGTATACGAGTATTTAAGACTATATAGGTGGTATGAACAATTTTTCAGAGGTGGTATGCATATTGTTTTTGACATACTCCTTTTTATGTACGTATATAAAGGTATTTATAAAATACGCTAAAAACTATGGACTTTTTTGCAATTTTTTCGTATGGTTCACATTGGAGTATCTTATAATTAGTATATGAGTATACCTAAAGTGATAAAGGAGTATTTCAAGTTTGTTTAGGTGGTATATTAGAGGTGGGTGTAATTACACCCGGGAGTAAAAAGTATTTTTCCTATATATATATATATATATATATATATATATATATATATATATATATATATATATATATATATATATATATATATATATATATATGCAAGTCAGGACAAAAAAATCGACATCCGAGGGCAAAATAAATAGAATCAACAATAAGGGAATATTAGATTTTATATCTGGATATTTGAACCAAAGTTAAATTTTAAAATTATGCAGGACTCAAAAATTTACAAATCCAAATTTAAAGGAATTCCTTGTTTTCCTACATTCCTACTTTTTCTTCTCACTGCCAGGTGGGTCCCACCCCTTCTCTCTCTCCTCTCTTTTTCCCTGCGCCTGGGCCCGGTCTGCCCCTCCCATCTCTCTTTTGCTGTTGCCCCCCGGTCTCCCTTTCTTTTTCCCCTCTGCCATCTGCGCGCGGGCCCCAGCTTCTTCCTCCTTCCTCCCCACTCTTTTTCTTTGCTTTTCTTCTCTGTCTCCTGGCTGCTCCCACTGTTCCCACGCCCGAGCCCGTCAGCCGCGCCAGCCCCGGCCCAGCCTACACGAGCACGTCGCCTCGCCTGCGCTCGCATCAAGCCGTCACCACCCCGTCACCTTCCTGTCCGCGCCCACGTCGTCGTGCAACCCATGCCTGCCGTCGCGTCGTCGTCCCCGTCGCCGTACCGGAGCCCATGCCACGCCATGTGGAACGGTTGTAAGCAACAGCATGGCCGCAGTACTTCCCCCCTCACTCCGGCTATAAATAGCTGCCGGCTTCACCTATTTCCCCCACCTCTTTCTTCTCCCTTCGCTCGAGCGGCGGCCGTAACCTCCACTCGCCAATTGCGCCACTCCGGTCAACTTCTTCTTGAATCAACCGCATCATACCATGCCACAACCCCCTAGCTACTCCCTGTCCGAAGTAATTGGAAAAGCCCGCGCCAAGCTCGCTGGAATTCTTGTTTTCCCCACGGCCGGCCGCCACTACCATTCTCGTTGCCACCATCTCCTCAGTGCCTCTCGATCCAATTCCCTGTTGTGGCACCACCTCCTCGGCGCCCCGGCCCTCCGTTGACCGTCGCCGGAGCTCCTCCTCCACCCCAGCTCGCCAGCGCCGTGAACCTCCCAGCGCTGCCCATGTCCCTCGCCGCCGGCTCACCACGGCTCCTCCCCGACTTGACCACCGGCGCGGTAAGCGTCCGTCCGCCTCTCTCCCCTCATGCGTGCGCTATTCCCTCCCCTCTCCTTCCCGGCCGCCGGCGCATGATTTCCACCTCACCGCCGTCACCCGCTCACCTTGCCGCCGTTCCGGGCCGCATCACCTCCCTACTAGTTCCCTTGCTCTCTCGCGATTCCATTTTTCAGCTCGCCTCGTCCTCCCCGGCCGCCCCTCACCGGCGATGCCGCCGCCTACCCCGCGCCACCCCCTCCTCTGTTTTCAGCCGGTTGGCACTTCTGTTTGGTCCCCAACCCCCGCTCGTTCTTTTGTGTTACTCCCTCCAGCAAAGACGTGAAATACCGAGAGCCCACTTGGCCAGCCCAGTGCATGCTTTTAAGCCCTTGCCCCTCAGGACCTGGGTTCGAATTCGCCTGGCCGCAACATTAGAATAGATAGGGTTTTTAATTTTTGTTGCTTGATAACTGTCGGGACCCCGGATTTCCGAACCCGGACCCTCTGTGTATTACTGCACTAGTCCCAGATCAAAGCTAGTGCACACAGTTAAACAGAAATGAATACATAACCAGCAACGCTTTATTACAATATTAAAGAGTACAGACCGAAAGGTCTCATTATTACAATTGAGGTTTCAAGACCTCGCACACACGAAACACAGCGGAAGCAAAAGATAAACTCGGTGAAGACCCATCAATACACCACAGGCAATTGACTGGGGAAGCGCGACCTAGAACTCCTGGAATCCTTCGTCGAATCCACCCGCGAAGTAGTCGTAGTCTCCCTCTTAAGCTTCGTATTCCTCTGATTATTATTTTTGAGTGCAGCATGTGAGTACATAAAGTACTCCGCAAGTCTTGGGAAAAATGCAATAGATGCAAGGCTTGACCAAGGAAGGCTATATGGTTCTTTTGCACAAAGCAACATTTTCATTCAATTACTTCTAATTATTTTCGAAGGTATCAATTTAATAAAGTAAATGTTTAACAGAACTATCATTAATTCTATAGTGAAGGTTCCATCTACCAACACTAGTTAACCAATGATCAATTTTAACACTGCGGGTTTCATCCACCCTCTCTGGCTCCAACTGCCAGGATACCCTTCTGAGAGTTCCCTCCACCCTCGGAATACAAAACTCTGATTTTAAAACAAAAACCAGAAATCTACCATGTGAATGCATTCCTTGCCCGCCCATGACCGTGGACACGGCTATTCGAATAGTTTGACACTCTGCAGAGGTTGTACAACTTTACCCCCAAGAGATAAATTATCTTAACAGTCACCATGCTTCCTTTGGCATGAGACACAGATATATTATCACAAAGCCTTTACCTCACTCTAGACTAGCTAGACACCACCCGCTGAGGTTTCACCGCAGAAGGGTTAAATCTGCCCAATCCGAAGCCCCCTCTTGCGCCATATGAGTACAGTAAATCCCTGTCCCTCACTGTGAATAACCAGTAAATCCCTGGCACCCACTTTCCACTGGTGGAACCTAAACTAGTCTATCATGAGTTAATCAGCTAGGTCGTACCCATATAGACTTAGGGTTGTACGGTAGTGCTCAGTCTGGACAAACACAAGCGTCGGTCCTTAGTTGACTAGGGTGGGACATACTCTTTACAAGACCTCGTGCTTCCTGCACCAACCCAAACCAACCATCCACCCTAATCTAAACCAATTTCCACATTTTATTTTATTTTAAAAGAGCAGTGGCAACTCCAATTACCACCAAACTTTAGAAACACAAGTTACTACGATAATTCATAATTTCCCATTTTTCAAGATTACAAGGGTATTACATAGCACGGCTAAGCATTATACTACCATTCTAATATTCACAAATAATTATGATACTCTCATTATCGAGACAAAGAAAATTCTAGGGTTATATAGGTACATGGCATTCAAATTCAATTGAGGACATAACAAGGTTGGATATAACTAATGCCTTAAGATTTGAACTAATGTTTTATGTAAATAGCAATGCACATAATTTAAAATAATTAAAATATTTCAAAATCATAGGTTCAAGATGATCAAAGGAGACTTGCCTTCTTGCACACTCTCGAGGTCTTCCTGCTGCGGAGTGGAGAGGTCTTCAACAACGTTGGATTTTATGCGCGAGAAGACAGAGCAACAAAGCAAATAAATACAAATAAAATTCAAATAAAATCCAAAAAAAATCAAAAGAGGCCATATTTGGATAGATTGTGATTTTAGATGAATTTATAAATTTGAATGGCTGAATTTGGAGTTAAAATGAGAAAGTTATGCTCATTTGAAATTGTCAGTTTGAATAAATCTAGAATTTATGAAATTTCTAACAGGTGGGGTCCACTGGAATTATTAAATTTTAATCTTTTATTTTTATTCTGAGATTATGACAGGTGGGACCCACTGGTCAGTGAGCCCACGGGATCAGCCTCTGACATGTGGGACCCACTGGACTCCGGGTCCACATGTCAGTGACCAGCGCAGAGGGGTGGGGCCCAGACGATAGTGGCCCGCACAGACCGGCGGCCGCTGACGGGTGGGACCCACTTGTCAGCGCGGAAAAATGAAAGAAAGGCTCAACCTCAGCGTGCGGAGCTGGGGGCTCGAACGCGCGCCGAGGGAACCGGGGGAAGGGAAGAGTAGCGCTGGTAACCAGTCGGGCGGGGAGGCTTTGCCTACCCAATAAGGGTAGGTAATCCCTTTGAGGGTTACCTGCTTGAGGGCCGGGCAGGGGTGGCCGGAGGCGGGGTTGCCAGCGGCGAGGGAAGGCCGGAGGGGTTCGGGTGAGGTCCAAAACGCGGTCCTGGAGCGGAGGCGAATCTGACGGAGGGGTCGGCGAGGCTCGGGGACGAGCGGAGGTGGTTGGCGGCGAGGAAGGCGACGGCGCAGCACTGGTCCTTCGGTGCGACGGTGCTCCGGCGATGGGGAGGGGTGGCCGAGGTGTCGGGAAGGATCGCACGGATGTGAGGAAGCTCGGGGTGGCGACGGCGGGCTCCGGGGATGACCGAGGCGGCGGCGATTGCTCGCCGGAGTTCTTACCGTGTGCGCACGGGGAGCTCTCGGTGCGACGGCGCTCGGGGCTCAGGGAGAGAGGTGGAGGGCGCTGGGAGGTGGTGCGAGAAGAGGCGGAGGCCGAGGGGCTATTTATAGGGACGGAGGAGGGACAGGGGCGCGGCAATTGCTCGCCGGTGTGTCGGCCGGAAAAAGGAAGGAAAGGGGAGAAACGGGAAAGGGGAGGCGAGAAAGGAAAGGGGGAGGCGGCGTTAGGGGGATTCGGTCGCGCGGGTTTCCAATTGGAGGGAGCCGGGAAAGGAAGGAGGGGATCCGGCTCGGATGTGGTCGCCGACGCAAAGAAGGAAAGGGGGAAGAAAGAAGGAAGGCGTCTCCGCGCGGGGGGGGGGGGGGGGGGGGAGACGACGAATCTGACAGGCGGGGCCGGGGTGGCAGCGGGAGTGGGGCGCGAGTGACTGACGGGCGGGGCCCGCAACGCAGAGAGAGAGAGGGGAAGGGAATGGTGGATCGGGCCGAGTGCGAGGACGCGGCTCATCCAGGCCGTCCACACGTCGGGCGAGGAGGAGGGGAAGGCGGGGCTGCCTGGGCCGGGCCCGCTTGGCAGAGGAAGAGGGGGAGAACGGCCGGATTGGGCCGAGGGCGACGTGGGCGGTCCTGGGCCGTCCACCTGTCGGCTCGGGAAAGGGGTTTGGAATTTTGATTTTAGAATTTGATTTATATTTTCAGAAATGGCTAGGAAATTATTTAGGCCTCAGAAAAAAATATGAAAATACCTCCTAAAATTCCAGAAAAATTCACAGCAGCTCCTAGACATATTTTGGACTTAATAAAATTATTTCCAACTACTGTTGGTATTCAATTTTCATATTTATTACTTTTTAACTTCAAACATACCTTTTTAAACTCCAGAAAATCCAGGAAACCAAATAAAAGCCAATAACTCCAAATAATTAATTTGAATTAGGATTTTTATAGAAATTCAAAATATCTTTTTATTTAACAATATTTTTAGGTTTTACTTAAAATACTTTTCAAATCTAGTTTTTTTCAAAAACAGAAATTCAGGTCAAATCCAAATAAAACTCAAATACTTTAAAATAATTAATTTGAAATTAAATTTTTCAGAAAGCAAATTTTTGGGATGTTACAATAACCATGGGCATCTAGAAAACCTCCATAAAAATCTGAAGTAAATAAATAGAAGGTACCAAAAACTATTAGGATATAATTTAGCTTAATAAAAACCTAATCATGGATTAATTAGTATAGGTTAGTAACTAATATGACTTTAGTATTTATTTTAAAATCTAATTAATTAAAGGCATCCATAGACTATGGTTTTGTTTAATGTCCAAATAAGGATCCTAATTAAAAATCTATTCAAGTTACGTTAAGGGAAGTAATTTAGGAAAGCCAAAGATAATGGAGGTAAGCACAAATGGAATTTAAATGTGCATTCGAGTATAGAGTTAAATGTAAATAATCAAGTGGCTAATAGAAAATAATTTAGTAACACATAAAACAAGATGCAATATTAATTATACCTTTAGAACCTGAGTTACGAACGCCCAAAAATGTTTAAAGACCAAATCCGGACTAGCTGCTCGTAAGAAAGGATCTATATACAACAATCATAATAACGACCTCAAGTATGACTGCCATTCCTATATCTTTAAGAAGTCATAAAAATACTTTCACAAACAACCCTTAAATAAACTGAGGTGTTAAGCTGTTAATATTTAAACTATAAGTACGTGACTTGTATAAAAGACTGAAATAAATATTACACTCGGGAACATAATGCTGAAAAATTGTCAACATATCGACTAACCATTAGCTCTGAATGCAAGTTTAAAAACCACTAGGCCCGGGTTAATGCTCTTACGATGTACAGGCTCGTGCCATTCAAGGAATAACAAGCTAATATTGTATATCAGCACATAGGTCCAACCTGGCTCATGGAACTTCCTAAATAAATATAAAAATAATAAAAAGAAGTTATTAAATAAAATAGGGTAAGGCATAGTATTCAGTGGCCGTCTCAACCCAGTCATCCTCAAATCTAAAGCAAAATAATCTCATCAATATTTCTGTGTCATAAACCCTCCTTCATTAAACGTCCTTCTACCAATCATCGCTTCGTTCCAACTAGTTCGGCTCCGTCAGTACTCCGCAACCAATCTGCCTTACCTCAAATCATCCTCTCACTCATAGTAAAACAAAATTTGGCTTATTTGGAGTTATTTGGACTTTTTGAGTTATCTGTATTTATCTGGATTTAGTCGCTTGGCGCGCAATTAGAAATTGGAGCTCTGAAGACTTACTGGATCAAGCAAGATCAGGATCGAGGTGAAGATAAAGACCAGAAGCTCAAAGATCAATGAATGAGAAAGCATTGTGTGAGCTCAAGACCACAGTAAACCGCGCAAGGCGAGTCAATACTTTGATCATGTTGAACCTATATTTTCTGCAAATTACTTTTGTTTAAATTATCAAATTGTATGATGTTATTTTATATGCAAATACATGTTTAATTTAAGATTCTAGTTATATGCCCATTATTTACCTTGAATAATATTACACCTCCTTTGGAAAAGTTGAATATGTGAACCTTGTCGCTCTAGCAAAAATTATAATAGTAACCTTTCGAAAATAAGTCCGTAATTATATGCCATGCTTAGTATTACTTAGATACTCATGGGCGCGAGAGCGCCCAAGCATCACTTTAATCCCGAGGAAAATTTGGTTGGGCAGTCATGGTGGTAATGACTGGTGTATGTTGGATATGGTTATTTTATATTCCCAAAAACCTCAAATTGCTTATTTATCTGGGCGGATGGTTCGGGGGTATGGTGCAAGGGTGCACGAGAGTGTGGTTTGTGGTAGAACCGCCCAGATACCCTAAGGACTGAATCTTGTCATGACCTCCTATGTTTAACAAGTACAACCGCAAGTCTATAAAGTACAACTTGGCCTAGTAAATGTACCAGACCCTGGAAATCACCGTCATCGGTGGAGGAGGTGAGGTAGTGCAAGTGGTGGTCTGGGTGACGGCTTGAAAGGGGCATCCGCTGAGGGTGAAGTTCTTCTGCGACGTGCTAGCAGTGTGGGTATCCAGCTGCTAGGCGCAAGGAGGGGAATATCCTGCACAACCTATGAGACCTGTCGCAAGCGGGACAAGCTCATACGGGTGAGATGATGGAAGGGGCGAGGTACTGTGAACGGTTACTATGATGGTTGGCTCAACCGCACGGCTAAGGAATCGTGTGGGACAACGAGTAAACTGTTTCTTGTGGGTAAAGTGTAACAGCCCAGATTTTTATGAAAATAAAAATAAATAAATAATTAAAAAATCAATTAAAATAAAAAACCTAAATTAAAATAAGTATTTTGTGCCTAAATTCTAAATTTGGATTTGCCTTCAATTTCTGTTTTTGAAAAAGCTGGATTTGAAAAGCATTTTCAGAAAAACCTAAAAAAATACTAAAAATAATATTTTGATTTTCTATAAAAATTCTAATTAAAATTAAATATCTGGATTTATTTGGCTCTTATTTGGTTTCCTGGATTTTCTGGAGTTTAAACATCTATTTTTGAAATTAAAAAGTATTTTAAGTATGAAAATTAAATACCAACATTAGTTGGAAGTATTTTTACTAAGTCTAAAATATCACCAGGAGCTTCTGTGAATTTTTTTGGAATTTTTGGAAGTATTTTCATATTTTTCTGAGCTCATTTGAAATTTCTAGGCCTTTCTGAAAAAAATTAGAAAATAAAATTAAATCCCAACCTCTCCTCCGGCCGCCACATGGACGGCCGGATTGCGTCCGCGTCGCCTGCCGATCCCGCCCCACCCTTCTCCCTGCCCACCACGCGTCCGTCCCGGATCGCCCCGTGCCCCGGCCCATCTGGCCGTCCGTCGCCACTTAAACGCCCTGGCCGCCCGATCCCGCCCTTGGCCACGCGGCCTCATCTCCACCACCCGCGCCACTCCATCCCCTTTCTCTCTCTGCGCCCCCGGCCCCACCTGTCGGCGCTACTCCCCTCTCTCCTCTCTCTCGCTGCCACCTCGGGCCCGCGTGTCAGCCACCCCTGCCTTCTTCCCCGCGCGGCCCCTTCTTCCTCCTCTCACGCCGCCGCCCGCAACGGTCACCACCGCCATTTGCGCCGCCCCCGCGGTCGCCCGATCCGCTTCCTTTTTCCCCTCCTTCTCTCCCCGACCGACCCCGCCATCCCCGCGCCGTCCCCGCGCCACTGTTTCCCCTAATTCCCCGCCATTCCCCGCCGCCCCGCGCCATCAACGGCGAGCAATCCGCGCCGCCCCCGCGCCCCTCCGCCCCTATAAATACCTCCCCCGGCCTCCCCTCCTTCCGCACTACCTCCCCCTCCACTCCGCTCTCCTCCCCGAGCTCCCCCTCGCCCCCGCAGCGTGCTTTCGCCTCCACCGCTGCCGCCATCTACGGCGAGCAATCGCCGGCCACTCGCGCCCCCATTCGCCCAGCCGACGCCCCCTCCGGCTTCCCCGCCTTGCCGCCGTGCCCGTGCGCCCCTCCCCCGAGTCCGAACCCCGCTGGAAGGCTGTCGCCGCCGTTACCCGAGCGCCGTCGCTGCGCCTTCCTCGCCGCCGGCCGCCTCCGGTGCCCGCCGAGCCCCGCGACACGGTGAGCCCACCTCCCCTCGGTTCCCTCTCCCTCCTGCGCCGCTCGCCGCCGAGCCTCCACGAGAGATGAAACCTTACGGATGGATGGAATCCGTGAGAGTTTGAAATCTGGTGAATAGATGGAATTCATCAGAGTTGCGTAGTGAAAGCGTGTGGGTGGATGGAATCCATACGTGATCTTTTGGAAAAGATGGTCCGGGTGGGGTGCTTGTGGATAGGTTGGTGTTTGGTCGGAGCCTGCACTGACGGTAATATTTTCAATTGCAAGTACTGTTTTACTTATTGTATCAAGTTCAGCAATTTTAATCTATTTACTGTATTTCATTAAATGCTGTTTTATGCAAACTAACCCTGTAAGCCTTCCATTGAAGCCTTTATCATTATATTGCATTTCTCCGTGTGACTTGCGGAGTACAAGTTTGTACTCACGTTTCTATCTCCACACAGAGGAAGACGACTTCGACTACGGTGAAGACCAGAACGAGTAGGCCACGTCTTGCAGTTGTTTGCCTGTGGGCAGGCTTGGGCTTCGCTTTTTTTCAGCTTCGCTTCCGCAGTTTCTTTTGCAGTTATAATTGCCAATGTGCGATGATGTAAACGCTGGCCATAAGGCCGTACTCTTTAAATTAAATAGATGTCATTATGGTTGATATTTATCTTTGTTGTTCACTGTGTGCACTAGCTGATCCTGGACTAGTGCGATTTACATAGAGGATCCAGGAGTCGTTGCTCCGGGTTCCGACAGAGATGGTATCAGAGCCAGGTTGACTCCAAGACGTGACCGTAGGTAGAATAGATTGGTCAGACCATAAGGACTTATTTTTAATAATCAGTAGTTTAAAAAAGTTTTGCTTAAACCTTACCTTTCAAATCTTTGCTCATCCTTATCTATCAATTCTTCCTCACCTTTGTATTATCATTTAAAAAAAACTTATTCCTAACTTACCTCTCATTCAAACAATTGTAGATGGACACCTTTGATGATGCACCCAATGATGGATGGAGTATGGGTCTTTGTCGACTGCTTCGTCGTTTGGGATTTCAACGTCGAGCTATCTACATGCATAAACAAGATCGCCATGGAGACCGGATAGTGGGACATCGCTTCACTCTACTCATTACCAAGCAAACTAAACAAGGAAGTCTGCGTCTCCGCTTCAAGGGAAATGGATACTCGTTTAACAGAGCCAGACAAGAAGCTGCTCGTAAAGCAGTCCTTCGTCTATGCCACCTCTTCAGTCTCCGCATTGAAGGAACTCGTGTTGTATCTCGACCGCCATGAAGGATGACTCCAAGACGACCCTTACCCCTTTAGGATGAGTTGTTAGGCTAGTAATAAAGCGTTGTTATGAGCTGGCAAGCTTTCTCTTTTGTCGGCAGCCATAACTACTACTTACCATGAGATTAATAAAGGTTTTAATTAAGCTGAAATTTTGTTTGGGTTGTGCAAAATATCCCCTATTCCCCCCTTTGCCTTGAGTCCCCTCTCTTCTAATTCTCAAAGCAACCAGCAGATGGTTAACACAAGAAGCAACAACAACGACAATGTCCACGACAACAACCCTATTTGCAACCAGGCTGCACATATCCCTCCACCACCTCTTGCTAATGGACCGGATTGGGCTCAGATGATGGCCAATCAGAATCAGCTTATTCAACTACTGGTGCAGACCATAAATAACCCTGCACAACATGCTCCACTAGTACCAGCTCAAGCTCCACAGCCAAGACTACCTGAATTTATGAGGTTGCGTCCTCCGACCTTCTCCAGCAGCGCTGACCCCATGGATGCAGATGACTGGCTTAGAGTCATAGGCAAAAAGCTGGACATCATCCAATGTAGTGATCGGGAAAAAGTCTTATTTGCTTCTCATCAGTTGAACGGACCAGCGTCCGAATGGTGGGACACTTACACCTCTGCTCATGCCAACGCACAAGCCATAACCTGGGATGAGTTTGTGCGGAGTTTCCGCAAAGCTCATATCCCAACCGGTGCCATCACTCTCAAGAAAAGGGAATTCTGAACTCTGCGCCAAGGAAGCTGCACCGTGAATGAATATCTACGGAAGTTCAACCAATTGGCACGTTACGCACCAGAAGACGTTGCTACCGATGAAGCCAAGCAGGAAAGGTTCCTTGAAGGACTCAATGATGACCTGTCGGTTCAACTACTCTCCAACGACTACGCTGATTTTCACCAACTCGTCAGCAAGGCGATTCGCCAAGAGTCCAAGCACCAAGAAATGGAAAATCGGAAGAGACGTATGAACTCCCAGCACCTGAACACCAGAAGCTTGCCTAGGATCAGAAGGACTCCACCACAGGCCAACAGATTTCAGTCTTCATCTTCAGCCGAAGAACAAGTCCAGACCAACACTTTCCCCAACACCGAAGACAAGAAAGCCCTAGCAATTGACTTCCCAAAGGACTCAAACCCTGCAGCAGGAGTCACTTGTTTCAACTGCCATGAGACAGGGCATTACGCCAACAGCTGCCCCAAGAAGCAACAGGTAGTGAAGAATGGAACACAGGGAGCACCAACTGCCAACCACCTTCAAGCAGGAAGAAAAAGGCCCCAGAAGTTCGTGAAAGGACGACTGAATCAGATCTCGGTACAAACCATGCAGAGTAAGATCCAAACCCATTTCTTTGCTAGCCCGTGCGAATCTCGGGGACAAGATTCTTTTTAAGGGGGATAGATTGTAACAACCCAGGTTTTTATGAAAATAAAAATAAATAAATAAATAAAAAAAATCAATTAAAATAAAATTAAATCCCAACCTCTCCTCCGGCCGCCACATGGACGGCCGGATTGCGTCAGCGTCGCCTGTCGATCCCGCCTCACCCATCTCCCTGCCCGCCACGCGTCCGGCCCGGATCGCCCCGCGCCCCGGCCCATTTGGCCGTCCGCCGCCACTTAAACGCCCTGGCCGCCCGATCCCGCCCTTGGCCACGCGGCCTCATCTCCACCACCCGCGCCACTCCATCCCCTTCTCTCTCTCTGCGCCCCGGCCCCACCTGTCGGCGCTACTCCCCTCTCTCCTCTCTCTCGCTGCCACCCCGGGCCCGCGTGTGAGCCACCCCTGCCTTCTTCCTCGTGCGGCCCCTTCTTCCTCCTCTCGCGCCGCCGCCCGCAACGGTCACCGCCGCCATTTGCGCCGCCCCCTCGGTCGCCCGATCCCCTTCCTTTTGCCCCTCCTTCTCTCCCCGACCGACCCCGCCATCCTCGCGCTGAATCCCGCCGTCCCCGCGCCGCTGTTTCCCCTAATTCCCCGCCATTCCCCGCCGCCCCGCGCCATCAACGGTGAGCAATCCGCGCCGCCCCTCCGCCCCTATAAATACCTCCCCCGGCCTCCCCTCCTTCCGCACTCCCTCCCCCTCCACTCCACTCTCCTCCCCGAGCTCCCCCTCGCCCCTGCAGCGTGCGCCTTCGCCTCCACCGCCGCCGCCATCTACAACGAGCAATCGCCGGCCACTCGCGCCCCCATTCGCCCAACCGACGCCCCCTCCGGCTTCCCCACCTCGCCGCCGTGCCCGTGCGCCCCCCAAGTCTGAACCCCGCTGGAAGGCCGTCGCCGCCGTTACCCGAGCGCCGTCGCTGCCCCTTCCTCGCCGCCGGCCGCCTCCGGTGCCCGCTGAGCCCCGCGACACGGTGAGCCCACCTCCCCTCGGTTCCCTCTCCCTCCTGCGCCGCTCACCGCCGGCCACAGCCCGCCGGAGCGCCGGCGAGCTCCCTCCCCCGAGCACCACCACCGACCGCCCGGTCCACATCAGCCGACCTGCCCGCGTGGCAGCTGCGTGGCACGCCACATTGGCGCCGTGTTGGCAACCCCGCCCCGTCAGCGCCACGCAAGCGCCAGCCCGCCACCCATGCCACCTCGGCACTCCCTTCTGCCCGTGGACTTGGTCCATGGACCAAGGGTCCACCTGTCAGTGGGGCTCACCCTAGGGCTGACGCCTGCTGACGCAATAAAGTCGAGTTTTTCGTTTAAAAACAATTTGGCCGAAAAGAAATTCCTCGCTGACGTCATAATCCCATATTTTCCTTTAGAAAAATAATTTCAGAAAATCTCTTTTTCCATTTTCTTTCATTTCAAATTTCCCGGAGCCCGTTCTCCTTCGTCCTAACTCCGATTGAGCCCATTCAAATTTCTAAATTCATCAAAAATTCCCCTCTATCTATTTCTGGCCTCAATTCAAAGATTTGAGTTCAATTTGAGTTTAATTTGAATTTATTTGAATTTGGTGGGTTATTTTCACGTGTAGACTTCGACGATTCAGGAAATTTCTTCGACGAAGATTCAAGCCAAGTTGAAGAGCAAGGCAAGTCACACTCCTTGACCATGTTGATCCCAGATTGCAAATAAAATTATGTTGATTTAAATTATATTGCATGCATATTTTTATTCAGCGTATTTCAATTCAGTTTTAAATATAGTTAATGCCTACTTGTTAATTCCTCCATTGTTATTGAATTCCTTATACCTTGTCACCCTAGATCAAACCCTAGTTGGTACATTAGTATTGGCTAGGAAGACTTTATATTAAATGCTTAGACTTGCTTAAAAATAATCTTGGTTTTGGGATACCTTTTCACATAAAATGATAAACTTTTGAACTGTATTCTTGACTTTGGTGAGTCAAGAAGGTTTATGAATTATTTTGAAAACAAATATAAAACTGGTTTAGACTTAGGCAATTGGTTAGAGTGGTGGGTGCAGGCATGCACTGTTGTTCGGAGACACAGTGTTGATTGTCGGGCATAGTGGGTATGTGGTTGAGCCTAAGTCAGTTAAGGACCGGTCTGTGAGCTACTGTTGCAAAGCCCTAATGTACTACCACAAGGCTGGTATGGGACAGCCCTGGCTGAATAATTTGCGGGTCCCAACCTGAGCCATTTCGTAGGTTGAAAGTGAGCGTGGCGTAGGCCATGAGAAGTCTCACTCGGCTCAAGAGGGGGTCCTGGTCTGGTGGATTCCTTACTGGGGTGAAACCTTAGAGTTGGCTTGGCCAGGTTGACGGCTTTGCATTGTAAAGGCCTTGTCACGACTCCTAACCGCACACCTAAGGAAGTGTGTAATCTAGTGGTAAAACGGGAAGATCGTGTCTTGTGGGTAAAGTTGTACAACCTCTGCAGAGTGTATAATCTATCCTGGATAGCCGTGCCCACGGTCATGGGCATGCTGAGTAAAAGTTTTTCATGGATTAGTCTTTGTTTTTCAAAAATGTTTTCGAAAACCTTGTGGATGGATGGAATCCACGAGAGATGAAACCTTACGGATGGATGGAATCCGTGAGAGTTTGAAATCTGGTGAATGGATGGAACTCATCAGAGTTGCGCAGTGAAAGCGTGTGGGTGGATGGAATCCATACGTGATCTTTTGGAAAAGATGGTCCGGGTGGGGTGCCCGTGGATAGGTTGGTGTTTGGTCGGTGCCTGCACTGATGGTAATATTTTCAATTGCAAGTACTGTTTTACTTATTGTATCAAGTTCAGCAATTTTAATCTATTTACTGTATTTCATTAAATGCTGTTTTATGCAAACTAACCCTATAAGCCTTCCATTGAAGCCTTTATCATTATATTGCATTTCTCCGTGTGACTTGCGGAGTACAAGTTTGTACTCACGTTTCTATCTCCACACAGAGGAAGACGACTTCGACTACGGTGAAGACCAGAACGTGTAGGCCACGTCTTGCAGTTGTTTGCCTATGGGCAGGCTTGGGCTTCGCTTTTTTTCAGCTTCGCTTCCGCAGTTTCTTTTGCAGTTATAATTGCCAATGTGCGATGATGTAAACGCTGGCCATAAGGCCGTACTCTTTAAATTAAATAGATGTCATTATGGTTGATATTTATCTTTGTTGTTCACTGTGTGTACTAGCTGATCCTGGACTAGTGCGATTTACATAGAGGATCCAGGAGTCGTTGCTCCGGGTTCCGACATAAAATGTGCAAACTCTGCAGAGTCAATACTATTCGAATAGCTGTGCCCATGGTCAAGGGCAGACATGGGAACTTAACCAGATATAATTCTATTTCAAAAACTTTGTGGGTGGAAATGGAAAAGTAGTGGGTAGTGGAAAGCCCTAATTTGTGTTGCCTTGGGTGTCGTCCCAGTGATAATGTAAGCGGCTATAGCACTGAAGGTCTAGCATATGGTGAAGAGACCATGAAATGGTGGATGGAATTTGGATCGATGTTATTATTGCATTCTCTTACACATTATGTTTTTGTTCAAAACTGCTAGGTCTCAGAAAAATTTTTATGTATTATATTTTAAAATAATGATAATACTTTCTGCAAAGTAAAATGTTAGGAAGAGTAAATAGAGTTGTAAGAAAAGAAGATGGTTGTTGAGGTAAACATATAAAGATGTTGGTGGATTCACGTCGATCATAAAAAGGATACGATAGTGTGGATTCTAGAGAAATAAATTGGCGGAGCCTAAATGAATATATAGGCTAGATAGACGATTTGAATGATTTTTGGAGAATTAGGAGGTACAAAGGTAATTGCTGGATTACAACACTGATAACTAATATAAATTCTTGGAAGATGGTGGTGATAATGGGATTAATAAAATCTGATCGATTACTGGGTGGTTCAATTGAATCTTTGGGAATTTGGAGGAATGATAACAATTATTGTAGTATAATCTTGATCAATGATAATCTTGGTGGATATATACTAAGGAATCGTAGATTTGATCACTGATATATATTTTGGAGGTATACTAGTGAACTAGTTAGAGTTAAATAAGAGGGATTATTAGAAGATCAAATTATGGTTTTGGATCAATAACAAAAGGATTGAATTATTAGAAAGTCCTGATACAAATGATGTCGGTAGATTTAAAAGTAATTACGTTAGAGGATCAATAAAAATTCAGAAGTGAAGAGTTGACGAATAGTTATTACAAGATTGGATTATTAGGAATTCATAACACAAAAGATATTGGTGGATTAGACAAATGATGTTGCTAGCTGCTCGGAGTTTTAGACAGCACTTGATCAGTGGATTATATAAATTATGATACTCACTGTTTGGAGATTGAGGCAACAATTGATCGGTGGTTGCATAATTGATGATATTCGCTGTTTGGAGTCTTAGACAGCCATCAATAAAGAAAGGGTATTTTGGTGGATTTTGTCAATTATGATAATCACTAGGTGGAGTTTAGGCAGCAACAATGACACTATGATTAAATAATAATGCTACCAAAAGCAATTTTTTGGCAAATAAAATAACCCGAGCCTCTCCTTTGATAAGCCATGCATACTATTTATTTGAATCCTGTGCATTGACTCGCGGATCACGGTGGTTTGTACTCACACTCGCTTTCACAATAAATCCAGAATCAAGAATCAGATCACTACGCTTCAGCAACACTATTGGGTCATGGTGGCAACAAAGACGAAGATGTCGAGGGCTAGGTCGCGAACCTCCAGTTGACTGCCTGTGGGCATGTCCTGAGGGTCCACCTATGTGCTTCGTTTCCACTGCTGCTTTTTGTTGATTTCGGTCCAATCGGCCCGTGAGTAAGTTTACTATTATATTTACGCTTCCGCATGATATGTACTTTGATATTCAGAACTGTAATCTGTGAGCACTATCTACTGATCCAAGGAATAGTGCGGTGAAATCATAGAGGATCTCGGATATTAAAATCTGGGCTCCTACAAGTGTCGAACATCTAGGTACTCCCAATAAGATAAGTCCCAAAATATTGATCTCTTCTTCCAGGTGTTCTTCTCATGAGCCCTCAATTTACGTCCCTTTCCGAGGACAACATCTAAATCCTTAACTATATCATAAACCTGGTGTCCCCTTAAATGCCTTGGAGCTGAACCGTCTTCCTTCTCTCCGTCAAATTGTTTCTTTATCTTGCGGTATGGGTGAGCCCTCCGAAGGAACCGGCGGTGATGCATGTAGATAGTTTTGTGTGAGTGTTTCAGCCACACACTCTCGTACCATCTAAACAGTTGGTACAAACTTTGGCACCTTTTGTACTCTGGCCCGATAGGTTAGCAAGGGCAGGATAATCATTTATGGTGCAAAACAATAAGGAGCGCAAAGTGAAGTTCTATCGTTTGTATGCATCCCATACCTGTACCCCTTCGTTCTATAGTACTTTTAGATCTTCCACCAACGGTGCTAGGTACACATCGATATCATTCCCAGGTTGCTTTGACCCTTGGATAAGTATCGACAGCAAAATATACTTTCGCTTCATACACAACCAAGGAGGAAGGTTATAGATGCAGAGAGTCACGAGCCATGTGCTATGTCGGCTGCTCATGCTACCGAAAGGATTCATTCCATCTGTACTCAGTCTAAACCTTATATTCCTTGGTTCTGCACTGAAGTCTGCAAAACTCCTATCGATGTTTCTCCACTGGGTGGAATCAGCAAGGTGTCTTAGCATTCCATCCTTTTTGCGCTCCTTCGAGTGCCAATGCAACAGTTTTGCCTTCTTTGGATTTGCAAAAAACCATTTCAAACGGGGCATTATAGGAAAATACAATGCCACCTTAGTAGGAGGTCCTTTCTTCACCTCTGTTCCCTCGCCGTCATCTGATTGATTGTTACGTTTGTATCGGGATGTGTTGCACATCGGACATACATGCATATTTGCATAATCTTTACGGTACAGGATATAGTCGTTCGGACATGCATGTATTCTTTCTACTTCCATTCCCAATGGACAAAGAACCTTCTTGGTTTTATACGTGGTTTTAGGCAACTCATTTCCCTCTGGAAGCATGTCCGCTAAAAGACCTAGCAGCGCCGTGAAACTCTTGTCAGACCAACTGTTGCTTGCCTTTAATTTCAATAATTCAAGCACGGCCGACAACCTCGTGTACTTTGACCTGCAGCACGTAAACAAAGGTTTCTCCGAGTCCTCCATCAAGCCCCAGAATTTAACATACTCTCTCTCATCATAGTTCTCTTCTACATCACGAAGCATCTGATCCAGATTGTCATCGTGCAACCTATCCGAATCCGAACCACAATCGACATCATCCGGCGGCATGTCATTCACTTCACCGGCGATGTCATCTAGCGGCATATCATTCACTTAGTCGGCGATGTCAGCCGGCGGCAAATGATCATTGACTTCGCCATGACTGGTCCAACACGTATAACCCTTTTTAAAACCCCTCCGAATCAAGTGCGCTTCAATTTGCCCTCGGTTCTTAAACATTTTTAAATTCTCGCAGTCAGTGCATGGACAGTACATATATTCCACCCCCTTATTCAGCATATCCTCCTCGGCGACTCTTGCAAAAGCAGACACGCCATTAATATACTATTCACTCACACGGCTCGCGGTATACATCCAGCTTCGGTCCTACGTTATGTATATATATATATATAACAACTTAGTATTAAAAATTAAATTATTTAATTATTACTACATATATATATATACCACATGCATTCAGGCTTTGCTAGCTTAATTCATATTATAAACACAACATCTATTATATAGCCAACAATTTTGCAAACCATCTTCAATAACACTCACCAATTACTTACATCTAAATTGTAATGCAAAGAAAAATAAATTTCATCTTCAAAGCTCAATCTCTGCCTCCTCCCACCAAATTAATTGGCCTGAAATCGCCTAGCTTGCCTCCTGAGCGAAAGAGTGAAGCACCGGCTAGATCTGGATCGAAATGAAGACAGATGTGGTTCTGAGCAGCTCAATAAATACCTAGTGCCATTATCACAGATGATTTTTAATAAAAAACCGTCTGTGATAATTCCAGATTATCACAGACGGTTTTTAACACAAAAGTATCACAGACGGTTCATCGATAAAAACCGTCTGTGATACTCGTTTTCTCCGACACCACCAACACAGACGGTGTCCAAATTAAAACCGTCTGTGTTAGTGTCGATCACAGACGGTTTTGTCAAACCGTCTGTGATTGGCCGTCTAGTACTAGGCTTTCTGTAGTAGTGACATGAAAAATACAGTGTCTCTAAACATGCTTTGTGTTGTAGTGACGTGACATTTTTCTTTTTCCTTTATATTATTTATAGAGATATAATGATGGTTTTCTATTTTTTATTTATTTTCGTTCAATTGGATAGTTTAGAAAAACTAACAATTACTGTAATGCCATATCAGCCAAAACGCACGGCACTTACTGGCCTTCCTTGCCTAACGTCCTTGGAACACGAGGGAATAAAACACATCACAGCCACTCGTCACAAAAACGAAGCCAAGTACCAGTTTGCACATGTTTGCTCGAGGGTATGTGTGGGCCGCGGCGGCAGGCAGGCCGTGGGCCGTGGCCCTCTCCAATGGCGATGTCACGGAAGTACGCTCGTCCCGGGCGTAATGGCATGCACACACTGCATCCTGCTACTTTCTGGAGGTACAGCATTGCGACGATGGAATGGAAGGGGCTTGATCGAATGATCACGTTGAACTTTTTCTCTTTGGTGTAGTGTTAGTGTGATGATCAAGGATAGATGACATGCCATGTCATCGTGGGCAGACATGTATTTTAGAGAGATTCCATGAGGTGGTGAGCTGTTGTCGTCGAGATGTTGGCCATGTCAAGACGAAGGAAGCACGAAGCTTCATAAAAAACAGTAGAGATGTATTTTGATAAATTTTTCAATATTGAAAAGTGGTTGTATGCGAAACCGCGGTAGTAGCCTAAGTGTATTAGGTCACAGAGTCTTATGGCGAATTCGGGCTATTGGAGCTAAGTGAAAGTTGTGCTTTGAGAAGCATGTATATGTGAGTATAAAATCCGGTATGGTGTTAAGTTAATAAGTTAGCACACGTGAGAGTGGATGAAATCTAACTAGAGATACTGGTTAGGATTTCTTGTGAGCCTTCATATATAAAGAGGAGAGGAGGTGGCTTAGGTGCTAATAAGCTTTGATGGAGCTAGTGCTAAGCCTTTGAGACGAGTTAGGGTTCTTAGAGAGAACCTTTGGGAGATAAGTGTGGCTCTTTGTCTTAAGTTTTTTTGTTATTTTTAGACTTTGTAGTTGGCTAGGAATGACTGTAAATATTTACCTCCAAGTATCAATAGATATCAAAATTCATCCAAGTCTTTCTCCCTTTTGCTCAAATATTGAAATCTTGATTTGGCTTGGTTTTCGGTATTTTCTTTTCCCCTCTTGATCTAGATTTGTGTCAAGAATATGTAAGTGATGGAAATATTTTTTAGAGACCAGATCCTATCCTTCTACACACCTTCAATAGCAAGTTCTTGTGATTGTCCTGTTTTGATTCAAGAAAGGGTGATTTTGGGGTTTTGATCTTGAGGGCTTTTGGCTTGGTTTCTTGCCGTTGTTATGTTTGCTAGGATGTGTGAGAGTAGATCTAAAGTCATTTAACCATTCTTTACCCACGAGCAGGGCTTGATTCAAGTTGTTGTGTTTTGCTTGATTTTTGTGCAACACTCCTTGTTTTGAATAAAGATCAAAATTTTGACATTGATCTTTTTGATCATTACTTAGAATAGGTTCCTGACATCATTGTGAAGGTTTGTTCCAAGTTTTATAAGATTTAGAGTAGTGGTTTTTGAATTGGCTCTTTTGGAGGTTTGAACCTGAGCTGCTCTAGCTTCTGCCCTAGCTCTTGTCAGACCGGCCTAAGGCACCGGTCAAACCACCCAAGCTGTCCTACCACCAGTGACCCTTGGTCATTCCAGCCAAGCGGTCAAACCGCTACCTTCTTGCGGTCAAACCGCTACCTTCTTGCGGTCAAACCGCCAGATGAGTGTTTGGGCTTAGTTTTTGTAGGGTTAACTTATAGGCTTTGTGTGTTTGATCGTACGTTGTGTGTTTCGAACCTTCTCTCCTAGTTGTTAAATTTCATATTGAAAAAGAGTGAGCTCCTATTCACCCTCTCTGATCACTATTCTTGGTCCTACAAAAACACTGCGGAGGATTTTGGTAGGGGCCTCCCTAGCTTCTCCCTGTTCAACTCCACACACAAAAAAAAGGAGGACAAAGCAAAGGACATGGCATGAACTGATGGGCAAACTCCAACAAGGAACGGTCAAATGCAAAAGGAGCCTGAGATGGGAGAGCTCATGCATGACCAATTGAGCATACATATATGGTCTTGGCACTGTACTTCAATGCCCTCCATCTCCCTTCCCTACCTTCATTCATTTGTCTCCCATGGTGCCATATCTCTCTCTCTGTGTGTTGAAAATCATAGTCCTACTTTGGTTTCAAAAAAAATCATAGTCCTACTTTGGTTTAAAAAATATCATAGTCCTACTTGAAAATAATCTCGATAGTTTCTTATTTGCTGTAGTACGAAATAAGTGTGCAGCTAGCTAGCTAGCTAAAAACATCTAATTCGTAAGAACTACGCGCAGCAATCATTCATCGATCAGAGCAAGAAAACAAAGTTGTATGATCCATCACCGACTATACTCATATGCACACACGTACGATGCCCTAGCTAGCTACAAAATCAATGGAGGCCAACAGGAATTTACTCCCGAAACGAACTTCACTGCATGCTACAGATCAATCGAGCGCAAGGATGCCAGCGCAGAATTGCTTGCAGACTAATCAATCAAGCGATCTGTCCATAAATTGCATATCCATTCAGTCACATGACTGGACATACCTGTAGTACGTACATAGTCCTGCACATACTATTGGAGTTACCAGTACTATTAGCATAAGTGTCGGAACCATGAGAATTAAGTTCGTGCTTCATTTAATCATGCCAGTGTTAGTAGTACACGTACGTGGTACGCGTACTATGTGTTGGACAGACAGCTGACTTGACTGCTAAATTTTCCTGCACAAAACGTTGCTGCAGACTGATCGATCGCATTGACAATTTTGGACACTGTTGGACCCTAAACATCCAAAATTCCGTTTTTGGCTCTCTAATTAAAAAAATTTCAATTTTGGACCCCTCCCGACCGCGCGTTTCTCCCATTGCGCCACGCGTCCCGGTCGTGCGGTTTGGTACCGCACGACCGCACTGTTCACGGATCGTGCGGTACCAGACCGCACGACCCCTCCGCCGACCGCGCCTCTCGCCGCCCGACCGCACGACGCGCCTCCCGAGCGCACGACTCGGCTATTGACCGCGCGTTTTCTCTGCCGACCGCACGTCTCGGATGCCGACTGCGTGTCCCCGCCCGCGCGCACGCTGCAGACCGCGCGATTCCCTTTCCGTCTAATCCTTCCGCCGAAAGCTTCACGGGGTGGCCTTTTTTCGCCTCTTTGCATGCAGGTCATACACGCGTCAGTAGTATGTAACATGGCCCCCCAATTTTTGCTGAATGGCTAAGGAGTGTTCGCAATAAAATGCCTTGGAGCTCGCTTGGTGAGCAGATGCATGCGGTGAAGACTTCTCGTTTGCAGTTGAAGCATAGACAGAGCGAGAGAGGGAGTGAAGGGAGGAAAAGAAAGAGTGGAAATTGAGATTTTTGAGTTGGTTTTGTTTGGAGTTAGCAGATTTTGCAATTACGAAAGTTGTAGATCGTCTTCTGAGCTTCAAGAAGAGGTAATTTTTGTTCCCGTGCAAGTATTTTCTGTGAATATCATTAGCCCATAATTAGGCAAACCGTCTGTCGTTAATGTTCTTATAAGGCAATACGGTGTTTATGTTGTAGGTAAAAATGATGCATGATGTATTGTAGTGTAGAAAATGTCATATTTATTTGTTGAAGTTATGTAGTGTAATGTAGTTATTTTTTTGATGACCATATGTGCTTACATGTGTAGGTGTAGAAAAAGTAAATATTTAAATTGGAGCATTTGTGGGTGATAGCAACAGGAGTTAGATTAGAGACAATTTGTATAATTGGTAGGCTTAGTGAGACAACATGTAAAATTAAAATTGAGAATAAATTTGGATTATTATAATAGAAATACGAGGAAAGTAGTACGAAGGGATAGTAAAATTAAATAAACTTAGGAAATGAAAGTAGAAAGATATATTTTATTGATTTATGTACGCTTTCTTAAGTGAAAGCCGCATGAAGTGAAATATACGGTAGCGCGGAAGAAAATTAAGTAATGGAAATTTTGCATTAATCGGAATTGAAATTGGTTAGTGGAAGCCGTCGCTAAGTAAAATTGTAGGAAAGAAATTTTATGAATTAGAAATTAAGGTCTATAAATAAGACCGCTGGAAATAAAAATGAAATGAATATGTAATTTGATATATGTTAGAATTTGGAAGTAAAATAGTTAGAAATAAACTGTAGATTTAGAAATACAAAACAAATACTAGTCGATTTTGTGGGCGGTAGGAAGTTGTATGAAACACCGCACTGTTAATGTTAAATGAGGTAGTGGGTGTTTGATGGTACGATTGTTACATGCTGTGTACTAAAATGGTTGATTATGCACTTATGGTATGTACGCAATGGCTGACATTCAACAAATGTTCGTGTTTTATGGGAGTGGTCTCGTACGTGATGGGCCGTATGGGGCGGACCTGTCAAATTGCGAGCGGACCGTGATCCGGGCACCCAGTCTGAGCGCCATGAGCTTGTCTGAGCTACGGAGGTGTGTCCGTTCAGCGTTCGATCGACACACCGCAAGGAAGAAGTTACGGATCGAGGCAGTCAATGCCTCAATGGTGGGTGATGGAAGGGAGAGCATATGGCAACTTTTGAAGGTGACCAATGACGCCTCATGGGCGAACTACATGGAGGTCGTGTGCAACCCTGATGCTGCGATATATGGGAGGCCAATGGTGTATGTAGAGTTCGTGGAGAGGGCAGAATCATCAGCCATGTTTGGTTCAGATGCCGCTGGTGGAGATGTAGTGGCTGGGTTCATCTCCGGCGGTCATGAAGACGCTTCTACGGGAGAACATGTGGGCGAGGAAGTGGGTGATGAAGACGACAGGAGGCGTGTGGAGAATTTCCAGCCCAACGAAGGTGTGGACGAGAGGTGGTGGGCCGCCCATATTGACTGTCATGAGTATCTTGGGGACCAGGTGGAAGAAGAGGGCAGCGAGGAGGATGAGGAGGTGGAAACAGGCAGTTCTGGAGAGGACGAGGATGGCGAAGGTGCAACTGGAGGGGTGGTAGGTCGTGTTGTGACCACGGACGGTGCGTACGTGTCGTCCAGACTGAACGACAACGCAGCGGCAGCCCTAGTTCTGCCACAGGCGGAGGAGGGAGAATGGGGGTTCAGCGAGGGCGCACTCTTTTTGGGGCAGTGCTTCCGTAATAAGAGTGCTGTCCAGCATGATATTGCTAGACATGCCGTCAACATAAGCCGGACGTATCGGGTCCACAAGTCAAAGACGGACACGTATGTTGTGAAGTGTGTCGACGGGTCCTGTGGTGGCAAAGTTTGTGCACAACGGTACAAGGGCGTTGGCACGGAGTTCTGGATAACGGTACTGCAAGATCACAGTTGCGAGCTTGCGGGGCCATTACATAGACACCGCAACATGACATCATCCTATGTTGCGGAGCTGGTCACGCACCTCATCCAGGCGGATGTGTCCATTGCCCCGAAGGTTCTAATGGCAGAAGTAGCGAACACGGCGGGCTTTGAAGTGAGCTACAAGAAGGTATGGCGGGCGAAGCGAAAGGTGCTGCACCGTATGTATGGGACGTACGAGGAGGCGTACGACCTGGTCCCAAGAATGCTGCACCAAATTGCACAATCAAACCCAGGCACGTACATAAACAGGCAGGAGAGGGTCCATCCTACGGAGGGCCCGAATTGTTTCATTCTTGACAGAGTGTTCTGGGCCTTCCATCAGGCGATACAAGGTTTCAGGTGGTGCCGTCCAGTGCTAACCATAGATGGGATATTCTTATCCGGCAAGTACAAGGGTACTATTCTCACCGCAGTTGCAGCCGATGCAAATGACCAGTTACTCCCAGTGGCATTTGCAATTGTGGAGAACGAGAATACAAATAGCTGGCTTTGGTTCCTTTGCAATTTGAAGCATGCCGTAGTGCAAGAACGCCCTGAAGTGTGCCTTATCTCCGACCGCAATGCAGGCTTGCTGTCTGCGTTGCGAACGTTGCAGAATGGGACACAGTCCCCCTTCCAGTGGAATGATGTGAAGAACCGCTGGTGCATGAGGCATATTGCAGCGAACTTCCACAGAAGGTTCCGTAGCAAGGACCTAATGAAGATGTTCAAGAAGCTATGCATGCAGAACCAAAAGCGGAAGTTCGACACCTTGTGAAGGCAGCTCGATCAGGAGGCTACCAAGCATATGCATACAGAAGCAGGGGCCGTGGAGGGGGGCTCCACAAGAGTCGGGGTATTCACACAATGGGTTCAGTCCAATGCACCTGACTTAGAAATGTGGTCTTTGTTGCATGACACCGGTGGGGCAAGGTATGGGATCATGACAACCAACATGTCCGAGGTTTACAATGGTGTCTTGAAGGGCGTCAGATCCCTGCCGATCACGGCAATCGTGGCTGAGACTTGGAACCGTACCGTCGGGTACTTTGTGAATAGAGCCATGATGGCGCATAAGCACCTTGACGAAAACAAGCAATACTCTAAGGTCATGTAGGCCTTCATGGACAGGAAGATGGAGAAGGGTCGATCCGACATTGCTCAGCCCATTGATGGCTTAAGGAGGAACTTTGAGGTTCGCCTAAGGCAGAAGCATGTCATGGGTCACATTAGAGGGGAGCGCAAGCAGGTATGCACGATTGGTGATGAAGCATCTTGCACCTGCAACAAGCCCCAGCTTCTCCACAAGCCATGCTCCCATGTGTACGCGGCCTGCGCTGTATGGAACCAGGCGTCGACACAGTACATCTCCAAGTACTACGACATGCAGCACTTGTATGCAACCTGGAGTGCAGAGTTCCATTCCTACGGGGTAGACACGCACTACAGGGAATTATGGCCAGGGGACATAAAGTGGGTGCCTAACGATGCACTGAAGCATGTCGGTCGTGGAAGACGACAAAGCCGTCGCATCCGCAATGACATGGATGACAACCAGCGAGGGGATCGTGTTCAGCTCCCAAAGTGTAGGCTATGCAAGACGATTGGCCACTCCCTCAGTCAGTGCCCAAACAGGCCGGCATCAAGCAACGCTCCATAGTACCAACCACAATTTTTTGTTGTACCCATTGTTGCTTCCATGTGTTCTGTGCGTTGCGATGTACCATGCATTATTTAGGAGGTGTACGCTGCATTGTTGGCTCCATGTATCTATGTCGTGCATATTACCATGTTATGTATGTTTTTGTACATTCCATATGTTTCCTTGCCGTGTGGGTCATATTCGTGTGCACATTTTATGTATGTATGTTTTGGTACATTCCGTACGTTTCCCTGTCGTTACATTTATTTTTAATTATGTTGTCATTTGTTGCACATTTTGTTATAAATGTAGACTCACTTGTTATCCTTCTTTGGCAGGACATGGCGTTCGAGTTGCTAGACCCCCGTTGGGATGAGCACCACCGATGCCATGCGTGGTCATCGGGAGACGCACGAGGGCCTCCTTGCTTCGTACTTAGGGGCCCCCGAGAGAACTGGCGTCTCGACCAGCGGTACATCCCACTACTGCGGGACACCGGGCTGCTGCCCATTGCCCGCATGTTGGATCTACCGCATGCGTTCCAGTATGATGCGCCGCTGCTGTCCACTCTCATTGATCGATGGAGGCCGGAGACTCACACCTTCCACTTCTGGTGGGGGGAGATGACGGTTACTCTGCAGGACATGACGATGCTTACAGGTCTACCCGTCCGTGGTGCTGCTGTAGTGCCACCCCCAAAGGCAGCAGATTGGAAGGTCCGTCTGGGTCACCGGTTCGGTTATCCGATCGCAGACAACGTAGCTGGTGTGCCACATGGATGGCTTCGTCGCTACATGACCTGTCCTGCAGACGCACATGAGGACGAGGTGCGGACGCACTTCGTTGCGTACCTGCTATATCTGTTCGGGTGGATCTTGTTCCCTAGCACCACAGGAGACTCCGTGCAGCCTAGCTACATACACCTAGCGGAGTCCTTGGCGGATGGCTGGCCAAGTCAGGTGCCACAGTATAGCTGGGGATCAGCAGTTCTTAGCGCCACAAACCGAGGCTTGTGTGACGCCTCGCAGCGTAGCGCGGCCAGCGAGCCGGTCCTAGCCGTATGCTACCTTCTCCTTCAGCTGTGGTCGTGGGAACACTTCTCCGTTGGCAGGCCTGACTTTGGTCATGTTGTGCACCCTTATGACCTCAGCCCACAGTTCTACGGCCTCGATGGCGGCGACGACCCCGTTGTTGGGCCCACAATGGGTACACGTTGGACACATGGTCAGTTGAGGTGGGCAAGGGACAGACCGAGACGTGCATACACAGATTTCCACAACAAGTTCGAGATTCTGCCCGACGCCCACATAGTCTGGTGGCCATGGACTGCACGGTTCATTATGGACACGGCCCCCCACTCGTTGTCATCACAGTGCGGGCAGGATCACAGCTACTGGTTGATAACCTGCCACTTGGTGTTCTCGCACTGCGTCGAGCCATACAACCCACACCGAGTCATGAGGCAGTTCAGACTGTACCAGCATGTCCCCCCTGCCAGGACACCCTCTTGCAGACAACACCCACCGGTATGTCATTACACCATAAATTTAATTAATGAAGTAGTCTGTGCCCCTTCTAATTGTGTAATGTCTCAATGAACTTGCAGGCAATCGAGGAGAGGGCGAGCAACAGAAGACTGGAGAGCCACACAACGACGGTGGACAGACCAGTGGCGTGACCAGGCGGATACGATGGTTGTGGACGAGACACGGCCGGACGACCCCGCGACGCATAGGACATACCTTGAGTGGTACGCTCCACGCACCCGCACTAGGCTTATTGGGGAGCTGCCACATCATCCACTTGAGGTCGTTCACGAGGCCACTCTACAGGCAGGTCCAGACCGTCATCTAGCGGCACGGCACGACCAGGCGGCACGAGATTAGTATGTCATTAAACAGTGCAGGATTATGTTTTAACTGATTGTTTGTTTCACTGCAGATGGACCGCCTGCATCGTATCGAGGACGAGGCTGCTGAGTCTATACGCCGTAGGAAGTCAAATACGACTGAGCGGTGGGTCAATTCGATGCGCACCATCTACAATGAGGCAAGGGCTGCGATACGGTCCTTGAGTTGTGGTCGCCACCGAGATGACGTTATTGCTACACGCAGTGGCGGACGTGGCCAGGGACCACCACCCCCCTCCGCGCCGCCGTCAGCACCACCATCAGCACGGCCATCGTCGTCGCGTCCATCCCAGTCCGAGAGTCGGCCCAGCTACGCTCGCTCGGCCTCCACGCGCTTCGGACCGGCGGTTGGACAATTGCCAACTATTTGTTCATCCACTCATTTACCATTTATGTCTAACCACATGTTCGTCTTGCGGCAATTGCGACAGGATAGCACGTTGCTACGGGCATCGTCATCACGGAGGGCGACGGAGGAGCGACCGCGCTCTCCAGGCCGACGGGGGCCCACTCCAGAGGTCGATCCTGACTCGCCGGACCAACCAGAGGGGGTGATGCCCTCGTACACCCCTACCGTGCAGACCAACCTAGATGACCGGGACAGGTGGTTTGGGCAGACCTATCAAGGCTTAACATCGCAGGAGTACATGCGCGACTACCCGTCGACATCGTCAGTT
This sequence comes from Dendrocalamus latiflorus, assembly GCA_017311315.1. Taxonomy (NCBI): domain Eukaryota; kingdom Viridiplantae; phylum Streptophyta; class Magnoliopsida; order Poales; family Poaceae; genus Dendrocalamus; species Dendrocalamus latiflorus. Next base: position 10,833,810 of record CM029613.1, read on the forward strand.
CGACAACCACATACCCCGGTATGCAGTAACGTACTAAGCTAAACATGTCTATTTCAAAGCCATCTAATCGCACTGCCAAAAAAATGCAGGTTTACTCGGAGCAACTGGGCCATGACGTTCACGGTGGGTCATCCGCTTTTCAGAGTACCCAGGTAAATGCCTTGCGATATTATACTCATTATGAACATTTTTTGTACTTTCCATTGCCTAATTCAGCTGTACCATCTAAGCAGGACGTAGACCCCTCCTCCGAATGGCTGAGCTCTATTTTTGGCCAGCCGTCGCAACGCTCCACAGAGTTGTACCCACCACCGCCTCGGCCGCAGTCCTCGCACTACGATCTTCGCGATGCACCGCGCTCCCCTAGTGGGTTCACCTTCTCAGAGGATCATATACGCCGTCCGAGGCAGCGACGAGGAGAAGATGAATGAATTTTTGTAATTGTGCTATTGTGACATCACATGGTTTGCTGTGTTTCACATGGCTTATGAACTTATTTGTTCTACAATTAAGGCTTCATTGCAATATGACAAGTACGCACGCTTGTGATGTTTTTCAAGCGCTTGATGGTTTGATGTTCAAAGATGGTTTCCTGTATAAAAGGGTTGGTCTAAGTTCTTCGATTTACTAGGGCATACAACCAACTGAGAGATGACAACACGGGGCAGCGGGAGAAGACACGATAACAACAAACACAAGAAAGAAAATAGCTTGACGACAACGTAGCATAAAACATTACCAACATACACGAGGAGAACCTCCAGCACTACAACTTGAGGATAACAATAAACACAAGAAAAAAATAGCACACAACATTAAATTTATCTTCCACTCCAGTCTGTCGAAACGATGCCGCATCCCGACGGGGTCGCAACCCCCCACGACAACTCTCTCCTGGCGAACAATGTCTGTCCTTGTGCCCATTTCATCCTCCCACACCCAGAATCGGCAACCACTGGGGGCTTCCTGCGATTCAATGAGAAGAAGATTTTTAAACATGCCACCACGATTTGAATGAACCCGAAACAATCTTACTCACCGAGTGATAGGGGCACTTGTAGTAGTGCCGCCCAGGATTCGAGGCCGTCTGTGAGGTCTTACGTCTAACAACCGTGTTGCATTTTCGGCAAATCACCGTGGGTGTATGCGAAGAGCTGCTGAGCTGACTCATTGCCTAGTCGGGGGGAGTTAGCACGGAACAAAACTACACAGATTGGGAACAACTAATTCACGATGTGAGTGATAACAAGGCAAGGGACTAGGTGAGGAATGGCTCCCTTTTATAGGCTGTGGGGGGCAGGCTCGGTCACACAGATCACACAATAACACGACGTCACGCAATGACATGACAAAACGGGGCAGCTTTCCGCAGTGACATGACAAAAGAGGCCAGCTTTCCGCAGTGACATGACAAAAGAGGCCAGCTTTGCAAAGTGACATGACTAAACGGGGCAGCTTTGCGCAGTGACATGACAAAAGAGGCCAGCTTTGCCCAGGGACATGACAAAATGGGGCAACTTTGCTCAGTGAGATGACAAAACATGCCAGCTTTTCGCAGTGACAAGACAAAACCGTCCAGCTTTGCCCAGCGACATGACAAAACGGGGCAGCTTTGCCCAGCGACATAACAAAACGGGGCAGCTTTGCCCAGTGACATGACAAAAGGGGGCAGCTTTGCCCAGTGACTTGACAAAACGAGCCCTTTTTGCAGTGATATCACAGCACCCCCATTGGCACAATTCCTGTATGGACTGTTTGGACATTGTGGACCATGGTAGACTTGTGGTAGTTTAACCTGTATGGACTGTTTGAACGTTATGGACTATTTGAACTTCGTTCGTATGGATGTATGGACTATTACTATGCTTATGGACTATGGTGGGTTTGTAATGAGCTACTTGTTGTATATATGTGTATATGTTATATTCATGTGATATTTGTATTTAGAGTGGCTCCAAAAACAGGGGAAACTCTGCCGAAATTTTCTGACGTCCTTGATAAAAGTAGCTGATATGCCGACACGTTTGCAATGACCGTAGCTTGTTGTTTCAGAAATTATGATTACTGGCCTCTGAGAAGGCAATGTTGTAGCACTTATTTCGTGGAACGTACTATTTCCTGCAAACGACTGAAAAGGCTGCGTTGTACCAAATACATTGAATGGTCCAAGCTCTGAATTTATTACGAGACTACAGGCTCTGAAAAGCCTTCATAGGGACATTTATTGCTACACTGGAATCCTGAAAAAGCGAAAAGAAATAAGACTGTGTCGTCCTCTCCATGGACTATGCCCACTGCACCAGATAACCTGCCTACATAAAGGCCTCCTATGTCTTCCATACCACATCTCCTCCTCAGGCCATCACAATACTACTACATAACAATGTCTTCCTGGAGGTCCGACCCATTTGGAGTGCCGGAGTGGCATGAGCGCCCGAAGTGCCATTGCGGCTTTAGGACGATGTTGTGCGTCTGGACGGATCGAGTACAACGAGCCAACTACGGCCGTAGGTTCTTCAAGTGTCCAGACCTGGATGACAACTTCATGGTAACGACGACAACTAAATCCTTTGTTTCTCGTTATCGTTTTTCAACTTGATCCATGACATCTACCACGCCACACATAGCCTTGCGAGTTCATCGAATGGGTGGATTGGGTGCCGCCGGCATGGCCACGGAACCGGCCAATGGAGGTGGAAAACAAAGGACATTACTTTGTCAAGATGACTCAGGCTCGCGAGGTGGAACGACAGATGCGGCTTGAGCAAGAGCTCCGCGTGAGGGTGGACCAAATCCGTCTGAAGGGCAAGGAGGATGAGCTGCAAAGGAGGCGGGAGCAGTTAAGTCTACGTGAAGCAGCCATCAAGCGTCAGGAGGAAGAGCTTCAAGCTCGTGAGGCAGCTCTCAAGACCAAGAGTGACAGGAAGAAGGATGCAGTGGAGCCATCTTCAGGGCGCGAGAAAAAGGGGAAACAACCACGCTACACGCAGTAGACAAAATGTAATGGACCCAGCGCCGAGCCTAGGGTCCAAAAACGGAATTAAGACGTCCAGGGGTCTAAATGTGAATATTTTTCAAATAAAGAGCTAGGTTGATCCGGTCCACGGAGGAGTTCGACGCCGAGCGGCCAAGGAAGGGCAAGTGGCCCCGGTCCACACAGTAGGTGGTACGCGCAGTTGGGTGGGTTAGTCGCATATCATGCTATATGTTATGCACATAATAAAAATGTACGCGGCATGTTAAGCCCAGCTCTATTATGAAGTTTAATATCTCGTCTTTTCGCAAACAACGATTCACGTAGCACCTCATTTACCAATATGAACATACCGGTTCTCACCGTACACGAATTCTCACTAACCTTCAAAATATGACTTACCACTTTATGTATCGACCGTTCTATGGTCAATCGTGCCTAAAAAATTTGGGTTAATTTTTTATGCATCTACAACTTACAATGAACATAAATTGTTATTACAACTTTATCTGATTTTTACGCAGTTTATAACTACAAAATTGACAAGACATACAAAAATCACGCGGATTGCAAACCCTAAAAACATACCAAACCCTAAAAGTCACTTACCACTTTATATATCGATCGTTCTATGCACAATTGTTCGTAAAAAAAATTACCAAAATTGTTTATGCATCTACAACATATAATCAACATAAACTTGTTTTATAACTTTATCAGTTTTTTTTCTGATTCACAACTACAAAATTAACAAAACTTATAATCATTACAGTTCCTACACTCATTCCCACATGTTCAATATCACTTTCCTTCATTTCGTCCAATTGTTCATATCACATTTGTGCTCAAAACAAAGTTTCATTAAATTGCTTCCAATAAAACAACATACCATGATCGAAATTTGTTATTGTCACTTCAACATATTTTTCACGGTCAGCAATATATGAAAATCACAAATACACTAATCGTTACTTCACACAAATTTCGTTCGTACTCTACCAACCAAAATTTTTAATTTTCAAAATTGCACAAAAAATTACACAAGCAGTAAAGTGGACTCCACTTCAAATTCATATTTTTTCACAAATCATTTCATATATACACATAAATTTTTTTATAAATAATAACTTTACAAATGCATAAATATATATACACCTAAATTACAACAGTAAACCCTAGATGAATCATGCGGTCGGCAAAGAAACACGCGCTGGGGACTTGGTCGTGCGGTGAGGGAGGCGGTCGTGCGCTCGGGAGGCACGTCGTGCGGTCGGGCGGCGAGAGGCGCGGTCGGCGGAGGGGTCGTGCGGTCTGGTACCGCACGACCCGTGAATAGTGCGGTCGTGCGGTACCAGACCGCACGAACGGGACACGTGGCGCAACGGGAGAAACACGCGGTCGGGAGGGGTCCAAAATTGGAATTTTTTTGGTTAGGGGGCCAAAACGGAATTTTGGATGTTTAGGGGTCCAACAGTGTCCAAAATTCTCGCATTGATGGCTATCAAAAGAATTTTTTGTACGGATAATCCATTTTTTATTCGAAATTATAGAAATATACCCGCGGGAATTTTTTTACAAAAATAGGCTCAAGTCGCTCAATGGGAGGGCGACTGGAGCCTATCGCCCAACCAGAAGCCGATTCTGTCCCTATCGCTCTACCATCATGCGACTGCATCCAGTCGCCCTCCCATTGGGCGACTTTAATGCAGTCGCCCAATGGTTGAGCGACAAGGACCAAACCTTCGCCAAAAATAGTGAAAATTGGTGGAGATATTCTTCATTGATCCAAAAGCCTTCAAAAAAAATTTGAGCAATTTCGGCTACGGGATCAAAAGTTATAGCAGTTTCAATCACTCCCCGTTTCCTCTCTTTGTGTTCCTCGATTGCTATAACTTTTGATCCCGTAGCCGAAATTGCTCAAAAAATTTTCTGAATGCTTTTGGATCAATGAAGAATATCTCCACCAATTTTCACTATTTTTGGCGAAGGTTTGATCCCTGTCGCTCAACCATTGGGCGACTGCATTAAAGTCGTCCAATGAGAGGGCGACTGGATGCAGTCGCCTGATGGTAGAGCGACAGGGACAGAATCGGCTTCTGGTTGGGCGATAGGCTCTAGTCGCCCTTTCATTGGGCGACTTGAGCCTATTTCTGTAAAAAAAATTTACCGCGGGTATATTTCTGTAATTTCGAATAAAAAATGAATTATTCGTACGAAAAATCCGCTATCAAAATGGAACAGATGTGACGTACTCCATGTTAGGTTTTCACTGTGCATTTCACTAATACAACTAGTCTACTGAGAACTGAGTACTGCTGCAACTATATATATGTACACCCCCATTCTGTTCCTAGCTAGGGTTTTCGACAGATCCGTGCGTGCACGATTTTCCAGGCGCTGCTAATGGGCAGGCAGGGCAATCAATGTGCGATGACAGATCACACACATGCCCAAATCGCAGCCGTACATGGTGCGTCTGATTTGGCACAACGTGGGCAGAGCCTTTTTCTACTATCCGTGGAGCCCACGAGCTGAGGTGCTGGATCCGTAGAACGTTGTCCTCCAGGGTGTCATCTGGTCGGATTGGAACGGATGACGTCTATTTTATATTTTAATCGGATATAAAACGAATTTGACGTTTCAAATACAGTAGTATCGGGACAGATATATAAGAGTTTCAAATCGAAAACGGATAATATAGACGAATAATATATGCATACTGATGAGGATTTAATAATCCTCGAATTATTCTGTTATTATACACTTCGAGTATACTCCTTATTAATAAGGGATAAGATTCACAGAATAGTAGTAAGTTCATCTACGACCACTCCTTGATCGTAAGCCTTTCTATAATAATATAGTCGTAAGTTCTTCTACGATCACATAGTTGTAAGTTGTCCTACGATCACCTTGTGGTCGTAGACCTTCCTACGACCACTCTATATCCGACTAGCTTGTCTACGATGACCTACTACATCGCAGGTCCGTTAGACAAGGCAATTAGAACGTGCACTTATTCTTAATAATCACACATGATCTCTCTCTGACAACAACCGCTGCACGACGAAGGGGCCACCACATCTCTCTGACAATAACTTATGTCGGGCAGTTATCACCCAAAGTGTTAATGTGTCTTCTCGTACGGGACAACGGTCGTCGCTTCGCCAACTATATAAAGGTTGACATCGGAGAGAGAAGAGGAGGGCATTCAAGCAATACAATGCACAAGTCATTTAGGTTTACTTTCTCAGCTGTAACTCCGATTAATAGTAACACATGAAGTAGGGTTAATATTCTTCTAGGAGAAGACTCGAACCTGTATAAAAACTCCTGTGCCTCTACTCTGCATGATCATAAATCCAGTCTTCTGAGAGCTTCCCCAAATCCAATAAATCATACATAAGATCGATGGTAAAACATCGACAGTTGGCACCATCATGGGGAAACTTCTTCTAAGACTTTGGCAATTTCTTTGTCGAAAAGTTCTCTTTCTTCTGATGTCCTCATGGCAGGAGAATGGAATGAGGAGATAGAACTGGTTTGGTTTGGCCAACTACGCAGATCTCGACATGGACGCCTGCTATGACATTGAATAGATGATGCTATCCTCCGACGGTGAGGACATCTTTGGAGATCCATCCCTAGATTTTGGAGACCACATTGCCAGAAAGGCTGAGGAGGGATCCTTATCCCCCATAACAATACGCCAAACAAAAGAACTAGTTTTCCCGGATGGAAAGGGTCAATCCGACCATGAACAGAACTCGCAATATGACAATGGGCCAACCCCCAAGTGTTTGAGTCCCCTATCGACTGGTCGAGCAGTTTCAACAAGCCCTAAAATCTATTATTTTGGGGATCCATCATCAACTGGTGGTCATAATCTCCGATGGAACTTGCAAAGAGAGTAGGTGGGTTCCCTGCAAGTTTGCTCATCCCATCGTAGGTGCTGAGCCAACCGGAGATAGTTATAACCCAGAATTCTTCTAACTGGCGGGGTTTACTCCAGGCCGCGATGTAATCTTATTGGACGATTCTTCAAGCGAGGAGCTCTCCATCGAAGTGAAGATTCTAGACAGGAGGTTTTTGCCCTCCTTGCAGATTCTAATCATTCTCTCAGAAGAAGGCCTGAGGATGCTCCCCTCCAGCCACACACTACCACCCCATTAGGATGGCGAGGAGGCCTATAATGATGAACAAGGTCAGTTCTATGATGAGTATGGGAGAAATTCTAGAAATAATCACTCTCTTGTAAGGCGGCCTCAACCGGCCTCAGTTATTGTGGATCCAAAAACCATTCGGAGAAGATGGTTGGCTGCCTAGAGGACTTTGCCTAGGCGCGCTCAGTATCAGTCTCAGGAGGCTCAAGAGCTCCAACGCATCAACAACTTGCTCAAGAACCTAACTCAAGAGCCTACTCAAGCGCCAGGCTACGACCACTTCACTGAAGGGATCGCATGAAGACTCCACCACATGATGATTAGGTTCAAGCAGCCTCGCCAACGCAACTCTGGGAGTTGGACAGGTACGATCGCGTCTAGTCGTTCACTGGACTCATCTCGTATGGTTCGGCACAATGATAGGTCATGTCGGTCTCCTAACCACAACTCTAGCCAAAGGAGAGTTCCTAGAATGACCCTGGATTGGCAAGGTTATCGAGGAGGTGATCGATCACCACTTCAAGTAAGGAATCTGCAACAACAGATAGAGTACGAGGAGTACTACCCTCGTATGGATGAGGCCTACTACATGTCAGGTTCATCAACAACCGGGCATCGCCGAGTATGATCGCCTGGTAACATTAATTACCCTTTCCCACAAAGGAGGTGCTAGGAACTCATTACTAGATGTCGGCATTCAGGCTTGAACTCCGAGCAGTGCTCTGGCCACCGTGATTTCATCCAGTGAATATGGAGAAATTTGATGGGTCCCAAAACCCCATTGAGTTCCTTCAGATGATGAGGAGATGCCGTTCCATGATCTGTAGTATACCGTCGAGCACATCTACAAAGGATCTTCGACATACGAGTCAAAATGGCAGTATAAAACTATCGAATGAGAGGTAAACTCTATTGACCCCCCTTGTCAATACTCTTCCTAAGTAGTCAGAAGTCACCATCTCTTTCAAAAGAGTGATTGTCCAATCCCTTCGACTCGACCAGGTCAGCTTCCGATCATGGCCGAGCCCTTCATCAACAACTGTCGAGTAAATCATGTTTACATATCGGTGTTTATCACATGATTCAGTCCTAGAATGAAGAAGCATTTTAGTCATTTCTTTAATTTTAATTTTGTTATCCTCATAATAAGAGCAAGTATGATTAGGATTTAAATTTATGTAATTCCTTAGTAGCACTATCCAATTTCATTTCAAGCATAGCATAATTTGAGCATGATGAAGGAATAGCATATAAACAAATCACATCTAAAGTAATAGCATCCAAACAATAATGATCACTACTTGACTTGAGATAATCTAACTCAAGCGCTACAAAGTGCGTGTGCTCACAATAGCAAAGGATAATTACTTCCAATTAATCTTTGCAAACAGTACAACACTTGTAGCGAACCATGAAAGAGGGAAAAGCCTACTCTTAGACGACTCTTTGCCCGAGCTCTCTATCTTTATATATTCTCTCATGGAGGTATCGATTAACATGGGCCGATCCGCCCAAAAGCTCAGTGACTCCTCTACCCATCCCTAGTGTCGAAGCTGGTGGTGAAGAAGGCAATCTGGAATGAGGGGTCAGTCTCCCTCAAGTACCTGCTTGCCATGCAAACACAAACAAGGACACGACACAAGAACCATGTATTTTTCATTGCAAAATACTAGTTATATGTCAAGTAGCAGCTGGTGCCCATACAAAAAGGCGTCGATGGCCCTACACACGCAAACTACTATGCACACGGCTGGGATCGCAAAGCCTTGGCATCACACTTGTCGACAGACCGGTACATTGGAGGCGAGGTCAGCGCCTTCGTTCCGTCGGACAACCTCGCCAAGCCAAGTACTGTGGTCCATCCTCGTGCCCAGAGTCCTCTTCAAAGCAACTTGGTTGCTGCATCGCCAATGTACTCCCATATGCGGTGGTGGAACACTCGAGCGGACCAGCATATCGTATGTAGTGCCTTGGACAACGTGCTCTTCCCTGTAGGCAAGTCTAGGTGGGGATGAGCCAATTCACCCATGTGCAAGCAACCCTAGAGATGGAGCTGACCGAGGACCATCTGCGTCGTCACAAGGAAGCAGTGGTTGCCATAAGCCTAGGCGGCATTCAGTGCAACCGACGAGGCCTCCCTAATCCTTTGAAGGTTGCTCAGGAGGTCCTCTAGCCCATGCGCTCGAGGAGGGACTTTGATCGGAAGATCTACCAGGGTAGTCTCCAAGGCTTCCATCAAACCCCACACCAACAGGGATATGCGTCGCCCAGTACGCGGTCCTGCTTTGATAGCTCTGATGTTAACTGAGTCTTCTCTTCCTCCAGCGTGGCAATCTGTGGCAGTAGGCCTTCATGCTCCTCAGCTACTGCACACCAAGTTTGCTCTGCCAGTGTGAGCGCGTCCGTGATAGCCTTCGCGCCTTAAACCTCTAGAAAGCAGATGCGTTCATCCTTAGCCTCTATCGCGGCCATCACGTTCATGGTGGATCGCTGGGCAGATGACACCTCCACCTCCATGGCAGTTGCTTGCTCTAGCAACCTACTCTGTTCATGGTACATCATGGTCTGCAGAGTATGAGCCAGAGCAAGGGCCTGCACGAGAGCTACGTGTCACCAATGAGGTAAAACAAGCAATCAAACCGTGGTCAAAAACATACCTTCATCCCCGTCACCTTGAGTGTGCTCTCCAGGGGCTCCAGCCCACAAGAGGAAAGCACGTGATTATCCAAAGCTGAGTCCACCACTCCCTATAATACCCTGACCGTCTCCGGCCGAGGGATGAAGTCCACCACAGAGAGCCACTGGGACTCCAACCCAGCGGCTTTATGGATGATCGAGACCGATGACATGTTGAGGGCGATAGCACTAGCCAGGCCTTGGCTAGCTTCATCGCTAGAACCCTGTACACGTCCTAGAGATTGAGGACTCGCTGGCACCAGTGACAGTGTGAGGAAGCAGATCGGAGAGAGCCTCGCAAAGTCGCAAGAGGAGAATGAGTTATTCATATCTGTAGCTCAACTCAAAGAGTCCAACCGTGATGCAGCAGCACCTGTGGACTGCATGGTCAGACTTGTCGGAGCAGCGATAGTAGTGGTTGTAATGGAGACAACCCAGAGAAGGGGGAGGTCACAATTAGAACCAGAGTCCACGACGTGTGCTATCAGAGCCACTCGGAAGCCCACTCTTGCGATCACTATAGGAGAAGATACTCAAGTAAGATTTGCCTCTTGGGATGTCGAAGAGGCCTCGTGGCCCGACAAGGACGGAGGCACAGCTTGGGGGTGGCTGCAACCTCATTTTTCGAAGCAATCTCAATGCCTCCAGCCTCAACTTCCTCATCACAAAGGCCCTCTACAGCCCTCCACCGGGGCCATCAGCATTACCCGTCCAACGGTCCACCAGTTTAAGGCCAGAGTTCACATAATCTATGGACTCTGACTCACAGGCTGCACTGATCTTGTTCAACCCACCCGACTCTCACGGTAGGGGCACCAAGTGCAGTGGTGGGGCTGTGCTTGGAGACCGACCACCTCAACATGGGGGATGCTGCTAGGCATGGGATGGTCCAGTGCAGGGAGGCCAAGGGCTTCACACACTCGATTCACCTGGCTGAAGTTCGATGTTGCCAACGCTTGCAGGCTATTCTCCTTCATGATGTAGGGGCCAAGGAACATGGCTGTAGTGCACTCTGCATCCTTAAGAGAGAGCACTGCCATGAGCCATCATCGGGGTCACCGATGGACAAGCGCATAACAACAACCGCAATGTTAACAACATTTCACACAAAAATCTTACCCAGTTTAGATGGCTTTGGGAGCGATGCGATGTTGGGGAAGATGCAATTATTGTGGACAAGGCCAGGTTGGATCTGCCACAACCAGGCCAGCGAAGAAACTCCAAGCTTTTAGTACTCCTCAGCGAGGTCCCACATGTTGAAATGGAGGGCGACCCGAAATAGCCTCCACACACGATGCTCATCCTCACAGTCGAGCGTCATGGACAGAGACATATCGAAGTCTATTTGATGGCCCAACCACTTATGGTTGCCGCCAGTCTCTGACCGGTGGTAGAACCACCGTTGCATCTAGTTCGACTCCCACTTATTCCTGGTCGAGTTCACTGGGAATACCTTCATACATGCAGATCGGAGCATGAAGTTGATGCTCCCTATGTTGGAGCACTCACCCTCGACAACCTTTGTTAGCTGGCACCGGGTGTCATGAAGGCGAACAACGATGGGCTTGGCCACACTGTCTCTACTAGTGAGGCCCAACTATACACAGCTAATCAAACGAGAGCATTGGGCATCAGCTATGCAAGCTCCAGCCTATATAGCCGAAGGACTTTGCCGACGAAGGCTGCAGTAGGGATTTGGAGCCCGGAGTCAAAGAATGCAACAAAAATGATGGTCTCTGACTTTGTCGACCAGGGCTTTGTCTCACTGATGGAAGGTAGATGATCTGCTTGTCATATCAAAATCTTCTCGTTGCTCACCAGTGACCGAATTAGCTCTTCGATCACCGTAGTCAGCCTAAGCGTATTCGTTCAGACACCGTTCACCTTCTTCATCGCACTCCACTGCTTGTTTGCTTTTGACACATTGTGCTCCACCTCCGTGGCCAACAAGCTCCCACGGTGGGATGGGCCTCCATGACTAGATGATGCGCCTGAGGCACTACGGCGAGAACGTTGGTCACCACTGCAAACCATCCTCGTACCACAGAAGGAAGGGCAGCAACGACGGTAGGTGTGCTACATGGTAGTGCGAGGGCGACACAAGAAAGACTGCAATGGTGGTTAAGGCAGTGGCTAGACAGAGCGACAAGGTTGATGGCAATGGCCAGCATTCACAACACAAGAAGAATGGGCACTATCGGTTCATCTCGGTAAGGACATCGACTTTAAAGGTGCACACCTTTTTGAGCATGTCTCTGGAGCCCAAGATGCACGAGTGGACAGCACACGATGCGCCAGCCCCTCTCGGCTGTGTGTCTCGAACTGCACTACATCCACCCAATTACGACCATCATGATACGGCCCACGGGCCAACAACTCAACAGGCCGAAGGGACGGAGGGGCCAAAAGGCCTGGTGATATGGTTTCGGCCTACAGGAGATGAAGCCCTTTACCGTGAGAGGCTACTGTTGTAGGGGTGGCCACCACCTACATCCATTTGGCCTGCTGGGCCAAGAGGCCCAATAAGGCATGTAAAAAGACACCTATATCTTTAGCATAGTAGGCCACTATGGGTATTATTGTAATCAAGCCTTATGGCCATATATATATACAACCTTGGCAAAGGAAAAAGCCAAGCTAGCTTATTTTCCATACTCACTCTACTAGTCCCCTTGTTTACTATTTTGTCCGTAGCCACAACAGAAGCACTTTTCTTTCCCTTGTTCCCTTTTGTACCAATCGAGTTGAACTAGTGGTCATGTAACACTTAAACCCCTCCCCCTTATTATTAATGTAATGCAACCGCATTAGGCTTTGTATTGTATTCTATCATTTCTCTTATTTGGTTGGTTCTTCTATTGTGCTCTTAGAGGGTTAGTGAACCCTCATATATGTATATCCTTTAGTTCTAAATTAAGTTGTTCTCTTAGATGGCCCCTAAAAGAGCCACTACCAGAGAAGGTGGTGCCACTACTCACCATGTTACAAGTGTCTCAGGTCAAGGAAGTAGCCATGGCTATGGACCAAATCTACCTCTCCCACCGCTAGTTCATCTGACCATGGCTCAAGTTATGGCCCAACAAACCCAGATCCTTCAAGCCAGTGGCAACTCCAAGCTGGCAGACTTCTTGAGGACTAGACCCTTGACTTTCTCATCTACGAATGAACCATTAGAGGTAGATGACTAGCTCGTGACATAGAAAAGAAACTCTGACTTGCACAGTGAGTGGAAGAGGACAATGTGGACTTTACCACTCATCAACTGAAAGGATCCGCAGCTGCATTGTGGGAAAACTGCCTAGCTGCTCATGGAGGAGAAAGTCCAATAGCCAATGAGGAGTCCGAAGAAGAACAAGCACTAGAATATGAAGGGCAGCAAGTGCAAGCAGAAGGATAAGAAGGACAACAAGAGCAAGCAGCAGAAGAGAATGCTAAAGAACAAGTAGAGGAGGAAGCTGAACCAACAAGGCATGCTATCCCCTATATTGAGTTTGAGGTAGCTTTTAGGACAAATTTCGTACATGCCAGCATCATGAGAATGAAGAAGAATGAGTTCAGAGCGTTGAAGCAGGGCAACATGTCCATCAATAAATGCCCACTACATTCAACCAGCTAGCTCGCTATGCTCTAGATGACGTAGCTGACAAGAAAGAGAAGATTGACCACTTCCTAGAAGGCATGCATAAAGATATGAGAGTACAACTGATCATTCAAGACTTTCCTAGTTCCCACCACTTAGTCAATGATGCTCTCATTTTGGAAAATGAGAGAAGGATGGTGGAGGCAAGCCACAAGAGTAAGATGGCAGCCTAGAGGCTGCAAGGAAGTTACCCTCTAAGGCCAACATACCATGGCAATCATTCTTTCAGGCAAGTTGCAACCTCACCACCAAAAGCACCCACTCCAGCTCCACATCCCAGTAGGAACGTACTCACACCCCTCATCCCATAGACAACCTACTGCAACCAACCTAGCAGCCCATCTCCATTACTTTAGTTGTGGAGAGAAAGGACACTTCGCCAGCCATTGCCTAAACCGCTAAGTCTCCCCAGTGTAGTTCAACTTGGGAACTACTCCAGCTCGATGGCAAGCATCAACACCTAGCAAGGGCTACCAGACCTCACAAGCATCCAAAGTTGCGTCGATGCTGAACCAAGGTCGTGTGAATCATGTCATGGCAAAAGAAGCACATGAAGCTACCAGAGTGTTGATGGTTATGTTTTCTATTATGTTAGTACATGCACATGTTCTCTTTGATTCTGGAGCTTCTCATTCATTTATATCAGGGAAGTTTCACCTGGGGGACCCCTAACTGCTATGTTAGTACATCTCAGAGTAGAGATTGCCATAGAAGATTTTGGGTTCTTAGCAAACCTCATGGTACTACAATCCCAAACACTGAACATCATCCTAGGGATGGATTGGTTGGCCAGATACCAAGAAATGATAGATTGTGCTAATAGAAAAGTAGTACTTACCAAGTATCCACAATAAAGGTTAATGTAGACTATTCATATCTCTTGTGTCGTGCAATCCATTACCTCGAGGATACGCCTCTAGAAGGAATGCCAGTAGTTCAAGACTACCCTGAAGTATTTCCAGAAGAATTGTCTAACATACCACCAAACAGAGACATAGAGTTTGTCATCAACCTAAAACAAGGGACCGCCCCAATTGCCAAAAGTCCTTATAGGATGGCTATAGATGAGCTCAAAGAGCTAAAGACATAGATTGAGGAATTGCAGGAGTTCCCCCTAGGGTTCGCCAATACTTTTTTGTAAAGAAGAAGGACGATACCACAAGAATGTGTGTGGACTATAGATCCCTCAATGATGTGACCATCAAGAACAAGTATCCCTCACCTCGCATTGATGATTTGTTTGATCAGCTTTTATGAGTCATAGTGTTCTCCAAGATAGACCTAAGGTCAGGATACCATCAACTCAAGATCAGGGCCAATGATATCCCTAAAATGGCTTTTACCACCCGGTATGGCCTATATAAGTTCACAGTCATGTTGTTTGGCTTGACCAATGCACCAGCCTACTTTATGAACCTCATCAACAAAGTATTTATGGAATATTTGGATAAGTTTGTGGTCGTGTTTATTGATGACATCTTGATCTACTCTAAGACTACTGAAGAACATGCTGAACACCTGCAGTTGGTTTTAGAGAAGCTTAAAGAGCATCAATTATATGCCAAGTATAACAAGTGTGAGTTTTCGTACCATAAAATCAGTTTCCTAGGACATATTGTGTCTGCTAGAGGAGTACCAGTTGATCTAGCTAAAGTAGAAGCTATTTTAGGATGGAAGAAACCCACCTCAATGACTGAAGTGTGTGGTTTCTTTGGATTGGCCGGATACTACAGACAGTCCATAGAAGGGTTTTCAAAGCTTTCTAGACCATTGACACACCTGCTCATGAAGGAGAGGAAGTATGAATGGACAAAAGCTTGTGAAAAGAGTTTCCAAGAGTTGAAGAAGAAGTTAACCACCGTTCCTATGTTAGTCTTGCCAGACATACACAAAGACTTTGAAGTTTACCGTGATGCTTCATGCCAAGGTCTTAGTTGCGTCCTCATGCAAGGAGGAAAAGTTGTGGCTTATGTATCAAGACGGCTCCGTCCTTATGAAGGCAACTACCCAACTCATGACCTACAATTAGCATCAGTAGTGCATGCTCTAAAAATTTAGCGGCGTTACTTAATTATAAATCATTGTGACAACTACACCAACCATAAGACCCTCAAGTACATTTTCACTCAGACGAATCTCAACCTAAGGCTGAGAAGATGGTTAGAGCTAATCAAGGACTATGATCTAGATGTCCATTACCATCCTGGAAAGGCTAATATAGTGGCTGATGTATTAAGCCACAAGTCCTACTGTAGCAATATCATCGTTCAAGAATTTCTATCGGACCCCAGAGCAACAACTCCAGAATCCTCTGTGTAAATCACAATAGTCCAAGATCAACCAGTGCACACAGTGGTAATAGGGATAAATATCAAGTATAATGATCAACTTTATTAATTAAAAGAGTACGGTCTTATGGCCAAAGTTTACATCCATGGCCCATAGGCCAAAATTAACTATAAGCAGCGGAAGAAAAAACTAAAGTCAAAGAAGCCTATCAAGTTGCCCATAAGCAAATGACAGTAAGACATAGTCTATTCGTCCTGATCCTCATTGAAGTCGAAGCAATCCTCCTCTTAGCAATAGAAGTAAGCAAGGGTGATCACATAAAATGTACTCCATAAGTACACAGGAAAATGCAATAATAATACAAGGCTGACAAGTGAAGACATATAGGGTTAATTGAGCATAAAACAACATTAAAAAAATTACAATAAATAGAATGAAATTTGCTGAATTTAATACAGTACATAAAAATAGTAATTTAAACAAAATAATACCGTTGGCGCAGGAACCGACCTGGCACCAACCTAACCATGAGTATCCCACCCAGACCATCTTTCCTAGAAGATCTCATATGGATTCCATCCATTCATAAGCATTTTATAAACAATTTTGAAAAACAAAGTCTAATCCATGAAAAAACTTACTCAGCTTACCCATGACCGTGGGCACAGCTATCCAGGACAGTTCATGTACTTTGCAGAGGTGGTACAACTTTACCCATCAGATATGATTATCTCATAATGTCGGCCACTACACGCTTCCATAGGCGTGCGACTGAGAAAAATCATAAGGCATTTACAATGCAAAGCCGTTAACCTGGCCACGCCTCCACTAAGGTTTCACCACAATATGAATGCGCAAGTTGGGGGGCCTCTTGTACCATGTGAGACTTTTCGTGGCCTACACCACGCTCACATTCAATCTATAGTGCGATTCAGGTTGGATCCTACAAATTAGTCAGGCAGGACTATCCCATACTAGCCTTATGGTAGTGCGTTAGGGCTTTGCAATAGTAACTCATAGACCAGTACTTAATTTGACTTAGACACTTCCCACATACCCGTTGTGTATGGCATCATTGTTGTGTCACCGAACAACAACATGTGCTAGCAAGCACCCGCCACCATAACTTTTGCCAAAGTCTAAACCAAGTTTTATATTTTATTTTGAAATATTTTATAGACTTTCTTGACTCACCGAAGTCAAGAATATATTTTTTTTAAAAAAATTCATTTTATGTAAAAAAGGTATCCCAAGCCTAGAATTATTTCTAGGCATGTTCAAGCATTTGCTACAAGATTCTCTAGCCAATACTAGTGTATTAACTAGAGTTCTATTTTAGGGTGATAAGGTATCTAGGAATCAATATCAAACGAGGCATTAACAAGTAGGCAATAACTAAGTTTAAAATTGAATTGAAATACATTGAATACAAATATGCATGTAGAATAATTCAAAACAATAAAATTTTATTTGTAAACTAGGATCAACATGGTCAATATGTGTAACTTACTTTGCTCTGTGGATTGGTGAGAATTGTCATCAAAGAAATCCTTAGAATCATCGCAATCTACACATGAAAATAACCCACTAAACCCATGTAAAATTCAAATAGACTCTAAAATTTTGAAAACAAGGAAGATTTAGAAATATTGGAATTTTTTATGAATTTAAAATTTTGAATGGGTTCAATCAGAGCTAGGATTAAGAAATACGGGCTTCCAGAAGTTTGAAATCAAAGAAAAAGAGAGAGAAAGGATAAATCAGATTTTCAGGAATTATTTTTATACTAAAAAATCAAGATTATGATGTCAGCAAGGGAATTACATTTTTCAACTGAATTATTTTCCTACGGGAAAATCAATTTATGACGCAAGCTAACGTCAGCCCTGATTTTAAATAATTTGGCACCTTAGATCGATATGTAGGCCCGGGGGAGTGGTGCACCGAGTCCATGGATCAGCGTGGTGGCTGAGGCGGTGAGGGAATTAGCGTGGTGCCCATGTGGCTTTCAGGCATTGAGGTGGCGCACATCTGATTGCTAAGTGGTGACCACATCAGCTCCACACTGAGGTCTCACCGTTGACGAGGGTGGCGCATGGAAGCCAACGGCGGCAGCAGCTAGTGGGAGGTGCAAAAGAGGGAGAAGAGCATGGGGTGTCCGGTTCTACCTTCTACGATGTTGGTGCATACAAACACCAACTTAGTCAGCAAATCTGGGGTACCCAGACTACTAGAGACTATCCTAATCTCTATCTTCTTCTTCACCATCAGCTCCAGGAACATCATAGTATGCGTAGTGTCCTTGGTCCACAGATTCTGGGGGATTTTGTGAGTGAGAGTGAGCACAAGCAACAATGTTCCACGAGCCAACACACATAATGCAATAATTATACATGCAAGGTTCAACAAAGGTAAGCTCGGGTCCTCTTATTTGCTAAAACCAACATTTAAAAGATATAATTACTAGAAATTCATATGACTTAGCATTTTAACCAAAACACATTTAATTAAAGAGTGTAAAAGTGTGTAATATTTGTAAAGGTGCATGTTCTATCCACCTGTTATATGGTTCCATCCACCATATGCTAGTTTTTTACTACTAGGGTTATACACTACTACAGAAAGGCTAATAGTAGACGGCAAATCACAGACGGTTTTGTGAAACCGTCTGTAATGTAAACTATTACAGACGGTTTTAATTTGAAGGCCGTCTGTGGTATTTGTGGCGGGAAAAAGGAGTATCACAGACGGTTCTTACCTCTGAACCGTCTGTGATACTGGAATATCACAGACGGTTTTTTATTAAAAACCGTTTGTGTTGTGTCGACTAGCACAGCCGGTTGTTGTTAAGAACCGTCTGGGAATGTTCACAGACGGTTTTTCACAAGAACCGGCTGTGATGTCCCTTTATTTGTCATATTCTAGATCAGAGGTTAATATATAAGTACACATTGCTTCAAATAACTTAACTACAGAACTACTGAGACAAGAGATCACAAATTAAAGGCAAATTTATTAATTTCAATTAGAGGCAAATTTATTACAAAAGTTGCACAGGTAAAGAGTTTCCCAGATTGTATTCTTTTGGGCTTCGTAAGCTTCTTCTTCCACTTGGGGACTTGGAGGATCAGCCGCTAAATTCTCGAACGCCGTTAAGATTGCCCTTGTCCTCAGCACTTCCTCCTGCAGCCTGGGCAAATGATCAGCAGCATCCATAATGTCGTAGAGGATAGCATGAAAAGATTCCTCAGAATCTGCCGTTTCTGCTTGATCGGCAAGGCTATCCATCAGTCTCTGCAATGCGTGTAGAGCTTCTTTCACATTGCGCACATTGTGGAGAAGAACCAGGGTGAGGGCTGTTTCCCTTTCTTGAGCGGCAGCGAGACGCCTCCGTCGACGGCAGAGGATCAGGTCAAGCTGACGGATGCAAGAAAGTCGGGGAAGGAGAGCAGGGCGGGTGCGGAGAAGCTGCTCCAGATGCAAATTGCTGGCTGCCTGTGTAAGGTTCCGGCCGAACAATTCGTGATGAACAGATGAGAGGAAGGAGATGATCACAAGAACAGTAGTAGAAGCCATGTTGTATTGTATATTGTATTGTACGTACGTAGAAGAGACCTGGATTAGGCGCGCATATTTAACCTTTAGCACAGACGGTTCGTATACCCAAACATTAATGATATAGACGCTTCGTATAACGATCGAGAGACGTTAACCAGACGATCGAAACACGAAGCGTTCTGGCATCGAAACACGCACGAAGCGTTTTGGTATGAAGCTTATGACAGACGGTTTATACGGATAACCGTCTGTGATATTTTCACAGTCGGTTATTAACAAGAACCGTCTGTGATAATTGAGACATCACAGACGGTTCGTATTAAGAATCGTCTGTGAATTTTCACAGACGGTTCTTAATTCGAACCGTCTGTGATAATCTTGCCAACACAGACGGTTCGTGTAACAAACCGTCTGTGATAATCACAGGTCACCAATAATTGGTGTATGTCACCAATAATTGGTGTATACCCAGGATTTCGATCTCGACCGTCCATTCTCTCCACATGGAATGGCAGGCAGCAGTTCCTCCCACTACTCAGCCCTTATTATTAACCCCATCTACCTTTCCAGCGGTACTAGTCATGCGTGAGTTCATCCACTAGCTAGCTTCCTTCATGCATCTCCCCTCCGCTATGAGCTAGCGCCTCCGTCGCGGCACGGCGGGCGGCTGGACAACACACTCTTGCCGTAAGTGTCGTAAGTGTGTCTTTGTTCAGACGCACCGTCGTGCCATGAAGGGTTCGTTAGCTGTAATAGATTTGAATGTGTTGTTGTGCTTGCCTCTGTATTTGATTGTTTTCAGAGGGTATGGGTAACATTATTTTATTTGCTTGCTTGCCTCTATATTTGCATGTTCCTCGACGATGCCGACTACTGCCGAGATGTGATGTCCACTCCAACAATCCTTCTTTTTCCTGCAAAATTCAAGGCAATTTTATTACAAAAGTTCAAAAAAAAGACATTTCCAGATTCTTCGGTGAGCAGCCGACATAGCCGACTTCTTCGGTAAGCGACTATCCATCTGCCTCTTTCCACTCCTTTTCTTCATCTCTGGTCTCTGGATCACGTACGCCAGTAGCGATGATTCAGTAGTAGATGAATCATCGCTACTGGCGTACGTGATACAGAGACCAGAGATGTAGAAAAGGAGTGGGAAGAAGCAGATGGATAGTCGCTCACCGAAGAAGTCGGCTGCTCAACGAAGAATCTGGGAATGTCTTTTCTTTGCACTATTGTAATAAAATTGCCTTGAATTTTGTCGGGAAAGATGAACTGTTTTGTCAGGGCATGACTGCCAACTCGAAGCATATATAGCATAGCATTCGAGGCACATCCGAGGCCTGCTGCTGTGTCTTGAGGAATGCCAAGAGCTGGTCTTCAGATGTGGCAGCCACACTGGTCTTCAGATGTGGCAGCCACATCTGAAGACCAGCTCTTGGCATTCCTCAAGACACAGCAGCAGGCCTCGGATGTGCCTCGAATGCTATGATATATATGCTTCGAGTTGGCAGTCATGCACCTGACGAAACAGTTCATCCCTGTGTAACTATCACAGACGGTTTTTGATAAACAACCGTCTGTGATACTCATCTATCACAGACGGTTAGTAATCAAGACCGTCTGTAATGTTTTTATCACAGACGGCTCGGGAACCGTCTGTGATAACCACCAACTATCACTGACACCTAAACACTGACGGTTCAGGAACCGTCTGTGATAGGGCTGTCTGTAGCAGTGTTACATCCACCCAATTATCAACACTAAGATACATCCACCCAAGGAAAACCAAATTCAATTTTACATCCACCCAACAAATTTTAATTCCACCCACAATGTTGTTGAAATAGAAACAAACTCAAGTAAGTTCCCATGCCTACACTTGACTGTGGGCACAACTGTTCAAATAGTTTATACTCTACAGAGACTATACATTTTACCCACAAGAGATAATCAACTTGTTGTGTTTCACATATTTCCTTGAATATGTGAATCAAGAAGATTACCATAAGGCCTTTACAACGCATCACCCAATATAGATTACACCTACTAAGGTTTCATCTGAGTGAGGTTACATCCACAATACCCAGACCTCCTCTTGCGCCATACGGCAGCTTACACTAGCGACACGATCCGTGTCCACGACGGCTTAAAACCAGTGACATGACTTGTGAGTCACTCCAATGGTGCAACCCATACTGGTCGATGTAAATTAGTTGGCTAAGTCATACCTATTATAGACTTGTGGTTTTACTGTTTTACATTAGTATGTTATCACAAGATTCGGTCCTTAAGTTATCTGGGCTGTGCATACGTCAAACCATCATTTCTTATGCTACATCCACACCAACCATGATATCATCTACCTAGATATGGTAACAACAAGTTTTAGACTTTTGAGAAGGATAAAACTATGTTATCTCAAATATAACAGTCATTTCCCTCTAGTGACTGTCCAAAACAAGTTCATGATTAAAATATGATGATTAGGGCAATTTAATACCCTAGTACTTAAGCAAGACTAGCATAATGCTAAAGTACGACCTATAGCTAGCAAAGTTACCATTAAGTATTTAAGATGACAAGGATTATGTGATTCAAGTGCTAAGGATGGTATAATAATAGTACAACATTAAGTAGGCATACATCGAACCTTAAGCTTAATATACATTTGCATAATAATTAATAGCATGAAATTTGATAATTTAAACAAAAATAAATTTGCATAAATGTAGGTTCAATATAATTATAGTATTAACTTACATGGCTCACAAGTAGGTTGGTCTTAAAAATTTTGAGTTATCTTACACTATGGCTCTTTCGTGCCATTGTACTCCATTCAGACAATCATATCAAAAATCAAATAAAGAGGTGACCATAAAATAAATATGAAAGAAAATCCAAATTAAACAATTCCAATACCATTAGATAGATCTTAAATTTAGAAATAAATTTCATCAAATTTGGAGTTAAAATGAGTGAGGATGGGCTTTTCAAAATTTAAATTTGGATTAAATTCAAAAATTGACAGATGAGAGAGACTCTCTCTCACTAACAGGTGGAGTCCACTGGTTTTTATTTAATTTTTGAATTATTTTTCTACTAAACAAGCTCACTGAGACTAATAGCTAGGTCCCATGGGTTTTTTTCTAAATTAATCTAGATTTATTTATTAAAAGAAAATGGCCCTAAAGCTAACAGGTGGGACCCTTTTACTATGGGCACAATAAATCGGGCCCACATGTCAGTGGCTCTAACCACTTAACTAGGTTTTAAAAGGTTTCTTAACAGCTAGGGTCCACACATCAGTGATACAAAGTTTTAAATAAATGAGGGTCCATGGGTCAGCGGGATTAATCGAAACTAACAACGGTAATTAAGGAACTTAATTACATGTGTTTAAACTCTAACCACCTCGCTACAGTTGTCTTCTCCCGCCAAAAGGATGCGAAGCTCATTGCTGGCGAGAAAGAGGATGGTGATCGGAGTCGTGGGCTGAGCCAGGCCAAGCCCAGGGGCCTAGTGGACTAAGGGAAAAAAAGCAAGGGTGGGCTGGGCCAAGCCCAAGGAGTTTGAGATTTCAAAATTTTAAAAAATTGGTTTGAAATTTGTATTGCACTTTTTAATTTGTACTCAAATTTTGAATTTCATTGGTGCAAACACCAAAACCCTGAAATGGGATGTCACAGAAAAGAACAGGAAAACCCAATCAAATCAAGAGCAAATCAATCAATACAGGAGATATTTATAGAGATGGAAAAAGATTGATATATTGCTACTTGAAGAGGAAGGTTTTATAGTCACTTCACTTGAAGGATAAGAGAGCACACCATAGTACTCAACTTCTTTCAAACTCTAACCCTAGAACTCATTAACACTTTGTCTCAAGAGAGAATGATTAGATGGTTAACCACAAGTCCCCATCCCAACCCGTTAAATAGATAGACTAATCAGCCACATCTAGCCATTAGTGGATACTATCCACCTGGCATAATGGGGGAAACTCGATAACCTGACACATAGGTTTTAACTCGCACATTACTCTCATGAACGCTTTTCAAAGCGCATAAGCCTTAATCCGTCGAGTTCTTAGCCTTGATCCATCTTGATCTTCTCAAATCTCCTTGACCTGCACCGCTCTCTCAAGCGAGTCCAAGATAGTTTCTGGTATTTTGGTTAAACTACCAAAATACCCTTGCTTGACCCCAGTCATCTCCTTCCACTGTAAGCAATCACCATGCTTGTCAAGCATCGGTAAGTCTCTCACATTCTGATTCCACCGAGGCATGCCTTACTTAGATCGACCAAACCACATAGTGCAACCCACCGCCTGAATGCCCCTTTAATATTTTTTTGCCTTTCTCGTGCTAAGCTTGAGCTCACTACCTCACCTGACTCCTCGATTGTTCTGGGCCTCGACTCCTCTATGAATACACCCGATCCTCGCCGTTGACCGTGGTTGACTCCAGGTGACCCTGCACATCCAAAGACAAAGAAATTATTTGCAGGTACATGCTCTTCACAACTTCACCCAAGTTAGCAATAACAAAGCTCATGCAACATGTAAACCCAGACTTAAGTCACTCAAACTATTACCACAACTCAAATCCCTCAAATCAAAACCTGGCTGAAACTCCATTGACCAGTCCATCTGAGCGCACCCCTGTAGTGGTCAAATTGCTGGCAAGCTCCAGCTCAAACAGGAAATGCACTCTGGTCAAACCAGTGGTGAAATCCAGTCAGACCGCCCCTCAAAGCCCGGTTTGACCATCGAGACTACAAATAGTTCCAGAAATCTAACAAATTTGCAAATCAATTTTTCGACCTTCCAAAATTATAATGGTTCATCATAATATAATCTAAGATTCTCTTATATGGTCCTTCATGTTCGCATTTAACGCACAGGGATATATATACTACTAGCTAGTACTCTATGCACAATCTTGTGCTGGGAGCTCAACATCATTGCTCTCATCTCACCCTCCAACCTTGTCCACACCATCGTTGCTTTGCCATGCGCTTCTTACAGTGCAACTTACTTGTTTGTTTATGTACATATTGTTGCATGCATGGCCTTCATAGCGTGTTTTTGGCCTATTTGATGGTATTGCGAGCGGTAATTACAAAAGTAACATCCGCCACGAAGAAATAGCAGATTTGGCATGAAGTCCACACGGCCGCCGCGCGGAGAAGCATTCCGGCCGACACACCCCTGACCGAACGGCCGCCGTGCGGTGGCCGATTCGCCGGGGTCATTAGCCGTGTTAATTCGTGATTAGTAAATTTATTTAGGTGTACTACTTGTAGTAATTTTTACATGTAGCAAATGAACTCCAAAAATTACAAAATATTTTTGGAGCCTCCCAACATAGCTTACTTGATTGTATATTTTTTCATAAGTTTATCCATTCCAAATTTTACTTGAAAATTCATACAATTCATATAATTTAATGAATTTTTGAGTGAAATTAGGAGTGGATAAAATTATGAAAAATTTAAAAATAAAGGACGCTATGTCCGGAGGCTTTAGAAAAAATTTCGTAATTTTTGATCTCATTTGCTACTTATAAAAATTGCTACAAGCAGTACACCTAAATAAACTCACTAATTACGAATTAACACAGCTAATGACTCCAGCTAATTGGCCACCACACGGTGGCCATACAGATTTGTCTCCACCGCATAACATCCATGTGGCCGGGGTGCATGTCGGTCAGGAGGAGCTTCTACACGGTGGCCGTGCGGACTTTCTATCAAATCTGCTATTTCTTCACGATGAATACTACTTTTGTAATTACTGCTCGCAATACTGCCAAATCACTCAAATACTCCCTTCATAGCTATCTGTACATATTCTTCAATTTCGGAGTAGCTAGTGTCTGCGAAGAGATACCGTGATGCTTACCTTATTGATGGGACGGTGCTATTTGCCTGTTAACACGCCCAACTGAACTAAAAAGTTCAAGAGAAGAGAATACTGCTGTATTTTGTGATGCATGTATACGGACAAAATAGTAGTGCAGTGTGCTTCTCCCCCAAAAAAGTAGTAGTAGTGCGGAGACCAATGCTAGAGGCTAGAGAGACAAGGGTCTTGTGTTGGGTATGGAACCATGAATGTAGGGATATATATTTATGGGCGCATTGAATATCTCCTTCAGAACGGCATTTTTGGGAGGCCTGCTCCCCTGCTTTCATTTATCGCTCTTTCTCTGTGTCTTGTCTTCTGTCACCTCTGCAAAATGCCTTCTGCCTCCTCAAACCTCCCTTCAAGGCGAGAGAGAGAGAGAGAGAGAGAGAGAGAGAGAGAGAGAGAGAGAGAGAGAGAGAGAGAGAGAGAGAGAGAGAGAGAGAGAGTAACACATGACATTCACACATGTAAGCAGGAAAGCAAATGTCACTTGAAGTGGCACGATCAACCAGTAAGCTAGCTAACCTTAGAGGGAGTAACCCCATGACATTCAGGGCCTCTTTGATCGGAGGAAAAACAAAGGAAAAAACGTAGGATTTGAGTTCCTATGGATTTGGTTATCGTAGCACCGTTTGATTTGTAGGAATGAAGCAAAGGGAAAAAAAGCGAAAAAAATTCCTTTGCATACGGTTTCAAAGGAAAAAACGTAGAAAAATAGAAAAATTAACAGCCACCCACCAAGAGATATTTTTTCGGTTCCTACGCATAGGATCAAGGCAAAACATGCTACATTTATCACTAAAAACAAATGAGATTATTATTCACTCTAAAATTCTTATGTCTTCCTGCGTTCCAAATGCTCGATCCTACAAAATTCCTTTGTTTTTCAATTATCTAATTTACATATGTATTTCTATCCTGTTATCGTGTTTTTCTATTCATGCATTTTTAGAATCCTTAGATGGTGCTCATTTGGGCTTTTTTGGTGGCTTATGGCTGAAAAGCACTGTAGCTGACAGAGACTTATTTAGCATAATTAAATTTAAAAAATTAAAAAAATATGTTAGCCCATTACATATAATACAAACAAATACGGAAAAAAAGAACCGGCAAAAAAGCTCAACAAAAAACCAAAAGTCCAGAAAAAGACGAAATTTATGAATAGTAAAAAATAAGCCGAAAGCCAGAAACTGAAGCCGAAACGATCACATCAAATGTACCACTTCAAAAAAGAAAGAGGCAAACGTATAATTAAATATACATACTTCTAATTGTCTTCACTAAACATACGATATTAACGAAATTGCAGTTACCAAGGTCAAGTCCAGCAACAGTATTTATCAGTTTTATGTTTTATCCACTACATTTTGACACTTCATATAATTAAATCAGTCATGGTAATGGAGAAGTCAGGGACAAGAAAGCAGCACTAGATCACAAGGCAGCTAGCAAAGCACACCAGCTAAGGATACATTTATGCATGGTTCGACTCTGTGGATGGAACAAAAGAGAGAACACGTTAACAAATTAAATAAAACAGTACTAATCAACAACTCCTTAATTGATCTAAAAAAACAACTCCTTAATTTTCTTCTGCACGTGAAATGGAGTAAATATCATAAGCCCCTCCTGGGTAAGGGTCTTTAGATACTCCACCAGTTTAGTCTTCGGCTCTTGGTGGGATCCTCCAGTCATTTACCTGGGTTATTGACACAAGTGCCACAAGCTTGCGTTAATTAGAGGGTCAAAAATGAGAGCAAACAATTGAGCATAAACTTTCTGCATCCCCTTAATTTGCATAATGATTCTAGCCAACAAAGATAAACAAATCAAGTGACACCGTTCACAAACTGTGTAATCATTGGAGAATAATAAATAACAGGTAGGGGTAAAAACAAATTGGATAGTTTCAGATCAATCTGGACAATTTTTAAATACAAATTATGTCGGCTTGAATATTTGCCAGATAGTATTTGAGAAAATGAATACAAGTTTTTTTTCTATCGAATATAAATACGGATTTGCTAGCTCACTATCCGTAGAATACGAATACGGATTTGATTATCCGGATATTTAGGAGTCAAATATCTGCAGCATATATCCTCTATTTTAGTCCAGTCCATTTACATGATACTTTAGTAGCCCATTATATATATATATATATATATATATATATATATATATATATATATATATATATATATATATATATATATATATATATATATATATATATATATATATATATATATATATATATATATATATACTAATACATGAAATTAGGGAAGATATCTTAACTTATATGAAGAATTCATTAATGTTCTTCACGAATGTTTGGATCAAATATATTTTGTGTGTATAATTTAAAGCGTTTTTTTGTTCCGAGAAATATCCGTATTTGATTCGACTCGTATTTGCTCAGTAATTGTATTTGATATTATTCATATCCAAGGCATTTGTATTCATATCCGCATCCGTAGAAAATATGAAAAGAAATATGACAAAACCATTATCCATCCGTATTTGATCTATTTTCACCTCTAGCTGTAGGTTTCCTAACAGAGTGTTGACAACATACCAAAGCCTTAATATCCATATTCTTAATTTTTAAAAAAATTCAACCTTTTTCTTGCTGTCTTGACCGCTTTAGGGGGAAGTTAGTTTGCATGCATGTATGACATGAAATATCACCTGCTAGTATCCAGACTCCAACGGCATCTAGCACTGGAGGTTCCAAAATTACTTTTTAGCACGAAGTTTCTAATCCTTCTGCGCGCTACGCGAGTTCCAAACTTCTAAATTCTAATATCAAAAGTCGAGAGACTGAAAAAAAAAGAGAACTATCACAAGTGAAGTACTGTGCCCAAACATGCATGTTCCGGCATCTGCGCGCACTACACATGATATGGCTTGTGGTTAATCACGACATAGTACTTGTGGTTAATCACGACATAGTACTGTTAGCAGCTTGTTGTTAATCATGACATAGTACTGTTAGCAGCTAGATGATCTGTAGACTTCCAGTACGACCATGATCAGAAGAGAATCGATGTCTATAGAGATCAAAATAAAAAAACTACTATGCAGTTTTGAAAATTTAAATAACTAAATTCTAGATAAGTAGAGTTTCCATATCCTCACATTGCTAAAAGTTTTGCTCACTGTAGGGAATGTACGGAATGCATGAACATATATATCTAGCTTAACAGTGAGTGCTCAACAGTCAACAGTAAGCAATCAGAAGCCAGATATTCTTGATGGATATACTCCAAATTGAATGGAAAGTACATGCTTAAGTATGCATCAGTTGTATATACAGTGGGACTCTAAATTAGCAAGCCAACAGTTACCAACTTAATTGTGCATCACAAACAGTACGTAGTTGCACAGTGCCTATGTATGAATCCAAATTAAACCACTTTGGATATATTTGCTAGTATCCTTATCAGGAATGCATTGCATCTCAGTGCTAGTACTGTTTACTACTGTATGAAATGACAACGTAATTAGCAGATCATGAACAGTTCCTTACATAATGAGAGCAAAAGAATACTACAGACATAGAAACATTGAAAACCTAACAATTATGCATGTGCGCAAATTAAGGAAAGACGAACCTGCCAAAGATCGATGGATCGAGCTCTCCACTACTGCGCGGCGGTGGGCCGCTCGTCCCCGCCGGCCGTGCCGGGCTTCAAGAACGGCCCGAGTCCAGACACCGGCCCGGCACCCATGGCCGACGAGTACCCGAAGTCGTAGCCGCCGCCTCCGTTCACGCCGAGCCTCGCCACGGTACTCTCCCCCTCGTAGCTCCTGACCAGCATCTGCACGGCGGCGAACTGGTCGTGCTCAAACCCGGTCCCGCCGCTGACCGCGCCGATCGTCGCCGCCGTGGAGTGGCTAATGTTGATGAAGTTCTGCGTGCAGTTCGGCACCGTGTTGCCGATGAAATCCGCCATCGACGGAGGCCCGTTGGACCCCACGGACGAAGAAGCCACCACCGCCGCGGCAGCCGCCTACACGGAAACAAAAGCACGCAAAAACTCACAATATGCAACACATATACGCACACAACTACAAAATTACTATGTTCCACCTAGGACCTAGGTCTTGTATATATGTAAAACAAACAGGGGGGGTGTGTGTATGTATGTATGAGTATGACCTGGTATTTTGAGAGTTCGTATCTGGCGCGGGTGAGGTCTTGCTGGAGCTGGCGGAGCTGGTGCTGGAGGACGGAGATGACGCCGACGCAGCCGTAGACGGGGTCGCGGAGGCGCATGTCGGCCTCGTAGGCGAGCGAGTTGACGGCGTCCTCCCGCTGGTAGGGGTGGAGCTCGTTGAGCAGCTTGGTGACGTTGCTGGCACCGAAGACGCGGTGCACGTGCACGAACTTCTGCGGGTTGTCCGGCGGGAAGTATGGCGCGAACACGCAGTCCGGCTGGCACTTTCGCCGCAGGAACTTGCACGCCGCGCACGGCGAGCCCGTGCTCCCGGAGCTCGCGCCGACGGCCGACGACGAGGCCACGGTGATCACGGAGCCCGATGATAGCGGCACCGAAGACGCCGACGAGGAGGCCATCGATCGATCTCTCTGGAAGAAGATCTAAACGAGAGAGAGAGAGAGAGGGGCAGTCGGTGAGGTTTCTCTTCTGGAAAGTTTGGTACAAGAAATTATATAAACAAAAGGAAATGAGGGGAAAGAATCATGAAATTTTATCCTAGCTAAATCTGAACAGCTAGCACTGCCGAAATGACGTAAAACTATTCTAAGAAGTAGTGTCTGCCATCATCCTTATATTTTCTTCCAAACAATCATCTAAATTTTTTACCATTAGATTAAATATCCAACTACCTCTTTTTTGGAGGGGGTGAATTCGCACGAAACTTCGCACATATTCAAATGTCAGAAATTTAGATAATAATTTGGAATTCTTGGAAAGGAACCAGAAAAAACGAGTTTCTTTGTCCATCTATTTGTTCCAGCTATCCATGGTCTTTATTTTCTTTTCGTTTTCATGTTTACAAAAGGTGAAAATTTTCAAGGTTCTTGCGCACATGTGCTATATATGAACAATAGAACAACAAGAGACTATTGTAAACATTTCTGTTTCTTGGGATCAATTAATAGACAAAGGTACTTAGTTAATATCTAGGAAACAACAAGGAGCATGGGAAAATTAAAGAACTAAGAGAGAAAGTGGACGGGAAAGAAGATAAAGGAAAAAAACAAAAGTAAAACACTATTGGATCGGACGCCGACGTACGGCGACGAGTGCCAAGGTACACGCACCCTTTTTGTGGGACTAAGTTTTCTGCTCACTTCGAGCTGCTGCCGCGCGCTTCGCCTCGGCCTCCACCTACTCACACTTGGTCGGCCACACCACCTAGCCACTTTTCTTCCTCAACGACTCCCTCCTATTCAGCTGCTGCCTTGCTGAATCTTTTCCTCCCTGACTTTCTTTTTTTTTTTCCTTTCCTCCTCTCTTCCTCTCTAGGTTGCTACTTGGTTGGCTGTTTGTTTTAGAGAGAGAATGGAGCATGAAAGTGACGACCAAAAGAAGGTCAGGTGTGTGGTATATGTTTGAGAGGGAAGGGTCTGAATATGGGGGTGGATCGTTGAAAACAATTATCTGTCTTCATTATTGGATGGTGGGTTATAATTAAGGATGGAACGAAGGGCTTCTGATTTTGGGTGTTTTACAGGATCATGCTGATTATTTGCGTTTTTGGAGGTAGGATAAGGCTTTGTAAAATCGAAAGGAACAAAATCGAATTCTATTATCGGGTGTCTCTCAAAAAAAAATCTACTATAGGGTATTCAAGATATTTGATTATAGCAATATGTAGGAAATAGTACATTTTTAATACAAATTCGCTATACATTACTCGACTAAGAGTGTTTAGGGGCATCAGTTGAATTTCTCATCATCAGTTTCCCCGCGAGATTTGGGCACCAATGTTGTTTTTTATTTGGCTTCAGCAAGCGTCTTCTACAATTGCAGTCGCAAATTTTTCACGATTTCTCTTTCTTGGGAAGGGAAGGAGAGATGAGAGATCTGTGGTGTCCAACTATGATCGGATGGTCTAAAATAGTTAGGTGAGTGTAACATCCAAACCTTTTGCAATATTTGTAAATAATTAGCAAAATTGTTTTATTTTTCTATATGAATGATTTAGCCCAGAAAATATAATTGATATGGCAAAATGAGTTGTTTACAATAAACTTTGGGGGGGGGGGGGGGGTTTGAGGATTTGCCGCGGCCAAAGAGGCAGTACCAGAAAATAGATATTCCCTTATGGTTAAAAACAGTCAAGAAAATTGCAAGTCATTAGGTTTAATGTTCCTAATAGGTAACGTTGAGGATTTGTCACTGCATTGTCTCACTGATATGCCCCAAGGCCCAGTGTAACATCAAATGGAAAATCCTTGAGTGATAATCTTTGCGGTGACAAATCATTGATTCCACTATTCGGGTATGTTCTTAAGCTTAGTCAATGCCTAGTTATCAATTTCATTTTGAGTTAATGTTTAGTGTTTGTATGTTCTGTGTACATTTTATTAACGTTTATAGTATCATCCCGGTATAGTTTATTTTCTTGACTTAAAAATAATGAACAAAAAACCTAATGGTTATATTTATTATAATTTCAGTTGGAGTTGTATTTTTATTATTTTGTGAAGAAGTGTTGCAAATAGTGTGTAATTACACAGCCAAATATCTACTATAATGTTCCTTGTGAAATAGTATCGACTATAATGTATGCACTAATATTCCTATGCGAATTGGCTATAAACTCTATTATGTACTTCTATTAGATTAACTTGCAATATATTATAATTTGATTTTTATAGTTTTTCCTTATTAATGTAGGAATTTGTAATCTGCGGCATAATGGTAGTGCCCTCCAATTGATATATACAGACGATTCTTTTGGGCTTCAGTTGATGACTTTTGGCGCACTTTTTGAGATGGCGGCGGATGACGGAGACACCAATAAGGACAGCGCACACAGTTTTGGGCTCGAGAAGCCTTGGATAAACCGTCTCATTTGTTTCGACTTTTGGAGAAGCCGAAGTCAAAAACCACAAAAAAAGTCAAAAAGAAGTGTCATGGTCATTAGAACTAAAAATTAATGGGTTAGCTCTGACCTTACATAGACTGAGTTTTAATATTATTAAAATAATAAATGCATCAGCTGCCTGTTTCAAAAATCAAATCAAAAGGTTAATATATTAGTGATCCTAGGGAGTAAATGGTTCAATTTGAATATATATAGGGAACATGACTAACTCAAGTAGTGATATGTGCTTGTACGTAATAGAAGATCCAAAGCATATCCTACAACAACCACCCATGCATACCAAGCCCTAGCTAGATTATCTCCCTAGTCTCTACTACCCATCTCCTCTTCACGTCAGCACCTCAAGACCCGTAGCTTGCCCTCTCTATTCCCTATCTCACTTCAACTCCACATGCCAATAAAAAAGCATCAGCATAAAAATACAATATATCATTTAATGCATGTAGCAAGAATATACATGATTGAGGCCCCTCTGTCCTTTTCTCACCACTGCTCACATTCAATACCATGATGGTCACAACACATGGGCACTTTCATCATGACAAGGTTAATTTGCCATTTGTAATTATGTTTTAACACAAACTTGACCAATTAACCATGCCGTAAACTATATAGACATACCGATTACTTGTAGTTTGTCAGCAGTGAGTAATAACTAACAATGTTTTGTGTACGTAAAATTGATATGGACCCTCTGTAGGTCGGACTGGGGTCTAATGCATACCGTATCGCCGACACAACTACATGTGTATACAACTCATTGACAAAAAAAACCCGTAGCTCATATTGTCGAAAATAGGAAGAACATTCATCATCTGAAAACTCCGGGATTAAATATGAGTCGTTGTGATCCTTGTGGCCAAAATTTTGGAACTTTTATTCATCCATATATATATATATATATATATATATATATATATATATATATATATATATATATATATATATATATATATATATATATATATATATATATATATATATATATATAGTCATTAGATTTTTCTTAAAATACTTTTATAATATATATAACTTTAAGCATTTTTACCAGTATGGTATTATAAAATCCATAATCAAAGTCTTGCATTGAAGATCATAAAAAATCATTTGTTTTAATTGATTTCAAAATACATGTAGCCTCTACTATGGTTCATTAAGCAGTGTTTGCATGTTGTTTCACTTGTATTTTTCTTACTTCTAGTTATATTAATTAATGCAATTAATTAACTTATTTCAAGCAATAACAAAAAAATAATTTGAATAGATTTAGTCGAAATCTGTTATAATTAACTCGATTCCAAAGCAGAGCTCGATCAGCAACGCATACAGGTACTTTTTATAGCCTTTTCGTGGAGTTATTAACACAAGCTCGTGCATTATTCCGTGATTAATATCAAGATATAAGTAAGCTCCACCCACTCATTGGATCTTAAATAAATGGCCAGGATCCAACCCCAAATGAATTTGCTCGATCTTTAATTCAATGAGGGCTCGGCCCACGGATCTGACGCGTGAGGAGCTATCGCAGGCAGAGGCAGGCAGGCAGGGCTGCCAAAATCCTTACCTCGGCAATAAATCCCCTCCAATTTCCACATGATGAGATGAGCATTTCAGAATTCGTCAGGCGCAGGCAGCAGCAGCAGCAGGGTGCGCGGTGTGGTACCGAACGTACGTGCTAACTTTGGCGCTCGTCTCTTGCAAGTTGCTTGCCCGGCCGCACCCTGCTGCATATATCGATCGCCTGCCCGCTAGCTGCAGCCAATTTAATTCGATCCCTTACATGACATGGCTTAACACCCAGACATGTTGTACGCTG
The DNA here is from genome assembly GCA_017311315.1 of Dendrocalamus latiflorus. Lineage (NCBI taxonomy): Eukaryota > Viridiplantae > Streptophyta > Magnoliopsida > Poales > Poaceae > Dendrocalamus > Dendrocalamus latiflorus. Next base: position 10,867,920 of record CM029613.1, read on the forward strand.
TGTAACATTGATTTTGTCGGTCGGGCCAAGAGCCCTAGTCCTCCTAGCTAGCCTACTCGCATCATCGATCGTGCATGCATGACTGTTTGTCAAGTGCCCCATCCATGATCGATCCATGGCCCGGCCGGTTTAGTTTTGCCTTTCCATGTCAGTCACTGTGGTCCAAGCGATGCAAGCTGCTCTACCGTACCTGCTAGCTTTCTCCCTATCGATCTTAACCGTTGTAGCTACTAGGTAGCAACAAGCTGCTCGACGATACCATCGTTTTAGCTAGCTCATTTCGTGGTGGTTTATTTGTTTTTTTGGCCGGTTTTACCATGCACTCATGCACCAGCAGCTAGCAGGGGGAATTAAGGAGCTAAAAGAGCTTAAAGTGGCAGTGCTGTTAGTACTATCTAGCGGGCATGTACAGGCAGCCGGTGGTGGCCTGGCCCGCCCGGGGCGGCCGGTGGATCGGCGCCAGTACATGGTCCGGCCGCGGCCGGCCGGCCGGTCGAGACCAACCGATCCATCCATCGGCGCGAGAGATATGTGCAGTGCAGCGGTTGCTGGGCGGTTGATCGACCGGCCCCGGCCGGCGTACCAGAAATGTGAGCCCGAGCAATAAATAGCCGCGCGCGGAGCGAGACCCGCCGCGCGCGCCGTCCGTCCTCCCTCTATTAATCCGGCCGGCGCGCGGGGGCGGGCTTCGACGCACTCCACGGTGCTGCTAGCTATAGCTCGCGCGCGGGCGGTCTCATCATTCCTCGTAGTACCCCTCGGCTGGTGCGTGTCTGCCCATGCATGTGAGGTGAGGATCCATCACGCAGTGTTCACGTCCGTGTAGCTAGCCGAGCACGGATGGACGGTCCTTTTACAGTACCTTTTACTGATAGTAACTGAATGGTAGTAGAAATCAAATCTAACTATTAATTTGTTGATGATATAATTGATTTTTTCTCTGTAATTTTTTATTAAAGATTTTTCACTGAACCTATTACTGCTCTACCCATCTGTGTCAGTTGAGCAATTACAATTTTACTCCTGGTAGTATATTAGGGAAAGTATAACTTAATTATAACTAATCTAATTCATTAGATAAAAAATATTGAACGGCTGAAGGTACCGTAAAAAGAGCTCCACGTAGAAATCCCCCAAAAACAAGACGCCTAATGTTAAGATTCGTGTGCAAGTAACTCAAATGAGGTAAAACGTACGTACTACATGCATGGTGTTTCGCTTGATTGTCCCCCCGTGTCTTTTGATCAGGCAAAAATTTTGGGTCGAAATTAACGTACAAGAATCACGATCGGATCCCCTGCCTTAGGTAGAAGTGGCGTCAAGGATTAACCTCTGGATGGTTGCGATGTATATAGAGATCGATAGGGGGAAAGGCTCTAGAAATATCGTGAAGTGCTACATGACGACTACCTGGAAATCCAGCCCGCTCATGCTCTGATCGGAACCGTTTAGGAGGAATTGTTCATGAACCATATACTCCTATGTGCTTGTAACACAAGACAGAGTACGTCCATGCATGTTCGATCTATCTCTGCCTGGATCTCTGGGATGGATCGGGTTAAGGGAAAGCTTTTTTAAGAAAGTACTGTTTCAGCAGTCAAGTTCAAGCTCTGTAGAATGTGATGACGCAAATTAAGGGACAGCGGCACGTGTCAGAGCAGACCATGATCAGCAGTCAGTTTTTAGTAACTCTTGTCGATGTGATGGCATCTTTGTGAGATGCAGTACAAAACCCGTGCCCTTCGGAGGGCCGCATGTATGCATGCACGCACGCGTCACCAGTTCTGGGTTGAGAGCTTGTGCGCTTTCGCGCGGCTCGTCCATGTCTCGATCGAAATCATTTATAGTCATTTCAAGATTCAATACCGCAATGATAGGAGATGGACTTCATTGCGCGCGTACGACAAGAAATTCGTTCGCTGGCATTATTTCGATCGCGGGATGGAAATCAATGAAAACTTCGCCGGAACCATCGATCTGCTGTTGCGGAAATTACACTAACCAACAGTTAGCTTAGATAGATGATGTTTTACACGAACCCGAGATGCATTTTCCAGATGCTTACATTAACTGTTGCTGATACGAGTACTGCATAATATGCCTAGCTAGAAAAGCTGCCACGCGCGAGTGAGTCAAGTTCACCAGCTGCGCGCGCGGGCGCGCGATCGATCGGTTGGCAAGAAACGGCTGCACACGCAAAGAAAGCGCGCGGCCGTGGTTGGAAGTGAACCAAGCGCGCGCGGGGAACGTACGTACGGCGGGGCGGGACAGGGCATGCGCGCAGAGCGTGGGCGGGCGACCGGAGCGTGGCCACGGGGAGAGTGCTGCGTGCGTGTCCCCCCGGCCGGAAAGGGGGATTCATCTCAGGGAACCCGAACGAACCGGCTATTTTGCATTGAGGCGCATCTAAACATAGGCCATGTTATTTTAGTTTTTTAGCTTATTTTTCATTACCGTCTTTAAAAATATAAATAAAAATTATTAGCTACAACTATTAGACGTAATCTAAAAAAATATATCCAGCACTTTTTTTTTGATAAAGATTGCTGGTTGACAACGGCGTATTCAAGGGTATTACCACGTATAATGATAACGTAAAAGTGGCGTAAATTCCGTAACGTGGAATTAGCGCGATCAGTGGTATGGATGGTAGTACAGATGTACAATTCACAGCAACCTCCTCCGCGGCTGCGACGGACGGGCGGCCGGGCCCCACCCTCTGGCGATGGCGTCCAGTTTTGACTTCAAACGCAGGTGATCAGTCTCACACACACTGTCCATGAATGGTGGACGGGAGCATGCGTCTCTCTGTCTGGCTCGATTGGCCTGAGCTGAGCGCGCGACAGCGTACGCGTACATGCACAGGAGGAAGACGATGGCTCGACTTGTCAACGTCCAAGAGCAGGCCAACAGTGGCTAGTACGCATGCATCTCTCTCCTCCTTGGCCTTAGGATGAAATGCGAGTGTTCTTGGCGTTCGTATTTACTTTCGTTGATACTTTTTTTTGTGATTTATATCTTTTGCTGATGATTTTTTACTATGATTTATAATTTTTGGTTTAAAATAAATATTAATCGCTAAAAGAAGTGGCTTCTAAAAGGAAAGTACAAGCGGTGAAAAAGTAAGAAATATATATATATATATATGTGACAAACGAGAGAAATAGAATATGTGATATATCTATAACCTTACTTTTATCTCCGAAACGAGAGGTGGTGAGAAGAGTAGGAAAAATCGTTTTGAAAAATTAGGTATTCATACTAATTTTTAATTTTTTAAATGGAAACTAGAAGTAGAAAACAATACGAACAATATCTTTATACTATACCTTTCTCTTGTCCTTCTTGGAATCCGTACGTATGCATCTTTCACCATTCCTCAGTTAATCAGTTTGCTTCCTCTGCTCGCTATTGCCACCCGATTCTCGTCTCCCACGTACTAAGCAATTTCTCGTCTTATACTAATGCGCTAGCAGGGTTACGACGGATGCCCGATGTCGTAGTAACTTGCGTTCAGCACAAAAGAACCGTTTCATGCTCACGAGTCCGTTGCCGATCGAGGACGACGACATTTCCACTTCCACCGACAAACATGAGGGTGTTAACCGATTAGTTCCGCCGGGAATGATGAGAAGTCCATTCAATGCACATCCACTTCAGGACCAGAATTCGGTGTGCCTATTTAGGTGCGCGCCCACGCTCGCTACATCATCTCTAGCCCAAAGAAAATCTTCACCGATTCGAAAAACCCCCATAAGCTACTCCCCCCCCCCCCCCCCCCCCCCAATTTCGCAACGCTTGCCCAGCGTGCGTACCAGGAGTTATAAAATTTAAATAATATTTTATAGAGTTTGACTGTGTTTGGCCCCCATGTGGATAGACATAGTACAACTTTATCATATAGAGGCAAGCATGGTCCAATCCATTATATTAAAAGCTCATAATAAGTTTTTTAGAGCTGCTAAGAAAAAGAGCAATATGTTAAAAATTCTCAAAAAAAAAAAAAGCAAACACACTCGGCCCTTAATCTGGTGGACCCTAACTAAATTTAACTACAACAGCCATAGGATATTATTATTAAAAAAATCTAACCATATATCTAGCGGACCCGAGTTATAATTGTTTAGATTAAAAGAAAGAGTCTATGTCACGTACAATAAAAAAACAAAATTTTGGAATAAAAAAGAAAAGGAAATTAGCCATTTGATTTTCATATGGACTCCAAATTAAAACCTGTACATAGCTAAAATTCAAAATTAAAATTATATAAAAATAGCAGTTGAATTTGTATACAAAATATACGCTACAATTGAGATTTGAAATTAATAAAAATGAACAAAGAAAATTAATAGAAATTCAGAATGAAAAACAAAAGGAAATTAGCAGTGCGATTTCACTACTACAAAAAGGCTAATATTAAACGCCTCATCACAAACAGTTAACCAAAACTGTCAGTATTAAATACAATCACAAACAGTTTTGGTTTAAAGACCATCTGTGTTGCTGTCAGTGCTAAAACGTCTATAAAGAGATAATATCACTGGTAGTTCATGGTGAGCACCACTATGAAGTATCACACACAGTTATTAACAAGAACCATATGTGATATTACCAAATATCACAAATAGTTTTTTCTTTAAACCGTCTATGATACTTCATAGATGATTTGTATTAAAAATCGTCTGTGATAATTTTCACTTATTAATTGCAGACCGATCGACCCTCACAGATCTGTCTTAAATTCCAGATCTGTTCTCACAGGTTGCTGCTTTGAGGAGGTAGGGCTTTGAGACCATTTGGTGAAAGGGGACTGTGGATTTGGCAAGAGTGATTATAGATCTATTAAGTTCTTGACTATCTATGTTTACTAATTTATTTCTAATAATTGCATTATATTTCGGATCTAGCTTTTGGTGAAAGGAAAATTAAAGATGGCCGGTTTAGATCTAGATTGATGTAGAGGGAATATTATTTACATCATGCATGGTTTAGAGTTTAGCCAATTCATATCCTATTTCTACTTAATTTAATTTAATTTAATTATTCTTTCTACATATAGCTACTTTAAATCATATATATCTAGTATACTAATTAATAAATTCAATATTTAATACTAAATTATTATATGCGTAACATAGGACTGAAGCTGGATGTATGCTAGGAACCATGTGTGTGAAGAGTACATTAATGGTGTATTTGCTTTTATAAGAGATGCCAAGGAGGATATATTGAATAAGGGGGTGGAATATATGTACTGTCCATGCATTGACTGCGAGAATCTGAAGATGTTTATGAACCGAGCACAAATTGAAGGGCAATTAATTTGAAGGGGTTTCAAAAAGGGGTATGCACGTTAGACCAATCATGGTAAAGAGCAAATTACACAGGAAGGTGGTAATAATAACATCACTAACAAAGTCAACGATATGCTGCTGGATGATGTCGATTGTGGTTCCGATTCAAATAGGTTACATGATGACAATCTGGATCAAATGCTTCGTGATGTAGAAGGGAACTGTGATAAGAGAGTATGTTAAATTCTAGGGCTTGATGTAGGACTTAAAGAAACCTTTGTTTATGTGCTGCAAGTCAAAATACACGAGGTTGTAAGCTGTGCTTAAACTGCTGAAATTAAAGACAAGCAACGGTTAGTCTGACAAGAGTTGCACAGTTGTAAAATCAAGAAGGCCGACTAGAGGGGGTGAATACACGGTTTTAAAAATTCTTTTAGGCTACTACCAAATTTATAATGCGGACGCGTAAACTATTTGGTTTTCACAATTAAGGCCTAAAACACTAGGTTTGACTAAGTGCACCAATGATATAATTCTAAATTAAGATAAGCAATCCTAGGAAGAAAAGTATTCTAATCAATTCAATGAATATAAATGCTTGAATATCAATTGCTAGAAAGTAAATTGAGTACAAGATGAAAAAACCACAATGACACTCGATGTTTTTACCGTGGTATTCATAAACTTGCCAGTTTACCCTAGTCCACATTGAGGTAAGGCCAACCGAGTTGGTCCGGCTCTACGAATTAAGCCTAACCACCTCAATCCACTAAGATTGCTCTTCCTCCTCTCCAGAGATGGCAAGCACCACACCACTCGCAACACGCCGGGCCTCCTCACAAGCTTTTTGAGAAGATCACTGGACCATCACGCCTCTAAAACCATCTAGGGGTCGGAAAACTCTAAGAGTAACAAGTCAGAGATCCTTGCTTGAACGAATCAAGAATCTCACACTGCTACAGACAGCCCTATCATAGACGGTTCGGAACCGTCATCACAGACGGTTCCTGAACCGTCAGTGTTTAGGTGTCAGTGATAGTTGGTGGTTATCACAGACGGTTCCCGAGCCGTCTGTGATAACTCACATTACAGACGGTCTTTATTACTAACCGTCTGTGATAGGCGAGTATCACAGATGGTTGTTTATAAAAAACCGTCTGTGATAGTCTCGTATCACAGACGGTTTTTGTGGTTGTTTATAAAAAACCGTCTGTGATAGTCTCGTATCACAGACGGTTTTTGTAAAAAACCGTCTGTGATCCGAGACTATCACAGATGGTTTTTTATAAACAACCGTCTGTGATACTCGCCTATCACAGACGGTTAGTAATAAAGCCCGTCTGTGATATACACAATATCACATACGGTTTTTATTACTAAACGTCTGTGATATTGTGTATATCACAGACGGTTAGTAGTAAAGGCCGTCTGTGATATTATTCACACCACAGACGGCACTCTTTGAAACCGTCTGTGATATTGTATCACAGACGGTTTTTAACAACAAACCGTTTGTGATACCAAGTGCATCATCCATTTTATTTGCTGTTTTTTGGCTAGCCTCAGGATATGCTAGCCATGCCCTCTGAAAGCAAGCAAGCAAGCAGATTACAGATAAATGACAGATATAAGTTAATTGCAACTCATAGTAAATTACAACAAAATTCGATACACAGATGAATGTAACAAACAGCCAGCAGATCACATACATATATAGAATGAAAATCGTTACACAAAATCTGACAAATGAATTCAATTGAAGGAATTGTTTGATTTGTACAATTGATTCCAATGTTTCAACATCTAATTATCACCATTGCCGGCGTGGAACTCTCCCCTCTTATTTATGACCTCTGCTAGCAAGAATTCGGAGATGATTGCACGAATGTCGACGAGATTGTCAAGATCATATGCACTTTCGTCGAAGTCCACCCGCTGTCGCTAGGAGTAATGTTAAGTCATTAATTAGCATGTGTGTGTAATATAAATACATATATATAATCAGAAAATAATAATTATTGGAAGGACCTGACAAACCTCTGGATTATTGATCTTAGTATCCATGATTTCCTTCATATGGCGGCAAACGTAGAATCCACATACGTTGCCCTGTAGCTGCTGGTGGCACTGCAAAAATAGAATTACATACATCGGTATTGTCAATTCTAGAGACATTATAACAAAGTATGATATAGGATTGTTGTGTTGTAGCGGGTACTGGAAATCGCGTGTTGTGTCGTAGCATGTCACTGGATTTGTCGTGTCTTCCTCCTTGGGCAACATAATTGGCAAACGCCCTACGTGATTCAAAAAACTTAGCCTCGGTCGTGGCAAACAAAAGAAATATTACAATAGAGTTATGTATGGAGGAAATGAGTTTACCTGTTAAGTACTTCTTGCACACGACTGAAGTCGTGGTTGCTCCTAAGGAGGGAATCAAGGTATATTACCTTGTTCCACTTTGGTACAATCACAATCAAAATCCAGTGATGCCTAGTCATGTGTGTCGCCATAGTGATTAATCCTAAGTTCATGCTGCATGTAAAGTACAAATAAAACATATGTGTGGCAACTAGTGAAGCACTTACCCTTGGTTGAAGGGTACCATGACGTACTCCTTGTCGGTGTGAGCAATCAATCCCCTCGTTATGTAACCTTGCACGAAGGATGCATCTGCGTTGATACATTGCTCGGAGACCAAGGGAGGGTCGAGGAAACCCACCGGTCGTCGCGATCGCCGGACTTGTTGGATCATGTATCTATACATAAAGAAAGAGTAATGACATTTATCTGTATAACGTGAATGTAGAACTTTATTGTACAGTACACTTACAGTGTCCAGCATCGTAGAAGTGAGGCGTCGAGTTCGTCGAGATTGAATAGTAAGAATAAATCTTCGAATGTCACGACGATGTAGCCCGAGTCGTGGAGGAAATGCGTCTCGTTATATTTCAGAGTGAATGCACTCTGCCGGTTTGGCTTCATGTTGGACTTCTCCATGTACCAGGCATGCAATGTATTGCAAATCAAACCAAGCTGGCGTAATTGTGACTCGGGCACCAACGACACTCCTAGAATAAACTTCCATGGCACGGGACGCGGCTTAATTTTCTTCGCATGAGCCTTGGAGGCCTTGGAGCCTCGCTTATGATATGTTCTCGGTGGCGTCTCGGCGGGAGCCGATGCAACAGACTTTACTGGATTTGGAGGTGGAGGTGGAGCCACTGGAGCCGATGTGCCAGGTCCAGGGCGACGTCCCTCTTGGGCCACTAGATGTGAAGATTGTGGCACGGACATGTCGAGGACGATGTCCCTCTTGGGCCACTGAATGAATGTGTGGACGGCATCCCCTAATGTCTTAATCTCTTCGTTTGGGGGCTTCTCAAGAGGGACGGACTTAAAAATATCATTAATCATGTCCACCTGGACCTTTATGAAACCGGTGTCTACTTGTACACCGTGCACCAGCGTCCCTAGCAGCAATGGATACACCATGCCGCGCCCAGCGTCAACGGGAATAGAGCCAACAAGCCTGACTTTGAGGCTGCAAGGCATGGGCTCCTACATAACGATACAAGATGAGTTAAGGCATCCACCAGAGAGATCTATGTACCATTCTAAAGAGGTACATTACCTGAATGTCATCAATAGGTAAGTGGGCGTCGCTATGTTCAGAAATTGGTGTGGACGCGCAGCTACTGCGACGTTGAGGGGGACTAGGTACCGCAGTACTAGGAGTGGGTTGCGATTGGTTGCGGACTTGTCTCAGTTTTTCCCGCAACGAATCTATCTCTCCTCGAAGTGAGGCAGATAGTTGTTCCTCAAGTTGAGCACGAAGCTCCTGTTTTATTTGTCCGCTGCGGTACGCCTTGCATCTCTTCCTACTCATATATGTCTCGGAGTAATCTGGAAATCCGTGCCTCCAAGGTACATAAACCCCCATGCCTCGTGTGCGACCTGGGTGCTCCTTGTTTCCCAAGGCCTGTGATAGTAAATCTATCTCCCTATATTCTTCAAAGGAGACACGAGAAGATTCGGTAGTCAATGATTGCTGCAAGTGGCAATTAATCATGTTATTTTTGAACCCATGAAGTTCAAGAGGTGTTAACAACTATGTTGTTTAACATATTTTATCAGGCGTTGGGACACTTCCTCATCTGCGGGGTTTTTGAAAGAGACACCCGAAGATGTGGTTGATGACCTCGCTCTTAACCAGTTTCGAGCGCGCTCATTTGCGATCCTGGCAAATGGCGGAGAGGCCTCCGATCGGATTGCGACCTCATCCTGCATCCTCCATTGCGGGATTTTACCCGCGTACCCAGCAGTGCCAAGTCTGTGAGGGTGCGTGTTTTGTGACTGGAGAGCCTTGTGTGTCGCACTTTGTTGTTCAAATTCGGTCGTCGTCTTCATCTGCACAAAGGCCTCCCATGTTTCCGGCGACATGAAAGGATACTTCGTGAAGGACGTGACATCCTCGGACACGTACTTCGTCACAAGAGTGCTCTTAAAATTCTTCCATGCTTTTCCCATCGCGAGGAGCGCCTGCCAGTGCACGAGTCCTTGTACTTCTGCTGGGATCTCGAACGAATTTGTAATTTCCTCCCATAGCTGATTTTTGTGATCCTTTGTCAAATCTTTCCAGCTTGATATGGTGATGGGGACCCGTTGCCTTCCAATTATCCCGCAGGTAGTCCGAAATGATGACGCTGCTTTCTTCGGTTCCAGAGGGATCCCATTCGGAGAGACCACCGTGATGGTCATTCGGCCCTCTGGCCTTTTCGATACTCCTCGACAATGTTTAGTTTTCGCAATCTTGGGAGCGTGAGACCCAGATGACGACGACGAAGACTGTGTGGACGCCATCTCTTTTCTAAGAAAAAACTAACTGCAGTGAGCTATGGTCCCAGCTTGTCAAAGTTCTATGAATCAAGTGACACAAACCAGTGCATCAAGTTCATTGAACAAGATACACTGGAGTGTGTCACTTGCTTTATGCCCTTTGACAAAGTTCTAACGATTAACTAACTGCAGTGAGCTATATATGGGCCTTCCAACATGTGAAGCATATAACATGAGCATATAACATGTGAAGCATATAACATAAAATACATATGAAGCTCGGAGGGACCGGCGGCGTCGATCAGGAGGAAGCGGCGTCGGAGGGGCGTCGGGAGGGAGCGGCGTCGGGAGGGACTGGCGGCGTCGATCGGGAGGAAGCGGCGTCGGGAGGGACCGGCGGCGTCGGGAGGGAGCGACGGTGGGAGGGACCAAAACCTAGCTAGCAGGGGCGCTGCAGAGTGGAGACAAGAGACTACGCGAGAGCGGACTCCGCAGACCTAGCTGCGGGTATTTAAAGATAAGCTATCACAGACGGTTCCTTAAACGAACCGTCTGTGATATGCATATTATCACAGACGGTTCTATAGATATAACCGTCTGTGATATCCATATTATCACAGACGGTTATATCGATAGAACCGTCTGTGATGTGTTATCACAGACGGTTTCTTTTGATAAACCGCCTGTGATAGTTCACTATAAATACCCGCAGCTAGCTAGGTTCCTATGTCTGTATGTCATTTTACAATTACAATATGGAACATAGATACATTATGAAAAACGCAAGCATAACCATAAATATAATTATTTCTTAGTTCCTTAGTCATTTTACAATTACAATGGAACATACATACATTTATGAAAAACACAAGCATAACCAATATCATTTATTACACTTTGGCTATATCATTTTAAATAAAGCCCTTCACGATGATCGACACGCATATAGCTTGCTTCATCGCCTTGTTCTTCCTTGAGCCTGATGCTGTCTCCGAATGGAGGCAAATCATCAAATTGATTGTACTCTTCCTCATCCACAACATTCTCAACCCCGACAATCCTTCTTTTTCCCTGAAGAACTACATGGCGCTTCTTATTTGCCGAGTCGGTTACATAAAATACTTGAACAACTTGCCTCGCGAGTACGAATGGTTCGTCTTTGTATCCTACACATTCGAGGTCCACGGTAGTGACGCCGTACTTGTCAACCTTTACACCGTGGGAGTTGGACCCAACGGCACCGAAATAAAGGAATTTTGAAAATTACGTAGTCAAGCTCCCAAATCTCCTCCACAAGCCCGTAGTACGAGCTTGGGCCAGCGGTACTGCCGTGCGCATCATAGGCATCTATGCGGACACCTGAGTTCTGCACTGTGCTCTTTCTATCTTGATCTGTTGTATAAAATGTGTAGCCATTAATGTCGTATCCTTGCCATGTCACAATTGTAAATTTTGGCCCTTTTGCCAACCATTGTAGTGTTTCACTTGACGACCTCCTAGTCAATTGCGCATTGAACCATTCGTTGAACTGACGGTTGTGTTGTCTCGTGATCCAAACTTCTGACTGGCCTGCATTCTCCTGACGTAGCATGTCCTTGTGCTCTTCAATATATGGGGTCACTTCAGTCATGTGTTGTAAAACCATGAAATGGGCTTGAGCATACGTATTTTGATCCGGAGTTATTGCTTTCCTCCCGATAGTCCCGATACCCTCTAGCCTCCCCTCGTGACGAGATAGAGGTACACCTATCGGCTCTACGTGAGCCATGTAGCCGATGCAGAATTCAATGACCTCTTCTGTTGTATAACCTTCGATGATGCTACCCTCCGGTCGAGATCGATTGCGTACATAGGACTTCAGAATTCCCATGTACCTCTCGAAAGGGTACATATGACGTAGAAATACGGGGCCGCATATTTTTATCTCTTTCACAAGGTGGACAATGAGATGGACCATGATATCAAAAAATGATGGAGGGAAATACATCTCTAGATGACATAGAGTTGTCACCACCTCGGTTTGCAGAGTATCTAGTCCATCCGGATCAATGACCTTCTTAGCAATTGCGTTGAAGAAATAACATAGCCTTATGATTGTCACTCGAACCTTAATCGGGAAAATACTTCTAATTGCAACAGGTAGCATTTGTGTCATTAGCACATGACAGTCGTGAGACTTTATGCCAATTAATTTTAAATGTTCCATGGAAACAAGTTTCTTCATGCTTGTGGAGTGACCGGATGGAACTTTCACACCATGTAAGGACTGGCACAGTTCAGTTCTCTCGGACTTAGACAGAGTGTAGCATGCTGGGGGAAGGTACGTCCGGCCTTTATCGATCTCTATCGGTGCTAACTCGGTCCTGATGTTAATAGCGACCAAGTCACGCCTTGCGTTAACACCATCCTTTGTTTTATCAGGAATGTTTAGTAAGAGACCAATCAAACTGTCACATACATTCTTCTCTACGTGCATGACATCGATGCAATTGCGAACTTCTAAGTGCTCCCAATAAGGCAAGTCCCAAAATATTGACCTCTTTTTCCACATGTTCTTCCTCAATTTACGTCCCTTTCCAAACACAACATTTATATCCTTGACCATATCATACACCTCTTTCCCGCTAAAAGGTCTTGGTACTGAGTCATCCTCTTTTTTCCGTCAAATTATTTCTTCATCTTGCGGTATGGGTGATACTTTGGAAGGAACCTACGGTGACGCATGTACACAGTTTTTCGCGAGTTGTTCAACCACACACTCTCGGTATAATCTAAGCAGTGCGGACACGCTTTGGCTCCTTTTATACTCAACCCTGACAGGTTACCAAGGGCAGGAAAATCATTAATGGTGCAGAACAACATGGCGCGTAGAGTGAAGTTCTCTCGTTTGTCCGTATCCCATACATGTACCCCTTCATTCCATAGTATTGCAAGATCTTCCACCAATGGGGCTAGGAACACATCAATACCGTTGCCAGGTTGCTTCGGCCCTTGGATAAGTAGTGACATCAAAATATATTTCCGCGTCATACACAGCCAAGGAGGAAGGTTGTACATGCACAGAGTCACGGGCCAGGTGCTATGTCGGCTGCTCATGTTACCAAAAGGATTCATTCCATCTGTACTCAACCCAAACCTTATATTTCTCGGTTCCACACGAAAATCAACAAACATCCTATCGATGTTCCTCCACTGGGCAGAATCAGCAACATGTCTTATCATTCCGTCTTTCTTACACTGCTCGCAGTGCCAACGCATCAATCTTGCATCCTTGCGATTTGCAAATAAACGCTTCAAACGGGGTATTACAGGAAGATACCACATCACCTTAGCAGGAGGTCCTTGCTTCACCTCGATGCCCTTCCCATCATCAGAGTCATTTTTACGCTTGTATCGGGATGCTTTGCACACCGGACAAACATGTAAGCTAGCATACTCTTTACGGTACATGATACAATCATTCCGACATGCATGTATTCTTTCTACTTCTATTCCTAATGGACAAAGAATCTTCTTGGCTTGGTAGGTGGTTCTCGGCAACACATTTCCCGTTGGAAGCATGTCCACTAGGAGACCTAATAATGCCGTGAAACTCTTGTCGGACCAACCATTGCTTGCCTTCAATTTTAGCAGTTCTAGAACTGATGACAACCTCGTGTATTGCGGCTTGCAGCCCGGGAACAAAGGTTTCTCCGAGTTCTCCATCAAGCCCTCGAATTTACCAAACTCTCTCTCACTATAGTTCTCTTCTGCATCACGTAACATCTAATCCAGATTGTCATCCTGCGACCTATCCTCATGATCGAAAGAACAGTCCACAACTGGCATATCGTTGTCTCCCTTGACTATGTCATAACTACCTTCTTGTGTACTCTTCTCTTCACCGTGACTGGTCCAACATTTGTACCCTTTTCTGAAACCCCTTCGAATCAAGTGAGCTTCAATCTACGCTGAGTTGCTAAACATCTTGAGATTATCACAATCAATACATGGGTAATACATATATTTCATCCCCTTTTTCAACATATCCAGCTCGGCCGCCCTTCTAAAAGCAGACACGCCAGTAATGTACTCTTCACTCACACGGTTCTCAATATACATCCAGCTTCGGTCCATCTACGCTACACAAGTGACAAATGGGTGTCAAAATTGATTATTACCCCTACTACTAACCTCTGATCAGATCACTAAGAATGTTAAGTAATTGAGTACTAATCTCTGATCAGATCACTAAGAATGTTAAGTAATTGAGTATACTAACCTCTGATCAGATCACTAAGAAGACGGTGATATTTTTTCACCCCCAACTCCCTAAAGCCGGCCGCCTTGCTCCACCGATGCAGCGCAATGAAGACAAATCGGTGTCGACATCCTTACGCCAAGTAATTAATACTACGCAGAATATCACAGACGGTTCCAACCACAAACGGTCTGTGAAAATGATATATCACAGACGGTTCGTATTAATAACTGTCTGTGAATTATCACCGACGATTATTAATATTAACCGTCTGTTATACAAACAATATCACAGACGGTTCAAATTAATAACCGTCTGTGATTGTTGCCTATCATAGACGGTTCGCATAAATAACCGTCTGTGATAGTCTAACATTATCACAGACGATTCTTAACACGAACCGTCTGTGATGTCCATAATATCACAGACGGTTCAAAATATTAACTGTCTGTGATTTATGCATATCACAGACGGTTTGTATATAGAACTGTCTGTGATAGTCCTTCACAGACGGTTTACACTACAAACCGTCTGTGATACATTTGGGTGGAAAGATGCACATCCGAGGCCTGCTGCTGTGTCTTGAGGAATGCCAAGAGCTGAACCAGCTCTTGGCATTCCTCAAGACACAGCAGCAGGCCTCGGATGTGCATCTTTCCACCCAAATACAGACGCAAGCACAGCAACACATTCAGATCATCAAATTGATTGTCCTCATCCACAACATTCTCCACTCCGACAATCCTTCTTTTTCCCGCAAAATTCAAGGCAATTTTATTACAAAAGTGCAAAAAAAAGACATTCCCCAGATTCTTCGGTGAGCAGCCGACATAGCCGACTTCTTCGGTGAGCGACTATCCATCTGCTTCTTCCCACTTCTTTTCTTCATCTCTGGTCTCTGGATCACGTACACCAGTAGCGATGAATCAGTTAGCTGAATCATCGCTACTGGCGTACGTGATCCAAAGACCAGAGATGAAGAAAAGAAGTAGGAAGAAGCAGATGGATAGTCGCTCACCGAAGAAGTCGGCTGCTCACCGAAGAATCTGGGAATGTCTTTTTTTTGAACTTTTGTAATAAAATTGCCTTGAATTTTGCAGGAAAAAGAAGGATTGTCGGAGTGGACATCACATCTCAGCAGTAGTCGGCATCGTCGAGGAACATGCAAATACAGAGGCAAGCACGACAACACATTTAGATCTATTACAGGAGAACAAGCTAGTGAACTCTTCATGGAACACACTTACCACACTTACAGCCATATATGCTCACAGTGGATGAACTCACGCGTGACTAGTACCGGTGGAAAGGTAGATGGGGCGTTATTTATAAGGGCCGAGCAGAGGGAGGAACTGCTGCCTGCCATTCGATGTGGAGAGAATGGACGGGTGAGATCGAAATCCTGGGTATAGCCAATTATTGGTGACACGTGTTATCACACGCCAATTATTGGTGATATGTGATTATCACAGACGGTTATTAACGTGAACCGTGTGTGATAATAAAGTTCACAGACGGTTCTTAATACGAGCTGTCTGTGATGTTTCAGTTATCACAAACGGTTCTTAATACGAGCCGTCTGTGATGTTTCAGTTATCACAGACGGTTCGTATTAATAACAGTCTGTGATATTAATATCAGACGAACGGTCTGTGATATTAATATCAGAATATGAACGGTTTGTGATATTAATAGCAGAGATGGTTTGAAATACGAAGCGTCTGCGTTAATGCTTAAATATGCGCGCCCTAATCCTGCTCTTCTACACACTATGCTCTCCCTAGTCATAATAGCAGAGATGGTTTGAAATACGAAGCGTCTGCGTTAATGCTTATATATGCGCGCCCTAATCCTTCTACACACTATGCTCTCCCTGATCATCTTCTTCATCACCAGATTTCTCAATAATGACATCTAAAATTCTTTTGATCTCCTTCCTCTCATCTATCCGTCATGAGTTGTTCGGACGCAACCTTACACAGGTGGCCAAAAATTTACGTCTGGAGCAGCTCCTCCGCTCACGCCCTGCTCTCCTTCCTCGACTCGCTTCCATCCGTCAGCTGGACCTCATCATCCGCCGTTGACGGAGGTGTCTCATTGCCACTCTGGATAGGGAAACCGCCCTTAGCCTCGTTCTTCTCTACAATGTGCGCAAAGCGGAGGAAGATCTTGCGGCAGTGTAGACACACTTGGATAAACTTGCCGATCAAGCAGAATGGGCCGATAATGCGGAAGCGCATCTTGACATCCTGTTTCAGATTATGGAACATGCTAATGATCATTTGCCCATGCTTGAGGAGGAAGTCGAGAAGGCAAGGACAATCTTGACGGCATTCGAGAACACAAGGACAATCTTGACGGCATTCGAGAACACAACGGCTGATCCTCCAACTCCAGAAGTCGACGAAGAAGCATATGAAGCCCAGAAGATTCAAATCTGGGAATGTCTTTTTTTTGCACTTTTGTAATAAAATTACCTTGAATTTGACTCTCGTCTCTATAGATTTTGTAGTTTAAACGATACCACAGACGGTTCGTATTACTAACCGTCTGTGAACTTTCACAGACGGTTAGTAATACGAACCGTCTGTGATGTCTAAAATTATCATAGACGGTTCCAGTTAATAACCGTCTGTGATATTTTCTAGGGGAACTAGCAAGTTTTCGAACACCACGATAAAACATTATGTGTCAATTGATTACTTCTTTGTCTCTTCTTTTTGCACTTGTATTTCTAGCATATTACGATCATTGTGATTGTCTCATTTACTTGTACTAGAGATATATTTGTAGAGACTATTGCTTGTGGTGTCTTAGACTTACTAGAATCTTGTAGGTTTACACTGCTTTGAAATCTTGTCTAATTATATATTGTGTTAATTAATTTTAGAAGGCAAGAATTTTTAGAACCTCCTATTCACCCCCCCTCTAGTCGGTTATCCTTGATCCTACAACGGTGCTGTTAGGTCCTTTAGTGGACATGCTTCCAGAAGGAAACGAGTTGCCCAAAATCACCTACAAAGCCAAGAAGGTTTTTTATCCATTAGGAATGAAGTAGAAAAAATACATGCATGTCCAAACGACTGTATCATCTACTATAAAGAGTATGTAAACATGCATGTATCTCTGGTGTACAACACATCCCGATACAAACGTAAGAATCAATCAAATGACAACGAGGGAGTAGAGGTGAAGAAATGACCCCTTCTAAGGTGGCATGGTATCTTCCTATAATTCCCCATTTGAAGCGGTTTTTTGTAAACCCAAAGCAGGCAAAACTGATGTGTTAGCACTTGGAGGAGCATAAGAAGAATGGAATACTAAAACACCTTGCTGATTCCATCCAGTGGAGAAACATCGATGCGAGATTTACAGACTTCAGTGCAGAAATAAGGAATATATGGTTTGGATTGAGTACAGATGGAATGAATCCTTTCGGTAATATGAGTAGCCGACATAGCACTTGGCCCGTGACTCTCTGTATCTGCAATCTTCCTCCTTGGTTGTGTATGAAGTGAAAGTATACTTTGCTGCCGATACTTATCCAAGGGCCGAAGCAACCTGAGAATGATATTAATATGTACCTAGCACTGTTGTTGGAAGATCTAAAAATACTGTGGATCGAAGGGGTATAGGTATGGGATACGTACAAATGAGAGAACTTTATTTTGACGCTCCTTGTTGTTCTGCACTATAAATGATTATCATGTCCTTACTAACCTATCGGGCAGAGTACAAAACGGGTCAAAGCTTGTACTCACTACTTAGATGATACCGAGAGTGTGTAGCTAAAGCACTCGCACAAAATTATGTACATGCGTCACCATAGGTTCCTTCGAAGCACAGGATGAAAAAGCAATTCGACAAAGAGAAGGAAGATAGTTCAGCTCCAAGGCATTTAATCAGAAAAGTGATCTATGATTTAGTTAAGGATTTAGATGTTGTGCTCGGAAAGGGACGTAAATTGAGGACCCATGAAAAGAATATCTGAAAGAAGATATTAATATTTTGGGACTAACCTTATTGGGAGCACCTAGAAGTTTGCCGCTGCATCGACTTCATGCATGTAGACAAAAATATATGTGATAGCTTGATTGGTCTCTTATTGAACATTCATGGCAAAACAAAGGATAGTGTCAACGCATGGCTTGACTTGATTGATATGGACATCAGACCTGAGTTAGCTCTGACAAAGATTGATAAAGGACGAATGTACCTTCACTCTGCTTGTTACACTCTGTCCCAGGCCAAGAGAGCTGAACTGTTCTAGTGCTTGTATGGTGTAAAAGTTCCGTCTAGTTACCCCACCAATATGAAGAAACTTGTTTTAATGGATGATTTGAAGTTAATTCGCATGAAATCTTATGATTGTCATGTGCAGATGACACAGATGCTCCCTATTGCAATTAGAAATATTTTGCTGATCAAGGTTCGAGAGACAATAATGAGACTGTGTTATTTCTTTAACATAATTACTCAGAAGTTCGTCGATCTCGAAGGACTAGATACTTTGCAGGACGAGGAGATGACGACTCTATGTCATCTTGAGATGTATTTTCCTCCGTTGTTTTTCGATATCATGGTCCATCTCATTGTTCCTATTGTATGGGAGATAAAGATGTGCAGGCCCATGTTCCTATATAGCATGTACCCGCTCGAGAGGTTCATGGGAATTCTCAAGTCCTATATACAGAATCGATTTTGGACGGAGAACAACATCATTGAAGGTTATGCAACTGAAGAGGTCATTGAGTTCTGTATCAATTACATGGCTCAGGTCAAACAGGTGTGCCTCGATCTCGCCACGAGGGGAGGCTCAAGAGTATCGGGACCATCAAAAGGAAAGCAATCACTCTAGATATGGATGCGTATGCTCAAGCCTATTTCATGATCTTGCCACACATGGTTGAAGTGTCCCCGTATATCGACTAGTATAAGGATGTGCTTCAGAAACAGAATTTGGAGCGGCCGGATGTTTGGATCATGAGACAATACAATAGTAGGTTCAACTAATGGTTGAAGGAGCGACTCGCTAGGAGCTCGTCAAGTGATATACTGACATGGTTGGCGATAGGGCCAACATTTACAATTGTGACATGGCAAGGATATGATATAAATGGGTACACATTTTATACACAGGCTCAGGATGTAAAGAGCACTAACCAGAACAACAGTGTCCGTATAGATGCATTCAGTACTGATGGTTTGCGGAGCTTCTACTATGGGTTCATAGTGGAGATTTGAGAGCTTGACTATATGCTTTTCAAGATCCTCCTGTTTCGGTGCCGTTGGATTCCTCTCCCATAGGTGAAGGTCAACAAGTATGGTGTCACTACTGTGGATCTCAAATGTGTCATATACAAAGACGAACCATTGGTACTCGCTAACCAAGTTATTCAAGTTATCTATGTAACCGACTAGGTAAATAAGAAGCATCATATAGTTCTTTATGGAAAAAGGAGGATTAGCAGAGTTAAGAATGTAGTGGACGAGGAAGAATACAGTCAATTTAATGAGTCGCCTCCTTTCAAAAATGGCACAAGGGTTGAGGAAGAACAACGTGATGAAACTAGCTGCATACGTGTCGATCATCATGAAGGGCTAATTTTTAAAGGAAATAAGAAGTGGAATAATGAATGAAATGTTTGTGTGTCATTAAAACAGGACGTCGGTGCAGTGTCGAACATCTAGGTACTCCCAATAAGGTAAGTCCCAAATATTGATCTCTTCTTCCAAATGTTCTTCTCATGAGCTCTCAATTTATGTCCCTTTCCGAGGACAACATCTAAATCCTTAACCATATTATAAACCTCTTTTCTGCTTAAATGTCTTGGAGCTGAACCGTCCTCCTCTCCGTTAAATTGTTTCTTCATCTTGCAGTATGGGTGAGCCCTCCGAAGGAACTGGCGGTGACATGTATACGGTTTTGCGTGAGTGTTTTAGCCATACACTCTCGGTACCATCTAAACAGTGAGTACAAGATTTGGCACCTTTTGTACTCTGGCCTGACAGGTTAGCAAGGGCAGAATAATCATTTATGGAGTAGAATAATAAGGAGCGCAAAATGAAGTTCTCTCGTTTGTATGCATCCCATACCTGTACCCCCTTCATTCCACAGTACTTTTAGATCTTCCACCAACGGTGCTAGATACACATCAATATCATTTCCAGGTTGCTTTGGCCCTTGGATAAGTATCGACAACAAAATATACTTTCGCTTCATACACAACCAAGCAGGAAGGTTATAGATGCAAAGAGTCACAGGTCAAGTGTTATGTCAGCCGCTCATGCTACTGAAAGAATTCATTCCATCTGTACTCAGTCAAAACCTTATATTCCTTGGTTCTGCATCGAAATCTGCAAAACTCCTATCGATGTTTCTCCACTGGGCAGAATTAGTAAGGTGTCTGAGCATTCCATCCTTCCTGCGCTCCTCCGAGTGCTAACGCAGCAGTTTTGCCTCCTTTGAATTTGCAATAAACCATTTCAAACGGGGAATTATAGGAAAATACCATGCCACCTTAGCAGGAGGTCCTTTCTTCACCTATATTCCCTCACCGTTATCTGATTGATTGTTACATTTGTATCGGGATGCGTTGCACACCGGACATATATGCATGTTTGCATACTCTTTACGGTAGAGGATACAGTCATTCAGACATGCATGTATTCTTTCTACTTCCATTCCCAATGGACAAAGAACTTTCTTGGCTTTATACGTGGTTTTAGGCAACTCATTTCCCTCCGGAAGAATGTCCGCTAAAAGACCTAGCAGCACCGTGAAACTCTTGTCGGACCAACCGTTGCTTGCCTTCAATTTTAACAGTTCAAAGACGGCCGACAAGCTCGTGTACTTTGACCTGCAGCACGTGAACAAAGGTTTCTCCGAGTCCTCCATTAAGCCCTGGAATTTAATATACTTTCTCTCATCATAATTTTCTTCTACATCGCGATGCATCTGATCCAAATTGTCATCGTGCAATCTATCCGAATCCGAACAACAATCGACATCATCCGGCAGTATATCATTCACTTCACCAGCGATGTCATCCGGCGGCATATCATTGACTTGGCCATGACTAGTCCAACACGTATAACACTTTTTGAAACCCCTCCGAATCAAGTGCGCTTCAATTGCTCTCGGTTCTTAAACATATTTATATTCTCGCAGTCAGTGCATGGACAGTATATATATTTCACCCCCGTATTCAACATATCCTCTTCGGCAGCTCTTGTAAAAGCAGACACGCCATTAATGTACTCTTCACTCACACGGTTCGCGGCATACATCCAGTTTCGGTCCTATGTTATGCATATATATAACAACTTAGTATTAAAAATTAAATTAATTAATGAGAGACCATGTGGTCGTGACTCCATGAGAGTGATGAGTAATTGACAAGGGTTTAGGTCAGTCGAGTTTGGTTTGAGTGGTTCGGAGTCGAGTCGTTGCGTGGCGCAATCGGGCTCGGGGGAGAGCTTGGGGTGGTTTGTCCTTATGGACTGTAGTGAGGGGGAGTTTTGGGCTTTACTGCTTTACTATATTATTTATGCTATTACTCCTTGCTGTTTGCATTGCATTTTGGGTGCATTTGGGATTAGTCCTCCTAGCATAGATTAGAGTGCTTCTCTCGTCTAGTTGCTTAGACTTCTGCTCTTATCTTGTGCTTCCAGGATTAGCTGTTTCTTATCTCACTAGATTGAGCTCACTCACTTCTTGTAGGTTCTAGCGAGGGTCGGGCCATCCTCGGGTAGACAGGGTACGTGTTTGCTCTCTAGTGTGTGGTTTACGGTCAGCTAATAGTCCTGGAGTCATATGGGGTATATGAGAGTCTGTCTGAGCCATAGTTGTCTCTATATCTTATCTATGCTTTAAGGACTGCCTGTTTGCTGTTTTCTTTCCCAGCTTCTCGATTTTATTGCTTTGGTTCAGGGGGAGTTCATTTGGGAGCTTCTGGAGCTTAATATTGACTTAACTCAACTTGAACTAAAAGTTGCATCTAATGTTGAGGGGGAGCTGGCCTTTCTTGCATTTTCAGCTTTCTAGCATTGTAATCAATCTGCATTGAGCCTTGATTATTATCCTGTTATGACATGCTTCAATGCTTTACACCTTGCCATGACTTGTGCTTAGCTTGCTAGATTTATCATGACTTCATATGTATAGACTAGCTCTTTGCCATGATAAGTTAATTAAAATTGCTCAACTTGAATTAAAACTTGTCATGCTAGCATTTGAGTCTAGTCTCTCTTGAGCTATCCCTTTATGATTCATGCCATATCAAGTAGGCTAAGTTGAGTGTTGAATCTCTATTGAGCCATAGTTTGAGTTGTTTTAGTCTCTTGATGATGCATGAGTTAGTACAATGTGTTAAAAAGCAAAAAGATCTCTTTTGTGCGAAAAAACTGATCTCACCAATTCCTCCCTATGAGACGGCTTGCCATTGCACTTGGCATGAACTTAGGGGAAGTTTTGGATGACCTAGACTATCTTCTTAAGCTGCTTGCTTGGAGTAGTCGCATAAGGCTTGAGGTCTAGCACATGATAAAACAAAAAATCTGGTTGTCCACAACCTTAAGTTTCAAAAGAAAATATATCGTTTGTGCTCAATTTGCTAAGTTTCAAAAAGGATCAAGTACTTAATCAATGTTTCAATCTTGAGCATGGCACTCTATTTGGTCGCAATAGTAGTTTCCTTGTTCCGCTTAGCTTATTGACATGGCCTGCATCATCCTTGGATATCTCTAGTTAGACTTTGCTCATTGATGACTTGACTTGCTCACTAAATGCATTACATTCTCATATTGTCATCTATGTGCTCTAGCTGGCTTACATATATGTTGTCATAATCTAGATAGCGTTTTATTGAGTTATGGCTTGGTGTATTACATTATGGTCATTATGGATAATACTCATGGCTCAAAATGCTTAGAAATAATCAAACTTCAGTCATATACATCCATTGACATGTCATATTTTCTCCTTTGCATTCTTGATGTGTTTATTGCCAAAAGGGGGAGAATAGAGAAGAAAAAGTCTGTTGGGAACAGTTTAGAGCTTTGGAGATCAATTTGCTCTTTCTTGTTGCTCTAGTGTTCTTTCTGTCGACATGGTCATTAGCTTCATTCCCTTCTTTGGACCATGTTGGATTCTTCAAAATCAAACTCAATTTAATGCTTTTTCTGAGTTTGTCAATATACTCATCAAGGGGGAGATTGAGAGAACATGTGGTCGTGACTCCATGAGAGTGATGAGTAATTGACAAGGGTTTAGGTCAGTCGAGTTTGGTTTGAGTGGTTCGGAGTCGAGTCGTTGCGTGGCGCAATCGGGCTCGGTCGGACTTTGGTCAAACTTGGTCGTATGGGATTAGGATGCATATTCAGATGTTTCGACAGGTTTGGACTTCGTCTGTGGTAAGTGTGATGGTATTTACGCTTTCATGTGTCGAGCGTTGCTATTTGACGTGTTTTCTTGTCTGTGTGACTGCAGGACGTCGAGTTGGAGTCGTGGCGAGACACGGTGGACCGGACTAGGCGCAGGTGGCGCTGAGGTCAGAACGGTCGGGATGTGTCGAAGACGACGTGGACTCGAGGTGGTTGCGAGGCATGCGAGGCAAGGAGCGCGGAAGCTTCCCGGAAGGTGCAGGAGGGGCGAATCGGGAAATTCGCAAGGCTGCACGAGCGGGAGCGGGCTCCGTTGGACGTAGCGGGCGTAACGGGGCGGAGACCCGTTAGCCAAGTGCTATAAAAGGAGAGGAGGGGCTGCATGCTCACTTGAGCACTTCATGGGTTTTTAGGGTTTCCTTTAGTCAAAATAGGCTTTAGTGGTTGTTTTGGCTTTAGGCTTTAGTTGTTGAGAGTGGGTGGAGGAGGCAGTGGTGTGCTCTCTGCTTGTCCCCTTCGATGTGTTCTGTGTACGAGGTGTGTTCATCCCCTCCCAACCATGTAGAGTGGGTTTCTTGAGATGGAGAGGGAGAGGGAGAGGTGATCCAACTTGTAATCATTCCTCATGTCCTAATGTCCATGCGTATGGGGACGTAGTTCCTTGTATCTCCTGTTGATTGGAATGAAATCTGAAGTTTCTCCCGTGCTCCTGTTTCTGTTTTTGCTTCGATGCTTTTCTTGCCTGATTCTTGAGATTTTTGTTTTTGTGTTCTTTCTTGTTGGGAAGGCCCAAAATGGGTTGCTCTATGATGGGTTAGTGCCACAAGATCATTTGATCGATTTCCCGAAGAGCAAACTTGGTTTAAATCTCAGATTTCAGTTTTGGCCTTCCTCTGTTCATGTGTTGCCTTCCTAGGTTTTGGTGCTGTTCTTGATTCCCTTGTTGAGATGGCTTGAAATTTGGTATGAAGAGTCCAGAGGCTATTAATTAGCTACCCTCAAAATTTCATAGCCAAAGGATCAACGGTTGGGGAGTAATTTGATTTTTGGCTCGGGTTGTGCAAAAATTCAGATTTTTACCCATAATCTGAAATTCTTGCTTCTTGGTTTGATTCTCTTGTTTCCCAAGGTCCCCTTACTATTTAGTATGTTGTAGTAAGGCCTTGGATCAAAAAGATTGAGAGCAAACCTATTTTTTAGCCAAAAATCCGAAGTCTCAAAGTTCCAGCCTGAAAATCCCGTTTGCTGTTTTTCTCAAGAGGTACTACCGCTCCTGGAGAGGTACTACCGCTCAAAGGTACTACCGCTCGGACCAGCGGTACTACCGCCCGTATCAGCGGTACTACCACTTGAGGCCGAATTTTCCCGATTTGATTTTTCTCGCTTGCTGGTCTCTGTATTTGTGTTTTTCCTGCTGCTGGGGTATCTTGTGAGCACTGGTCTTCTACCTTCATAGCTCCCATAGCTATTGGAGAAGAAGATACGTGTGGGGGCGATTTTTAGAAAGCGACATTCACCCCCCCTCTGTCGCCATTTCGGTCCAACAATTGGTATCAGAGCCGGTTAGCTCTTTTCAATAGATCTTAACCGGTCTCAAGAGCCATGGCGACGGACAAGTACTCGACCAAGCCTCCCGTCTTTGATGGCCTGGATTACCCCTTCTGGAAGAGCCGAATGGAAACATACATCCAGGCTCAGGGGTATGCCATTTGACGGAAGGTGAAGGTCAGATTTGTTGTTCCTGCCCATGAGAACATTAATGCTGGAAATATGCATGATGTTGAGGCAAACGCTAAGGCAAGGAACATCATAATCCAGGGCTTGAGTCGTAGCGAGTTTGACCGCATATCTCATCTTTCGTCCGCCTTCGATATTTGGGAGACCCTCGATGCTTACCATGAGGGCACCACTCAAATAAAGACGGTGCGACAGGACCAGTTCAAGCGAGATTACAACAAGTTTGAAATGCTCGCTGGCGAGTCCCTTGATGAGTGTTTTGCGCGTTTTCACAAGATTCTGAGCAACCTCCGAGCCGTCGGTCTCACATACTCCGACTCGGATAATGCTCGACAGATGCTCGCTGCACTCGACCTTCGTGTTTGGGAGATGAAGGTGACTACCATCAAGGACACTACGGACCTCTCGACTTTGACTCTTGATGCGCTGTACTCGCGCCTCAAGACTCACGAGATTGACATTGTCTCTCGCAAGTCGAAGTCACAGTCGATGGCTCTAGTCACCGATCCCAGTTCGGTTTCTGGTCCTTCTTCTGAGTCTTCTTGCGGTTTCTCCCTTGCTGCTCTCTGTGACATAACTGATGATCAGTTAGAGCAGCTTGCGGATGAGCAGCTGGCCCTCCTTGCTCGAAGATTCTCCCATGCTTACAAGGGGAGGAGGGACAGAAAGAGAGGAGGACCCGTGATTTGCTTCGAGTGTGGTGGCCCCAACCACATTCGGGCAAACTGCCCCAAGCTGGAGAAGTGCAAGAATGACTACGGCGGTTCGGGCAAGAACGACTACACCGACAAGAACCGCAACAAGAAGACTCCAGCTCAGACGCCGGGCAAGAAGAAGTTCCGCGACTTCGGGAAGGCCAAGAAGCTGTTTCACCGCGTCCTCACCGCCTTCGACGACCTCGACCTCAGCGAGGTGGAGGGATGGAGCGACGACGACAGGACGGGTGACCAAGATCCCAAGAGCGGCGACGACTTCTCCGGCATGTGCTTCATGGCCCTAGAGGGCGAACTCAGTGACAGCGAGCTGTACTCCGACTCGGACGAGGTATGTCCCACCTACGACCAGCTCAATCATGCTTTTCTTAACCTAGGAGGTTTTCATGCTAGAGCTAGGGCTAGGTGTACCGAGTTAGAGAAGGAAGTAGATAGATTATCACGGGAGCTTACTTCACTTATATCTGCTCCCTCCCGTGATGATTGTGATACATGCTCTGCTTTGCTGGGTGATATGGAGAAATTAAGGACCTCGCATGATAGTTTGTCCTCCGAGCTTGATATTATTAAGGTGGAGAATGTTAGTCTGCTTGCCGAATTAGAGTTGAGTAGGATGGCTGTTACTCTTCTTACTACTGATGAGACTACTCCTCCCACCTCATGTGAGGATAAGGACATTGCTGCTAGAGGACCTTATACCATGCTCCTTGATCTGCCCGAATCTTGTGAAAATTGCAATAAATTGAAGATGAACCTAAAACGGGCAGATCACAAGATTGCTGAGTTGAGTGCTTCTTTACTTGAGCCTATTGATTCATGTTTGAACTGTCCAAAGATAACTGCTGAACTTGAATCTGTCTCAAAACAGTTTCAAGAAATGATTGACAACAATAAGAAAATGGCTCAGTATGCGACTAAGGATCCTGTTAGCTCACCATGCATTAGTTGTGATAAACTAAAACTTGAACTCGTTGCATTGAATGACAAATGTGTGAAGCTAACTAAGGACTTACTAGAGAAGCCACAATCTGGTTGTGATGTGATTGATGGTGTGGGGGAGAAGCCCCAGGGTAAGGGTGAGACGTCTAGAGACGCGAACCAACCTGCTAGTAGTAGGACTATCCCCTCAGAGTCGGCTGTGCATGCACAAGCCATTCTTTCCTCTACTGTTGGTTCTTCATCTGCTCTCTTACCTCCTGCTGTTCCCTCTTCTCCCTGCTCTTCTTGCACCTCTCTCTTTCGGGAGTGTCAGTACCTTATGAACACTCTCGAGAGATTTGTAGGCGGCAAGAACAGCTTAATCTTATTCTAGACCAATCCAAGATTTGCAAGTTCAATCAGGGTCTAGGATATGATTACTATGAGGACATTAGGAAGCATCCACCTGCTATTCTCAGACCCATAGTAGGAGGTGCGATCGAGGTTGAGCCCAGGTCTGATAAGGTCAAATTCAAATCAGCGGGCTTTGTCCAAGGGATTTCTGACAGCAAAGTGAGTCCACCTGCAGCTTCAGCCTCTCAGAAGGCGAAGTATCATTGCACCTTCTGTCAGAAGGATGGACATACGATTGATCGATGCTTCAGGCGCGCTAGGATTGCGCGTAGAGACCGTGCGGAGGCACTTAGGCGTATTCAGGGTCAGCCCCAGATCCTGAGTGCACCTAAGACTAGCACGAGGTCCAGGTTTGCTTCTGACGGGTTTGGGCAGCATCGAGGACTTGGTTTTTCTGAGTCTTCTGGTTTTCATCCTCGTGCTGCTCCGGGTCGTGACTTCCGCCGTCCTAAGGGTACATCTCGTTTCCCCCGTCGAGACAGTTACCCACGGCGTGATCAGCAGGTTGCCGGTGTTTCGACTCGCTTTCCCATAGCAGTCGGACCTAGCAACAGCTTCAGGTCTACTCACAGACCTTCTGCTTTGAGTGACAGAGAGCGTAGGGTAGCTAGAGGTCAGTCGTGTGTGGCTACTTCTGCTACTCGACGTGTCGTTCAGTATTGGGTGCCAAAATCACTGTTGATTTACCCCAGTACTGAGACTTTACTCTCTTGTTGACTCAGGTTCGCCGGGCAGGGAAGGGAAAGGTTTGGCTCGTCGACTCCGGGTGTTCACGACACATGACCGGAGATTCCCGTTGGTTTTCTTCCCTTGCCCGTGCTCCAGGTGATGAGACGATCACCTTCGGAGATGCTTCATCTGGGCGCGTCATCGCCAAAGGTACTGTGCGCATTAATGATTCTTTCATCTTGAAAGATGTAGCCTTGGTTAGTAAGCTGCAGTATAATTTGCTCTCAGTCTCTCAGCTTACCGATGACGGTTTTGAGGTGAGCTTTAAGAAAAACAATTGCAAAATTCTTGATTCTTCGGGTAGTCTGGTTTGCGGGATTTCTCGTTTTGGGAGGATCTTTCGTGCTGATTTTTCTGAGTCTTCTAGTGATCCTCTCAGGTGTTTAGTTGCTTCTGAGTCCCGCGACCTTTCCTTCTGGCATAGGAGACTTGGTCATATAGGCTTTGACCATTTGACTCGAGTTAGCGGTCACGATCTCATTCGTGGTCTGCCGAAACTCAAGATGGTCAAAGATCTTGTTTGCGCTCCATGCCGGCACGGCAAGATGGTTGCCGCTTCTCACCCTCCGGTCACAGTTACTATGACCGATGCACCAGGACAGCTGCTCCATATGGACACAGTTGGACCAGCCCGAGTGCAGTCAGCAGGAGGGAAGTGGTATGTTCTTGTTGTGGTCGATGACTTCTCGAGGTATTCTTGGGTGTTTTTCTTAGCCTCGAAGGATGAAACGTTTTCACATTTCCGAGGTCTTTTCAGTAGGCTTTCTGTTGAGCTCCCAGGTGCCTTACGAGCGATCCGCAGTGACAATGGCACGGAGTTCAAGAACTCCTACTTTGAGAGGTTCTGCGATGAGACAGGTGTAGAGCATCAGTTCTCCTCTCCGCACGTCCCACAGCAAAATGGCGTCGTGGAGAGAAAGAACCGTACCTTGGTCGAGATGGCCAGGACGATGCTTGATGAATACTCTACACCGCAAAAAATTTGGGCTGAGGCTATAGCCACCGCGTGCCATGTCTCAAATTGAGTATTTCTTAGGGCTCACTTGCACCGCACTTCTTATGAGTTGAGATATGGGCGAAAGCCCAGCGTCTCTCATTTTCGTGTTTTTGGTTGCAAGTGTTTTATTTTGAAGTCCGGGAACCTAGACAAGTTCGAGTCACGTTCTTGTGATGGTATCTTTCTAGGTTACTCGCCTTCTTCGTGGGCTTATCGGGTTTGGAACTACGAATCTAGTAAAATGGTAGAAACCTGTGAGGTGACCTTCGACGAGGCCAGTCCGGGGACTAGGCCCGATATCTCAGGTTCTTTAGAGCAGTCCAAGACCATCTTCGTGGATGATGAGGACGATGGAGACGACGGTTGTCTACCTGATCCTGTCCCTCATCCACCCCTTGAGGTGCCGTCTTCCACCGCACCTCGAGGCGATCAGCCCATGCCTTCTGCTTCTTCTGGAGCTAGTGGCTCTGTTCCTACCTCGTTAGCTCACGAGGTAGAGGCCGCTTCTTCATCTCATCCTGAACCTCCTAGACATATCCAGAAAGCTCATCCTTCAGAGCAGATCATTGGAGACCTTTTCGAGCGTGTTACCCGCTCAAAATCTGGCTTATCTCAATTCTGTCTCCATTCTGCTTTCATTGCCTCCTTTGAGCCCAAAGATGTTTCTCATGCTTTATCTGATGAGTCTTGGGTCAATGCCATGCATGAGGAGCTAGAAAACTTCGAGAGGAACAAGGTCTGGTCGCTTGTCGAGCCCCCGCGAGGTCACAATATTATTGGGACTAAGTGGGTGTTCAAGAACAAGCAGAGCGAGGATGGAGTGGTTATTCGGAACAAGGCTAGACTGGTAGCTCAGGGGTTCTCCCAGGTTGAGGGTCTAGATTTCGAGGAGACCTTTGCCCCTGTAGCTCGACTTGAGGCCATTAGAATCCTGCTTGCCTTTGCAGCTTCTAAAGGGTTCAAGCTTTACCAGATGGACGTCAAGAGTGCCTTCCTTAATGGAGTCATTGAGGAAGAAGTCTACGTCAGACAGCCTCCAGGTTTCGAAAACCCCAAATACCCACACCATGTCTTCAAACTTTCCAAAGCGTTGTATGGACTTAAGCAGGCCCCCAGAGCTTGGTATGAGAGGCTTAAGTCCTACTTGTTGAGTCATGGGTTTGAAATGGGTAAAGTTGATAAGACCTTGTTTATCCGTAGGCCTGGCAATGACCTTCTGCTCGTCCAGATCTATGTCGATGACATTATCTTTGGCGGCTCTTCCCATGCTCTGGTTTCTCAGTTCTCGGATGTCATGAGCTCGGAGTTTGAGATGAGCATGATGGGCGAGTTGAGCTTCTTTCTTGGCTTCCAGATTAAGCAGACTCGGGAGGGTACATTCTTGCACCAGGGCAAGTACACTCGAGACCTCCTGAAGCGCTTCGATATGAGTGATGGTAAGCCAGTGTCTACTCCGATGGCTACCTCAGCTTCACTCGACCTAGATGAGGATGGCGAGCCAGTTGATCAGAAGGAGTATAGGAGTATGATCGGCTCCCTCTTGTACCTCACTGCCTCGAGACCAGACATACACTTCTCCGTGTGTCTTTGTGGTCGGTTTCAGGCTTCTCCTCGCATATCTCACCGCCAGGCGGTGAAACGCATTCTTCGGTACCTTCGAGCTACCATTGACTATGGTATCTGGTACTCTTCCTTTTCTTGTCTTTCCTTGAGAGCCTTCTCGGATGCAGACTTTGCCGGCTGTAGGATAGATAGGAAGAGCACTTCTGGCACTTGCCAATTCATTAGCACTTCTCTCGTCTCTTGGTCTTCTAGGAAGCAGTCCGGTGTTGCACAGTCCACCGCAGAGGCCGAGTATGTTGCTGCAGCCAGCTGCTGCAGTCAGGTACTCTGGATGGCTTCGACCCTGCGGGACTTTGGGTTAGTTATCGACAGTGTTCCACTCTTTTGTGATAACACTTCTGCGATTAACATTGCTAAGAACCCAGTGCAACACTCTCGGACCAAGCACATCGATATCCGTTATCACTTCCTTAGAGACCATGTAGAGAAGGGCGATATAGTGCTCCAGTTTGTGGAGAGTGACCACCAGTTGGCTGACATCTTCACCAAGCCATTGGATAGTTCGAGGTTTTCAGCTCTGCGGGGAGAGCTTGGGGTGGTTTGTCCTTATGGACTGTAGTGAGGGGGAGTTTTGGGCTTTACTGCTTTACTATATTATTTATGCTCTTACTCCTTGCTGTTTGCATTGCATTTTGGGTGC
The DNA here is from genome assembly GCA_017311315.1 of Dendrocalamus latiflorus. Lineage (NCBI taxonomy): Eukaryota > Viridiplantae > Streptophyta > Magnoliopsida > Poales > Poaceae > Dendrocalamus > Dendrocalamus latiflorus. The sequence goes on from CM029613.1 coordinate 10,899,448, forward strand.
ATTTGGGATTAGTCCTCCTAGCATAGATTAGAGTGCTTCTCTCGTCTAGTTGCTTAGACTTCTGCTCTTATCTTGTGCTTCCAGGATTAGCTGTTTCTTATCTCACTAGATTGAGCTCACTCACTAAATTGTCATCGTGCAATCTATCCGAATCCGAACAACAATCGACATCATCCGGCAGTATATCATTCACTTCACCAGCGATGTCATCCGGCGGCATATCATTGACTTGGCCATGACTAGTCCAACACGTATAACACTTTTTGAAACCCCTCCGAATCAAGTGCGCTTCAATTGCTCTCGGTTCTTAAACATATTTATATTCTCGCAGTCAGTGCATGGACAGTATATATATTTCACCCCCGTATTCAACATATCCTCTTCGGCAGCTCTTGTAAAAGCAGACACGCCATTAATGTACTCTTCACTCACACGGTTCGCGGCATACATCCAGTTTCGGTCCTACGTTATGCATATATATAACAACTTAGTATTAAAAATTAAATTAATTAATGAGAGACCATGTGGTCGTGACTCCATGAGAGTGATGAGTAATTGACAAGGGTTTAGGTCAGTCGAGTTTGGTTTGAGTGGTTCGGAGTCGAGTCGTTGCGTGGCGCAATCGGGCTCGGGGGAGAGCTTGGGGTGGTTTGTCCTTATGGACTGTAGTGAGGGGGAGTTTTGGGCTTTACTGCTTTACTATATTATTTATGCTCTTACTCCTTGCTGTTTGCATTGCATTTTGGGTGCATTTGGGATTAGTCCTCCTAGCATAGATTAGAGTGCTTCTCTCGTCTAGTTGCTTAGACTTCTGCTCTTATCTTGTGCTTCTAGGATTAGCTGTTTCTTATCTCACTAGATTGAGCTCACTCACTTCTTGTAGGTTCTAGCGAGGGTCGGGCCATCCTCGGGTAGACAGGGTACGTGTTTGCTCTCTAGTGTGTGGTTTACGGTCAGCTAATAGTCCTGGAGTCATATGGGGTAGATGAGAGTCTGTCTGAGCCATAGTTGTCTCTATATCTTATCTATGCTTTAAGGACTGCCTGTTTGCTGTTTTCTTTCCCAGCTTCTCGATTTTATTGCTTTGGTTCAGGGGGAGTTCATTTGGGAGCTTCTGGAGCTTAATATTGACTTAACTCAACTTGAACTAAAAGTTGCATCTAATGTTGAGGGGGAGCTGGCCTTTCTTGCATTTTCAGCTTTCTAGCATTGTAATCAATCTGCATTGAGCCTTGATTATTATCCTGTTATGACATGCTTCAATGCTTTACACCTTGCCATGACTTGTGCTTAGCTTGCTAGATTTATCATGACTTCATATGTATAGACTAACTCTTTGCCATGATAAGTTAATTAAAATTGCTCAACTTGAATTAAAACTTGTCATGCTAGCATTTGAGTCTAGTCTCTCTTGAGCTATACCTTTATGATTCATGCCATATCAAGTAGGCTAAGTTGAGTGTTGAATCTCTATTGAGCCATAGTTTGAGTTGTTTTAGTCTCTTGATGATGCATGAGTTAGTACAATGTGTTAAAAAGCAAAAAGATCTCTTTTGTGCGAAAAAACTGATCTCACCAATTCCTCCCTATGAGACGGCTTGCCATTGCACTTGGCATGAACTTAGGGGAAGTTTTGGATGACCTAGACTATCTTCTTAAGCTGCTTGCTTGGAGTAGTCGCATAAGGCTTGAGGTCTAGCACATGATAAAACAAAAAATCTGGTTGTCCACAACCTTGAGTTTCAAAAGAAAATATATCGTTTGTGCTCAATTTGCTAAGTTTCAAAAAGGATCAAGTACTTAATCAATGTTTCAATCTTGAGCATGGCACTCTATTTGGTCGCAATAGTAGTTTCCTTGTTCCGCTTAGCTTATTGACATGGCCTGCATCATCCTTGGATATCTCTAGTTAGACTTTGCTCATTGATGACTTGACTTGCTCACTAAATGCATTACATTCTCATATTGTCATCTATGTGCTCTAGCTGGCTTACATATATGTTGTCATAATCTAGATAGCGTTTTATTGAGTTATGGCTTGGTGTATTACATTATGGTCATTATGGATAATACTCATGGCTCAAAATGCTTAGAAATAATCAAACTTCAGCCATATACATCCATTGACATGTCATATTTTCTCCTTTGCATTCTTGATGTGTTTATTGCCAAAAGGGGGAGAATAGAGAAGAAAAAGTCTGTTGGGAACAGTTTAGAGCTTTGGAGATCAATTTGCTCTTTCTTGTTGCTCTAGTGTTCTTTCTGTCGACATGGTCATTAGCTTCATTCCCTTCTTTGGACCATGTTGGATTCTTCAAAATCAAACTCAATTTAATGCTTTTTCTGAGTTTGTCAATATACTCATCAAGGGGGAGATTGAGAGAACATGTGGTCGTGACTCCATGAGAGTGATGAGTAATTGACAAGGGTTTAGGTCAGTCGAGTTTGGTTTGAGTGGTTCGGAGTCGAGTCGTTGCGTGGCGCAATCGGGCTCGGTCGGACTTTGGTCAAACTTGGTCGTATGGGATTAGGATGCATATTCAGATGTTTCGACAGGTTTGGACTTCGTCTGTGGTAAGTGTGATGGTATTTACGCTTTCATGTGTCGAGCGTTGCTATTTGACGTGTTTTCTTGTCTGTGTGACTGCAGGACGTCGAGTTGGAGTCGTGGCGAGACACGGTGGACCGGACTAGGCGCAGGTGGCGCTGAGGTCAGAACGGTCGGGATGTGTCGAAGACGACGTGGACTCGAGGTGGTTGCGAGGCGTGCGAGGCAAGGAGCGCGGAAGCTTCCCGGAAGGTGCAGGAGGGGCGAATCGGGAAATTCGCAAGGCTGCACGAGCGGGAGCGGGCTCCGTTGGACGTAGCGGGCGTAACGGGGCGGAGACCCGTTAGCCAAGTGCTATAAAAGGAGAGGAGGGGCTGCATGCCCACTTGAGCACTTCATGGGTTTTTAGGGTTTCCTTTAGTCAAAATAGGCTTTAGTGGTTGTTTTGGCTTTAGGCTTTAGTTGTTGAGAGTGGGTGGAGGAGGCAGAGGTGTGCTCTCTGCTTGTCCCCTTCGATGTGTTCTGTGTACGAGGTGTGTTCATCCCCTCCCAACCATGTAGAGTGGGTTTCTTGAGATGGAGAGGGAGAGGGAGAGGTGATCCAACTTGTAATCATTCCTCATGTCCTAATGTCCATGCGTATGGGGACGTAGTTCCTTGTATCTCCTGTTGATTGGAATGAAATCTGAAGTTTCTCCCGTGCTCCTGTTTCTGTTTTTGCTTCGATGCTTTTCTTGCCTGATTCTTGAGATTTTTGTTTTTGTGTTCTTTCTTGTTGGGAAGGCCCAAAATGGGTTGCTCTATGATGGGTTAGTGCCACAAGATCATTTGATCGATTTCCCGAAGAGCAAACTTGGTTTAAATCTCAGATTTCAGTTTTGGCCTTCCTCTGTTCATGTGTTGCCTTCTAGGTTTTGGTGCTGTTCTTGATTCCCTTGTTGAGATGGCTTGAAATTTGGTATGAAGAGTCCAGAGGCTATTAATTAGCTACCCTCAAAATTTCATAGCCAAAGGATCAACGGTTGGGGAGTAATTTGATTTTTGGCTCGGGTTGTGCAAAAATTCAGATTTTTACCCATAATCTGAAATTCTTGCTTCTTGGTTTGATTCTCTTGTTTCCCAAGGTCCCCTTACTATTTAGTATGTTGTAGTAAGGCCTTGGATCAAAAAGATTGAGAGCAAACCTATTTTTTAGCCAAAAATCCGAAGTCTCAAAGTTCCAGCCTGAAAATCCCGTTTGCTGTTTTTCTCGAGAGGTACTACCGCTGCTGGAGAGGTACTACCGCTCAAAGGTACTACCGCTCGGACCAGCGGTACTACCGCCCGTATCAGCGGTACTACCGCTTGAGGCCCAACAACACAGGCGGTCTCTAAATTAAAACCGTCTGTCATAGTTTACGTCATAGACGGTTTTGTCAAATCGTCTATGATTTGGCGACTACTAATAGTATTTCTGTAGTAGTGCAAAATATAAACTTTTATTTCTCTCCTATGCAATTCTATTTTATTTTATTTTTCTTTTATTTTATTTTTAATATTTTTGCAAGTGCTCTCCAATGCAACTAGATAGGAATCTCAATATTCAGAATTCGCAAAGAATAATTTATATGCTAATCTATACCTCACTTCACCGTGCAACCGCGGGAGCGAATCGGCTAGTAGAAGGGCATGTTACCTGAGTTGTACGGGCGCACGTATTCCACTTAGGGCATCTACAGTGTATATAACCTAAAGGGCCTTAAGGTGGGTCCCATCTAAACCTTAATACCGACGCTTTAATGTATATAACCTAAGGGGTCTTAAGATGGTCCCACTCGGCAGATAAAGAAAAATTGTATTTTAATGCTTATGGCCAAGTCTTTAGCTTGAGGACCAGCCTCAAGCCCTTTTTGCTTATAGCCTGCTTAAGGTCACCACTGTAATGTATAAGGTTGACCTTAAGGTGGCTTAAGACATTCTATTTTCATACACTACAGATGCCCTTAGTTGAGCTCTCTTGCAACATGTATTTTACAAATGGAATAATGGAAATTTTTTTATGCAATTTCCAAACTTAAAGTTAATTATTTTGTGCACAATAGATTACATATGCATGGTTGCTTTAGTACGTTGATTTAGTGAAATTTTCGAGCCTCGCGTGCAACCAAGTCATGGATGTAGGAAAACACATATTATTTTTGAGACTTTAGCATTTATGATATTAATTATTTAAGATCTGTTACGAAACATGCACACTCAGCTAGTCATTTAGTAATAGATGTGTGCTAGAGACTAGCAAGACGATCGATGCACAAGGAGCGTAGACCGTTGCGAGTCGGTGAGAGACGTTGGCTTTCACTACTACAGAAATCCACATTACAGACGGTTCAGAAACGTCATCACAGACGGTTTTCTGAACCGTCTGAAATTATGGGTCAGTGATAATCCAAGTTATCACAGACGGTTTTTGAACCGTCTGTGATTATGCGATATCACAGACGGTTTTTCATTAAAAACCGTCTGTGATTATCCGATATCACAGACGGTTTTGTACTAAAAACCGTCTGTGATTATCCGATATCACAGACGGTTTTTTAAAAAAACCGTCTGTGATATCGGATAATCACAGACGGTTTTTAGTACAAAACCGTCTGTGATATCGCATAATCACAGACGGTTTTTAATGAAAAACCGTCTGTGATACTCCTCCCCCCCAGCAGAATCTATTTCTGTTTATAGCTAGCCTCAGAAAATGCTAGCCATGCCCTCTGAAACAAGCAGATAATCACAGACATAAACATATACAATTCACACATCTCATTTCATTTCAGATACATTTCACATCTCAATTCATTTCACAGACATAAAACATCCAATTGACAACGCACTTCATTTCACAAACATAAAGCATCCATTTCGCAAATCAATTCATTGAGTTGAAATAAAATATCCATTAACAAATACACAATTGTAAAAGATCTACACTGTATTTGCACTTAGAATTACAATAAAAATCATTCTGGGCAGTGGAACTCTCCATCTGATCTTACGACTTTTGACCACAAAAACCAAATGAGCTCTCCTCGAATTTTTGCAAAATCCGGCTGTGTCAATGCAGATGTAGAGATGGACGCAGCCTGTCGATAGGAATATCAACGCGCGCATATATAAAACTGACATGTATGAAATAAATGTGGGAAGATTGACAAACCTTAGAATTAGTGATCTTGGTGGAATCGAGGAGTAGTCTCATATGGTGGCACACGTAGTATCCACACGTGTTGCCCGGCTCCTGCTGGTGGCACTGCAAAAAATATAATGTGTTAAATCAAGTGGCATTACTACTATGTGTTGTGTATGATTAATTAATGTGTAGCTAGCGAATACCCGAAACTTGTGATCATGTTTCAAGGCCTTGGCCCCTGTCGTCGAGTCACGTGTTTGTTGAACGTATGTGGCAAACGACCTTCGTTATTCGAAAAAGTTAGATTAGTTATTCGGAAGGAAAGAAAGAGTACAATGTACAATGTACTTACCTATCGAGTATTCGGGCGATAGCTGTGTACTTGGATTTGTTCTTACTTAGAGAATCAAGGTATATAGCCTTGTTCCATTTTGGTATAATTACAAATAAAATCCAATGGAATTTCTCATTGTATGGCATAAGAACAAATTCCTTATCTTGGTGAGCCAGCAGTGCTTTTGTAATATAGTCCTCGACGAAGGATGCATTCTCGATGATAGTATCAATGGCGACCAAGCGTGGGTCCAGGAAACCAATTTGTGATTTCGATGATCTAGCTTCGATCAGCATGAATCTATATATAACATAGGAAAGCAACAAATTGTGACATATATCGGTATTACGTGAACAGAGACTGTGATTGTACAGACTTACAGCGTCCAGCATCGAACGAGTGAGGCGTCGAGAGCGTTGAGCGTGAAAAGTTCAAATATATCATCAAAGGTCACCGCGAAGACACATTCCTGAGCTTCGTGCAAGAAATGTTCCGGCTTGAATTTGACAGTTATACCTGAGCGCCGTTCTGCCGCTGGCTTATTGGACTCTTCCATATACCAAAGGTGGAATCTTTGGCAACCAAGTCCTAGTTTTTGGAGCTCTTCCTGGACTACCATCAGCTGAGCTAGCACGAATTTGCGGGCCAATAGCATGGACGGGAAATCGTCATCATCCTTCGTCTTTGATTTGCCCTGGCCACTGCCTCGATTGTGGGTCGACTTTATGCTAGTCGACTGTAATGGTATAGACGGTGCAAGTTGCTCTGGCGAGAATAGCACCCGTGGAGATAGCACCGGTGCAGGTAGCTGTGGTTCGCACTGCCCGTGTGGAGATGGCACCAGTGCAAGTTGCTCTGGCGAGAATAGCACCCGTGGAGATAGCACCGGTGCAGGTAGCTGTGGTTCGCACTGCCCGTGTGGAGATGCCACCAGTGCAAGTTGCTGTGGTTCGCACTGCACTTCTAGTCCTGCCACCGGTGAAGAAGCCTCCAGGGAGATGTCGGTTTTGGGCCACTGGATGAATGTTCCAATGGCCTGTCCTAGATTCACGATCTCGTCGTTGGGGGGCTTCGGAAGCGGGACCACCTCAAAATTGGCATACACACCATCCACATTAACTTTTGCGAAGCCTGGCGCTAAAGCTTGACCGTGCACCATGGCCCCGATACCAGACGAATATGCCTGGCCCCAAGCAGCGTACAAGGGAATGGAGCCATATCTCACTTGGAGCCTGCATGTCGTAGGCTCCTACATAACGATACAAAATTAGCTACTCGAATAGGCCTACCAATGGAGCAAGCATTCGAGAGGTAATAATTATTACCAGGATGTCGTCCACAGGAAATTTGGACTGGGTTTGCGTCGGATTGGACGCGCAGCTACTCGGATGGTTGTGCGGGCTAGCTAGCACAGGAGCGGCGGTGGCGGCCTGCTGACTTTCTGTCTGTTTCCGCACCTCATCTCTGATTATATCAGCCATCGAACCCAGTAGCTCCTCTTTAAGAGATGCCTTGAGCTCTTCTCGTAGCTGTGCGTCACGCTCGGCTTTGTTTCTCTTCCTGCGCCGATACATGTCGGAGTCATCTTGAAAACCATGTTTCCAAGGAACGTAAAGCCCAAGGCCTCTCGTACGGCCCGGGTGCTCCTTGTTTCCCAGGGCCACGGAGAGCATATCATTCTCCCTTGTTCCCTGGAATGATCCCAGGATAGATTGAAAACTCAGCTCTTCCTGCAAGAGCACGACATGTCATTTCAATTCGTACGAAGTTGTGGAGTAATTACAAGCTACGTAGTTCGATCGATATCTTACCAGGCGCTCGGTCACTTGCTGGTCTGAAGGGTTTCGAAAGGTGATGTCCCCTGATGTCGTTGTAGATGACCTTGCTCTAATCCAATTTCGAGCGCGGTCGTCCGGGATATTGGAAAACGGCGGGGCGATGTCCTGTGCAGCTGCCAGCTCATCCTGCTTCATCCACTGCGCGATTTTACCCGCATACCCAGCTGTGCCAAGTCTGTGAGGGTGTGTATTTTTTGCCTGGAGGGCCTTGTGCGCCACACTTGTACTTTTGAAATCTTCGGTCGTTTTCATCGCCTTGAACTCTTCTCATTGTGGTTCCAGGAATGGGTATTTATGAACAGGCGTTTCGTCCGTCTCCACGTATTTCTTGACAAGCGTGCTCTTGAAGTTCTTCCATGCTTTGCACGCCGCTTTGTAGGTTTGTTGTTGCACAGCGTCCAGGTGTTCTTCTGGGAACTCGAACGATGCCAAAATTTCGGTCCACAGCTCACGTTTCCGAGTGTCAGGCATGTTCTTCCACGAATTGTATGTGATCTCAATTCGTTCTCGTGCAACTACTCCGACCATGGTTCGGAATACGTTTACTGCTTTTTGAGGAAGGATAGGGACCCCAGATGCATTCAACGCTGTGATGATCTGTCGGCCCTTAGGCTTCTTTGATAGCCCTCTTCCTTGGCGTCTTGATGTTGGAGCGGACGCCTCCGGCGATGATGTTGAAGAATGCGCGGGTGGCATGTTGCTCATTTTGTGGGTCTATTAAGATGAGAAAGTAATCATATTGAATTGCAAGACAAGAGAGGAGTAGAGGGGAGGGGGAGAAGGGAGGGGGTGATATGGACATAGAGAGGGGGTGATGTGCCTATCTTACCAATGTACGAATGTATCAAGTCCTTCTTTTCCCCGCAAAATTCAAGTCAATTTTAATACAAAAGTGCAAAAAAAAGACATTCCAGATTCTTCGGTGAGCAGCCGATATAGCCGACTTCTTCGGTGAGCGACTATCCATCTGCTTCTTCCCACTCCTTCTCTTCATCTTTGATCTCTGGATCACGTACGCCAGTAGCGATGATTCAGTTTCATGAATCATCGCTACTGGCGTACGTGATCCAGAGACCAGAGATGAAGAGAAGGAGTGGGAAGAAGCAGATGCATAGTCGCTCACCGAAGAAGTCGGCTATATCGGCTGCTCACCGAAGAATCTGGGAATTTGTTTTTTTTGAACTTCTGTACTAAAATTTCCTTGAATTTTGTAATATTATTACTACAAGGTCTCTAAACAAAGTGCCTATCCTAGCACCTACTTTAGTTGCTAAAACTATAAACCAAATAGCAAAGTCCCTAAACAAAGGTCTATGAAGCAAATGACACAAACTAGTGTATCCGGTTTCGATGCCAGAACGCTTCGTGTTTTGATCGTCTAATTAACGTCTCTCGATCATTATACGAAGCGTCTATATCATTCATGTTTGGGTATACGAACCGTTTGTGCTAAAGGTTAAATATGCGCTCCTAATCCAGGTCTCTAGCTAGCTTCTACGTACGTACAATACAATATACAATTAATACAACATGGCTTCTACTACTGTTCTTGTGATCATCTCCTTCCTCTCATCTGTTCATCACGAATTGTTCGGCCGGAACCTTACACAGGCGGCCAGCAATTTGCATCTGGAGCAGCTTCTCCGCACCCGCCCTGCTCTCCTTCCCCGACTTTCTTGCATCCGTCAGCTTGACCTGATCCTCCGCCGTCGACGGAGGCGTCTCGCTACCACTCAAGAAAGGGAAACAACCCTCACCCTGGTTCTTCTCCACAGTGTGCGCAATGCGGAAGAAGCTCTACACGCATTGCAGAGACTGATGGATAGCCTTGCCAATCAAGCAGAAACGGCAGATTCTGAGGAATCTTTTCATGCTATCCTGTACGACATTATGGATGCTGCTGATCATTTGCCCAGGCTGCACGAGGAAGTGCTGAGGACAAGGGCAATCTTAACGGCGTTCGAGAATTTAGCGGCTGATCCTCCAAGTCCCCAAGTGGAAGAAGAAGCTTACGAAGCCCAAAAGAATACAATCTGGGAAACTCTTTACCTGTGCGACTTTTGTAATAAATTTGCCTCTAATTGAAATTAATAAATTTGCCTTTAATTTGTGACCTCTTGTCTCAGTAGTTCTGTAGTTAAGTTATTAGAAGCAATGTGTACTTATATATTAACCTCTGATCTAGAATATGACAGACAAAGGGACATCACAGCCGGTTCTTGTGAAAAACCGTCTGTGAACATTCCCAGACGGTTCTTAACAACAACCGGCTGTGATAGTCGACACAACACAGACGGTTTTTAATAAAAAACCGTCTGTGATAATCCCAGATTATCACAGACGGTTTTTAATAAAAACCGTCTGTGATATTCCAGTATCACAGACGGTTCAGAAGTAAGAACCGTCTGTGATACTTCTTTTTCCCGCCACAAATACCACAGACGGCCTTCAAATTAAAACCGTCTGTAATAGTTTACATTACAGACGGTTTCACAAAACCGTCTGTGATTTGCCGTCTACTATTAGCCTTTCTGTAGTAGTGTTTCGGGCTCACAATTTCTTTCTTTTGCTCTTTTTTTTCCTGGCATGTACCGGATTACGATTACTTTTTGATGATTCAGTCTATTTTTCTCTCTCCCCCAAACATATGAATATTTATATTCTTACATTTGAATTAGTGTATCTAGCAGAATGGTCTGCATATTTGTATGGCTAAATTATTATGTATCATTCGCTTATTTGATATTTGGTATTTGTCGGTTGATTAAATTTTTTTATCATTAGATTAGCCCTAAGATACTTGTATGTCGTTAGATATATATTTATGTTATAAAAAAGCCTTAGCCAGAATACATCTTCAGAAAAATTAATTGACATTTTGGTAGAATTTTTGTTGATGATCTAAGCATGTCCTTAATCATGCATAAATAAGACATTTATTTACCACAATCATGAGCTTGAACTAGGCAAGGTGTGCCAGCAACTCTGACATGAATTAGTCCACTATCCATGTATTGGTTGAGCAGCGATTCTTCGGCCTCTCCTTCGTCCAGCGCTGCCCACTAATCCCCAGCAGGAGCGTGTAATGGAGTCGATTAACTGGCTGTGGAATCGCGGATCAGCTCTTTCCCGTCGCGTGCTGCTTCCTCCCCAATTTTTCTCCGCCTCGCGCACCTCGCGTTTGCCTCCTCTTCTCGTCACCCGTCGTGCCACTCCGCCTCCGTCACCTTTCCTCCCCCTACACCCTCCGCAGCATCCGGCCGTCCCAGCCAAACATCTCCTTGAACGTCGTCGCCTCGGTCTGCTCAGCCATCCGCGTCGGAACCCAGGATCGCCCAGGGGTGGAACTAGAAAAAAAAAACCTTAGTTCACCACTTCACTGTATATATAGTAATATGTAATTTTCAATCAACATTATATTAAACAGTATTGTGTCAGGTAATTTTAGCATCAATAATTTAACATAACCGATGGCAATGTACGATTACAAAGAAATAGCTATTAAAATACTTACCAACTTAGTAGCATTATCTAACACCTTCCTTTTTAGAATCCGTTCCATAAATTTACCTACCGTATAATTGAAAACACTATCACAGAAAGGGTCATACAGACGGTTTCTGACACGTCTGAATTTAAGTGTCTATGATATAACAGGTGGTTATCATAGACGGCTCTCGAACCATCTGTGATAAGTTACAAAATAGATGGTTTTTCAAAAAAAAATCATCTGTGATAAGTTACAAAATAGATGGTTTTTAAAAAAAAATCATCTGTGATAAGTTACAAAATAGATAATTTTTCAAAAAAACCATCTATGATATGTCAGATATCATATATGATTCTTAAACATAGCCATCTGTGATAGTCTATTATCACAAACGTTTCTAGTTAAGAACCGTCTGTGATTGTATTCTCACATTCTCATAAATAGACCTCCTTCAGTTCATCAATATTCTCTATTGCACTACAAAACATCACAATCAGATAATAGAGATGAACCAAAGCAGGCCTATTTACGAGAACAAAATCATTGTGCAATAAACTTTGGTGCCATGTCTTCATCCTGCAATGAAATATTAATTTCAACAGGGTTGAAACTCTAGTCATCCATCAATCATCACAAAAACTAAGGCATCAACAATTATTTTTCACACGCACGAGCATCAAGATTTACATGCTCGAAACCCTAGCTATCCAACAATTTCGTAATTTCATATCCAAGAATCAAGGAAGAGTAGGGAGGGGATCGAATGGGGGCTGGATATATCATCAACGATGAAGGAGAGGCAACGGCTGTGTCTTCGTTGTGTCACAAAGGCGTCACTGCACAAGACACTCTTACGACAAGAGTGCCTTATATAGTGAACCGTGGTGTCACAACCGGAGGCAGAGGAGCTCAGGGAGGTAGTTAGCGTCGTTTGGGGAGGCAGCATTTCGATCGGTTTGGGGGAGCTAGGCGGCGCTTTGGTTTGGAGTGTTTGGGGAGGCGTGTGGACATCATATATAAGGGCATTTGGGTAACAGAACCAATCAGTAGTTGAGAGGTCACGACACTGCTTAAGTTTGAAAGTTTGAATAAAAGGGGCGGTGAAATATCACAGACGGTTTTTAATACAAAACATCGTGATGAGTTAATATTACAGACGGTTATTATTAATAACCATCTATGATACTTTTCAGACAGTTTTCAATATGAACTATCTGTGATATTATCTCTTCACAGACGGTTTTTAGCACTGCTAGTAACACAGACAGTCGCTAAACCAAAACCGTGTGTGATTATATTTAATACTAACAGTTTTGGTTAACCGTCTGTAAGGAGTCATTTAGTATTAACCTTTTTTAGTAGTGAAACTCAATTAGATAGTGCTATGTTCAGTAGTTCAAGAACAACATAACAAAAAAAATACATGCAGAAGTTTACTTACTTCACATTGTAATCAAACACTCTAAATTAAATCCAAATTGTGGTCCAATATGAGCACATGGATCACAATCATAGATCATTATAATTTTGCATCCGATTTGCAATGAACTAGACTGATGTTCCAAAAATCCAAATTGAAACTCTAAGCTTAACCCTACAATTCGACAACTAGGGCCAGTAGAAGTTGCTTACGAGATGGAAACCAAGGGTGGCCAGCAATGATGGATTTCTCCCATTTTCTAGCGACCGATTGCTACATGGCTGGGTGCAGCCATAGGGGCGCGGCATGTGTCTATTGGCTCATGAGACCGTACGAGATGAATAGGTGTTGAGGAGGGCTGCGATGTGCTTGGTGCTTTGGTATCGATCAAATGGACTCATACAGTCTTGATGCTCATGGGTAGCGCTGGACACCTCGGTCTATTGCAGTCCTCTTTCTTGGGCTAAGTGCTACCTCATGGACTAGCACGAGTCTATCTCCTTATAGGTTGCTGCTGGTTGCCGGGTGACTGAGTTTGGATCTGAGTTCACCTATGGATATGAGGCGTTGATTGCTACTATAAAATTTTTGGACCTGATGTCCTGTGAAACCGGATGGCCCACCATGGCTCCACCCCTGTGACCGCCATGCATAGGAGCTGTGGATGGTGGTGATCAAGTTCATGCCTTTTTTCTAGAGGTCAGCTTGCGATTGAGTTCGTGCCTTTTTTTCCCTTTCTCTTTGTATTCTCTCTTTAATTTCTTGTCTAAATAGTAGAGGTATAGTCCTCTTTAGATTTTTTTTATTTTTATTCGTTCTTTTAATCTTAGCTATTACAACTTAGGTCTGTCATATGGACGGCTAGTCTTTTCTCTTTTTTATCCAATTAACATGGAAATCTCTATCCTTTAAAAACGAACATGATAATTCTTATATTTTTTTACTTTAATAATACAAATAGATTACTTAATTTTGGTGCTTCTTGCTTGTGTGCCTGCCAAATATTGTGAAGGGGAGGTAGTAATAGCAAATGTACGATTCATGCTGCACTGTTTGTTAAAGGGAGGTAGGAAAGTTTCGCGGTAACCGGCGGCATACCATTACCGGGAGCGTTTGGGGGAGGCGCGGCAGGGCCCGATGTGGGGCGGGCCGTACGGGGCGGGGGGGGGGGGGGGGGGGCAAAACGGACGGAGGCAGCGGGCCGAGAGAGGAGAGAGAATGACGTGCGAGCTATAATTGCCTGCTCTGGCCAGCCATTCTCTCCTCTGCCTCTGACTACTGGCTCTCATCTCTGCAGTGCATGGCCATACTCTCATCTCTCTCTGTGTAAGCATGTATGTTCTCTCCCTTGTTGGGAGTAGAGATCGGAATGAATGAACGTGAGAGTGAATGGACCGGATGTCATATGTACTGCACGCGTGAGGCGTTCGATGTGCCGTCCCATCCCCCTCTCTCCTGCCCCGCTCATTTCAGCTTCAGACTTCTGATTTATTTTTTTATTATTTATAAATTTTATTTTTTTTCTGAAATTTTAGTTTTTTGGCTTTTTTGCCGGTTTTTTCGTATTCGTTTGCGTTATCCGTGTTGAGCTAGCATATTTTTAATTTTTTAAATTTAATTACACCAAAGAAGCCACCTTCAGTTACAGTGAAATTTCAACCGCTACAGTGCAATTTCAATCATAAGTCACAACTTTTCAGCCCAACCGAGCGAGGCCTAAAATAGCTTCGTCGTGTACTCCCTGTCTTCCTCTCCTCTCTGCTACGGATTATTTATTTATCTCTTTGTTTATGCTCTATTTGAAACACAAAAACATTTTAATTTATGTAAGACTTCAAATTATTTTCTATAAAATTACTGTATTCCAAACGGGGATAACATTCTAAACTCCACTCCTATACATCGGTTGGGGACTGACTAATTTAAGCCCCGTTTGAATTGTGAGAATTTTCTCGATTTCTATGGAAGTTAAATTATTTCCTTTGACGCATACGTGGAATCCGTATGTTCCAGGCAGGGCCTCAGTGGACTAATTTTGTAGTCAGCATGTGATCACACGGGGATAATGAAACCAGTGTACTGCCACTGTGTGCGTACAGTTGGAATACTACGAAAATGCAAGAATAGGGCTGCGCTGCGGGAGAAATGACAGGTCCATTAAATTTGTGAATGAGGATGTGTCTGCACGGGGAGGGGAATGAGATGTAGTGCGCATCAAAATGCGTGCTGACGCAGTGAATAAGCTCAGTTCATTCCTATTGGGATGTTGGGGCTTATGGGTAGGTTGGTGGTACACAATTTTTGTGTCCAAAAAAGGGGAAAAAGAGAGAAAGGAATGAAAACTAGGTCAGGGCTAAGAAAGTGTGACAATGTGGTTCACTTATAGGTTGACATGCTGAAATCCAGTAACCCAGCTTATTTCTGGACAAATTCCAAGACGGTGCAAGCCCTCAACTCATCCCGACGATAAAGCAAACTTGTGCTTCATCTTAACTCCATATGAGTTCAACGACTTGCGTGAACTTTGTTTAGTACTTGGCAACTGAAGTCTAGTTGTTGCTAATGAATTTTAACTAATGTCCAGCTGTACATAAGCATTCAATTTGGACTTTACAACTCATAGTACACTAAGCATAATCGTACTCAATTTGTCTTTTAACTCTTTTTATCACTTTTACAACTAAGCACCAATTTCTTCTAATAACTAGAAGCCTGTTATTTATGCTAGAAGCTTCAAGTTAGCATGCCGACTTATCATTGTCGGTTCATGTTGCATGCTCTTAATTAGTCAAGTGTAATTGACTTTCTCTGCTTAAGTAAAATAAATTAATCCAACAATATTCTCCCCCCTTAATTTATCTTCTTGAGATATTTCTGTTGATGATTTTTCACTTTATTCTATCCTCGCATCTCCAAGACACATAGCCACGTACTCGAATTGGTACTCAAAATTGGCAACTAGTTGGACTCTGCTTCAACTTGGCTCATGCACACTCAGCCGAAGATGGTGACATAACTCGAACACGTCTTGGACTTACTCATTCAGACAGTCGATCTCAACTATGACCTACCTAACTCATACTTGATTTAGGACGGCGAACATATTTCTTCAACGTCCTGGATTCAACTCAACGTACTTGATTCAGGATGACAAACACATCTCTTCAATGTCCTAGACTCAACTCTACATACTTATCTCAAGACTGTGAACATATTTTTTCAACGTCCTGGACTCAACTCTACCTCGACATAGGATCGATATCATAACTCACATACCTTGGCCATGAGTAGAGCCACCTCGTCATCTTCTTGCTTCTCTACAATATAAGCCTACTCTTCTTTCTTCTCGGAACAACACTCCGAAGCATAGTGTCCATAGTTCTAACAATTATAGCATCTAACCTTGGTATTGTCAAACTTCCTTTCACGATAGCTGGAGTCTTCCTTCAGTCTCCTTCATTATGCCCATGACCGCATCCACGGCCATCATCACCTTGCCATTTAGGCAAGTTGGACGAGCTCTTGCCACTACTATAAAAAAGGTCATCACAGACAGTTCAGAACTATCATCATAGTCAATTTTCTGAACCGTCTGTATTTATGTGTCAGTGATAATAGGAGGTTATCACAGACGGTTTATGAGCCGTCTGTGATAAAGACTACACAGATGGTTTGTGACTAGAACTGTCCGCGAGTATCACAGATGGTTGCTATATAGAACCGTCTGTGATAGTACTTCATAGATGGTTTATAGTACAAACCGTCTGTGATAGTTCATTCTATACCTAAATTTTTTTCTATTTTTTTGCTAGCCTCAAGAAATAATGTTAGCTATGTCCTTTGAAAACAAGCAAATACAGTGGCAAACACAACAGCACATTCCATTTCCATTAAGATTGGAATCTACCATTACAACATTACAAGATAACAAAACCAACTCTTTAACATGGCAAGAATATATAAGAAGCAGAGATCCTAGCAGACAGTAGAAGCTGGATGCATCGGATGGCGGCCGGATATCAGCAGCAATGGAGAGGTGGCGGTAGCGCCATCTTTGTGGCACGACAGTGAGACTACACAAGACACTTACAACAAGAGTGTGTTGTGCAGTCGACCGTGGTGTCACAACGGAGGTACTAGCACACGGTGGTAGTCAGCGTTGTCGAGGGGAGGATGCAGGAAGCTATATAGTGGATAAACTTATGCGTGACTACTGGTGGAAAGGTAGATGGGGGTAATTAATAAGGGCTGAGCGGTGGGAAGAAGCAGTGCCTACCATTCGCTGTGAAGATAATGGACGTGTGAGATCGAAATCCTGGGGGATACACCACGGATTGGTGACATGTCATTATCAGAGACGGTTTGTTATACAAACCGTCTGTGATAACACTTAAATATGTGCGTCCTAATTCAGCTCTTCTAAACTGTCCTCTTCCTCATCTTTTTTACTAGATTTCTCAATAATGGCATCTAATATTCTTTTGATCTCCTTCCTCTCATATATCCATTATGAGTTGTTCAGCCACAACCTTACACAAGCGACTGACAATTTACGTCTGGAGCAGCTCCTGCACTCATGCTCTGCTCTCCTTCCTCGACTCGCTTCCATCCGTCAGCTGGACCTCATCATCCGCCATCGACTGAGGTATCTCGTTACTGCTCAGGAAAGGGAAACCACCCTCAGCCTCGTTCTTCTTTGCAATGTGCACAAAATGGAAGAAGCTCTTGCGGTAGTGGAGAGACACATGGATAACATTACCGATCAAGCAGATGTGGCCGATTCTGAAGAAGCTTATCATGGCAACCTCTTTGAGATTACAGGCCATGCTAATAATTTGCCCAGGCTAGAGGAGGAAGTGGAGAGGGCAAGGATAATCCTTATGGCATTCGAGAACTTAGCGGATGATCCTCCAACTCCAAAAGTCGAAGAAGAAGCATATGAAGCCTAAAAGACTAAAATCTGGGAATCTCTTTTTTGGGACTTTTCTAATAAATTTGCCTTGAATTTGTCTCTCATTTCAGTAGCTTCTGTAGTTCATACGACAAAGGACAAAACACAAACAATTGTAAATAAAAACCGTCTATGGTAATTTCATAGATGGTTCTAATTAAAAACCGTCTGTGATATTACGTATATCATAGATGGGTTTTAAACCTAACCGTCTGTGATAGTTTTAGAGATGGTTTTAGCTAGGAACTGTCTGTAATAATCAAAGTACAGACGGATCCACATGAACCGTCTGTGGTAAGGCGTCCAGTATAGCTTGTTTCGTAGTAGTGCACCCTCAGCCATTGCCTTCCACTCGGCATGAGTGAGTAGCACATGCTCCTCCCCCATTTCACTATAACCACCTAAGCACTTGTCATGCGCCTTGAGCCTCCCGATTACCTCCTCAACTGTCATGTTTTTGAGGTTTCCAAATTGCTCAATGGTGGGAGCAATCTAAAGGAACTTACTAGGAATAGCTTGGAGGAACTTCTTCATGACATACATCTCCTTAACTATTTCCTTCTCAACCAGTAGTAGGAGCGTTTCCTCTTAGATGCCCTGGTAGATGGCCCCCAATGCTATCTGATCTTTGCATGTGTCAATGACCACCATCGGGTTCATCGGCTCCATGGCATCCCAAACTCCTTGCACGCGCATGTAAACCTTCATCTTGATTGCTCATGCTGAATAATTGCTCTTCGTGAACAACAGATATTGGAGGGTCACACTTCTCTCGCTCGTCGGCATCTTTCATGATGCTGTGTCACCGGTATCTCCACTTCCCAACGATACTCCGGTAGGAAGGATTTTGGGCATCAACTATGCACCGAGATTACGCTATACTCAACTCAATCCAGGGCTCATAACTTTGCTTTGATACCAATTGTTAGAACTAATGGGATTCAAGAAACTAAAGGAGCTCAAACACTCATTCATTTGATCACATCACATACTACATTATATGAGGCGTTCATGCTTACGAGGTACATCTTCCTTTATAGCAAAACTACAAGTGACTCAAGACAATAAATATGCAACTTTGTTTAGTACTTGACAACTACAGTCTAGTTGTTGCTAGTGAACTCTAACTAATGTCCACATGTGTATAAGTAGACAGTTTGGACTTTATAGGCCTGTTCATATTAGCTTCTACTTTTGGCTTCTTACGAATGCCCTAGTTTCTATAAGCCGCTTCTATCAGTCACCACTTTTCGCTTTCACATATTGTAACGTACTTTATATTTTATTATATCACAATTCCGAAAGTCATATGGTGGTCCGAATGTTGTAGTGCCTTTCGTTACATCATTTTTCTTACATAATGCACAACTATTTATCAGCCACTACTATTCATCAGCCGGTTCTATCAGCTACTACTATTCATCAGCCACTGCTATTCAGCAGTCGTAGCCAAAAGCCATCACCAAAAGCCATCATCAGTCTGTTCTTTGTGGCTTTTAGAAGCGGTTTTTGGCTTTTGGTATAGTATCGAACTTTCAAATAGAGTATTTTTTAAGATAGGGTCTACAAGTTAATTGTAGTATACGTTAAAAGCCCAACATCTGTAGCAGCCAAAATCGCAAACGAGCACTACAAGAAATGTGTCATTTTTTGACGTATTTAGCATGACAACATGTCATAATGTCATTATATGATCCGGTTTATGACATTATGTTTTAGGCATTTCGACTTAGTGACAATAAAAGGTTGTAACATGCAAAAATTTCTCGTTTCTAATTTACAATACAATCAGCATCTACCCCTTTTCGCAATCTACCGATCGACATTGTGCTGAAGATTTCAGATCTGCTCGCGGTAGATTTGGGGCGGATTTGCATCGTTTTTATAATCTACAGTGCAATCAACATCTACCCCGTTTCACAATCTACCGATCGGCATTGTGCCGGCGACTTCAGGTCTGCTCGTGGTAGATTAGGGCAGATTTGCACCGTAGAGATTCAATCTAGAATGCAAAAGCAAATGCGAATTCAAAAGCGATCTAGAAAATTCAATCTGTGCTTCGATGATTACCTTCGTTCACCGGAGCGAAGTTGTGCTGATAACGTGTTGAGGAACCGTCGCTGGCGACCAGTCCGAGCGATTCCTATGTTTAGAAAAGAACGAATCAATCACAGAATCACAGAAGAATAGATTGAACACACATAGAGAGATAGAGAGAACTCCTGGTATTTCTTTATTGCTTTCATTAATGTGTACATAATGAGTTGGTATGGCTCTCTATTTATAGACTACAATGAGGTGCCCACCATGGGCCCCGGGCTGCTGGCCCAAGTCCAGGTTTCTTAACATTTTCTTCCCAGAGGAGAGGGAAGCCAGAGCGGCAATGGAAGCGTATGGATATCGAAGGAGCTTCATGAACTCCAGACATTCCCTTTTGTTGTGTCTCGTATGAGCAACAAAAAGGAGGACCTTTTCTTGCATCTTAGTACACCCATACAAGTATAAATTATGCTACAAGTATAAATGCTGTATGCTGAATTTAAGTTGTACCTACATCTGCAAATTTTTCTTGGACGCATGAATGGTTAGAATTGAAAATGTTTAATCCTTGAAAAAGGCCTAGTATTAGTACTAGCTATATGTAGGTTCGGTTTTTTTGCTACGGCTAATAGCTTTTGGCTACGGTTAATAGTTACTAACACCAAAGTCATAGGTTAATAACACCAAGGTCATCGATTATCTTGTTAAATTTTGGAAGTTTGACCTCTACTTAATTTGGAAGCTTGTCTCAGACATATTAGATTCTTAGCTTGTCTTTTATTCCCAATGGCTCTCTGCAAAAGAGAATCGAATGTATTATTACTTGGACTGCTCTCACGTGAGAACATAGTCCCCCTTGACACTAACTAGCTGATCCAAAAGAAGATTAAAACCACTAGGAAAAGATGGACAATCTACTCGTAACAAGACGGTCAAAAAGATTGGACCTTTCCTTCTTTGAGGGGCACGCAAATTGACTACCACAACACTATAAATAGCTATAATCAAACTAATGAAGAGTTCAGCGTGCTTACAGTAACAGCAGGAAGTCTATCTCAAATTATCAGACAATAGTGGTGAATAGACCATATCCCCACCTTGCATTCAAGTTCTTTGTGCCTTACAAAATCTTGGCGAAAATTAGCGAAGTAGCATATAAGATGGAGCTTCCAGAGGGTAGTCAAGTACATCCTGTTTTTCACATTTATTAGTTGAAAGAGTTTGTGCCAGATTACACTCCCATATATGTTACTCCACCTCATATGTTGGATATGATTTGTGGAAGAAATAAAACTGGAGCAAATTCTTGATCGAGGTCTGGTAAAGAAAGGGAGTACAACCATGCCACAAGTGCTAATTAAATGGACCAAATTACCGGTTGACATGGCTACTTGGGAAGATCTTTATGTCCTTCAAAAGAGATTTCCAGAGGCACTTGCTTGGGGGGTCAAGCAAGGTCTGTAGGGGGCGGTGATGTCACGGCAGTAACACGGAGCAATGGGAGTGCTGAAGAAGAAGCATAGGAGATAGCTGGAGATGTAGTACAAGGTAGAATGAGTCAAGATGGCAATCCACCTGTCATGCGGGGCCAAGGTGCAGAGTAGGTGTGAGTAATGTGTGGTGAAGAGACCCATATGTAAGAGGGGTGAGAGTACTCTTTTGTACCAACTTTTAAGGTAAGAAAGATATAGAACACTCTAAAATTTCCCTGTTCTTTTTTTTTCTCTATTCTTGACCTTTTCTTATTCTTCTATCCCAATTCCTTACTGATCTGGAGGCTTTTGATTTCAATTACCCACTCACATCGCTCGGTACTCACAAGCGGTCAAGAGTTGTCACATGATTGCCATGGAGAGGGGGATTTGGGGGCAGCAGGATTTGGATTTGGGAGATGGAGATGCAATTGGAGATGATTTTGGGTGATTTGAGGAGGGAGGTGAGGCTGATTGGGGGGTGGTGTTAAGTATATCAAGGCCCATGTGAAGGTCTATTGGCCCATGTGGTTATCTATATATTGGCATCTCCACTATTAGAGTTATTTAGTCTTCTCAAATCCCTAATGTAAGTCACATGGTATCAGAGCTCACGGATTAGGGTTAGGTCAGGATTAATCTAGTCTTCCACCCACGATCCAAAATCCAGTCGGCTAGTTGGCCGCTGTCTTTTCGGAAGCCGCCTGTCACAGCTTCCTCTGGCCGTCAGCCGCCAGTCGCGGCTTAATCCGGTCGCCGTCCGCCGCCCGTCGTGGTCCCTGCAGCCGCCCGTTGCGGATCTTCATCGTCAGGCCGAACTTCTTCGCGTTGGAGCCCATCTGCTCAGATCTTCATCGCCCGTGGCCGCCCGGATCTCCACTCCTCCGCTCGAATCTCCATCGCCCGCCTGGATCTCCACTCCTCGCCTGGGGAGCCGCCTCGCCTTGTCCACCCAGTCTCAGATCCGCCTCGCCTCGTCCACCCAAGGCCGCCGCTTGGAGCCCTGCTTTGATCCCGCCGCTGAAGACCTCTGTTGGGTGCTGCTGCGGGTGGGCCGAAGGTGGTGTTGGGTGCTGTTGCGTGTGGGGTTTGATATCTCTGCCAGTCAACTCTACCACTGTGGTAACTGCTATCTGTCCTCTGTTCTGCTGTTGGTCAAGTTCTAGCACTTCTCAACATATCTCAGATAAATGCAGCAGTTATCAATCTCACCCTAGATGGTCAGAATTATCCAGAGTGGGCTTTCTGTGTAGAGACTGCATTAAGGGGCTATGGTTTACTTTTTCACTTAACTGAAACTCCACCTGTGCTTAAGAATGGCATATTAATGATGGGAAAGTGATGGCTGCCATGATCAATAGTACTAAGCAATCCATGATTATAAGTCTTTCTAAGTTCAAAACAACCAAGGGCATATGGGACAACTTGAAGAAGCGCTATATTCAGGATAGTGGTGCTCTTTTGCATAATCTCATGCAGCAAACTCATGTAATTGAGCAGAATGATATGTCCATTGATGAGTACTACTCTGCTTTTGATCGTCTGATGGGATCATTGACTTTCATGATACCTGAGTGTACAGCTGTTCCCTGTCCAGCACATTAGTTTATTGAAATTTTTTTTACTTACAGATTTGTCATGGGAGTCCAGGCTGAGTATGATTCCATTCGTACACGATTGCTTCACAATTCATCTGCTCTCACCATGGCACATGCATTATCTGATTTACTTGCAGAAGAAACATGTCTCAAGTCTATGTCTTCTTCTGCATCTGTGTCTCATAGTGTGTTGGCAGCTTCTCAAAGGATCAGTTCACCAAAAAGTTCCTCTTCAGAGCCCTGTAAGCATTGTGGCAAGACTGACCATCTACAGAGAATTGTTTTTCTCATTATCCAAAGAAGTTGGCTGACTATCGTGCACGTCGTGCTGCTCGTGGTGGTCGTGGTACTGGTTCCACTCTTAGAGGTTCAGTGTCTGTTGCTGCTGCTTCACCTGTTAATGCCCCTTCATCGTCTTGGGTGCTTGATTCAGGGGCTTCTTTTCATGTGACATCTGATCAGTCCTTGTTGGTTGCTTGCAAACCGGTCACTGATGGAGCTTCTGTTCAGACAGCTGATGGTACATCTTGTCATATCACTCACTAGGGTTCACTTTGCAATCTTTATTTTTCTGTACCCGATGTTTCTTTTGTACCTCAGTTGTTCATGAATCTTCTTTCAGTTGGTCAAGCTACCGACCAAAATTGCTTTGTTGGATTTGATGACTCATCTTGTTTTATTCAGGACCGTCGAAGCGGGAAAGTGATTGGGACTGGCCATCGCCATAAAGGTGCTCCTAGCCTCTACATTTTAGACACCTTGCGTCTTCCTTCTTCCATTGAGTCTCCAGCTCGTGTGTCATCCGCTACATCGTTTTTCGCCCCTTCCTTCGCCCAGTGGCATCATCGTCTTGGTCATCTTTGTGGGTCCCAGTTGTCTATATTAATAAATAAAGGTTGTTTAGATCATACACCTATTGAGTCTAGTTTTCATTGTAAGGGTTACAAGCTTGGAGAACAGATATAACTACCATATTCATCTAGTATTTCTTATTCTGCTAGACCTTTTGATCTTATTCATTCAGATGTCCTGCACCTTTTGCTACAAAGGGTGGTCACAAGTATTATGTCATTTTTTATTGATGATCATTCTCGATATACATGGATTTATTTCATGAAACATCGCTCTCAGTTGTGTTCCATTTACCAGTCTTTTATTTGCATGGTTCACACACAGTTTTCTACTCCTATTAGAGTTTTTCGCTCTAACTCTGGTGGTGAGTATTTGTCTAATGCTTTTAGCCAGTTTTTGTCCTCTGAGGACACTCTTGCTCAGCTCTCTTGTCCTGGCGCTCATGCTCAGAATGGTGTTGCTGAACGCAAACATCGCCATCTTGTAGAGACTGCTCACACACTTTTGATTTCATCTTTTGTTCCTTCTCATTTTTGGGGTGAAGCTGTTTCTACTGCTGTCTATCTCATCAATAGACAACCCTCATCCAAACTGTCTGGCAAATGTCCTGGTGAAGTTCTTTTTGGTACTTCTCCCAGCTATGATCATCTCCGAGTTTTTGAATGTACTTGCTATGTTTTACTTGCACCTCGTGAGTGCACTAAGTTGACTACACAATCTGTTGAGTGTGTTTTTTTAAGGTATAGTCTTGAGCATAAAGGTTATCAATGTTATGATCCTTCTTCTCGTCGCATACGTATCTCTCGTGATGTGACCTTTGTTGAGGACCGTCCTTTCTTTTATAACCCCTCTACTCATCCCTCATATTCTCCCACAGAATCCACATCGTTCCTGTGTCTTCCTCCTATTTCACCCAATAATGATGTCACTACACCTTCTCCATATATTACACCCATTCCTGCTCCTTCTATTTCCATCACGCCACCTTCATAGGAGACTACACCTCCTCCTGCACGACCTCCAATTCATTCTAAACCACCAATCACACGTGTTTTTCATCGTCGTCCCACAAACCCCACAACACCTCCATCTAGTTCTACCACCACGGTCAGTCTTGATACGACCGCTGTTGATGCTTCTAATGATATTGATGAGTCTCATACTATTCCTGATGAGTTACAGGTTGGTCCAAGATATAATCTACGAGATCGTACTGCTATTGGTCTGGCTGACAAGTATGGTTTTCCACGTGTGAATGCCGTTGTTGATGAGCCATCCACTTACCAGGAATCTTCTAATATTCCGGAATGGCAGCTTGCTATGTCTGAGGAGCTTGCTGCCCTTGATCCTACAGGCACTTGGGATCTTGTTCCATTACCGTCACATGCAGTGCCTATTACATCTAAATGGGTATTCAAAATTAAAACCAAGTCTGATGGTTCTATCGAGAGATATAAAGCTCGTCTTGTTGCTGGAGGCTTTCAGCAAACTCAGGGTAGAGATTATGATGAGACCTTTGCACCAGTTGCTCATATGACTACTGTTTGTACTCTCATTGTAGTGGCTGCTACTTCTTCTTGGACCATCTCTCAAATGGATGTTAAGAATGCTTTTCTTCATGGTGATTTGCATGAAGTTTATATGCAACCACCCCCAGGTGTTAATGCTCCTCCTGGTCATGTTTATCGCCTTCTTAAACAGGCTCCTCGTACTTGGTTTGAGCGCTTCGTATCTGTGATATGGGCTATTGGTTTTTCACCTAGTGATCATGACCCTGCTCTGTTTATTCATCTCTCTCCACGTGGACGTACTTTGCTTCTTCTATATGTTGATGATATGTTGATTACGGGAGACGATGTGGAACACATTTCTCGTGTGAAGAAGCAACTTAGTTAACAATTTCAGATGTCTGATTTGGGTCCTCTTAGTTATTTCTTAGGAATTAAGGTGTTGCATTCTGCAAAGGGCTACTATCTCTCTCAGTCCAAATACATACAAGACCTTATTGCTTGTTCTGGCATTACCAAATAGTCAAACGGCTGCGACACCTATGGATCTTCATTTACAACTTCGTCCTACCGATGGTACACCTCTTGAGGATCCCTCTCGATATCGGCATATTGTGGGCAGCCTTGTTTATTTCACTGTTACTAGACCTGATATTGCTCATGCGATTCATATTCTATGTCAGTTTGTGAGTGCTCCTACTTCCATTCATTTGGACATTTGCTTTGTGTACTATGGTACTTAAGGGGGACATCTTCTCAGTGTTTGTTCTATGCTCATGAAAGTCCGGTTCAGCTTCATGCTTACTCGGACTCCACCTGGAAGGGTGATCCAACAGATCGTCGTTCTATCACAGGTTATTGCATTCTTCTTGGTTCTTCTCCTCTTGCATGGAAGTCTAAGAAGCAGGCGGTTGTATCTCGTTCTAGTACAGAGGCTGAACTTCGAGCACTTGCCACTACCACTTCAGAGATTGTATGGCTTCGATGGTTGTTAGCAGATTTTGGTATTTCTTGTGATGCCCCTACACCTCTTCTATGTGACAATACTGGAGCCATACAGATTGCCAATGATTCTGTGAAACATGAGCTTACAAAGCATATTGGCGTTGATGCCTTCTTTACTCGGTCTCATTGTCATCAAAAACAATTGCTCTTCAGTATGTGCCCTCAGAACTGCAAGTGGCAGATTTTTTCACTAAAGCACAAACTCGAGAGCAACATCGGCTTCACTTGCTCAAACTCAATGCTTCAGATCCTCCGCTTCCGCCTTTAGTTTGAAGGGGGTGTTAAGTATATCAAGGCCCATGTGGTTATCTATATATTGGCATCTCCACTATTAGAGTTATTTAGTCTTCTCAAATCCCTAATGTAAGTCACAGGTGGGAGGTGGAAGATGGCTACTACCACCAACCCATTCCTTGCCCATCCACGGGGAAAAAGCCATGTCTTGAGAGGTCAGGAAGAACTTCCCTGGGCTTTCTCTATTTCTCATAAGTCGCTCTACTACTCTCACATGCCACCGATCTCACGACACATCCTCACCACCCATCCCTCTTGTGAGTCACGACGCCGCATCGTTGAGTCCTCTCCATTAGGCAACAACGAGCATTGATGGGGTCAATGCGGATGGAGAGAAGAAGGCTTGACAGCGGTGTCCCTCCAGATCTGGTCAAAGCTACTCTTGTCGGACACTACTTTCATGGCGTGGCCTTTGCCCCATCATCGGACTACCGGTGCCACCACTCCACCATTGTCCGATCGCTTGGTGTCCACCATCGTCCTAGTTAGTGGATGTAGCTGCTGCATGCTGCGCCTCTTCTACTTTTTTCCTTTTTTTTTTTTTGAGATTTCCCGATTTTTTTGGATTATTTGTGTTGTCTGATGTGTATCCCTAGCTCCCAAATGACTACAAGGAGTGTTTGTCTAGGGGATTATTTCTCCATAGGGATTCTAATGACCACAGATTTCCCCATCGATACATTTTTCCTTGGAAATATCTTACCTGTGCAGGCAAACAAAGCCTTAGTGAAAATTAGGGTCACGCAGGCAACGTGGCTTGGTTGTTACCGAGCAAAAATAATTGGCGCACAAAATGAAAAATTCGGTGCAGCCACCTGGGCTCCGAGGTGGCATGTTATTTTGCTCCTCTCACCAATTGTTCCCTAGTGACAAGAGAACCATAGGGAACATTTGTTTCCCTTGGGTTTGCTATATGCACCGCACCCTAGGGCCTTATGTACCTTGGGTTGTTTCACAGGCATTAGGGAACATTGTTAGACTTATAGAAACTTGTGATTTCTAGTAGTGAAAACCATCCACTTTGCACAAATGTTCACTTTTCACCCTTAAGTTAGTTTCATATGTGGTTGCCACCATGTTGAGGCCAAAAAATTGGTCGTGGATTACATAACATCCTAATAAGCAAGAAAAAATAGAAATGAGTAAATATTGTACATGAGCCCATGAGTCCCATGTGTCGCCACCATCTCTTTCTTCCTCCCTTCCTCTTCCTTCTCTCTCATTCTCTTTCTTCTCCATTGTGCTCAATTCAAAAGAGGTTTGGCCACCAAGATGGAGGTGTGGTGGGCAGAGTAAGCGAGTAGGTGACTCTAGGTGTGATGACCGAGTTAGGTGAGGTGCAGAGGGAAGTGGTCGCCCATGATGAATCTAGAGGCAGTGAATGGTGAGAGATGGGGAGTAGGTGACAAGGAGATGGGGAGATTAGTGACACAATGGGAGAAAAGGGAAGGGGAGAGGAGGTGACAACCGGAGGGGATGGTGTAGGTGTGGCGGCTAGCGCAAGTTTGTCATGAGGGAGACAGAGATGCATCCGGGGGCCTTGGGAGGTAGGGTGCGGTGGTGGTTGGAGTTGGGAGAGAGGAGTGGAGGTGGATGAGGTGGGTTCTAGGGTTTGAATCCAACGGTTGCTGATTCAATTGGACAGCTCAAAATTTGGTTGAACTCTATATTTTTATGACCCTTACACACATCTATACCAAATATAAAGAGCCGAGACTAATAGAACATAACACTTTATTGTCTTGATGGTTTTCTTGGTGTTTGTCAAACAGTAAATTAGCATCATTGCTTAGGTGCACAAGTACACAAGGTTTGAACTCGGTTAAAAGTTAAAACGTTGCCATATATATAAATGTTTAGGTGCTCATCCTTAGGAACACAGCATCATTGCTTGGCAAGAAGTACAGATATGGCAACTTCAGAACTAGATCGACCCTTTCAACATCCGTATGTCTGAAAGCATGTTCTGAAAGGTGATCAATCAGACGACATTAAATAGAGGTGGACTAGACATCAAGCAGACAATACAATGCATCACTGGTGAGCCGTCTCAAGGAAAATATGAAAACTTTTTAATTAGAAAAACATGAACAACGATCTAACTAGCCAGAATTATGTAGCAAAACCAAGACATCCAGAAAAATATTTATACATATGCCTTGAACAGATTCCATGTCTAACATTTTCCTTGCCAAGGAATAGGACAAGTCCTCTTATTGTTCCCCCTCCATGTCAACCTAGAATTGGAACTTCACCAACAGTGATCTACTGCATGCAACAACACAGTCACCCTTAAAGAATGCTGTGTCTGAAGGACCATGTGAGAGGGACCTGAAGTTTATTGTGATGACTCATTGTAATTAAGTGTTAGATATGCCATGCATGTATTAGTAATGAGTTAAAAAGAATGTACTTGATTATTGTTATATGTCCTTGCATGAATGTTATGCCATGCATGTTCACTGTTATCTATCCTTGCATGAATGTGAGGCCATGCATGTTCTCACATTGCTATGTTGAAGTTAGTGATTGTTAGATTTAATTAATCAGCAAAGGTAAATGCGTGCACAAGTTGTTTCATAGTGGTTCAACCGCCAGCAATTTCCGGTCCAACCTCTCGGTGTCAGCTATCTGACTGTTGAGGGCAAGTAGTCAGACTTGCTGGGTTGTACAATGCTTTTTACCAGTTTTTGGTTTATGTGATTTTGAGTCGTGGAATGCGTTTTGGTGATCTGGATCAGGGTTTATATGCTGTATGAGACATATTATTGTTAACGTGGGTCAAGTTGTAATGAACTTATGCACGAAAATGATTTCTTTGTCTTGGATGTACAGAGTCACTTAGAGTCAACCACGATCAATAGTGGAGATTGGGGCTACGCTCATGAAGGATGATGTCGAGTGAGGTGGTGAGCACAAGCATGGCATGAGAAAGGCGGGAAATGTAGAAGGAAAGTTTGAACAGCGGGTTGCACCATGTGGCTTGATCGGTCTAAGTGAGTTATGGTCCAGTGGAACCGGAATAGGAGAGATTTGCCTACGCGTGGCAAGCCAATGGTGGGCCTACATGTGGCAAGCATGATAATTGCTTGCAATGGATGGAGAAGATTGGGTCAATAGAAAGGTATTTTGGTAGACCAAAATATCAGAAATAGCTTTGGAAAAAAAACTGCAGTGCACCAACGGTGCTTGGGAAGGTAGTTTAGGTCATGGAGAACCTAATATGATCAAGTTGGATCAAAGTTTAGGACTTAGCGGATTCCAG
This sequence comes from Dendrocalamus latiflorus, assembly GCA_017311315.1. Classification (NCBI taxonomy): domain Eukaryota; kingdom Viridiplantae; phylum Streptophyta; class Magnoliopsida; order Poales; family Poaceae; genus Dendrocalamus; species Dendrocalamus latiflorus. Next base: position 10,929,226 of record CM029613.1, read on the forward strand.
CTTATGCACTTTAAAAAGTATGTATAAGTGAATTGTGTGAGTTAAAATCCATGTGTGTGGTGTTATCGGGTTTCCTCCATTATGCTAAGTGAATAGAATCTAATAAGGGTTAGATGTGGCTAGCTAGCCCATCTATTTAATGGGTTGAGATGGAGGCCTGTTGTTAAACATCTAACCTTCCTCTCTTGAGATCAAATTTTGATAAGTGTTAGGGTTAGGGTTTGAGAAAAGTGTGCTGTCGTGTGCTCTCAGTCCTCTAAGATAAAGTGGCTATAAAACTTTCCTCCTTAAGTAGCAATACAACAATCTTTGTTCATCCCCATGACTATCTCTTGTGTTGATTGATTTGCACTTGTCTTGGTTGGTTTTTCCTCTTCTCTTCCCTCTTCTTGATCTTGCCATGCCAAGGACAAGAGATGGAGATAGCATCTAAAAATCAATCTCCACCCATGTAGGCACTTTGGTAGCAAGCTCTTAAAGAAACCTAGTTTTGCTTGATTTTTACCTCAGCAAGTGATTTCAAGATCTGAGGGTTTTTGGCCTGATTTATTCTATCTTTTACCCACGAGTAATTTCTATTCACCATTTTCATATTTTGCCCATTTTTGGTGCAATCTTGCTTCAATCTCAAAAAGGTCTGAATTTTGATACAGATTTCTATGATTCATGGATCGAATAGGTTTCTAAAACCTTAAACAAAGTGTGTACAAAATTTCATGGCTTTTGGGTCATCAGATCAAAAGTTTTGTGGTTTTTGGATTCTCAACAGTGCTAATTTTCTATTCTCGGGCTAAAAACATTGTAACAGCGATATGATCGCTATTGTTCATTGGTTTGATAAAAAATCACTATAGCAGTCAGCTCACCAAACAAATTGAAGGATATTTTGATCAGCTTTTTGTTTGAATTTTTCGTGTGGTGATTGGTTTTTGCTCTTCGTAGCTTCTTATAGCTATTAGAGTGAAAATTGATAAATACTTGAGGAAAAATTTAAAGCCACTATTTACTCATCTCTATTTAGGGATGCAAACGGAGCGGATACAGACGGATATTGCTCATCCCGTATCTTTTTTCATATTTTTTTGTTGGAGTCGGAGTCGGATACGGATAGTGCCGGATACGAATATGAATACGGACATTCTCGGTCACGAATACAGAGCGAATACATGCCGCTCCGAATACAGTTAGTTTCGGTCACGAATATTTAATCGGATAATACGCGAAAGCAAATTTCACATGGTGACAGAGACAAATTAAGCAAACTGAGATCTAATATGAGTGTACCGACGTTGCAACAGCCACCAAAACAAGCAATCTTATATAAATATATGATGCTACATTTCAAGAAGAGTCGGAGATCCCACCTGGCTGGCGAAGAGGCCAGGTATCCGACTCCGTTTCCGTATCCGGTAACTATCCAGGTAACTATTCGGAAAAATATCCGGATAGTTCCGTATCCGTCGGATAATGCTTGTTCCGAATCCGTTTCCGTATCCGACAAAAAATATCCGAATCCGTTTCCGTATCCGACAAAACCTTCGGATATCCGAAAATTTGCTCCGAATTGTATCCGAATTAAAATGGACGGATGGTCGGTCGGGAAATATCCGCTCTATTTGCACCCCCTATCTCTATTGCTATACAATCCTATAGCATCCTGTAGACCAAACGTGAGCCATCAAATATTCTCCCTTTTTGCTCTTGCACCCCACGAGATGATTGAGCTAGCAATGGATGCCGGCCCCTAAATCTAGATGCATCTTTGACTCTGACTGACAGGCGACAATCATGTCGAAATGTCGAACCAATCAACTTATGGATGCATGTAGACGTGTGATTGTATACTTTGTACAGTAAGCAAGCAAGGAAACAATGGTCAATAATTCGCAACAGGAGCTTAGTAAGTTCAGCATGGATGCATGCCTTGAAGGTTATTTGACATGCATATTCAGAACATTCAGATCCGTAAGACCATAAAGTTGTGTAGATGCATTCTCCTGTCTGGCCAGCAACATCTTCATATGTGTTCTCTGATGATTTCTTCTGATCTACAAAAATTAAGGAGAATTCTTTACAGAAAACTGGACCTCCTTCCCCACCTTCCCCCTTCTTCACCTCTCCCTACTTTGTTTCCCACGGCTACCCCATGCGCCACCTTCCTTGTTCTTCCCCATGCGCACTTCACCTCCTTCTCCTTCTCCGGCGACGGACAGTGGATGATGGTGAGGACAGGGTTAGGGCTTCTCTGGGTTAATGGAAGGGTTCACTGGGACCCCGGGTATAGAGGGAGGGGGAAGCGGTAGCCTGACGGTGGGCAGTAGTAGTGCCGCCAGCCACTGGCTCGAAGGAGGGCTGCGGTGACGGACGGCACAGTAACGATGGCGTGGATGAGTTAGGTTGGGCAAGGCCTGGAGGGGCAGATGGTGAGTGGTGGTGGTGCGGCGAGGCAGTGAGGCCCCGCTGGGCGCGGGAGGTTGTGGTGGGCGGTGATAAGGTTCACAGCGTGCGGCAAAGGTGCTAAGGTGTCGTGGGAGCCATGTGGGGACGGACTGGTGGGACGGGGGTGGGAAAGAAGGGGAGGAGGGGAGATGATAGCACGGTCACGCTAGTGGCGTCCAAAAATTAAAGCCACTATGTTGCAGCGAAAGTAGTCATTGGCATGGGTTCATCTGCACTACAAGCGGCATAGACGAAGAAGGGAACATCGTATTATTAGACGATGCGGGAAGCAGGATTATGCCAAGTACTCACTTGTCAAGACTCAAGAATGCAGCCGACGACCGGCTAAGGAGACGGTTTCGAAGGAAATCCACCCGAATTGGCATCCTTCGTATCCTTACTGTTAGGAAACCTGAACTCTATCCAGAGTCCTGATCTAATTGGGCACCCCACCGTAGACTATAAATAGGGACCTAGACCCCCCTCATTATGTACCCCGATGCAATCTAAAGCAATAAAGAAAGACCAGGAGTTCTCTCTACCTCTCTGTGTTCAATCTATTATTCTGTGATTCTGTGATTGATTCGTTCTTGTTCTAAGCAGAGCAATCGCTCGGACTGGTCTCCAGCGTTGGTTCCTCAACACGTTATCAGCACGACTTCGCTCCGGTGAACGAGGTAATCATCGAAGCACAGATTGAATTTTCTAGATCGCTTTTGAATCTGTATTTTCTTTTCGCGTTCTAGATTGAAATTCTACGGTGCAAATCCGCCCTAATCTACCGCGAGCAGACTTGAAGTCGCCGGCACAATGCCGATCGGTAGATTGTGAAATGGGGTAGATGTTGATTGCGCTGTAGAACGATGCAAATCCGCCCTAAATCTACCGCGAGCAGATCTGAAATCGCCGGCACAATGTCGATCGGTGGATTACGAAAACGGGGTAGATGTTGATTGCATCTAGATTGGAAAACGAAAAATTCCTGCATGAATTCTGTTTAATTTTGCATGATTTGATCCTGCATGATCACTGTATGAAAATTATGCATTATGTTACTGTTTATTTCCTGCACAGACATTGCGTGAAAGGGGAAGTGAAAAATTGCATCCTTTTTCTGTTGGTCCAGCATGACCATGGCATCACAAAAAAAATCCGCTGTTGCGCCCGCATGCGCTGGCTGCCGGCCATGGACCTGGCTGGCTCCTCGTTGCGCGCGCACCCCGTATGGCCGCCGCCGCTTGGGGTCTCAGCGCGCCGCCTGGCTCCTCCTCAACGCCACCCGCATGTGGCCGCCGGCCCGCAGCCGTGCGCTTGCCTCGGCCTAGGTGCCGCCGCCGGCTTCCCCATGCCGCACCCGTGCCAGCATACACTTGGTGCCGCCGCCGGCCCAGGTCCCGCGCCCGAACGTGCCTCCCAACCCCGCATCGGTTCCCGGCCGCCGCTACCTGAAGTAGCGCCGCTCGCCCGACCGTGCGGGCCGCCGGCCGTCGCCGCCACCTGGTCGCTCGCCCCCAACGGCGCTTCCTCTGGCCTGCAAGCCGCCGCCCTCGCCGACGACCGTGCACCGACCTGGCCCGCATGCCAAAGTCTTGACGCGCCGGCCGGCGCTTGGCCTTCCCCGCCGTTGGCCGCCGCCATGAACCGGCCCGCAGCCACCTCCGGCCACCTCGGACTCCCCGCACAAAGCGCCGGCCTGCAGACCGGGTCGCATCTCCTTGAAGCCGCTCCGGCTTTCGCTCCGGTCGTCGCCCGCCATGCGCGCCCCGCGCCGACGCGCCTGCACGTGCGTCCCCCGCCGCCGGTCGCTTGCCCCGCACGGCATCGCCCGCCGCCGGCCTCGGCCGCCCGCACGCGCCTCCCGGTCCGCCGCCGGCCGCCGCCCCCGCATGGGCCTCCGACGCCGCCGCATCGGCCTCGGCTTTGACCGCCGCTCGCCGGCCTTCTCCACACCGCCATCCGGGGCAGCCGGCCCCGTCTTCCTCGTCGCGCCCTGCAGCCGGTCCTGGCCCCCCTCCGCAGCGCCCCACATGGCGTCGCTCCCGCACGCTACCTCGCCGCCGACCGGCTGCCGCCCGCGCCATCTCGAACTCGCGGCCGCTCGGGCGAGATGAGCCGCCGCCACCCGTGTGAACAGGGGTAGGGGAAACCCTACCCCTGCCCCTTGAAAGGCCGGCCGAAATGGACCGAAGGGTGGGCCGGACCTGCATGGGCCGAATGAAAAAAAGGAGAAAAAGGGCCCGGCTGGTAGGGGCGCTGGCCATTTTTGCGAAAAGACCCTGGAAATCATGGAATTTACCGATTGGTCCTTAAACTTTTAATATAAGTCCCGAATTTTGCATGAAAGGCCTCGTAGTTCCGAAAATTGCGAATAAGCCCTTAAATTTACGAGCGGGTCCAGAATTTTGCGGAAAACCCCTCTGTAAATCAGAAATTGCGCAAATTTTCTCTGAATTGAATAAATTGCGTAAAAACCCCAGAAATTGCAGAATTTACTAAAATTTCATATTTTAGCATAAAAGAGCCTCGGGAATCCGAATTTTGCATCAATTTTTGCATTTGAAGCTTATTTATTTATGCCATTATTATTCTCTGTATTTTCTGTATTTATTTACTGTTTTGGTTAATTGTAATTGTTTTAATTGCTCTTAATCACTGAAATTAGCAGTAAAATTATAGAAAATACATAGAAAATTCTGGAACATTACGAGAACCTTTTGTACCATTTATTTACCCGCAGTGAATTATTTCGTGCATGTCTACCTGCAGTAGACTTATACACATATAGATGACTGGCATCACGAACCAGAAGTTCGAGGAGCTGGCCCAGCATGGCCAAAACTATCTGACGTAGGCATCCGATGTCGAGATTGTGCTTGGAGTCGGGAAGCTCCGTGCGACTATTGGGATTGGTGGACTGAATGACGCCCAACCCAGGCCTAAAGAGAATGATCAGGCACTTCATTTTCTCAGGCACCACTTCTACCTCACTCTCAAGAATGAGTACATGGTAGAGAATAGCGCGCTAGCACTCTGGACTGCACTTAAGAAGCGGTTTGAGAGGCTAAAGTACACCATTCTTTCTCAAGCAGAGTAAGAATAGATTAGACTGAGGTTTGCCAACTTTAAGATGGTCGGGGAAAACAATTCTGCCTTGCACAGGATTTGTACCCCAATATAGAAAATTGAGAAAATCCTTCCACCCCAATGCAGTATAATCCGCACGCAATTATCGTCAAGACGGCTATGAGGAATATGCCGAATTGATTGATATGATACAAGTTGTGGAGGCTTAGGACGAAGTTCTCCGCAAGAACTAAGTCACTCAGTCATCTGGGAGCTCCATTGGCCGTGAAGCCAACGTCGGGAGCAACAAGGTGCGAAAGCCCTTATAGAGAAAAAGGGGAAGGAAGGGTAAGGCCGCAGCCCAGAAAGGCGAATCAGATGCTCCACGGGAGAATAAGGCCAGCAAGCCAAAGCGGGATGGTTAAGGGCAATATGAAGTCCACTCTGCATCGGCTGAAGGGGGAGAATTCTGAGTAGCTGCCTGCACTGATGGAAGTTGAAACCATCACGACAGCAGTAATCCCTCTCGACCTAGAAGCAGTTAAAGCCATGATTTCTCTCGGAGAGAATGTCAACCCCGCGAAAATAGCAGAAGAAGTCTAGTGCACTGAATGCATTTCGACTTTATTTGTGTGGAAGAATATGTTAGAATTTGCATGGATGGTACTTAAGAATTGTTATTTTCTCGTGATGGTTGGATGATATTTGAAGAATTCATTCATTTATTCAGTTTATGATGGCATGACATGTTCTGATATTGGTGTATTTATTTATGTGTTAATTGCCTTCTCATGCATATGAATAAAATACCATATATTAGAACGCGTGTAGCGCCCTATGAAGGAAGTGTGCTTAGCTAGCAGCGGCACAACGCATACCATCTTAAGAGAGATTATGTATTTTCAGTCGATTTGTAAGAGCACTGGCAGTCTTACGACAATCGCCAGAAGCGATGGATGTATAATTGGTTCAGGAAGAGCCATAATGGGCACAACTTTGGTTATTGAAGAAGCCTTATTGTACCCAAAATCGACTAGAACTCTCCTAAGTTTTAAGAATATCCGCGCAAATGGTTTCCACGTTGAGACTGAAGAAGATTACGGTAAGAAATACCTGCTCATTATGAAGCGCGAAGAGAATGGCAAAAGAATATTAGAAAAACTTCCTTCACTGGGCTATATTATACCAACATTAAAGCGCCTGCAGCGTACACTGTTCTGAAAACAGTGTTTAGAAGCTCTTAACTCTTCTGTCTCTGGCATGACAGATTAGGCCACCCAGGTCTTAGGATGATGAGAAACATAATAAATAACTCGCATGGGCATAATATTAATGTGAAGAATTTCCCGAATCATGAAGATTTTGTGTGCCCTGCATGTGCCACCGGGAAACTAATAACTAGTCCCTCCACTCTGAAAGTGAAGGATGAAGTCCCTGCATTCCTGGAACGCACCCAGGGAGATATTTGCGGTCCCATTCAGCCCATCTCAGGGCCATTCAAGTATTTCATGGTGCTCATTGACGCTTCTTCGAAGTGGTTATATGTGGGTTTGTTGTCTACGAAAAACCACGCCTTTGCAAAATTGATCTCGCAGATCATTCGCATCGGAAATGTGTTTCCTGATCATCACATCAAGTCCATCAGAATGGACAACGCCGGCGAATTTACTTCAAAGGCATTTGATGATTATTGCATGGCGATGGAAATTGCAGTTGAGCACTCGGTACCGCATGTCCATACCCAGAATGGTTTGGCAGAGGTTTTAATTAAGAGAATTAAATTTATTGCCCAATCCCTCTTGCATAATTGTAATTTGCTAGCTACATATTGGGGACCCGCAGTCCTACATGCAGCAAATCTCATCAATCCTCGACCTTCAGCCTAAAACATCCATTCACCTATGCAACAGCGCAAGGGCCACCACCGAAAATTTCCCAACATTAGGGGGAGGAAATCAACCCCTTGATGAAGAATGTCGGGAAATTACGTGGCAAGCCTGGGGAATCCATGCAGATGACCCGCGCACTAGAGAAGTCCAGAAGACATTAGTAAAGCAAATAGAGAAGTCTAGAAGACAATAGAAGTCCAGAAGACAAGAGAAGTCCAGAAGACAATTGATTTGCGAGCATTGGCAAATCAGCTGCCTGATCACTTTAGTGATTTGAAGAGCGTGACTAAGTCGCATGTGCCTGCACGCACTGCACCGGAGAGGGTTGAAATACCAAAGAAACAGAAGGTATCCCTAATCTCGTCCAGAGGCCTCAGAAAAATAAAAAAAGAGGACGAGAACTCCGGTTCCTCGAATCCTTAGTAACCGGGGACGCCTGGTGAAGTAGGATAAGAGAGATTTACCACAGCTGATCACTGAAGTCCCCCAGAATGAGAAGGGGAGCCAGTTGAGACCTGGCACAAGTATGACACCTTCAGAAAAGGGCATACCGGATCTGAATATCCCCATCGGCATGGATGTGTGCGCACACATCGGAGCCGAAAAACTAAAGGGACTTGCCACCGCAATTGAAAGAAGCGATGTGCAAGGTAAAGCTCTAGCAGAAGCAATCGCTCCAGAAGAAGCAACTCATGAAGAAATAGCTATAAATTATGTGCACACGGGAGAGTCCCTGAATAGGACAACCGCTAATATCGATATCTACTTCGCAAAGAAAATTGCCACCATCATCGATCTTGATCCCAAGCCTGCATCGCTCGCTGAATGTAAGAAAAGATCAGATTGGGAAGATTGGAAGAAGGCAATAGCAACTAAATTGCTATCTCTGAATAAAAGAGAGGTGTTTGGGCCCGTATGCCGCACACCTCCCCACATACACCCCATTGGGCACAAGTGAGTATTTGTTCGAAAGAGAAATGAAAGAAATGAAGTAGTGAGATACAAAGCAAGGCTGGTAGCCCAAGGTTTCACTCAACGTCCCGAAGTTGATTATGAAGAAACCTACTCCCCAGTCATGAGTGGAATTACCTTTAGATACTTGATCTCAATGGCAGTGAACTTGAACTTAGAAATGAAATTGATGGATGTTGTGACTGCATACCTTTATGGTAACTTGGATTCGGAGATTTACATGAAACTCCATGAAGGAATATCTCTCCCGAACCAAGACAGAGCAAATAGAAATCTGTACAGTGTGAAACTCAGAAAGTCACTGTATGGACTGAATCAATCTGGAAGAATGTGGTATAATCGCTTAAGCGACTTTCTCTGCAAGAAAGGATATACGAATAATGAAGACTGTCCTTGTGTATTTATACGGCGATCCCAGAATGGATTCTGTATAATCTCTGTGTATGTAGATGATCTGAATATCATCGGGACAGCCGAAGACATAAAAGAAGCAAGCTCCTACTTGGAGTCAGAATTTGAAATGAAAGATTTGGGCAAGACCAAGTTTTGCTTAGGCTTGCAGCTTGAGCATGTCCCTGAAGGAGTCTTGGTACATCAGTCGACCTACACCCAGAAGGTGCTCGAAAGGTTTGGCTTTGAGAAGGCATTTCCCTCGAAAGTACCGATGATCGGTAGGTCTTTACAGCAAGAAAAAGATCCTTTCCGACCAAGGGAAGAGGGGGAGGAAGTCCTGGGACCGGAATTCCCATACTTGAGTGCAGTGGGAGCACTCATGTATTTAGCAAACTGCACTAGACCGGACATTGCATTTGTCGTAAACCTGTTAGCAAGGTACAGTGCAGAGCCCACCAAAAGGCATTGGCAGGGCATAAAGGACATTTTCCGATACCTCCAAGGTAGCAAGAACCTCGGATTGTTTTACAGAAAGAATCAAGATCTGAACTTGATTGGCTATGCAGATGCTGGGTATCTGTCAGACCCGCATACCGCTAAGTCACAAACAGGCTATGTATTCCTGTATGGTGGAACTGCAATTTCATGGAAATCGTCTAAGCAAAGCCTGGTAGCTACTTCGACGAACCACTCAGAAATTATAGCACTGTATGAAGCCGCACGAGAGTGCGCTTGGCTCCGCCGAATGATTCACCACATCCAGCAGTCATGTGGGATGAACATTGTGCAAACCCCCATAATTATCTATGAAGATAATGCAGCTTGCGTTACACAAGTGCAAACGGGCTATGTGAAGAGTCATCTCACAAAGCATATCAACCCCAAGTTCTTCTATGCACATGAATTGCAAAAGATGGACGAGATTAAAGTACTGCATACTAAGTCATGTGAAAATCTCGCAGATTTATTCACTAAGTCACTCCCCGCATCTAGCTTTGAAAGGTGCGTGCATGGAATTGGAATGATGAGACTTAGAGAAGTGCAGAATTCAGGGGGAGAATTCTCACAAGCCCGCTAATAAATCTTGATCATGAAGATTAAGTACCCAAAAATAAAGTCTTGCAGACTAAATGAATTTGGGTGAATTGTACTCTTTTTCCCTTGACGAGTTTTCTATGAAGTTTCTCGACCAAGGTTTTTAACGAGGCAATTCGTGCATCGCAGCATCACATGTATCATGTACTCTTTCTCCAAATTTTTCCCACTGGGTTTTTATGGAGTTTTGACGAGGCATGAGCATGTTGGGTGAGTGCCCAAGGGGGAGTGTTAGGAAACCTGGACTCTATCCAGAGTCCTGATCTAATTGGGCACCCCACCGTAGACTATAAATAGGGACCTAGACCCCCCTCATTATGTACCCCGATGCAATCTAAAGCAATAAAGAAAGACCAGGAGTTCTCTCTACCTCTCTGTGTTCAATCTATTATTCTGTGATTCTGTGATTGATTCGTTCTTGTTCTAAGCAGAGGAATCGCTCGGACTGGTCTCCAGCGTCGGTTCCTCAACACTTACCATCTTCTCCGGTGGCAGCAGCGGCCGCCTCGTGCTTCAATCATCAAGGGTCAAGACTCTTCTTTCTTTCCTTTTTGGTTTGAGAGGGTCAAAAATACTTTCTTGCAATGGTGGAAGAACTGCCCAGGCCAGGCCACCACCAACTCCAAATAACGATGCGGGGTGTTGGGCTCTACTGTATGGGCCTTCATTTCAGTGGGGGGTGAACTAGGCTCTCTGTGCGACTATACTCAAGGCCTCAACATACAGAAAGTTTCTCTGTTTTTCAAGACTTGTTTGGAACACAAGAATTTCATATAAATTTTACAAAAATTTCATAGAAATCAGTTTATTTTTTGCGTAAATAGGAAAATTTTCTCGCGTTCCAAACAGGATCTTAGTAAATTTCAAAAAATCACAAGTTTTACGGTTATTGTTACAAAAAAACCCTAGGTATTTTAGCTAGTGCTACTTAACCACTGGTTTTATGGTTCTATTGTTTCACAAAACCCCAGCCAACCTAAATCCTACTGAACCTGACACAGTGGCCTGCCCACAGCGCCATGCTGGCTCCATCTCGCGTCGACCTTGACGTGCCAGCATAGAGAAAAATGGCACGCTGGTTGGTTCGTCGTGGCATCGCCCTGCGTGGAATTCACCACGCCATGGCTATATCGCTGCTCTCTGCCATCTACTGCAGCACAGAAGGAGGCAGCGCTGGGGTTTGGGAATTCTGACGTGGAGACACTTCCCACGTCGCTGGCCTCCCCAATCCTCAACCATCCGACTCCTACACGTTACCATTGCCATGTTGTGTCGTAACATGAGAAGCAGTTGCTGTGGGTGGAAAAATAACTCGAAGCTCGTGGCTCGACTCGAGCTCGTTACGAGCCGAGCTGGCTCGGCTCGAGCTTGTGAAATTTCGAGCCGAGCCTTCTTTACAGCTCGCAAAAAATTCGAGCCAAGCTCAAGCTACTCGCGAGCTATTTTGGCTCATTTGGCGCATAGCCTACTCACATCTCCTGTCTGCCCCCACTCGCATTCGCATCTCCTGAATCCCTAGAATCTCCCTACTCGCGAGTCGCGTCTCTCGTGAATCCCCACTCGAGTCTCTCGTCTCCCGTCTGTGTCAGCGTTGTGTCCTGTGAATCCCGCCGCCCACCGTGCTCCTCCCGGCGTGTGCTGCCCCCCACACCCTCGCGCGCTGCCGCCGTGTGCTACCACTGCCCCCACCCCCGTGCCGTCTGCACTCTCCCCCGGCCCCGCTGCCGATCTGTCTTCCCCTGCCACCGGTGCTCTCCTCCGCCGCCGATCTGTCTTCCCCTTGCCACCGGTGCTCTCCTCCGCCGCCGATCTGTCTTCCCCCTGCCACCGGTGCTCTCCCCCACCGCCGATCTGTCTTCCCCCTACCACCGGCGCTCTCCCTCGCGTCGATATGTCTCCTCGCCCTCACCCCAGAGCTCTGTGACATTCTTCATCACCAGCTCGCCGACCAAGTCGTCGTCGTCGTCAAAGGAGGAGGCCGCGGCGAAGGCGGTTGCCGTGGAGGAGGACGTTGAGGATGACGAGGTGGTTGGGGTCAGGAGGGAGGCGGCGGGGAAGTCGATCTACATGGTGTCGGACGAGACGGGGTGGACGGTGGAGCACTCAGTGAACGCCGTGCTCGGGCAGTTCGAGAACTGCCTCGTTGATCGCGGCTACGCCGTCAGCACCCACCTCTTCTCCGGGTAAAGATTCAACTTTCTCAACGCCCTTTTTATCGCCTTTATTTCTTCAGTTTGGATTTTGATCTCCGCTCTCCAGTGCGATATGTGTGGTCCTTACAAAAAAATTTTGTTCTTTGCTATGTAGTGACGCTGGAATTTCCTATTGTGCCGTAGTGAGTAGAGCAGTTACTATGGCAAATGCTCAACTAGGGGGATGCGAGAATGTGAATTGTAGCAGTAAATTTGTGCGATATGATAAGAGTAAAGTGGAGAAAATCTTTAAGTTGTGCAGCGTGTAGAGCAGTTACTAACATCACACTATTACCTATTTGAGAACGAAAGATATAAGATCCGTTTTGATGCTAGTCACGGTTTAGATGATAATGGCTGTTGAAATACGCTCACAGTTAGAAACAAAGGTTGTATGGCTTGTTATGGCTCGCGAGCCGTTCAAGCCGGCTCGAGCCAGGAAACGAGCTGAGCCGGGCTTCTAGCTCATTTCCTAAACGAGCCGAGCCGAGCCACAGCTCTAGGCGAGCTCGGCCGAGCCTGGCTCGAGCCGGCTCGGCTCGGCTCGGCTCGTTGTGGCAGATCAATAATAATAATTATAAGCATAGAATCTTATGCCCTATATATATATTTATCAACACATTCATCAACAGTATAGTAGATAGTAATGTGTTCAAAATTTTATAACATCAACTAACTTCATGACAAAATTCAATGGTAAATAACTATTTACAAACAACTAACTAAAATAAAAAACCCACTATTAGTGAAGGATCTAGGGTGAATCTAAGAACAAAAGATGGTTAGCATGGGAAAAAATAATATCTAGCCCTATTGCCTACAAAATAGATAATAAAAACAATAAGTGAGTAAAATTTCAAATAAAAGAACTATAGAATAATCGAATAAAATGGAACAAAGTACATTTTATAATCGATGACTCCTCAAGTTCTAAAAGCGATCTATTATAGAATCATTTGTAACTCCCTCCATTTCACATTTCTCTACTAGCAAATAAAACTATCGCTCATGAACTGATCACCGATGTGGTTGCGTAAAGCTGTTTTAACAATTTTCATGGCTAAAAAGCATCTGTCAACTGTAGTAGTGGCGACAAGCAAAACTAGTCTTAACTTCAAAGGTCGATAAACCAAAGGATAGCAAAGGTGTTTCCTTGTCTAAACCATTACTTGAGAAAGTTCATTAATGGTCTGTATATTGGAGAATCTATCATCTGCGTGCTTGTACATTAGCAATGTAGAGGTAAAGATGATGGTTAAGATCCCTCAAATCGCTATAATCAAAATCATTAGGATATAGCTTATCTAGCCTCATCAAATGGTCCAAATTAAAATAACAGAATGATCCTCTTGGACTCAAAGCAGCTGAGCAAACAAGCAATTCAGAAGTTACCTCATTGAAGCGACTATTAAACTCTTGAAGTAGCCAATCAAGAACATCATTGAAACAATTCATCTTGTAATGACACTCGTTGGTAATTTTAGTTTTTTGTCGTGGCTTCTTTAGATTTACATACGCTTCTTCAATATCCAATTATAAAATACCATGCATCTCGCAAAAAGACACACACTTCACCTAGGATAGATTCTCACCCATGTTGTCACAAACGCATCATGCCCAGACTTGGTCTTATTAAGATCCCCAACAAGTAACAACAAAAGCAATAAGTTCTATTTTTGAACTCACTATACTCAAGCCAACTGCCATATTGATCAAACTATGCAGGGGTTAAATCTTCTCTGTTTCTTCCGAAACATTATATATAGAAAATCATACGTGTGAGGTTGGCAAGGCCCATTATCTAAGTACTTTCTTATTACACTGCTACAGACAGTGTTATCACAGACGGTTCGGAACCATCATCACAGACGGTTCCTGAACCGTCTGTGTTTATGTATCAGTGATAATAGGTGGTTATCACGGACAGCTCCCACGCCGTCTGTGATAACTTACAATACAGGCGGTTTTTCAGAAAAACCGTTTGTGATACTCAACTATCATAGACGGCTCTTATAAAAACCGCCTGTATTAGTCAACTATCACAGACGGTTTTTTTTATAAAAACCGTCTATGATATGGTTCATATCACAGACGGTTCAGTGTTTGAAACCGTCTAGGATATTTATCACAGACGGTTTGGAACACCGAACTGTCTATGATAGCTATTTCAACAGCGATTTTATTTGCCCTTTTTCGGCTAGCCTCAAGACATGCTAGCCATGCCCTCTAAAAACAAGCAAGATCACGTATATAGCATAGGACAATCATTACATAAATCACACAGATGAATGAAACAACATCAGCAGATCACACACATATATATATAGCATGACAATCATTATATAGATCTCACAAATGAATTAAATTGAATGAATTGTTTGATTATGCACAATTGAGTGATTTGTACAATTGAATCCAATGTTTCAACATCTAATTATCATCATTACCGAGTGGAACTCTCTAGACATGTTTTTGACCTCTGCTAGTAAGAATTGGGAGAGGCTTCTATGAATTTCGACTAGTTTGTCAAGATCATATGCACTTTCGTCGAAGTCCACATGCTATCGCTAGGAGCAATGTTAAGTCATTAATTAACATGTGTGTGTGTATACATATATATAATCAGATAATAATAATTATTGGAAGGTTGACAAACCTCTGGATCATTAATCTTAGTGTCCGTGATTTCCTTCATATGGCGGCAAATGTAGAATCCACATACGTTGCTTTGTAGCTGCTGGTGGCACTGCAAAATATATAGAATACATACATAGGTATTGTCAATTCTAGAGACATTATAACAAAGTGTGATATAGGATTATTGTGTTATAGCGGGTACCGGAAATCACGTCCTGTATCGCAGTGTGTCACTGGACTCGTTATGTCTCCCTCCTAGGGCAACATAAGCGGTAATCGACCTACATGATTCCAAAAAAGTTAGCCTCAGCCATTGCAAACAAAGGAAAGATTACAATAGAGTTATGTATGGAGGAAATGAGTTCATCTGTTAGTTACTTCTTGCACACGAATGAAGTCGTGGTTGCTCCTAAGTAGGGAATCAAGGTATATTATCTTGCTCCACTTTGGTACAATCACAATCAAAATCCAGTGAGACCTACTCATGTGTGTTGCCATAGTGATTAATCCTAAGTTCATGTTGTATATAAAGTACAAATAAAACTTGTGTGGCACTAGTGAAGCACTTACCCTTGGTTGAAGGGTACCATGATGTACTCCTTGTCGCTGTGAGCAATGAATCCTCTCGATATGTAATCTTGCATGAAGGATGCATTTTCGTTGATAGATTGCTCCGAGACCAAGTGTGGGTCGAGGAAACCCATCGGTTGTTGCCGTCACCGAACTTGTTGGATCATGTATCTATACAAAAGGAAAGAGTAATGACATTTATCGGTATGACGTGAATGTAGAACTTCATTGTATAATACACTTACATTGTCTAGCATTGTAGAAGTGAGGTATCGAGTTTGTCGAGATTGAATAGTAAGAATAAGTCTTCGAATGTCATGACGAAGTAGCCCAAATCATGGAGGAAATGCATCTCCTTATGTCTCACAGTGAATCCACTATGCCAGTTTGGCTTCATGTTGGACCTCTGCATGTACCAGGTATGCAATGTATTGCAAACCAGACCAAGCCGAGGTAATTGTGACTCGGGGACCAACGACACTCCTAGAATGAACTTCTATGGTTCAAGACATGCCTTAATTTTTTTCGCTTGAGTCGTAGAGCCTCGCTTATGATATGTTTCAGCGGCGTCTGCACAGGAGCCGATGCAACAGGCTTCGGAACCAAACTGTAGGTGGAGCCACCGGAGGTGATGTGACAGGTCCAGGGTGATGTCCCTCTTGGGCCACTATATGTGGAGATCATGGCATGGACGAGTCGAGGGTGATGTCCCTCTTGGGCCACTAAATGAATGTGTGGACGATATGCCCTAATGTCGTAATCTCTTCATTTGGGGGCTTTTCAAGAGGGACGATCTTAAAAACATCATTAATCATGTCCACTTAAACCTTTATGAAATCGGTCTCTACTTGTACACCGTGCACCAGCGTTCCTGACAGCCATGGATACGCCATCCCCCGCCCAGGTCAACGGGAATAGAGCCAACAAGCCTGACTCTGAGGATGCAAGGCGTGGGATCCTACATAATGATACAAGATAAGCTAAGGTGTCCTCTAGAGAGATCTATATAGCATTGTAAAGAGGTACATTATCAGGATGTCATCGATAGGTAAGTGGGCATCGCAATGTTCAGTGATTGGTGTGGACGTGCAGCTACTGTGACGTGGAGGGGGATTGGGTACCGCAGTAACAGGGGTGAATTGCGATTGGTTGCGAACTTGTCTCAATTATTCCCTAAATGAATCTATCTCTTCTCGAAGTGAGGCAGTCTGCTCTTGAAGTGAAGCAGATAGTTGTTCCTCAAGTTGAGCACGAAGCTCCTATTTTATTTGTTCATTGCGGTAGGCCTTGGATCTCTTCCTACTCCTATATATCTCGTAGTCATTTGAAAATCCGTGCCTCCAAGATACGTAAACCTCCAACCTCATGTACGACCTGAGTGCTCCTTGTTTTTCAAGGCCTGTGATAGTACATCTCTCTCCCTATATTCTTGAAAGGAGCCTCGAGAAGATTCGGCAGTCAATAATTGTTGCAAGAGGCAATCATGTTATTTTGAACCCATGAAGTTCATGAGATATTAACAACTATGTAGTTTAACATATCTTACCAGTCGTTGGGACACTTCCTCATCTGCGGGGTTTTTGAAAGAGACACCCGAAGACGTGGTTGATGACCTTGCTCTTAATCAGTTTCGAGCGCGCTCGTTTGCGATCCCAGCAAATGACGGGGAGGCCTCCGATCGGATTGTGACCTCGTCCTGCATCCTCCACTATGGGATTTTACTCGTGTACCCAGCGGTGCCGAGTGTGTGAGGGTGAGTGTTTTGTGACTGGAGAGCCTTATGTGCACTTTGTCGTTCAAATTCAATCGTTGTCTTCATCTGCACAAAGGCCTCCCATGTTTTCGGCGACACGAAAGGATACCTCGTGAAGGGCGTGAAATCCTTGGCCACGTACTACGTGACAAGGGTGCTCTTAAAATTCTTCCATACTTTTCCCATTGTGAGGAGTGCCTGTTGTTGCACAAGTCCCTATATTTCTGTTGGGATATCGAACGAATTTGTAATTTCTTCCCATAGCTGATTTTTCTGATCCTTTGCCAAATCTTTCCAGCTTACTTTGGTGATAGGGACCCGTTGCTTTCCAATTATCCCACAAGTAGTTCGAAATGATGTCGTTGCTTTCTTCGGTTTGAGAGGGACCCCATCCGGAGAGATCACCATGATGATCATTCGACCATCTGGCCTTTTCGATACTACTCAGCCACGCTTAGTTATCCCAATCTTGGGACCGTGAGACCCAGATGAAGACGATGACGACTGTGTGGACGCCATCTCCCTTCTAAGAAAAAACTAACTGCAATGAGTTATGGGTCTAAACAAAGTTCTATGAAGCAAGTGACACACACCAGTGTATCCAGTTCATTGAACCGGATACATTGGAA
The DNA here is from genome assembly GCA_017311315.1 of Dendrocalamus latiflorus. NCBI lineage: Eukaryota > Viridiplantae > Streptophyta > Magnoliopsida > Poales > Poaceae > Dendrocalamus > Dendrocalamus latiflorus. The sequence continues at coordinate 10,946,858 of CM029613.1, forward strand.
TGTGTCACTTGATTCATGCCCTTTGAAGGTCTATGTGGCATATATTATTACTACAAGATCCCTTTGGAACAGTAACATGCCATTACAAATAGATCTTGTAGCTAACAAGTGCATCATATATCATGAAGTTGTAAAGGTCATAAAACAATTTAGCTAACTATTGAGACAGAGCACAAGATTGACAAATGACAGTAATAGTAAAAATTTTTGGACGACGATTGTGTGGACGCCATTTCTCTTCTAAGAAAAAACTAACTATAGTGAGCTATGGGCCTAAATAAAGTTCTATGAAGCAAATGACACAAACCAGTGTATCAAGTTCATTGAACCGGATACACTGGAATGTGTCACTTGCTTCATGCCCTTTGAAAATTTATGTGGCATATATTATTACTACAAGTTTTCTTTGGAATAGTAACATGTCATTCCAAATAGATCTTGTAGCTAACAAGTGCAGCATATATCATGAAGTTCTAAAGGTCATAAAACAATTTAGCCTACTATTCAGACAGAGCATAAGATTGACACATGACAGTAATAATAAAAATTTAGAGCTCAAGCTTGAATATTCAAATTTAGTATTAGATCTTGTAGCTAACAAGTGAAGCATATATCATAAAGTACTAAAGGTCATAAAACAATTTAGCCATCTACTAAAGATAACAAAACAAATTAGCCAACCACTGAGACAGAGGCGAACGGTGTCAGGAAGGAGCGGCGGCGGGAGGTTGAGGCGGATGGCGTCGGGAGGGAGTGGCGGCCGGCGTCGGGAGGGAGCGGCTACCAGTGTCAGGAGGGAGCGATGGACGGCATCGGGAGGGAGTGGCGGACGGCGACGGGAGGGAGCGGCTACGTCGTGAGGGAGTGGCGGCGTCGCGCGCGAGTGAGCAGTCAGATCTAGCAACCCTAGCAGTGGTGGTGGAGACGAAGAGAGTGAGGACACTGTGAGCAAAACCTGTTGCGAATATTTATAGGGAAACTATCATAGACGGTTGTTTTATGGAACCGTCTATAATAGATATATCATAGTTGGTTCTTTAAATAGAACCATCTGTGATATGTCGAATATCACAAACGATTCGATTATAGAACCGTCCATGATACCTGACATATCACAGACGGTTCTATAAAAGAACCGTCTGTGATGTATCATCACAGACGGTTTCTTTCGATAAACCGCATGTGATAGTTCGCTGCATCTAGTAATCATTCTTGCCATGCAATATTATGAAAATGCAAGCATAATCATAAATATAACTATTTCTTAGTCCTGAGTCATTTACAATTACAATGTAATATAGTTCCATAATTACATGCCAACTTTCCTAATTATGATTACATTGCAACAATTTCCAAATAGGTGCTGGCTTTGTGGGATCATTTATTACACTTGGCTAGCTATTTCCTTTTAAATAAAGTCCTTCATGATGATCGATGCGCATATAGCTTGCTTCATCGCCTTGTTCTTCCTCGAGCCTGATGCCGTCTCCGAATGGAGGCAACTCATCAAATTGATTGTACTCTTCCTCATCCACAACATTCTCAACTCCGACAATCCTTCTTTTTCCCTAAAAAACTACATGGCACTTCTTATTTGCCAGGTCGGTTACATAAAATACTTGAACAACTTGCCTCATGAGTATGAATGGTTCGTCTTCGTATCCTACACATTCGAGGTCCACGGTAGTGACGCCGTACTTGTCGACCTTTATACCCCGTGGGAGTTGGACCCAACGGCATCGAAATAGAGGAATCTTGACAATTATGTAGTCAAGCTCCCAAATCTCCTCTACAAGCCCAAAGTACGAGCTTGGGCTAGTGGTACTAACGTGTGCATTATAGGCATCTATGCGAACACCTAAGTTCTGCACTATGCTCTTTCTATCCTGATCTGTTCTATAAAATGTGTATCCATTAATGTCATATCCTTGTCATGTCACAATTGTAAATTTTAGCCCTTTTGCGAACCATTGTAGTGTTTCACTTGATGATCTCCGAGTCAATCGCACCTTCAACCATTCGTTGAACTGACAGTTGTGTTGTCTCATGATCCAAACTTCTGACTGGCATGCATTCTCTTGGCGTAGCATGTCCTTATGCTCTTCAATATATGGGGTCACTTCAGTCATGTGTTGTAAAATAGTGAAATGGGCTTGAGCACATGTATTTTGATCTGGAGTTATTGCTTTTCTTCTGATAGTCTTGATACCCTCTAGCCTCCCCTTGTGATGAGATAGAGGTACACCTATCGGCTCGACCTAAGCTATGTAGCCAATGCAGAATTCAATGACCTCTTCTGTTACACAACCTTCGATAATCCTACCCTCCGGTCGAGATCGATTGCGTACATAGGACTTGAGAATTCCCATGTACCTCTCGAATGGGTACATATGACGTAGAAACACAGGGCCGCATATCTTTATCTCTTTCACAAGGTGGACAATGAGATGGACCATGGTATCAAAAGATGATGGAGGGAAATACATCTCTAGATGATATAGAGTTGTCACCACCTCCGTCTGTAGATGATCTTCTGAGCAATTGCGTTAAAGAAATAACATAGCCTTATGATTGTTACTCGAACTTTGTTCGGCAAAATACTTCTAATTGCAACAGGTAGCATTTGTGTCATTAGTATATGACAGTCATGAGACTTCATTCCAAGTAATTTCAAATGTTCCATGGAAACAAGTTTCTTCATACTGGTGGAGTGACCAGACGAAACTTTCACACCATGTAAGGACTGACACAGTTGAGTTCTCTCGGACTTAGACAGAGTGTAGCAACCTGGGGGAAGGTACGTTCGGCCTTTATCGGTGCTAACTCGATCCTGATGTTCATAGCGACCAAGTCACGCCTTGCGTTGACACCATTCTTTGTTTTATCAGGAATGTTCAGTAAGAGACCAATCACACTGTCACATATATTCTTCTCTACGTGTATGACATCAATGCAATTGTGAACTTCTAAGTGCTCCCAATAAGACAAGTCTCAAAATATTGACCTCTTCTTCCACATGTTCTTCCGATGGGTCCTCAATTTACGTCCCTTTCCAAGCACAACGTCGATATCTTTGACCATATCATACACCTTTTTCCTGCTAAAAGGTCTTGGTATTGAGTCATCCTCTTTTTTCTGTCAAATTGTTTTTTCATCTTGCGGTATGGGTGATATTTTGGAAGGAACCTACGGTGACGCATGTACACAGTTTTACGCGAGTTGTTCAACCACACACTCTCGGTATAATCTAAGCAGTGCAGACAGGTTTTGGCTCCTTTGGTACTCAACCCTGACAGGTTACCAAGGGCAGGAAAATCATTAATGGTGCAGAATAACATGGCGCGTAGAGTGAAGTTCTCTCGTTTGTCCACATCCCATACATGTACCCCTTCGTTCCACAGTATTGCAAGATCTTCCACCAATGGTGCTAGGTAGACATCAATATCGTTCCCAGGTTATTTTGGCCCTTCGATAAGTAGTGACATCAAAATATACTTCCGCTTCATACACAGCCAAGGAAGAAGGTTGTACATACACAGAGTCACGGGCCAGGTGCTATGTCGGCTGCTCATGTTGCCAAAAAGATTCATTCCATCTGTACTCAACCCAAACCTTACATTCCTCGGTTCCACACCGAAATATACAAACATCCTATCGATGTTCCTCCACTGGGCAGAATCAGCAACGTGTCTTATTATTTCGTCTTTCTTACGTTGCTCCCAGTGCCAACGCATCAATCTTGCATCCTTGCAGTTTGCAAATAAACGCTTTAAACGGGGAATTACAGAAAGATACTTGTTGTAGCTACGGGCTAAACAGGAAGAGAGGGGGATCGATAGATGAGGAAGAGAACTAGATCTGGAGAGGTAGTGATAATGAAAGGATGTCCCCCTTTGCCCCTCCTGGGGGCTTATATATATATGTGAGTGGGGTAGAATGGGAAATCCCCATTCTACCTCTTAGTATTTACAAAGGATGGGGGTATACTGGTATATTTACACTGTTATATTCCTCTACACTATTGGGCCTATTACATGTTGGACTAGTTGCACGGCCCAATCACGGGGGGTTGGGCCACCCCTACAACAATACTACAACACCTTAGCAGGAGATCCTTGCTTCACCTTGATGCCCCTTCCTATCATCGGAGTCATTTTTACGCTTGTATCGGGATGCTTTGCACACTGGACTACACATGTAAGCTAGCATACTCTTTACGGTACAGGATACAATCATTCAGACATGCATGTATTCTTTCTACTTCCATTCCCAATGGGCAAAGAATCTTTTTGGCTTGATAGGTGGTTCTTGGCAACACATTTCCGCTAGGAGACCTAATAATACTGTGAAACTCTTGTCAGACCAACCATTGCTTGCCTTCAATTTTAGCAGTTCTAGAACTAATGACAACCTCGTGTATTGCGGCTTGCAACCGGGAATAAAGGTTTCTCCGAGTCCTCTATCAAGCCCTCGAATTTACCAAACTCTCTCTCTCACTATAATTCCCTCCTGCATCACGTAGCATCTCTAGATTGTCATCATGCGACCTATCCTCATGATCGAAAGCACAGTCCACAACCGGCATATCGTTGTCTCCCTCGACGATGTCACAACTACCTTTTTGTGTACTCTTCTCTTCACCGTGACTGGTCCAATATTTGTACCCATTTCTGAAACCCTTTCGAATCAAGTGAGCTTCGATCTACGCTGAGTTGCTAAATATCTTTAGATTATCACAATCAATGAATGGACAGTACGTATATTCCATCCCCTTCTTCAACATATCCAGCTCAGCTGCTCTTCTAAAAGCTGATACGCCATTAATGTACTCTCCACTTACACGGTTCTCAATGTACATCTAGTTTCGGTCCATCTACGCTACCCATGTAACAAATGAGTGTCAAAAAAGATTATTAGTGCTACTATAGAGCAAATCAGACTAGCTAGCTATACTTATACATGTCATCTATATATATTACGTAGGTAGCTAGCCACGTATTCATGACATAATAATGTTAAGTAAGAATATATTGAAGTGAACTATGAGTACTTACCCATTCTAAAATTGAGCAAACTAACATTATCTTTCTAAACCTAGCTAGCTAGCTAGCTAGATCTAAACAAAAACATGTCTATCATCTCTTTCCATTACAAAAGCATGCATATAGGTTATTAAAAGCAATTGAGTACTAACCTCTAATCACTAAGAAGACGGCGATATGTTTTCACCGAACTCCCTAAAGCCGGCCGCCTCGCTCCACCGATGCAGCGTAGCGCAATGAAGACATATCTGTATCGAGATCGACCACGTACGCCCAGTATTTAATAGCGCAGATTATCATAGACGGTTTCAATGACAAACGGTCTATGATACTAATATATCATATACGGTTTGTATTAATAACCGTCTATGATAATTCACATATGGTTATTATTACGAACCGTCTGTGATGTCCGTAATATCATAGACGGTTTGTTATAAGAACCAGCTATCATGTCCAGAATATCAGAGACGGTTTTTTATGTGAACCGTCTGTGATGTTCGCAACTTTGACAGACGATTCTTAACACGAACCGTTTGTGATGTCTCACTTATCACAGACGGTTCATGATAAGAACCATCTGTGAAAGTTCACAGACAGTTATTAACACAAACCGTCTGTGATGTCTTAATTATTACAGACTGTTCGTGTTAATAACTGTCTGTAAAAATATCACAGACGATTGCTACTATAAACCGTCTGTGGAAGTTTAAGCACAGACGGTTCCGTATGAACCGTCTGTGATGTAGCCGTCTAGTATAGCCTCTTTTGTAGTAGTGTTACCACATCTTTCTGATTGGGAAGATAGTCATCTATTCTTTTTCTTTCCCTAGATCAAACTGAATCTGCTTACCAATTGATTTCTGGACTTTCTTATTCGTAGCATTTACACTTGAACTTGATGTCTTTGTTTTTAAAAATCGCTCCATAACTATGGACTATCTACCATGGGGTGATGACAATTATTAAAAGTTAAAATACACTGAATTAGACATTCAAATACACTGAAAATTTCCTAATTCAATTATTGCAAAAAATCAAAACAAGGCATTCTAATATTAAAATCCGAACCCATAAATATTTTAAAGATCATGGAATTGAATCCCTAAAATCTAAATCACAAAATTTAGTCTCTATCTTTGAAAGAAATAGGTAGAATTGAGAGGAATAGAGGAATCATCGGAGATTGAAGTAATTACCAGCCTTGATGGTTTGCTAAAGCAAGGAGCCAGGATGATCTATTGTTGTCGCTGCTATAGACGAAAGGAAATTGCGTGCGTTGGTCATTCTGCCATCACTACTGTAGAGAAAGGAAATTGCGTGCATGGGGGAATAGGGAGATGTAAGGTGTTTGGTGCACAGGCAAACAGGAAGTCGTCACTCGACTCCTCATGAAGAGAGCCACTCACTCACCCTCATGAAGAGAGCCACTCACTCACTAGCCATTGGGCAACTAGGCCACGTACTGCCGTTAGCTGGGGCGCACGTTGGCATGGGCTTGGTCTGCGGGGGGCACATAGGAGAAGGCCCATAGCAGAAGTGATCGGTTGCTGTGCTCATTAGCATTCGTGGAACCAACAACTCTAGCTCTGCTTCCAGTTTGTAGGATGTCCCAAGCCTCTTTCATGTTAGTCACTCGTGCTTCAACAAGTCCTAGCACATGATGAACTTCTATGACTTGTAGAACTTCTAGTCTATGGACAAGCTGGGAGCACTAGTTCTAGGCATGTGAAGGCATACTATGTAAACTTAGACTCTGAACAAGAAAAATTAAAATCGGCCAGGAGGTTTGCCCCCGCCCCATAGTACTTAGTGCATCCGCCTAATGAGAAGTAGTAGGTCCGGTACGTTTGGGTTCATGTTAAGGACTTCCTTCGTTCCTAAATATGCGACGGTTTAGACATCGGCATAGTCTTAATATGCAAATTTAATCACTATTTTTTATGAATATGTTCATGAAAAATATAAAATAATTATATTATGAAAATATTTTAGAACTAATCTAATGATAACATTTTCACAAAACCAATCTAAATAGTTTATTATATGTTAGTAGTTAAAGATAAAGAAGTTTGACTTACACACTTCCTAAAACGTCGTAAATTTATGAACGGAGGGGAGTATCTGGTTTAATTTAGAGCTTTAGTTGTGGTTCAATTTGCTTCAGGGTATTACAGTATTGAGCTTCGAGGACGTTCTGCACAATCTGATGTGACATGAATTTGATGTACACTTGATGCTTCACCTTGTTGTGGGTCCTGAGTCATGTCTGCGATTTTTGTGCCTTGAGCTTAGAGAATTTTGGACGCTTTTGGCACTGTAGACCACAAAAATTCCAAAAATAGCTCCGTTGGAATGAAAATTCCCGATCTGGCCCCCAAACGACCGCACCATTAAGCGAGAAAGTGACACGTGTGAATGGTGCGGCCGGGGAGCGCACCACACCGGAGTGGTGCGGTCCCCGACTGCACCACTCGGCCGCCGTCGCATCACAGGCAAATGGGGCGGTCTGGGACCGCACCATTAACTCGGCCATGCAAATGGTGTGGTGCCCCACCGCACCACTCCAGTTAGGTTTAGGGTTTGCCGAGATTAGGGTTAGGGTTTTGCGCAAAATATAAGTTGTAATATTTGTTTTGATTACACAGTTACATAAATATTATGCATACATATGTAAAATAATTTTGTAGAGTGTGCAGCAAATTTATAATATAGAATAGGAGATGCAAAAAATTATGAAGTTTTTTTTTCAAAATTGGTTATGTATTGCGGATGATACATGTAGGAATTATATTTTTTTGTAGATTTTTATTTTTGAAATATTTTGGTACGTTGTTAATGTTGTTTGTAAAAATATGTATTTGATGTGGAGTGGAGTTTGCTGGTAGTGTAATTTTATTTGCATTTATGAAAATTAAGAATTTTGGTTGGCAGAGTACGATAACGATTAGTGTATTTGTGATTTTCGTACATTGCTGACCGTGAAAAATATGTTGAACTGGCAATAACATTTTTCGATCATGTTATGTTGTTTTATTGGAAGAAATTAAATGAAATTTTTTTTGAGCACAACTGTGATATGAACAATTGGACGAAAGGAAGGAAAGTGATATTGAACACGTGGGAATCATTGAGTGAGATAACTTGCTGGGTCTATTACATTTTGTCTACTGGGTGTAGCGTGGTTGTTTTCCCTTTTTGTCGCGCCATGAAGATGGCTCCACTGCATCCTTCTTCCTGTCACTCTTGGTCTTGAGAGCTGCCTCACGAGATTGAAGCTCCTCCTCCTGACGCTTGATGGCAGCTTCACGCAGACTTAACTGCTCCCGCCTCCTTTGCAGCTCATCCTCCTTGCCCTTCAGACGGATTTGGTCCACCCTCACGCGGCGCTCTTGCTCAAGCTGCATCTGTCGTTCCACCTCGCGAGCCTGAGTCATCTCGACAAAGTATTGTCCTTTGTTTTCCACCTCCACTGCCCGGTTATCTGGCCATGCCGGCGACACCCGATCCACCCATTCGATGAACGTGCAAGCCTATGTGTGGCATGGTATATGTCATGGATCAAGTTGAAAAACGATAACGAGAAACAAATGATTTAGTTGTGGTCGTTACCACGAAGTCGTCATCCAGGTCTGGACACTTGAAGAACCTACGGCTGTATTTGGCTCGTTGTACTCGATCAGTCCAGACTCCCAACATCGTCCTAAAGCCGCAATGGCACTTCGGGCGCTCATGCCACTCCGGCACTCCAAATGGGTCGGACCTCCAGGAAGACATTGTTGTGTAGTAGTATTGTGATGCCTTGAGGAGGAGATGTGGTATGGAAGACACAGGAGGGAGGCCTTTATGTAGGCAGGTTATCTGGTGCAGTGGGCATAGTCCATGGAGAGGACGACATGGGAATCTTTTGAGGATAGTCCTGATTGCAGTGTAGCAATAAATGTCCCTATGAAGACTTTTCAGAGCCTGCAAAATGTACTGTATTCTCATGTCACTGCGGAAAGCTGGCCTCTTTTGTCATGTCACTGCGGAATGCTGGCCCGTTTTGTTAAGTCACTGGGCAAAGCTGACTCGTTTTGTCATGTCACTGCGCACCACTGGCATCTTTTTGTCACCTCACGGAGCATAGCTGGCCCGTATTATCATGTCCCTGCGCAAATTGTCCTTTTTTGTCACGGGGAAACGAAGATGATGGCCTCATTCGGTAAGAGGTGTCATTTGATCCAATCTTAAAATTTGTTTCATTGTCAATATTATGTACATCTGTCCCTGTATGCATTTTATGCTTTCTTATGTAATGCCTTTTGAATGTGATGTGTATCATTGCACTTGGGACTTTCAGGGAATGACTTATTGACTTTGACACTAGCTCAGGGACTGAAAATGGATAATTGATGAGATAGGCTTTTCCCATGATGACCTGCAGGAATTTGTGCATTCACTCTCTTACGTGTATGTAAAAAATTGTACCACACGTCATTCTGCCAACTTAACGTATTAGCCTAATATTTATATGTCGTAATGGCCTAGCCAGAGTCATCAAGCAACTCGGTAGGCGATAGCTCAACAGCAGCCCGTTTTGTGTAGTCACTGAGCAAAAGCTGAACTCGTTTGTCATGTCACTGAGCAAAGCTGACCTCTTTTGTCATGTCACTGAGCAAAGCTGCCCTCTTTTGTCATGTCACTGAGCAAAAGCTGACCTCTTTTGTCATCTCACTGAGCAAAGCTGGGCCGTGTTGTCATATCCCTGAGCAAAGCTGCACTCTATGGACATCTCACTGAGCAAAGCTGCCCGTTTTTCACATCTGTGTGCAAAGCTGTCCTCTATTGTCACATCTCAGTGCAAAGATGTCCTCTATTGTCACATCTCAGTGCAAAGCTGGCCTCTTTTTTTTTTGGTGGTCACTGCATTAAGCTGCCCCGTTTTGCTATAAGTAGCACGGTTGGGGTCCCATAACATTGTAAATCGAACAAAAAGGTACCCTTCTCTTTCGTGGTGAAACTTACCATGTCGGAAGCCGAGGGGCCAGTGGGATTTGGGTCACCGAAGGAAGACATTCCCTTAGAAAGGAGGGATATGTTCGGTGCACAGTACCGATTGATACCAAGCCGGCGTGCTCAACCAGCGTGGCCGAAATGCAGACACAATGAGTACGCGGTAGTCCAGATCTTGGATTCCCCGAACGATGGCGGGCGATGTTTCTTCCGGTGCTCACGCTCCGGGGTACAAATTAGTAATATTACATTTTTTTATTGCTTATGGACCCTCGAAGTTGACCGTCCTTTTTTTTGCAGATGGCAAAATGCGACTTCTCCCGCTGGATCGACCCTCCTCATGAACGGTATGTTGATCGTTATGTGGATACATTGTGGGCTCGAATATGGGACTTGGAGTACCGAATGGAGAGTCTCACTGATAAGAACAACGACCTCCGCGAACAGATGCAACGCGAGAGGGGCAACGAGGAGGTCGTGAATATAGGAAGCTCTTATGATCCCACATGTTGCTGCGCGAACCCGAGCTGCATATGTGCATGCCACTACCACGACGGCCAGCCACGTCCGAGGCGGCCCCCTCAGTGCGAGAAGACGAGGTGACAGGTCGTCAACCAGTACGTGTGGTCTTGGTGGCACTGAGATGACAACCCGTAGGGGGCAATGAGCTGAATGAACCCTGCATCCCATGGGAACCAGACTATGTCTTTGTCATGAAGCCGCTTGAAATGGTTATGAAAATCTGGGTACACACGCCTCGCTCTCTCCTTAGCCCACCACAGCTGACCATGTGTCCAACAAGTCCCCATAGTCGGCCCATCTATGGGGTCATGGCCACCAGCCTGACCGTAGAACTCCGGGCGGAGGTCGTAAGGGTGCACGGCCCTCTCGATCTTAGGCCTCCCAACCGTGAAGTGCTCCCAAGACCAGTACTGTAGGAGCACATAGCACGCTGCCAAGCCCGGCTCGCTGGCCTCAGTACGCTGACAGGCATCACACAAGCCTCGGTACGTGGCACTAAGGACTGCAGATCCCCAGCTGTACTGCGGCACCTCGCCGGGCAAGGCATCCGCCAAGGACTCCGCAAGGTGTATGTACGTCGGATGCACGGAGACTCCAGTGGTCGTAGGAAACAAGACCCATCCGAACAAAAAAAGATGTATGCCATGAGGTGCGTCCGCACGACCCCCTCAAGAGCGTCCACAGGGCAGGTCATGAACTCTCGTAGCCACGAGTGTGGCACACCAGACATGTTGTCTGGGATCGGGAGACCGAATCGGGCACCCAGGGCGTCCTTCCAATTCGCCGCCCTGGGGGGTGGCACTACTGCTGCACCACGGATGGGTAGACCTGTCAGCATGGACACGTCCTGAAGTGTAACAGTCATCTCGCCCCACCGGAAGTTGAAGGTGTGAGTCTCCGGTCTCCAACGATCCACGAGTGCGGACAGCAACGCCGCATCGAACTGCAACGTATATGGAACATCCAGCATGCGAGCAAGGGGCAAAAGACCGGTGTCTCGCAGCAGCGGGATGTACCGCTCATCTAGCGGCCAGTGCTCTCAGGGGCCCCTAAGGACGAAACACGGAGGGCCCTCAGGCATAGATGCCCACGCTGTGCATCGGTGGTGGTCATCCTAACGGGCCTCAAGCAACTCGTACGCCATGTCCTGCCGATGATTGAAAACAAGTCAGTATGCAGTGTCATGAGAATATGCAACATACATAATTTGTGCGTAATGATAATACATCGTAAAATAAATGACAACATAACATGAACAAACGTAATTTGCATCGAACGACAACAAATGATAACGAAATATCGAATAAGTCACAACATAACATAATTTGCAAGAAATGACTCAAACAAATTGTACACGGAAATAATTTGGTAAGATACATTCAGCATAGGTTACAGGATGCACGATCCTGTGCTCGCATCACAACAAAGGCCCGCTATAGTTACAAAACACGGAACCAGCAGTGCACAATGACAATCCATGTGCTGCATACTATGGAGCGTTACTTGATGTCGGCCTGTTTGGGCACTGCCTAAATGAATGGCCAACCGTCTTGCATAGTCTGCACTTCGGGCGCCGAACCCGATCCCCACGCTGGCTATCATCCATGTCGTTACGAATGCAACGGCTCTGTCTTCGCCCATGGCCGATGTGCTTCAGTGCATCGTTCGGCACCCACTTGATCTGCCCTGGCTAGAGCTCCCTATAATGCATGTCCACCCCGTACGAATGGAACTCCATGCTCCAGGTTTCAAACAAGTGCTTCATGTCATAGTACTTTGAGATGTAATGCGTGGGCGCCTGGTTCCATAACGCGCATGCCGCGTACACGTGGGAGCATGGCTTGTGTAGAAGCTGCGGCTTGTTGCAGGTGCAAGATGCTATGTCATCAATCGTACACACCTGCTTACGATCCCCTCTAGCCTGCCCCATCATGTACTTCTGTCTGAGGCGAACCTCAAACTTCCTCCGTAAGCCATCCATGGTCTGAGCAATATGCGAACGAGTCTTCTCCATCTTCTTTTCCATGTAGGCCCGCGCTACCTCGGAGAATTCTTTGCCTTCGTCCATATGCTGCTTCGCCATCATGGCTCTATTGACAAAGTATCCTATTGAACGGTTCCAGGTCTCTTCAACGATTGCAGTGATAGGTAGGGATCTCACGCCCTTTAGAACACCATTGTACACCTCGGACATGTTTGTCGTCATGATTCCGTACCTTGCCCCGCCGGTGTCATGCAGTAGAGACCACATCTCCAGGTCAGGTGCATTGGACTGCACCCATTGTGTGAACTCCCCAAGTCTCGTGGAGCCTCCCTCCACGGCCCCCGCTTCAGCCTGCTCAAGACGCCTGACATGCTTGCTGGTCTCCTGATCAAGGTGCCTCCACAGGGCATCGAACTTCCTCTTCTGGTTCTGCATACAAAGTTTTTTAAACATCTTCATTAGTTCCTTGCTATGGAACCTTCTGTGGAAGTTTGCCGCAAGATGCCTCATGCACCACCGGTTCTTCATGTCATTCCACTGGTACGGAGGCTGTGTCCCGTTCTGCATCGTTCGCATTGCAGACAGCAAGCCTGCATTGCGGTCTGAGATAACACACACATCGGGCCGATCTTGTACAACGGCCTGCTTCACATTGACAAGGAACCACAGCCAGCTATCCGTACTCTCATTCTCTACTATTGCAAATGCCACTGGGAGTAACTGGTCATTTGCATCTGCTGCAACCGCGGTCAGGATTGTACCCTTGTATTTGCCAGATAGGAATGTGCCGTCCACTGTTAGCACTGGACGGCACCACTTGAAGCCTTCTATTGCCTTATGGAAGGCCCAGAACACTCTGTCAAGCACAAAACATTTCGGCCCTTCCGTCTCATGAACCCGCTCGTACTTGTTAATGTACGTGCCTGGGTTTGCTGCTGCAATCTGACACAACATTCTCGGGATCAGATCATATGCCTCCTCATATGTCCCGAACATACTCCGCAGTACCTTCTGTTTCCCCCGCCACACCTTCTTGTAGCGCACAGCAAACCCCACCGTGTTCGCTACCTCCGCCATGAGAACCTTGGGAGTAATGGATACATTTGCAGCCACAAGATGCCTTATCAGCTCTGCAACATATGACGACGTCATGTTGCGGTGCCTAGGTAGTGGCGCCGCAAGCTCACAAGTGTGATCGTTCAGCACCGTTATCCGGAAGTCCGTGGCAGCGCCTCTGAACCACTGCGCACGGACCTTGCCAGGGCAGGAGCCGTCCACACACTTCACAATGTAGGTGTCAGGGTTGGACCTGTGCACCCGATATGTCCGGCTGATGTTGACAGCGTATGTGGCAATAGCTTGCTGTGCAGCACTCTTGTTACGGAAGCTCTGCCCTACAACGAGTCTGCCTTCATTGAATCCCCACTCTGCCTCCTCCGCCCGTGGCAGAATTAGGGATTCCGCTGCGATGTCGTCCAATCTGGACGGCACGTACGCACCCTCCGTGGTTACAACACCACCACCACACCTCCCGCTGTAGGTTCCCCTTCTTCCTCCTCTCCTGAACTCTCTGTTTCCACATCGTCCTTCTCCTCACTTTCCTGCACCTGGTTCTCAAGGTACTCGTGACAGTCAACACGCGCGGCCCACCACCTCTCCGCACCTTCATTCGGCTGAAAATTTTCCACGCGCCTCTGCAGGTCACCATCTTCCATTGACTCATGGACTCCTCCTTCACCAGCATCTTCATGACCGCCGGAGAGTAATGCACGCTCTACATCTCCGCCAGCACCACCAGAGCCACCCGTGGCGGATGATTCTGTCCTCTCCACGAATTGAACATACACCATTGGTCTGGCATATATCAATGCGTCTGGGTTGCACACGACCTCCATGTAGTTCGCCCATGAAGCGTCGCTCGTCACCTTTATAAGTTGCCACACTGTCTCCCCTGCAACACCTCCAACAGTGGCATACACTGCCTCGATCCGTAATTTGTTCCTTGCGGTGTCCCGATCGAATGCGGAACACACGCATATCCGTAGCTCCAACAGGCTCATGGTGTTCAGATTGCGTGCCCGGATCACAGTCCGGTCACAATTATTCAGGTCTGCCCCGTACGGCCCGTCCCGTACGAGACCACTTCCATAGAACACGAATAAGTCTTGGATGTCACCCATGGTGTACCTAACATAAGCCCAAACTGAACCCTCTTAGTATATATAACAGGCAACAAGTGTACCATCATACATAACCTACTGCGTACCACATACAAGCGTACCATTTATGGAGTGCGCTAACAAATTTCTATATAAATCAAAGTACTAATGTAATGTACTTTTTTCCAATTTCTATTCTACAAATCTTAATTCTGTGCTACATATATAACAATTTTTTCAACTTCATAGAGTCTAATTTATTTTTAACTTCTCATTGTATTTTTTTACTTTATTTGCAGAGCGCGCTAACACATTAAATTCAAATTATACTGCAAATCAAATTACATTTTTTGTAATTTCACTCCTATTTTGTATTATTATTCTACTAATTAAATCACTAATCGAGCAACTCATTTTTCATCATTTCTTACTTACGATTTCTTACATCGATCAAATAACTACATTTTTTGCCAATCTGTTAGATCCTCTACATTTCTAGTACTACTTCCTCTACATTTCTAGTACTACCCAACAATGTGCCATGCTTCATATATGCAGCGTTACACTTTAACATAGATTTTTTTTACGAACATGCACAGCAAGAATGAGTACATGTTAATACAAACAGTACATGCGCAAGTGGCCTTTCCGACTAGCTATGTGCTTCACAATGACATCATTTAAATGTAGTTATAATCCACTTAACAAACAACAAGATTACTGGTTACAACATCAGTACAAAAACTATTCACATAAAATATAAATTACAGTACTCTACAACTACAAACATTTTATCAAAAAAAATTGCAATATACTACGACCACAAATAACTACAAATATTTTACATTACAACAACATTACTTCATTTCTTAACATAAAATATAGAATACAACACGATAATTACATAAAATATAGACATATTGAGATCGTTTACGCTAATTACAGGCTAATCACTATAATACCATCTTAAACGCATGGAGATGATATTTACCTTTTCTTGAAGCTCACGAGAGGATCTACAACTTTCACAATTGCGAGAACTTCAGATACCTTCCAAAATTACTCCAAATCCCGTGTTTGCCGTTCTTCTTTCCTTCACTATGAGCGCCCTCTCTTGCTCCCTCTCTGGCTGCTTCTCTATCTAGAGCAAATGCAAATGCACTGGAGCCTTCGAAAGCCATGCCACCCTCTTCCTTTTATCGCGAGACAAAAACGGTCACATGCACAGAATGAAGTAGGGGCCGGTTCTCATATACATACACGTGTTACAATCCTGCAAAAGAACATGCAATAGCAGCAGCACGGGAGCTACTTCCAGCGAAAAAAGCCAGCAACACGCGGGAATCCTGGCGGCTTTTGGCGACGAGACGCGACGCAGGCATGTGGTGCGGTCGGCCACCGCACCACCCGGCCAAATGGTGCGCTACCCCGCCGCACCATTGCCTCTGATGTGACCGCGGGCGAGTGGTGCGGTCGGGGACCGCACCACTCAGGTGTGGTGCGCTCCCCGGCCGCACCATTGGACACGTGTCGCAACGCGGTTAAATGGTGCGGTCAGGTGGGGGCTAGAGTTGGAATTTCGTTTCCGAAGACGCTATTTCCGGAATTTTGGGTAGTAACGGTGCCAAAAGCGTCCAAAATTCGAGCTTAGACTGCTCTACAATAAGCCAACGACAAACTTCTGACGACCCTCACCGTCTGCGCTAGCGGTCAAACTAAAGCACTTGAATCTATAGTCATCAACCACCATAAAAGGACGAGCCTGAGTGCCTGACAAATCTTACCACAAACTTCTGACGACTATTATTGTCTGCGCTAGCGGTCAAACTAAAGCACTTCAGTGTACAGTCATCAACCACCCCAAGAAGGAGCCTGAGTACCTGACAAATCTTACAACCACAAACTTTTGACAATCCTCAGTTCCTCACTCTCTGCGCTTACGCCCGAATGGCTGAATCCGACAGAGCATACCAAACCCGGCCTGTGCTGTTCGTGAGTCAAACGTTCAGGACTCGTTCAGTATTCGGCAGGAAATAATGCACCATTCAATTAACAGGTAATTGACCTGAACACCTATTAGCAGCCTCACTGATGTGGACGTCTGCTGCTACTGCCGTGCCGCACGGGGCTGCATTCGTACGTTCGTGCCCCGCCGCGAGCGAGGTCTCGGAGTCGACCGACGCCGCGGACGTCTACAAATAGCTGCTGGAGTTACATGCACGGCAAATCGAACGGAGGGCAAGTTACGTTCCGACCGCTTGGCTCGCAGCAACGGAACGCGATATGCCAACGGGTGCGTCTCCGCTGGGTTACACGTTGCTCGTGCTGCTCCTCGCGCTGTTATGCCTCGTGAATCCGCCTCTCGCGCGCGCGACGGACACGGTGGCCGCTGGCCGGCCGCTCTCAGGCGGCCAGAAGCTCGTCTCTCAGGGCGGCAAGTTCGCCTTGGGATTCTTCCAACCTGGTGAGTGCCTGTTCATGTAAATATGTAACGCAACTGTGAGTACGGCGTACATGCATGGTACGTGTGTAGTTCATGGATATATCGCTCTGTTTTTCCGGCAGACGGAGGAGCCGCCGGCAGGTGGTACGTCGGCATCTGGTACCACAACATCTCGCTGCAGACGCCGGTATGGGTGGCCAACCGCGACAGGCCGGTCAACGACCCGGCCTCCTCGCTGCTCGCCATCGCGCCCGACGGCAACCTCGCCCTGCTCGACCGCTCCGGCTCGCCCGTCTGGTCCACGGGCGCCAACACCAGCGCCGTGGCCAATGCCACTGACATGGTCGCCGTCCTCCTCGACACCGGCAACCTCGTGCTCGCGCCCGCGTCCAACGCGTCCGCGGTGCTGTGGCAGAGCTTCGACCACGTCGGCGACACGTGGCTCCCTGGCGGGAAGCTCAGGCGTGACAAGCTCACCGGCGCCATCCAGGGGATGGTCTCGTGGAGGGCGCGCGGCGACCCCGCGCTGGGGATGTATACGCTCCAGCTCGACCCGGCCGGGGCGCCGCAGTACGTGCTGCTGTGGAACGGCACCAGGGAGTACTGGGCCAGCGGCAACTGGACGGGTCGGTTCTTCACCGGCGCGCCCGAGGTCGCCGCGTCGAGCGGCGCCGCCGGGTACAGCTTCCAGTTCGTGGACAACGACGAGGAGAGCTATTTCACGTACAACTTCGCCGTCAACACGACGGTGTACCGGTTCGTCATGGACGCGTCCGGGCAGATCAAGGGGTGGTTCTGGGTGGAGGCCTCGCAGGGGTGGAACCTGGTGTACGCCGAGCCCAAGGCATGGTGCGCCGTGCCGCGCGGCTGCGGCGCGTTTGGCGTGTGCAGCGAGGCCACGTCCACCGCATGCGACTGCGCCAGGGGGTTCAGCCCTCGGAGTCCGGCGAGCTGGGGCCTCGGCGATTACACCGGTGGCTGCGTGCGTAACGTCGAGCTGCAGTGCGGGAAGAATGGCAGCGGCGACACCGCCGGCTCGAAGAAGGTGGAGCGGGACAGGTTCTTCCGCATGGACGGCATGAGGCTCCCCGACGACGGACGCGTCGCGGGAGCCGCGAGCTCCGGCGACTGCCAGCGCGCGTGCCTCGGGGACTGCACCTGCTCTGCTTACGCGTACAACGGCAGCTGCATCATGTGGCACGACGATCTGCTAAACTTGCAGGACGGTTTCAGTGGCCACGCCGGCGCGGGGAGCCTTTACCTCCGGCTGGCCGCGTCGGAGCTCCCCGGCTCGAGGAGCCACAAATGGCGGACCGTCGAGATCGCGGTCGCTGCAATCGCCATCGTTTGCTTCGTGATCGGCGCCACCGTTCTTCTCGTCCGTACAGCAAGGAGGAGAAGAACATCCAGAGTTCTCACCAGCGCCGACGGCTGCGTGACCAGTTTCAAGTACAGGGACCTGCAGTCCCTGACCAAGAACTTCTCCGACAAGCTCGGCGGCGGCGCCTTCGGGTCGGTAGACGTCCTCCAGAGTACGGTGTTCGCCGTTTTTGCACACGTAGAGTACGGTGCCGCGCCCACAGATATCCACCACAGAGCCGTCGCCGAACCTAACTGTCCCGGTGATATGTGTGTCGAGTTCGGCGAAGGCCATCTTGGTGCCAGTCATATGATTTGTGGCACCGGTATCAAGATACCATGTGTTGGAGATATGCTCATCAGATTCCTCCCGGAGCTGGACCTCCTTGGCATTTGTTTCATTCAGATGCACCTGCTCACTAGCAGTTGGTCCTCCGATCGTTGCGACACCAGCTGTGGAGAGCGCGCACAGTTCCGTCATGAGGAGAGTTGGCTCATCCTCGGTCTGCGTCAAGTTGGCTTGTTCTTTGCGCTCTTTCCGGGGCTTGCGGCATTCCTTTGCATAGTGCCCAAAATTGCCGCAATTGTAGCACTTCACCTTCGAACGATCCCGCGAGCCCCCGGTTGGTGTTGACTCCTTGTTGTCGCGGTTCTTCTGATAACTCGGATTCTTCGGGCGCTAGCGGTTTTGCTTCCCGCCGGAGCCACTCCCCGAGCCGCCGGAATTCGCGGAACCCTCCTGGTTCCTTTGCTTCAGACGCGTCATCCATTCCTCCTCAGTGAGGAGGAGCTTGCCTCCTTGATGTGCTTCGCGGGTGTCTTCGTCATCGCCGTACCGCTCGTCAACAGATGACAGGCGGCCGACGAGCTCCTCCAATGGCATTGTCTTCAGATCAAGCAATTGTTCAATTGCGATCGCCACTTGCCGGTACCTGGACGGTACTACCCGAAGCATCTTCTTAAGCACTTGTTCTTCCTCAAGTTCTCCTCCCATCTCACGGATGTCGTTTGCAAGACCGGAGATGCGCATCCCAAAGTCTTCTACAGATTCGCCATCCTTGAACCGAATGGCATCGAACTCGTGCCGCAACGCCTGCTGCCTTGCTTCGCGAACTCGGGTGACGCCGACTCTCATTGTTTTGACAGCCTCCCAGGCTGCCTTTGCGGAGTCCTTCGTCGCCAGGGAACGCAGCATCTCTCGCGGCACAGCCTGGAGAATTGCGGCGAGTGCCAGCCGATCCTCCCGGAAGTCTGCACCTCCGGGTTCTATGGCGCCCCAGACGCCCTGGGCTTGCAGATTCACCCTCATCAACAATGCCCAGTCGGCATAGTTGGTTCTCGTCAGGATCGGATACCTCAACGGCACCCCTGACTCCCTTGGCGCTTGCTGTGTCATCGTCGGCAGTAATGCTCCTTCACTGCCCGTGTTTCCTCCAGTGTCGCCCATGCTGCTCCGTCTCCCCGGCGGCGTGTAACGGCTTGGAGTGCGGGACGTGGACATGGATCTTAGACGCGCTCTGATACCAAATGTTAGAATTGGCTATCGGCAATCACGTCCAGAAATCCTTCTCTGAACTTACTCGCTCTCGGTGGAAATTCAGGAATGAACAGTGTACTGACGGAAAACGACAATACAAAGAAGTAACAGAACTGGAGCTCAAATGGTTGAGGCGAATGCCTTCACAACCTCCCGTCAATTCTGGGGTTGTTTCTTCAGTCTTTTATTCAGTACTAAGTAACGGTTACATGCAGAGAACAAATCAATCGAAGATACAGGATCTCCTACTAACCCTCCTACTGACTCGGACAACAAAACAGAAAAACGCTACTGCGTTGCCAGACTAAGTCTGCTACTGCATTCCGGTCATTCCGGAGTTATTGACTCAAACAAAAATAGCAGAAACATGAATTGTGCTCAAGATTACAACAAGAACATCCTCCTAGACGCGGCTTTCGCCCCCAAGGTGGCGGACTTCGGGCTCGCCAAGCTCGTCGGACGGGACTTCAGCCGGGTGCTGACCACCATGCGCGGCACCATCGGGTACCTCGCCCCGGAGTGGATCAGCGGGGAGGCGATCACCGCCAAGGCCGACGTGTTCAGCTACGGGATGATGCTCTTCGAGATCGTGTCGGGGAGGAGGAACGTCGAGCACGGGGTGTCTGAGTCTTCGTCGGCGTCGGCGGCGAGCGGCGAGGAGGACCACAAAACGACGTTCTTCCCCGTGCTGGTCGCGAGGAGGCTCTCGGAGGGGGGCGACGTAATGACGCTGCTGGACCCCGAGCTGGAAGGGGGCGCGAACGTCGACGAGCTGAGGAGGGTGTGCAAGGTCGCCTGCTGGTGCATCCAGCACGGCGTCGACGCGCGGCCGACGATGGCGGAGGTGGTGCAGGTGCTAGAAGGGCTCACGGACGTCGAGATGCCGCCGGTGCCAAGGTACCTTGAAGTGCTCGCAGGACGGCCAATAATGCACGAGTCACAAGACTAGAGCTCGTGATGTACGTACAATCTGTCGATGTTGTCTTCTGAAATTATTAATCGCTGTACTTTAGGGCCTATTTGTAACACATAAATTCACAACAAACATTTCAATTTTCGTAGAAATTAAGAAAAACTTCCGCATTCCAAATGTGTATTCTTGAGGTACTCCAAGCTCCAAGGTTGTGCTTAGAAGTTAGAACGATATGCAACGCAAGATGGTACGAGTATTGGCTTATTACAGATAAGACGTGAGCATGGATTACATTATTCCCGCTCGTTCTTTAATTTTTGTTTTCATGTGGTCATAATTGATTGTTTAAGAGTTAGGGTTCATATATGAAACTAGCTAGTATTCAGATTTGAACTAGCCTTTCCCCACCACATATAGGTCTGCAAATACCACCCTTTTCTTTTGAGAGGCTGTACAGATACTCCTATTAACCGGACGATGTACTCTTCCGTGTAGTTTTAAACTACAGAACATCCATGTGCACTTGATTTGTTCTGTTTTATAAATTTACCTTCGTGAAACAAACATGGGAGTGTTTATACAACATTCGACTATTTTTGAGAACAAAAATAGTCAGATTTTGAGCCGTTGGATGGAGATCCAATACCCTAGATCAATTTTTTTGGAGGGGGTCATTTTTTTTAGGGGGGCTTGTATGGGTGGATCCGTTGGATGGAGATCTAACATCCCAGATCGATCTGACTGTTTTTGTCCTCAAAAATAGTCGAATGTTGTTAGTAGTACTCAACAAACATTATGCCATTTGCAAACAGCAAGATTTCTAGTACATAAAGAAAGACCTGCCATGCTCAGTCAGCTCTCGTGGTTGGAGTAGTTGGTTGTCACGCCTGTATCACACACTTGAGGTCCCAGGCTACCAGTTCGAACCTGAACTCAGACATGGGCCTGTTTTTTTTATTGCGATTATGGCTTTTGGCTTTTTAAACAGAGTGTTTTTTAAGATAGGGTCTACTAGTTAATTGTAGTGCATATTGTAACGACTTCATTTATATTGGCAAAAGCCACACGTGAATTTCAGTTACTCTGTAATCTCTCACACGAACAGCCAAAAGACTATACAAGACTATTGCACTATCTCTTTTCTTTTTTTCCTCTTCTCTCTCTCTCTCTCTCTCTGACAATTGCACTATCTTTCACAAGATTTGTACGCGAAAGACTATACAAGAAGGTTCTGGATTTTGTTGTGATGAATTATTGTAATTTTAGAAGAGCTGAAATTTGGGCGGTCAGACCGATTGGCTCCAGCGGTTTGACCGGCAGCCACCAGTAGTCAGACCGTCTAGAGGCAGCGGTCTGACCGACTGGCCTGTTTTGCTTCAGCTGAAATGTGAAATTTTGGGAAATTGAGTTGTTGTATGTTTTGGTTTAACCTAGGCTAGTATACATGTGTTGCATGAAGCATGTTTTGACTAAGCGGATCAAGTTATGAAGAACTTATATCCGAAAACGATTTCTTAGTCATTGGATATGTAAGGACTCTTGGAGTTAACCATGGTCAACAGCGAGAATCAGAGCTATGCTTGTGGAAGAGCTAAGATCTAGAACAATCAAGGATGACGGCTGAGATGGCTGAGCTCAAGCATGGCACAAGGAAGATGAAAAATATTGAAGAAAAGTTCGAGCGACGGATTATACCATATGACTTGGTTGGTCCAAGTGAGGCGTTGTCTAATGGAACTGAAATGGGAGAGACTTACCAATGTGTGATAAACTAGTGATGCATCTACATGTGACAAGCATGGCAATTGCTTGCAATAAAGATGAATACCGGGTCAAGAGAGTACTTTGGAAAGATAGCCGAATATTGAAAACTGTTGTGGATCAAAACCATGGCGCTTGAGTAGTGCTTGGAAAAGCGGTTTAGGTCAAGGAGAAGCTGAAAAGATCAAGTTAGATCAAAGGCTACGAACTTAGCAAATTCGGGTTTATATGCTTTGAAAAGTGTGCATATGTATAGTGTGTGAGTAAAACTCATGTAGTGTGAGGTTAACAAGTTTGCCCCGTATGTGCTAGAGGATATTATCCATTATGGTTATATGTGGATCGATTGCCTCATCTATTTAACGGGTTAGAATGGAAACTTGCTAGTTAACCATCCATTTGCTAGCCAAGAGCTAGAGTTAGGGTTCGAGAAGTGTGATGTTGTGGTGTGCACTCTTGTCCTTTAGGTAGAGTGGCTATAAAACTTTCATCCTCAAGTAGCAATACAAAAACTTTGTTCATCTCTCATGGAATCCTCTTGTTTTTGTTGATTTGCTCTTGATCTTATTGGCTTTGATCTGCTCCCCCTTCTTGATCTTGATGTATGCCAATGATGTATAAGTGATGAAGATAAGTCATGAAGATCAATCCCCATCCATCTAGACATCAGGTCTTGTAAATTCTTGAAGTTGCTCATTTTTGCTTGGATTTGACCATAGATCCAAGTGTTTTTGCCTCAAATCTATAGGAGTTCTTACTTGTTGGGACATTTGGGAATACATCTAGAACTATCTTTGTCATTCTCCACCCACGAATAAGTCTTATTCCTTGTTTTCGGTTTTTTATTCCAGTTTTGATACAACCTTGCTTGTTCTTTAGAAAGATATGAGCTTTAACGGGGATTCTTGCGATCTTTGGATTGAATAAGTTTCTAAGACCTCAAGCAAGGTGTGTGCAAAATGTCATCTAATTTGGACTTGAATTTTAGAGTCGCACCAAAAGTTGTATCTACTCAGGCTGATTTTTTTAGTTCTGAAACAGGGAAGCGGTCCAATTGCCACCCCTAGTGGTCAGTCAGACCGGCCTGTAGACAGCGATTAGGCCACCAGGGCAATGGTTCTTCAGCTCTTGAATTTTTGAGTTGCTTGATTTGGATTTGGCTTCCAATCATATCTTCATAGCTCAGGAGCTACTGGAGTAAAAGATCAGTGAATACTTGGAAAAAATTTAAAAGTACTATTCACCTCCCTTTGTTTCTGTATCGGTCATACAGTACTGGTGGGGGCTTCCTCTGCATGGGATGCGGGGGCGCTTTCAATTTTAGATGATAGTAGTGCAGCACCAACGCCAAGCTAGCAAGCAACCTCCTCGTTGATTTAGTAGAACACCTGAAGCTGGCACGCTCAATCTTGCAGACACCAATCTCTTACATCCTCCCTATGCTTCTAAAAGGGACTACTGGAGTTCACTTTTAAGTTGTGGCCATATAATGTATATACAAGTTACAGTTTTATTTGATTAGTACGGTGCTCATGCATTGCAACGAAGTACCAAATGAGGGTAATACATATCAGCAAACGTGATCCAAAACTGTTGCACAAATATTTTGTTTATCTTACGCACATTCATATCCACATTTAGTAGCATATGGTGTTTCCTGTACAACATTAGTATAAATAAAATACATAAGACATCTAGGATGTAAGAACATCTTTGTAAACGATATTCTTGGTAAATGTGCTAGCAGAATTGAAGCTCCCATCCATTTTCGACACAACAAGTATTCTGAGATTGCTCCTAGCAATTACTCACGAATGGGCAACATATAGTTGTCCATAGGTGCTATGTTTTTCCTTAGTTCTATGTTCATGATTACATTATTCAGTAACTATTGATGTGCTACTTTGATATAATACCGTAAGCTGATTAAGAAATTGCATAATAAATTGGTCACAAGATGTGCATAAACATTAATGTTCACATAAATCATGTTTTGCCACTTGTCAGATACACTTTCCATATAGCAACATTGTACAATGCATTAGCATAAATCATGTTTTGTCACCTGTCAAAGAAACTTTCCATAAAGATATTAATGCAGGAAAGTGTTTGTAACAAAGTGCAGTGAACAACTGCATCCTTGATGCCATTTCTAGACCAATGTATCGCCAATCACAAAGGATAAGCAATTACAAATCTCTAACTTATCAGATAGACATGTAGCAAAAAATATCAGATAGTAAAAAAAGAACATCAAGTAATTAGCTGATAATATAAATAAAAAGAACATTGAACAAAAGCTCACACATCACACTTGAGGAGATGTTGTTAGAAAACATATAAGGTATTTCTCGACAAAATGAAGATAATACTGCACTAGAAAGTGATGGAAGATATACTATATTAAGAAGGCAAAAGACGTGTAGCATCCATAAAATTGAACACAAAAACATAGGTGCTGATGAGAATTTTTGCATTACCATGACAATCCACATACAGAAATATAATCAAGGCTGATGGAATTGTATTCATGCTTAGACCAGGCATGATACATCACAGATTTGGGAGATGGATATGTTGGAAAGCTTGTGTGTGTTCCGGAAAAGAGCAAGGTAATGATCAGCCCGGCGACCTCTGCTTCGGTTGTGGAGCGGCCGTCTTTGTTCTTGGAATCGATCAAGATCTGCAGCGGGTCCTCCTCGACTCGGTTGGAGCCCTTAGGCGCCTTACGTGATCTCACGATTTCAGAGAATATTTCCGTGAGCTTGACGCGCGCGTTGTCACGCCGGCGGTTTGCTGGAATTGGGGCATATGGGAAAAAGAAGCTGATCCAGTTTACACCATTATCAATTCCACGGAACAGTGTGCTGACCTCATCGAACATCTTCTTCGATCCCGGACTTCTTTTCCAAGTAGGCATCGGCTTGAGATCAACATGAGCAACTGGTCGAGTTCATGTTTTAGATCCACCATGCCGTCTTGTTCCCATTTTGCAAAGTAGTCCTACAGAATATATATATAATTAATTTTTAAGTAACGGATGTATAATTTCATATACACTCATGGTGCACCGAAGTTTAAATGCATCTATATATTATATTATTAAAAATAATAGAAAAAACCACCATGCTTATTCTCAAGGGACAGAAATTACTATATTAATTAGTAAAAAAAGGTAAGAATCTATATTGTAGGTTATGATAAGTCTAGATTATAGCTGTATAGATTAAACGATTATAGAGATGCTATAATATGTCACTAAATATAGCCATTGAGGAGACATCACAGAACATGAAGAATAAAAACAATATAAGCTCGGCCATTTGCTATAGTACCTCCACCTCTTGAATCATTCCATCTGCAGTGTCCTGGTTTTTCAATCTGCTGACACAATAAAAAGCAGCAACGAAAACAAAAGACAGCAAGAAATAAAATAACATAAATTTTCCCTCTCCCTGACACTGTAGCAAATATACTTTACTGTAGCAATCGAATTAAAAACCAGCCTTCAGCTGTGACAGATTGATGCATGGCTTTAACTTTAATTAATTACCTTGACTAATTAAAGTGGATTAATTACCTTGACTAATCAAAGTGAACTTAAGTCATGGCTGGTCGCAATTACTTGATGATGCCCTTTGCTGAGAGACTCATGTGATGGATGGAACACAAATACATACCGATTGAGGACCAGAGAACCGAGGCAAAAATAACAATGCTTTCCCTTCTCTCACACGTGGAAGCTAGAAGATCTAAGATGGGGATGCACGCGTCCAGGTGAGGAAAAAGCTCGCCCAAATCAACTCAATGCAAATGGCTTTGATTTTTCTCGCTGTGAGGAACGAATGGGCCAAGGACTTCACGCGCGACGGAGATCGAGGACAAAAACAACGCCTTAATGGTGCTGCTCTCCCTACAACGAGAACGGACGACGTGCACCAGACAAGACGACGAGACGAGGATGACGTGAAGTGAAACGTACCGGCGATCCGATTCCTTTTCTTCTGAATTAGATCTAAATTTTATTTCTGAATCATGGTGGCTACAAAGTATCCTCCTGACACCCTTAAACCCTAGCATAAAATTAGTATCTCCAAAAGCCATAGGGTTAGCCCCTAACCCCATCTCTATTTATAGTCTAGGGCCCAAAACTTGGACTTATCTTGAGCCCACGAGTTCTAATACAATTCCAACAGCAAAGGGACTCAAAATCCTTCCTAACATGGGTTTTCCAAAATTTTAACTTTTCTAACTCGTTATGTGTCAAAGCCTCTAGGACCGCACCTCCTGTAGCTTCTTTACGCATCATCCACCACGTGTCATAGCCTCCGGACCGCACCTCTATAGCTCCAACACGTAACATCCATCTCCGATCTCCATGCGCCCCAACCATGAGCCCGACCATCTCGTGACCTCCTTGACCGTCTAAACCTCTAATCTCCTATCCTAATCCCGGTCCACCTTGTTACTGACCATGATCGCATCCATACTCAACCTACATATGCAAATCCCAAAGAACCGAAGAGCATTTTTTCGGCACAAGTTCGTCCCAACTTGACCAACATCAGTTCACACACACGCCACACACCTCAAGTAACAGTAAGCAACATCATCAATTATTCATCACAAATTTACCATTGTCAATTATTTATCACCAAACTATCCTAGACCAAGCCACGTGGTCTAACAATCTTCCCTTGATGAATACATTGATAACACCTCAAAATCACATGATGAATTAGCTTCAAATAGATATAAGTGAAGAACTGAAGCCAAAAATGCATTTTAAGATATAAATGCATTTTAATTAGCTTCAAATAGATATAAGTGATAGTGTCCATCACAGACGGTTTTGTCAAACCGTCTGTGATTTGGCGTCTACTAATACTCTTTTCCGTAGTAGTGAGTGTTGGGTGATTAGTGTATTTAAGCTGAGACGTGTCAGTTTGATAAATTAGAATTGTAAATTTTTCATTCTTAATTTGATTTGTCAGTGTATGATTGTGAAATTGAGAGGGTATGATCCTCCGGAATTTTTTTAATGTGAACAGCAGCTTGTGCTTGATTGAAATTCCTGCTGGTTTATGAGTGTGTGCTCCAGGAGTCCAGGTGCTACATGATGACTTGATTGTGATTGGTTGTAAAAGCACAACGACACGTTCGAGCTGCTGCTATCTATGACAACAATGAATAGAAATTGTTGAATGATGAATGAATTGAAGCATGTAACTGAATTTATACAACCTGTGAAGAATGCAGGCATATAGCAGCACTTGGTAATTGGCATGTTCTTGTATCAGCAGTGAAGGTGCGAATATTTCACACAATGGTAATTGCATTGGCCAATTAGGCATATATAGGTTTTGGGTTACAACCAAGGAGAGAAGATTGAATCTAATACGGAGAAGAGATTATAACTAATCCTGGTCATGCCTAAAATAGCTAACCGACCATATGAGTTGTCGTGCCGTATACAATTCCAATTCTAACACTCCCCCGCAGTCGATATGGAAGAAGGACGAACGTTGAGACTGGATCGAAACTCCGAAAAGATGGATGTCGGTAAGCCCTTGGTGAAGATGTCCGCATACTGGGAAGATGTAGGCACATGAAGAACACGGACCTGGCCAAGGGCGACTCGCTCGCGAACGAAGTGTAGATCAATCTCCACGTGCTTGGTTCGTTGATGCTGAACCGGATTGGTGGAGAGGTAAACGTCACTGATGTTGTCACAGTAAACAACTGTAGCCCGATGAAGTGGAGAGTGGAGCTCGGCCAGAAGTTGGCGTAACCAGCTCGCCTTGGCAACACCATTGGCCACAGCACGGTACTCAGCCTCTGCACTGGACCGTGAGACGGTGTGCTGCTGCTTAGAGGACCAGGAGATGAGATTGTCACCGAGGAAAACACCGTAGACGGACATTGACTTGCGTGTGTCAGGACAGCCTGCCCAGTCTGCATCGGTGTAGATAACCAAAGTATCTAGAGAAGTCCGGTGTAGCAGAACTCCGTGGTCGAGTGTGCCACGGAGATAACGAAGAATGCGCTTCAATAGCGCAAGATGAGGTACTCTGGGATCATGCATGAACAGACAGACCTGCTGAACGGCATATGCAATGTCGGGACGCGTGAAAGTCAAGTACTGCAAGGCACCAGCGAGGCTGCGGTAGTGAGTGATGTCATCAACAGGTTCTCCATCACTAGAGAGCTTCGAGTGTGTGTCAACTGGAGTACTGCACGGCTTATAGTCTGACATACCAGCACGCTCAAGTGACGCTGAGAAAGATGCATGGAGCCATGCTGTCTGGTCACGGACAATCCCAGGAAGTGATGGAGCGGTCCAAGGTCTTTCATGGAGAACTCTTGTTGAAGAGCAGTGATGGTTCGACGAAGGAGAGCAGGCGAAGAGGCTGTGAGTATGATGTCATCCACATAGAGTAACAAATAGACCGTGTCTGTGCCGCGGCGACAAATGAATAATGATGTATCTGATTGGCTTCAACAAAACCCAAAGAGAGAAGATGTGTAGCAAAACGACTGTACCACGCACGGGGGCCTGCTTGAGCCTGTAGAGAGACTTGTTGAGGCGGCAGACATAGTTAGGACGAGCCGGATCAACAAAACCAGAAGGCTGCGCACAATAGACTGTCTCGGAGAGTGTACCATGGAGGAATGCATTCTTCACATCAAGCTGGTGGACGGGCCAGTCACGGGAGAGAGCCAGAGTCAGGACAACCCGGATAGTTGCCAGTTTGACAACCGAACTGAAAGTCTCATCGAATTCAATGCCCGGGTGCTGCGTAAAGCCTCGGAGGACCCACCGAGCCTTGTAGCGATCAAGAGACCCATAAGGATGGAGTTTGTGGCGAAAGACCCACTTGCCAGTCACAATGTTGACGCCAGGCGGCCGAGGAAGTAGATCCCAAGTATTGTTCGCCTTAAGAGCGTCAAATTCTTTAGTCATGGCGGCTCGCCAATTTGGATTGGCAAGGGCCCCACGATACGTCGTGGGAATGGGTGAGAGGACCGCAGCGTGGAGATTCATCCAGTCGACTGGAAGGCGGAAACCGGTCTTTCCCCGAGTAGTCATGCGGTGAGCATTGACAACCGGAGGAATCGGGATCACGGTGGGAGGCGCACCGGTGCGGCTACGTGCACCCGTGGTAATAGGAGCTGGCCCGGGGTCCGGGACAGTGGCTGGAGAAGGACTGAACATGGCGCCAGGGGAAAACCCAGTGAGCGATACAGGTCGGCGGGCACCCATGGCGGTAGGGGCTGGCCCGGGTTCCGGGATAGCAACGGGACCGGACATGGCACTAGGTGAAGGGCCAGTGCTCGAGCCGGGAAACGCTGAAGAGGTAGTCGCAGCACCTGACTCGGAAGCATCAAACACAGAGCCAGCGTGGTGACTGGTCCAACCTTCCGGCAGACTCACAGTGTGTGAGGGAAAGCCGGTCACATATGCTAGTATAGGCTCTTGTGGCGGCAGATCCAGCAGCGTGGCCGGGCCGGCTCCGCTGGCAACAACCCGTGGCGGAAGGCCAACAGGGGTAGCAGGGCCGGACCGGAAAGTACCTGCAGGGAAACGCGGCCCAATGGGCAGCGGAGAGCAATCCATATCCAATAAAAAGCCGAGGTTAGTGGCAGCAGGCGGTGACGTGACTGCCACATCAGCAAAGGGAAACGTATTCTCGTCGAAAGTGACATGGCGAGAAATGATGACCCGATTTGAGCTCATATCCAGACACTGGTAACCTTTGTGCTCAGATGAGTAGCCAAGGAAGACACACAGCGTGGATCGCGGTGAAAGTTTGTTGGCAATGGTGGCGGAAAGATTTGGGTAGCAACGACAACCAAAAACTCGGAGGTGATCATAGGAGGGTGGAGAGCCATACAAGGCAAAGTGTGGAGTGGAAAACTGGAGTGTTTTGGTGGGATGGCGATTGATGAGATAGGTGGCTGTGTGAAGAGCTTCAACCCAATACTGGGGCGGCATGCAAGCTTCAATGAGAAGAGTACGAACGACATTATTAATGCTTCGGATAGCACGCTCAGCCTTGCCGTTCTGCTGAGACGTATATGGGCACGACATGTGGAGTGCAATGCCATGAATAAGAAAGAACGAACGAGCGGAGAGGTTGTCAAACTCACGCCCGTTGTCACACTGGATGGATTTAATAGTGGTGCCGAACTGATGTTGGACATACGCAAAAAGTGCGAAAGGGTGGGAAAGGTTTCCGACTTCAAGCGTAGGGGGAACGCCCAAAAGAAATGTGAACAATCATCGAGAATCACTAAGCAATACTTGTAACCAGAGATGCTAGCGACAGGAGAGGTCCAAAGGTCACAATGAATTAAAGCGAAGTTCTGAGTGGCACGAGAACTAAAAGAGGAAAAAGGCAAACGAACATGTTGACCTAGTTGACATGCATGGCAAAGTGTATCAATGGTGCCTTTATTACATGAGATAGCTGTGGAGCTAGCTAGATGGTGTAGAGCTTCGGCGCCGAGGTGACCGAGACGACGGTGCCAGAGGGTGGAACTAGTAGCGACCAGGGCATGTGGACTGGGTGGAGACGGCAGCAGCGAATAAAGGTCTCCAGTGCTATTGCACCTGACGATCTCGCTCTTGGTGCGAAGATCCTTCACAGAAAGGCCATATGGGTCAAACTCAACAGAACAGTTATTGTCGATGGTAAAACGATGAACGGAAATTAAATTCTTGATGATTTGAGGTGTGACTAACACATTACGAAGAGTGAAAGGACCATGTGTAGCAGGGATATTTGTGGAGCCAACGGAGGTGATGGGAATCAAGGAACCATTGCCAACTATTATACTGGAAGGAAAAGCATTGGAGGGAGGATGAGAGGTGGAAAGATTACCGGTGTCCGATGTCATGTGACTGCTAGCACCAGAGTCCATATACCAGCTGGGTGACGGAGGTGGGGTCAAATGCATTGTGCTGAATGCATTGGCTAAAGCAGCCTGGTCCCAGCCATCAGGACTGCCGTGACCACCCGATGCAAGGGAAAAGTTGGGCAGACCAGGGGCGTAGCCGAGCAGACCAGGCACCCCGCCTGTGGCCGCGGCACCAAGCTCGTAGGGTGCGCTGTAAAGCGGGATGCCGTAGCCGGGCGGCAGGCCGACGTATCCGGTGTTGGTGATGAGAGCGTGCGATGCTTGCTGGTGGAGCAACTGGCGCGGAGCCAGAGGACAGGGCGCACCGGCAGGCCAGACCTGCACAATGCCCGTCCACGGGTTGAAGAAAGACGGCGGCCAGCCACCTTGCGGCACGCTGGGCTTTCCATCGACGGAGGAGGACGGCGGCCACCCGCCTTACTACGCGCTGGACCTCCCATCACCACCGCCGTTGTTGCGGTTGTTGCGATGGCGACGGTTATTCGGCCGATTGCCACCGACCGTAGTCGATCCGCCGCCGCTGCCGGTGGAGTGACCACGCGGGGCACCGTATGCGCCGGACTCACCATCAGTGGTGGTGCGAGCGCCATGGCTGCTGGTGGAGAGAAGGGCAGTCGATGGCGTAGAAGCCTTATCGTTGAGGGTGATTTCCTCGAGGAGGAGGTCGTTGCGGACAGCGTCGAACGATGGGAATGGCTTTTGACGCTTGAGGAGAGCCGCCATGTGAGTGAATCTTTCATTGAGACCACGCAAGGTGGCTAAAACCGGAGTTTGGTCGAGGATGGGTTCACCGAGACTGCCGAGCTGATCTGCCATTGATTTGAGTTTGCGACAATAATCAGAAATTGGAAGATCACCTTGGATAAAAGTGCGAAACTCCGTGTCGAGGATCATGGCGCGGGTCTCCTTGTTGCCGATGAACATGACCTCAAGGGCAAGCCAAATGTCCCGGCTGGTGGCTTGCCGGGTGGTGTCGCTGGAAGTCATAACACTCTCAAGAAGATTGGCAGAGATGGTGCTGAAAATCCAAGAGACGACGATGCAATCCATGCGATGCCAAGATGCGACGTCGGGGAAAGTTTTGTCGGAGAGAACATGATCGGTGAGCGCATACTTGCCGAGGGTGGTGAGATGGAGACCGCGCCACTTCGGGTAGGAGGTGGAGCCGACCTCAAGAACAATGGGGACTAGAGCCCGGATGTTGGAGACGGCGACCGCCTGGACATGAAGGTTGGCGACGAGAAGGGTGTCAGCTTCGGCTTCCCGGCGACGACGCGCTTCCTCGTCTTGCTCAGTCTCCAGGCGGCGGCGTTCGGCGGCTGCGATGTCAGCGACGCGACGCTGTTCTTCATCAGCTTCCCTGCGGAGGACCTCAATCTCCTGGCGGAGGCGGTCAAGCTCGGAGGAATCGCCCATGGAGACGAGTAAAGAGGCGGTGGCTAGATTGGTTTGCAGAAGCGGAAGGTCACAGGAGCGACGCTATCTGATACCATGAAGGTGCAAATATTTCACACAATGGTGATTGCATTGGCCAGTTTGGCATATATAGGTTTTGGGTTACAACCAAGGAGAGAAGATTGAATCTAATACGGAGAAGAGATTATAACTAATCCTGGTCATGCCTAAAATAGCTAACCGACCATATGAGTTGCCGTGCCGTATACAATTCCAATTCTAACAAGCAGCAGCATCCAAGCAGCATCATTCTGAAACTATTCAGCATCCAAAATTGTGAAGAAATGGCAGTCTGAGAAGCATGCTAACTGCTGTGCTCGGCTAGCTTAGTGCTGGCTGCTGTTTACTTCTACTAAAAAGAAGAAAATTTGTTTTGTGTTGTATGGACGAAAAACTGGTCAACATTATTAGGCCAGCAAGCTGCTATTTTTTAAACAACCTATTATTTTATTAACATGACAAAAATAAATGCCCTTGAAAAAAGAATAATACCCTTTTTGTCAAATCATTTGGCAATAGGACATGTTGAATTGGTGACACAAGCTATTCTGTCGGCTTGTCACCAATTTATTCGGCGACAGAAGCCTTGTCCCCAATTCATTTGATGACAAAGTGTTATTAAGTCGACAATATCATGTTGCCAATTTATTTGGTATATAGTTCATTTAGCTGATAGACCTCAGTCACCAATTGGAATGGCAGCGGAGGCTGCCCCATCAGCTTGTTTCCTTTTCATTTAGCGACAGAGCTCTTGCCGCCAAATTGAATTGGCAACAAAAGCTCTGTTGCCGAATAAATTAGCAATAGAGTATTATTTGTGTAATTTTTCAAAACAGCATTTATTTTTGTCATATTAATAGAAAAATGTGGGTTATTTCCAAAAAGAATTCAGCAAGTTGCTGCTGCCATTTAGCAACCTACAGTTGCGGCTATTTTGTTCAAATGCAAACTGGAGACGAATATGCAACTGTGTAAGCGTCTTAATTTTGTGACAATACACCAATGCATTGAGCAAATTGTGCAAGAGAGAAACCATTTTGCATTTAACAATTCATTTGTGAGCACTTGTACAAGCAAAATTACATAGTACTACATTTAACCTTATCTGGTGCACAAGAGGTATTACACAAGGTTCCTTGAAAGCAAAATTACAGCACCGCAGTCATAATTTGGCCAAAGTGAAAGCATTTTTGAGCTATCTTGCTGCTGCTCCAGAATGAAACCAATTTATCACAATTTCACAAAACAAATTTACAAAAGATGCTTCCATTCACTTGAAAATTTCGCAAAGATGCTTACACATTCAAGTTCATACTTCCATTCGTACTACTAGGAAACTACAAGCTAATAGAAACTACCAGGAATTAAAATAAAACTAAAGTGTGAATTCAAATTATTTTCGGAATATCTAATTGCAGACTTAATATCACACATAGAAATAACTATATATATAATCCCAAATAAATTCCTTTTTGAATTAAAGTTAAATTAGGAATTCAGTTTAACAAAAGCCTACTGTAATAATTCCCGTGACCGCAAGTTTTTTATGAGATTAACGGAAGACTAAAGCTCTGTTAATTAACAAATCCACCACCAATCCTTAACACATTGCATGTCACAATCCATGGATAGGGGTGAAAACGGGTCGGGTTTTTCCCGACCGATCCGGTACCGAATCCGGCTGGTAGCAAATTCGGTAAACTGGTTTGGTATCCGATCGGATTCGGTTTCGGATACGGATATTTGTAAACGGATTCGGTAGCGGATTCGGTATAGCTGATATCCGACCGAATAGGTTCGGTATTCGGTTAATCGGATAATATCCGGATAGAAACCGAATGGGTATCCGAATTCCCAACGATCGGCCCATCAGCAGTTCAACGCCTCGGCCCACCGGCCACCTCCTCAGTCCTCACGCGAAAGGCCTCGTCAGTCATCACTCATCTCCTTCCCTCCGATCTCGCCTCCGATCTCGCGTCAACCAAACCCTAGCCGCCTCTCGATCTCGCCGCCCCCCCCCCCCAAATCCTCCCCGGCCGGCCGGCCCCCACCTCTCAAACTCGCCGCCGCCCCCAAATCCCTCCCGCCTCTCGATCTCGCCGCCGCCCCCAAATCCCTCCCCGGCCCCCGCCTCTCGATCTCACCGCCGGCGCTGTAGCCAAAGCATCTCCCTCGTCGTCACAACCGGTAAGCCCCTCTCGTCTCCCTGTTCCCTTCCCCCCTCCCTTATCCCTCTCCGAGTCTCTGTGTGACTGTGTCTATTCGATTTGGGTGGTAAGCTTAATAATACCTCGCTTCGGGTCGGCATCAACGAGGAGAAGAGCTGGTGGTCGGCTGTCTGCATCATCGACTTCCTGCAGCAGTACACCTGGGACAAGCAGCTGGAGACGTGCGTGAAGGCCTCCGGCATCCTGGGCGGCCCCAAGAGGCCAAGAACGAGTCCGCCACCGTGTCGAGGTACTTCCTCGCCGTCCCCGACCAATGGTCCTCCTAAGAACTCTCTAGCGTTCATCCATTCACCCCTGTAATTTAACGCCGAGAAGCACCGGACAGAGATGACAGATTGACGATGTAACAGCTCAGTTACTTGGTTTCACTGTACATTTGTGTTCTTGCTTACATTTGTGTTCACTGTAATTGTCGAGATAAGTTAAAAGCTGTGAGTTGTGAATTTATTCTGGACCACACTAGCTTGTGATTGCAGCTTCCTAGTTGCCGTACTGCACTTGTTTAGCTCTTAATTGAATAGATTCGTATAGATCTTAATTGAATATGGATTTGTTTGTTAGCTGTGCTCAGGATTTCTTAATTTCCATTTGAATGCTGGAAGGTGCATGTATGTTTTTACTTTTTTGGTTAACCATTCTGAGTTTGTCAAAAGTGACTGTCTTTAAGTTAAGCACATGTATAAGGCAGAAGTGACTGTCGTTTAAAACAGAATATGCAGAGCTCTCCAATTTGCTAGCAAGTAGTAACAGGTTTTAAATATTTTTTCTGGGTTGTGAGTTGTGACAATGTACAGGGGAATGGATGTTGACATTTTCGACTGTGGCTATTGTGGGTTGTGAGTTGTGTTCCTATTGTGGCTTACAAATTTACCACTTATGTATAATTTGTGTTCCTATTGTTCTCACTGCTTGAACTGTAATCATCCGTACTATCCGCCTATATTATCCGTTTCCGAGCCGAATCCGTTACATATCCGACCCGATGGTACCGTATTCGAAACTCCGAATATTCCGAATTCGTATCCGTATCCGGTCTTACCGTATTCGACTCCGAATCCGGAGAAAAAATGTGGGTTAGGATACGGTTTAAGTAATATCCGACCGAATCCGATCCGTTTTCACCCCTATCCATGGAGTTTTTCTACCGAGTGGAGATCCGATAAGAAAGTTAGGGGTAGTGTTTTAGTCTCTCGGCTCAGATAGTATGATGTACAGTTTAGAGTTTTAGTATTGTAGATTTTTATTTCAAGGATCTCAACTCTTTGATCTTGAGAAGGTTTTATTCCTAACCTACTCTAACTTGTTTGGAATAAAAGACTTTGTTGTTATTGTTGTTGGAGATCTGATAAGACTTGGACAATATCGGGAGATTCAATTTTTTGCCACTCTTAAGATTGACCAATTCACTCTGTCACTTACATGTGGGGTCACCTAAGTCACTGACAATGGGCCAGGGTGGCAAATCTGTTGCCACTGGACTCATAAGAGTGGCAAATGATTAAATTTTCCCACAATATCATATCAAATTCTTTCCAAATACAAATCTGATTCTACGTTTCATAGGGCAGGTATTGCTATTATATTATTTATCAGTGTTGTCTACATATAAAATACACACAAAAAATTGATACAAATTTCTGATATTTTAAACTCCTATAGTATAAAAAGATAATCTTATATTAGTCCTTTTGTTTTTAAATAATAATCCATTTGCTTGGGAAATCCATTTTGTTAAAGGAAAAATCCAATTGCCTATTTTGTGGACACTTACCTAAATAAGGACTTTAGAGTCCAATTAGTGAGACTAAAGACATCTCCTTTTATTTTGAGGTATAAAAAAATCCCACAGTAATCCTTAAATCAAGGAAAAATGGACACTTACCTAAATAAGGACTTTAGAGTCATGTTAGTGAGATTAAAGACATCTCCTTTATGTTGAGTTATAAAAAATCTCACAATAATCCTTAAATCAAGGAAAAATTCTATAAATTATCACATTAATATGGAGAAAAAGAAAAGATCTTATGCGTCTATTAGATGTTCGACATATATTATAACGGTGGGGATATAAAAAAATACTAGTGTCTCTTCCTCCAACGTTGCACAAAAAAAAGGTGGATTTCCTTCGTGGCAATCGAGAAATCTTCTTAGGTCTATTTAGAATATAGGAATTTCATATAGAAATTTATATAGAAAACAGTTCAATTTTCATCGAAATGAAGAATTTTTCCTGTATTCCGAAAGTGACTTAGGGTGTGTTTGGTTGCTTTTGGGTAGTGGAATCGTATATCCTGGATGAGGGGAAGCTGGATGAGGAGGGCCGTATTTTGAAAAAGAAGAGTGTTTGGTTCAATGTATCTGTGAATACAGGCTGAATGAGTCTGTGATTGGTAGGCTGTATATGAGGCTGTATGAGCGGATACCGTAGGCTGAGAGGGTGTTTGGTTGGCTGTATAATGGGGTATAGTGACCCCCGAATGTGAGAGGTGGTGTGATTACCTCCTTCACATGTTTTTTCATTTTTTTTGCACAAACTAAGAGAGGAGTGCCTTAGATTGAACAACTCTCTTTGGTCACGAGGATGGTTCCTTCCACTATACTCATTCAAGTGGTACCGGCAACCACGATATGGTGGGAGAAACCCTGGTCGAATAGCATAACCACTTGTAGGAACATGGCAACTTGTTCCTCAATTGAGCAATTAATTGTGTCTTTAAGCAACCTTCTTGTTCGAAGCAATGTGCACAAGTGGAAAAAGGGGGCTCTTCTCATTCGAAGTTGTTCTACACAGTGCCTATCATCATTGTGAAAAATGAACCTAAGGTTTGCCATCCTGATTTTGTCTCTTTCGGCTAAGGGACCATATGTGATGGGTGGTGTACGACCAGCACGCCTATACACAAATAAGGTGTACGCACATATGGTAGCAACTAGTCCAGCTGCATCACTAATGATTTTACAGCGCTTGACAGAAAAATCGTCCATCTAAAAATGCACACAAACAGTAAATTGCATTACTAATTATTTTACTAGAACGTAGGTTTTTGTTAATCACAATATTATACTTGGCAAAGTAATGGAGGATGCGTAGGATTTACCGTTTCCGAAGCAAAGATTGAGGGCTTGTGTGGTTCTTGCAGGCAGTAGATCAAATCTCAGCAATGGGAGAAATATGTTCAAGCTACATCACATTGCACATAAGGAAAAAATGCAATTGACAAAAAATGCAATTAACATTCGGCCGAATCCCAGCGAGAGAGGGCGTCGGCGTGGCCCGCGAGGGAAAAATCCCCCTCGGCCGGATCCCTCCGCCCTGCTCTCTTTTTTCTTGCTGCCTTCGGCCGAAGCCGCTTCATCTCCTTCCCCCGTCTCCCTTTTCTCAGCGCCTCCCACCGGTCCGGCTCTCCAACGTGCCGACTCCCAGCGCCTCCCCTCGGTGTTGCTCCCCGACCTGACTTCCCCACGCGCCACCGGTTCCAGCGGCGATGCGCCGCGCCGCCTGGGCCATCTTCGCCGCGCCAGGCTGCCGGCCGCCCCCGCCTTGCTGCTCCGCTCCGCACGGTGAACCACGGCCGAATCCGTGGCCTAGGACCCGGATCCGGCCGAGGGGGAACCCCGCGTGGCGCCTCCACGAGCCGCGGCCGCCGCCTCCCGAAGGACCTCGCCCGCGTCCGCCGCCTCCCGAAGGACTTCGCCGGATCCGGAGGAGGGAGAGGGAGATCACCTGCTGCTGGATCCTTCGACGCGGAGGACGCGCAGAAGAGCAGATATCGCGAGGGGAGCGCTGAGAGGTAACCCTAGCCCGCCTTGCCCGACTCCCTCCGTCCTGGACTGACAGCTTCGGTGGAAATGAGCTTCACTCCCGGTCCCGGATTCGGACCGTATGCGGGATGGGCGGATCCAGGCTTGCACAGTACATCCATCCAACCAAACATCTGAATTTTGTGCATAATACGGTGGAACTGGGATCCAGCTGTCCATATTCAGGCAACCAAACACACCCTTAGTGTTTGGTGTGCACTGGCCGTGTTTTACAGGTGGTGCACAGGATCAAGGAAGACGTAGATATGTGGTTCATGACCTTTGACGGAGTCGAACCAACTTGACTTGTTTCGAGCAGCACATGGTGGCGCAGTCGTTGTCCTGTTTGTTCTTGTAATACATAAAACCAGCACTTCCATGGAAGAAGGGAGTTAGGGAGGAGATAAACACATCACACACGCATCAAGGATCCAGGCCGTCCACAAGGAGGAGCTCGCAACGGCCGCAGCCAAATCACCTTGATTATGCTCATACACGCACGCAGAGGAAGAAGTTTGCAAGAGACGTATCGAATAACATCATGAACAACATATACGGCGTCTGCCTGCCCTCCCAATGGGCTACACGATTCTGACACTTTGAGGTTGTCGTTTTTGACATCTCAATAATGCACAGTACC
Organism: Dendrocalamus latiflorus; assembly: GCA_017311315.1. Lineage (NCBI taxonomy): Eukaryota > Viridiplantae > Streptophyta > Magnoliopsida > Poales > Poaceae > Dendrocalamus > Dendrocalamus latiflorus. The sequence goes on from CM029613.1 coordinate 10,986,619, forward strand.
ACTTTTCCTAATTATACTTTAGCAAAAATTATTAAAAAATGATGATTTAAAAATATTTCTGATGACAAATGTACTAATATTTTTTATGTGATATAAACATAAAGACTTACATGTACGTTAATAGTCAATATTTTGGAAGGTCGACTGCACACATTCTATGGCATCTATGTGAGAAGGGAGGAGTTATCATGGCTAGGTATATGTAGCTTGATAAGTGCTCATTGAACCATATCACACTTAGAGCATCTTCAAGAGATGCCCAATAAATTCACACCCTAAATCTCTTTTTACATATCCTAACCACGATATAAGGTCCCAAAATAATCATTCCCTCCAACAGATACCCTAAACCAGAAAAACAGTATTGGGAGCCTAGATCATCCTCTATAAGTAGAGAGCGAGAGTCAATTTTTTTGGTGTGTTCTATTTTTATGAATCTGTTGGAGCTACTTCTTACCCTTCAACTCTAAAATTTAAATATTAAGAGCCATATAGAGTATATCTTGGAGATGCTCTTAGGGAATCTACATTATAGGGATTATTAAATATAAATTAGCAAGGTTATTAGAATTGTAATCCTAAATTAGATAGGATGTTTTTCAGCAGGATCACAAATTGAGGTCTAATATCCTATCCAATTGTACCAAAAAAACATTTTTTAATCTACCTTGTATTTTAACACTTCTATATTTTTAAAACTATACTTTTAGAACTTTTTTTCAGAAATGTAATGCAAAGGAAAGATAATCTGTTATTTATGAAAATTTACATGGACATGAAGAAATAAAAACTAACAATTTTTAAAACTATACCTTGGCATGCAAATTACAAAACTAATGCAAAGGCAGCTAGCGCCGGACTTCCACGGCACGGCGGCCTGAGGTGCCGACGCCTCCGCTCCTTCCCACCGCGCGGGGCGCCTCCGGTCCGATGACCACGGACGCACATACGGGAGCCTCAACGCTCCACGAGGCTCTTGTCTCAAGGGCTCGGTCGATTCGTGTGCTTGTTGCTTGGCTCTGCGCAATCCTGGCCTGGGATGCGAAGAGCAGGTGTAGCCGCGCGCGCGAACTGCTTCCTAGGAGTTTGTTCCCTCTCACGAGGCGGACGAGGTATTGCGATTTCCCCTACATTGATTATTGAATACCAAGCGTTGTTTCCTCCTAAATTTGTCGAGAGGATGGTTATTGGATGATCCATGTCTGAACCAGTATTTATCAAGATGCTAGACGCTAATCAAATGGTAGACCTGTTATGAATATTGTGTGTATTGATATGAGACCCAAAGGGCCATATATATAGGATAGTACAAGAGATATAAGGAAACAAATAAGAGTCCTATTCTATCTCTAATACCTTATCTCTAATACCCTTAACACCCCCCACAAATGCAAGGCGTATGCAATAGCATTGCATTTGAAAAAGGGTTAATACTAAAACAAAAAAATATCCAACATCCGAGTCGTGATAAAGTCGTCGTTGCGTGCAGTCGTCGAATAAACTGTCAAATCAAGCCGAAGAGGAATAGATAGAAGCATGACGGCACAGATCGAAGCCTGAGACGGCAGCGGCGCAGTGCACAACAAGCGCAACGGAGGCGCAGTGCAGAAGAAGCGCGGCGGCGCAATGCACAAGAAGCGCAACAGAGGCGCGGTGCAAAAGAAACGCGGCGACGCAATGCACAATAAGCGCAACGGAGGCGCGGTGCAGAAGAAGCGCGGCGGCGCAATGCACAAGAAGCGCAACGGAGGCGCGGTGCAAAAGAAACGCGACGACGCAATGCACAATAAGCGCAACGGAGGCGCGGTGCAGAAGAAGCGCGGCGGCCTCATAGAGACTTCTACAATCTGCAGCGGCTCAAGGAAAAGAGCAGCGGCTGCTGCCATGCAAAGGAGAATTCCTACACTTCTATGACTGACAATAAATTTATGGACTCACACGGCTTAAGCGAACGAAAGATCAGAAACTACGGATTTTAGATGGACGCGACGGAAGACTCACGAAAAATAACTGAAGACTGACTAAAAGAAAACAGCCGCAAAAAATCCTTAAAATTACCCTCTCCCCCCTCCATCTCCCTCTTCACACCCGATCCCGCTCGCTCATCACGCCCGCGCGAGACACGGGAGGCGCAGAGGAGCGTGCGCGACGGTGGAGCGGGCGCGGCGAGTCGCCGAAGCAGAGAGGCGGGTGGAGTCGGCGGGGCCGACGGCGGCGGACCAGGAGCGGCCTCAGGCGGAGCCAACGGCGGCGGTTGGGCGCGGAGCCCAAGAGCCAGAGAGGCGGCACCGCACGGCGAGAGAGACGGCGGCCGGATCTGGAGCGACAGGGCGGCGATGAAGAGCGACGGAGGCGACCGGATCCGGCCCGAGCGGCGCAGCGGCGGACAGATCCGGCGCGAAGGCGGCCGGATCCAGGCGTGGTGAGGCCGAAGACGATCGGATCGGGCCCGGAGGTGGCCGGATCCATGCAGTGCCAGACCGGCGGCGGCCGGATCCGGAGGTGATGGAGACGGCCGGATCTGTGGCGGCGCAGCCGGGCGGAGTCCACGGCGGCAGCGGCGACGGATCGAGCCCTGGGTGGGCTCGGGGAACACGGAGCAGGCGACGACATCGGCGACCCGGTGCAGCGTGCGACGGTCGGCGACTTGAACGTGGGCTCGCCGGCGAGAAGCGGAAGGAGGTGGCCGCCCCCCGAGAGTGGAGCACATTCCTCCCGGGGGCGCGACGGCGGCGGCCGGCGGTGACCGGCGGCGGCCGGAGCGGAAGTAGATCGAGGTTAGGGTTTTAACCTAAGCTCTGATACCATGTTATGAATATTGTGTGTATTGATATGAGACCCAAAGGGCCATATATATAGGATAGTACAAGAGATATAAGGAAACAAATAAGAGTCCTATTCTATCTCTAATACCTTATCTCTAATACCCTTAACATAACGTCTAGCACCTAACTGCCGTCGTCTAGATGGACTAGACGGTCATCTAGATGAAAAAATCGGCTAGGCAGGTAAGTCGGGATGGTGGCGTCGCCTAGGCCGGCTAGGGGAAGCCTTGGGGAACAGAGGTCTGAACATATATGGCTTAACTTCACTGTATAATATATATTTCACAGTTACAACTTTTGGGTGTTACTAGATACATACATGGTCACATGGATGCAACGAAGGATGACACCAGTGTGGGATTTGGAATTATGGTGGAATACTTTCTTCCATTTGAATGTTGCCGGCAGCTATCCAAGTAGTTCAGGTATTGTGGGATTTTCTCAGTAGATTGAGTGTTTTCTTCATGTGTTAGCTCTAGGCACAGTAAGCATGTTTCTCGAGATAGGTATATTCATGTCCAGGAGAAACTTTCAGTATTGGAACTGCAGTGTTATGCTTGATCTGATGTGGTATACTGTGATGCTTTTTATTCAGGTGTGCACTATGCAATGGGCATTGGGAAGTCCGTCCTACCATATTATGATAGTGAGTTTCCAGGGGTAAAACGCCTTTTTTTTAGAACAGATGCCAAGACCATTGGTTTCATTAGTGGAATGAAACCACAACCTTCAATATTATAGTACACCAAAAGTAAAACAGGAGCACATATCTCAAAATGGATAGAATTACCGCATAAAAAAGAGAGCTCGATATTATTGATGCATTCTCATGTACCACGGAACTTCCTGACTTACATTGATATGAGCTTCTCTTTAATTTCCCAAAGCGGTAAAAAGGATGCCTGAATTGATGTTTATTCCTGTATCAATAATGTTTACCTATTATGAATATCCTACTGCCTTATACAGGAACCTGGTTCTGGTGGCGCTGAGCGGCCATAGCCAGCTAGCGGTGCAGCAGCAACCCCTCTTTGATTCAGCAGACACCTGAAGCGTGCCAATCTTCCAGTGACCGTTGTTATGTCCGCTAAAACTGCAAGCTTCTCAATGGGAGTCCACAACCGCTCTTCAAATCAATAAGTGAATCGGTGAGTCAAAGACTCAAAAGTAACTTGATAGAGAGGCAGCTTTCGTTCATTTCATGCTATATTTGACAGTATTAAGTAGAATACTCAACAAATAACTTCAGAAGTTATAAGACCACATATTAGTTCCGTCCTTTGTGATTGCTTATAAGCTGATGCACAACAAGTTAGAGAAACTAAGCTTCTTCGGTTCTGTTGTGACAAAATGATCCTCTGTTCTTTCAGACATGGTTTGTCTGAAAGATTCCTGTTCTGACAGAAGGATCAATTACACGCTCAAAGATACAGATGCACATCTATGATCTGTCACCTACGTGTAGATGTTCCTAACTAATGATAAGCCAGAATACTACGTGAAATTATATAGTATTGTGTTGGGAGATAACTTGTGAAAAGAACATATAGATGACATTTCCTTGTAATTGTACCTTAATATGGTATAAGAATGGATCTACTAAAAGCGTAATCTTTAGATATATTTAAAGGAATGTGCTTTTATGCTTTTCTCATCACTGATTTGTATAATTTTTAAAGCATGATAAATGGTAGATAGATGTTACTTACCTCTTCATATGATTTGAGATTAGTGTTACTCTTCTTAGAGAGGAAAGCTTAATTAAAAGGTCAAGAAGTTGTTTAGCTGATTATACCTGCAGCTGCTGCAGCACGTGGCCAAATGGTTTGCTGAATGTCGGACGCATCTATTTGTTCACCCCACATGCATACCTCACCACCAAGAACCAACTTCTGCTGTTCCGGGTTGTTGATATTTGTCAGTGGTTCATTCAGATAAAATCCCTCCCATTTGGCATCCAAGTGATCTAGGTACCACTTGTCCTGGTTGCTTACAATGCATCTCAGACCAGCAGAAACCACCTTCTCTGCAACTCCGCCTCCAAGCCTATTAATTTATGATAGAGAAAAACTATCACTTGTTAATTTCCGATAGCTGCACAAGCAGATGATCTGGCTGTACCTCTTAATTAGGAGAAACCACAATATGTAATATCACTGAACTTTTTCCTGTAATCCTGTTACCCGTTTTTTAAATTAACGTTTGTAGTCCCCTTGCTTTAAATGAAGCATTTCCTCTATTTATATTACATGCTGGACATTACTCAATACAGATATTACCATAGTTGTTTTTCTTTATGAATGGATGTGCACTCGTCCTAATAACTACACATACTGTAAGTTCAAATGAATACTATATTAGATTTGCCTGATAAGATCTAAATTGTCAGTTGTAATAGACTTGACGGTAGAACTTGGGCTCGTGTGCACGACTTTTTGTTATTATTTTTCTAACAAGGATACTGAAAAATGTCTTATATAATGGTGCCAACAGGCAATTAGGAAATACCAGTTATGCACCACAGTTTTGCGGTCCAACTTGTCTCCAAAGTTGTTAAATGTTTCTTCCCTACAGGCATGAGAAAGTGTTTGTTAACAGCTATTTAAATGATTTGGATATGCAAAAATCATACAAATCACTGTACCAGTTAATAATGTCATAGCCATGCGATATTGCTATCTTTTGAGCTTTCAGTACAAAATATCTGTATGCATCAGATTCATTCATACCATGTTGAATCAACCTGCAGACCAGGAGAAAGACTTCTGGTTGGATTAGATAACTGATATAAGTGGCACTCTGTACTGATTGCAATAAACATAAAGGTTTATCTGAAGTTATCATATTTTCTTTTTTTCTCTCTTATTCTAGATGAGTACATACCATGCTTTAATGCGTGGTGTGGTAGTCCAGCAACCTGAAATTCATAGTAAAGAATGAATATTGAATAGGTTCTAACATATATGTAGATTTGTTGCTCTGCAGAGTACAGACTTCTGCAAACTTACTTGTATTGACTTCATCACCTCCCAAATGGACAAACTTGAACTTAAAAACCTTGCTAAAATCTGAAATGACAACAAAAATTGATGCCACTATTACATGAGATCATTATGTTTTTTGTCCAATGTCTTCATTATTATTCAGGCCAATCAACCTTTTTTCTTGCTAAATTTAATATAAACTGCTAATTTCCTCTCTCTCTCTCTCTCTCTCTGAGGAAGGTGTAGTTAATATTTCAACGTCATAACTGAAGAATTGGTCTAAATCTAACATGATTTCTGTTGACAAACAGTGCATCACCTGAAAGAATTCCGTTGATTACTTGGAATGTAAAGTCACTGGTGACATCAAGTGGTTCTTTACAGCTAGCTGATGGCCACAAGGACGGATATCCAACACCCCTGAAACAAGACAAATTCACCAAAATTTGAACTCCTTTAAGGTATGCCTATTTTTATATCTATTTTTATTCTTTTATATGTAAGTTAAATTGTACTTTCTTAATTCAAATAATATATGGTGTGCAGAATCAAAGTCTTACCATGAGAGAGCATGGCCAGGGACATCAATCTCAGCCAAGACATTCACACCTCGTTTTTCAGCATACCTGCAAATTCTTGATAAGTCATCTTAACTAGGGTAAATCCAGCAGCATTGAGCACATCAGTCTAAGCAAAGGATGGTTGACATTTAGAGATTTGATGCTTATTTTTCTATTGAGTTTCCTTTGCATTCTTCATTAGAAGTTAATTTGAAATTTGGATGTTTTGCCAGCATACTCTTTAGTTTTTTTGGGTGAATACTCTTAGCTTTTGGTCCTGAGTAGTCTAGGTAATTGTAGGTGTCAAACTATAGAAATAGTTCCACTATGATGACAAAAGCAAAACTCACTGTACAATGTCGATAGCATCTTCCATTGTATATCTCTCTGAATAAGAGTATGCACCATTCCATAATTTTGGGTATGAAGGTATTTCAATAGGAAATGACTGCTCGTCCACAATATGCCAATGAAGAACATTCTGTGTGATGATAGAGTGAACAGATCATGTGATGTAACAAAAACTAATTTAAGGAATATACAACAAAGGAAAGGAGTAGCAGTTAGGATCAAGGAACTTGGTTGCACGTGCAAAGGTCAAACCTACCAGCTTACTGTAGGTCATTGAATCAATTACATTTTTTATTACTGGGACAGGAAGATAATGCCTTGATGTATCTGCAGCATACAGTGCACAAGTGAATATCCTTACTTCTCTTAAACAGTGTGAGAACAACAAATGAACTATCAGATCATAATTTTTACATGAAAAATACACGACGTTCTTAGACACATTATTTGTATAAGCGTATCGAATATATAGCATGTGTTAATCAATCTTAGAAATATTTGTAGTGGTGGTTGAGAAGACAATATAATATATAGACTGAATGATGTGAACAAATGGAAAATAGATGATGATGGAATGATAGATATGGTTGTATTTTTAAATTCAATAGGTGAAAAGGCTCATTTAGTTTTCATACTTATAAAACGGTCAATTATTGTGTTTGTATAGTTTTATTGTATTACTGTAGTGCGTCACAGTTGGTCTTATTTATGCTGTCAGCGATAGCAACTTGGTGGTGAAGCTATTCAAGTGACCTGTCATGTTCTAGTCATATCCCTTTATTTTTCTGGGAGGCGATATATGTCTGATTTATATGTAATACCCGTGGGAAAGAAAAAGGAAGGAAAGCAAACTAATTGCCGTCAGAACCCTAGAGGTTAATTTCGGACAGGGTAGTCCATTCACAGAGATACCTAACTGTCTGGGGGCCAGTCGGCACCTCTCACAACCATAAGGTCATCACTCGGTATAAACAAACTTGAGATATTTCCAAAAATTACCATAGCAACCGGCCAAATACCAAAACCCAAAAAATATCATTCGGCTGCTACAGTTGGGCTACTGTAAGGGACAGCCTGACCTCTCTGGATAACTCAGCCACCGAGCCACAGAGGACAGCAAAGCATCGAGAAAACGCCGCACAGCCACAAGCCAATTACCACACACAGCCAACCGAGCAAAGGACAGAGAGAACAAACATCACGGCTCTAGCAAGCCAATTCTCCCTCCAGTCTCATTCCCTAAACCCTCAAACCCTTTGATCACAGAGTATCAGCCACAACAGACAAGCACCAGGAAGCGCCAAACAGCAGTAGGAAAGCGGCAAGGGGCCAACCGGGCCAGCAAGCCGTAGTGAAGAAGACCACCACCAAGGCCAGCCTGCACGCCCACGATCAAGAAAGCGACCGTCGAGCACAAGTCGCCATCCTCGCCCAAAGCACTCAAATCAACCGGCAAAGGTAGCCCCCAATCACCCGTAACATTAGCATCAATTTTAATATTAAACCTTACATGGTCATACACAACAAGCCACCATTTGTTGTCAACTAGCACCACCGGGCAACCATGAAACCATCATAGAGGACACTAACCGAGGGTAGAGGAAGAGAGCAGAGGGAGCAGAGTGTACCGAGGAGGTGAGCCACTGTGGTGTAGGGAGGGCACCGCGTACCCGACGGCCATGGCATGCTCCCCCGGCACATGGCATGACCTCGAGCCCCGCCGGAGCCACCGAACAACCACCCTCGAGAAGATTCGAAAATCAAAAAGAGGCAAATCAAAACTCTAGTATCAAATTGAATAAATAGGGGGAAAGAGTAGAAGAGGCGAGTCAAGGGGAAAAGGAAGCACAAATCGGGGCTGACGGGCAAAGCCTCAAACCTAGGGTTACCAGTAGGGGCGGCGAGGAGCTCGGGCGGTGAGGACCTGAAGGCGGCGAGAGACCGGAGTAGTTGTAGTAGGGGGAAATCGTAGCAATCGCGGAGAAGATGGCCGAGGCGAGGCATCGGCGATGGGAGCGCCAGGAGGCGACGCGTAGCGGCGTAGCCACGGCACAGCCAAGCCAAGAGGAGGCGGCGCACAGAGGAGTCGGAGGCGGAGGTGCTAGGGCCGGGAGAGGCCGAGGCGGCGCAGCGCCGGAGAGCCGGAGGCGCGGCGCCGGGCTCGATCGGATCGGGAAAGGAGACAGCCAGGAAAGAGAGCAGAAGAAATGAGAGCATCGGCGGGGAGAAAAGAAAAAGAAAAAGAGAAGGAAAAGAAAAGAAGGGGAGGAAGGGAAAAGGGAAAAGAAAGAAGAAGAAAAAGAAGAAAGAAGAGGAGGAAAAAAAGAAGAAGAAAAGAAAAGAGGAGAAAAATGAAGGAAAAATGGTAGACGTGTAAATAAGATTTACCTGCGATTATAGACGACATCATTAAATTATGAGCGTTTGGGTACCGGGGCATCGGAAAGGTGTTCGGTGAGAAAGAGATTGTCGGTATCGGGTTTACACGTAGAAACATTGTCGATTGTCTATATGCATAGAATCGATGCTGTTTGCATGCTTGTGTGAATTACAATATTGAATTGAGTGTTCGGATAATGCTTCCAGGTGGAGGTTTTGGTTTGACGCTCCTCCACGCATCGTCCGCAAGGATAACCAGACAAGTGCATGGTAGAATAGTGAATTGTGATGAATGCCTGGTATTTGTTTTATGCCATAATTTATGCCGTGTTATGAAATGATATCCCGGCTTATCTGTTGATAGTGTTGTGATGAGTGATGCTTATGATTTGAAAAATGTTACATTTGCATTGCACCATGAGCATCATGAAAGTCCTACGACAGTAGGCGTCCCACGCGGTGAGAATGACAGGACCTACTTCGGTTGGCACCTCCAGGGATGGAGGCAGAGGGGTTTCACCGACGAGTGAAACAACTCCACTATACCGATATAAGCAGCATATAGCGGTGCATTATGCAATGCATTCATAGACCTACGACGGTAGGCCTCCCACGACGGTGGGGAAATCGAGACCTACTTCGGTAGGTACCTCCAAGGATGGAGGCAGAGGGGTTTCATCGACGGGTGAACCAACTCCACTATACCGGTATAAGCTGCATACAGAAGTGCATTGTATCGCATTGCATTTGCAGGGAATGAACAAGTGACAGGGAGGAAACCCAGAGATTCTGGGTTATAGTTCATAAATGTGATTTGGATACTGTACCAACGACATAGAATTGATTTACAGTTTCCAGCTACAGATTGGATTTACAATTTACAGTTACAGATTTAATTTACAGTTATAAAGTTGATTTACAGCTTACGATTCATGAAATCAGTTGAGTGCTAAAGTGATGTCACTGTTTTATCATGTACTTGCTGAGTCTTCGGACTCACCCTTGGTTTATCGTTGTTTTTTTAATAATCTATTGAAGGAGACATGCATGGGCGGGAATAGCACAATTGTTTCACGTGCAACAGTAATTCACATATTATCTATAGTTGACATATTTAGCCTTGGATGATCTGAGTACCTTTTTGGTAATTAGCAAATTTATACCTCTGCTGCGCTTAGTGTCAAGCGTATCGATTTTTGTCGTTTGGTTGGTATTTAAATAAAAGAATTGCTTCACAATACCAACGGCAAAAGTTGAAGTTGGTAACATTATAGAGTAGGCGGTACCACTTTGGACTCAGGAAGGGGCGGGGTGTTACATTATAAAAGAACAGAAAAAAAACAGTTGATGTTTAACGGAAGTGGAGCTACATTGATGATCTGGAATTAGCTCTTAGGAGTACGCTTTAGAATCTATATTACCCTGAATACAATTACTGTTAATAAAATGAAGGCAAACTTCAGACTATATCTTACCAATTAGAAGACCTCGATAAGGAAATCTCGGCATGTCCATGATGGTCCAAGGAGCTGAATGAAGTTCAATAAGCCTCAAACTGAAATCAAAGTTACACAGCTGGCTAAATGTCTGCAGTGATACAAAACTGGTTGTCAGATTATCTGGGAGTAAAAATGCTGTCTGAATTTTATGTATGGTCATGCATAGGTATAAGTGGATATATCTTGTGAAGTTACCTCCAAAGCATGAAGCGCTCCAAAAACTGTTTGAGTCTGCAAAATATAGTGAGATGATATTAATCATGTGTCGCGGACTCGCAATCTATATAGTGGATAAGGTATTGCAGTGACCTGCACCAAGAATGATTACTGTGATTGCTGCCAAATTTTCCTCTTCAGACATGTCGTAAAAAAGCAAACAGATTACTGCATATTTTTATTTTGTAATTTAAGTATACGGCATTGTTCCATGCATATTACACAGTTATTCTTGTTTACAAAAGTTAATGCCTAATTCATATATCAGGGGTCCATCTGGCAGATTTCTATGTTAACCAGCACTCCAGGGACAGACAGTCAATAGAGTGAGGTGCAGGTGGTAGGGCAGCTACACGTGTGGAGGAGATGCTAAAAACAGATCTGGTTACAGTATCAAGCACACTAAATATTCAATTAAGTATTTTGTTTTATCTGATTATCTACATTGAATATAATTGTACATTCTTCTAAAACAGAAAGAAATGCAAGTAACCATTATTGTAAGGCATGACCTCAGAATTGTATATTTGTGAGGCAATTTCTGTGTCATCATCTAAATGCAGTCTTAATTAAACTCCGCATGTGACATGAACATGTTGTTAGTTATCTGTAATGTAGGGATTCATTCTTTTTCATGCATTCATAAATAAAAAAAATATCTAATCAAGAGTTTAACATCTTATGCCATCTTTCCATTGTCGCATAGGCATCGAGCACAGCTTTTTTACTAACCTCAATTTGGGCATACAATGGATTTCCAGTTTCAGGCACAGACAATTTGTATGATTCATCCACCCCGAAGTTGAGCTGCAGAAGACCAATCAGCAAAATGCAGAGCACAAAAAGAACGAAGCATCGCCAAGCAATCCTGCAGCACATCAGACGTACCTCATCGTCCGGGGAATGGACAACTACATTCACACCAGTAAGCACGGGCAAGCTCTGGTAACTACCATTGATGACATGATCCAGCTCTATGACTGCCACCATCCTCTGGAAGGCGTCCTTCAGGATGGCCTTCCCATCGGAGTACTTGCTCCCGTCCGTCGACATCTTGAGATCCTTGGCGACGTAGAGCGTCTTCGCCCCTTGGCTCACCGACTTCGGCATTGGCCACAGGTCGACTTGCCCACCGGCGGCTGCGCAGGACCCGATCACCACGAGCACCAGCAGCAGCCTCAAAGCTGCCGGCGCCATCGTCATCCCTGCAAGCTGCAGAACAGGCCGGTATGGTGCCATCTTCTCTGCAGCGCTCACAGCTATATAAGACTAAGTAGGCAAGGAATGAATCGAGATTGATGATTGAGAGTGACAAGGATCCCACACCTACTGAATGCAGGCTGCAGAAGCTATACCTGCTGAGCGCTACATCCTACATCCGTAGCGTTGGAGGGAAGGCGTCCTTTGGCGCTGTGTGGGTGGGAAGTGGAGTGCTGAAAATAATGCGCGCCAACGAAGGCAAGAAAAGATTCCCGCTTTACCGCCCCTTTACTTCTGCCTTCCCAACTTTTGGAAGAAAAAACAACAAGACGATGATAACCATGTTCCTACACAAACACAAATGTACTCATGAGCATGTGATGGTAAATGGAGAGATCTGAGCTGGTACGTGGAGTGTGGGGGTAAGGTAGAAATGGCATGTGGGTGATGGGGCTTGTTTTTGGTGACTCAAGCAGGACAGGATGCTAAACATCGTTCACTTTGGGGAATTCGGATGACCTTTGCTGAAAGAAAGGGTAAGAAGAAGAGTGAAAGGAAGATAGAAGGTCCCGGTGCCAAGGTCAGGTTGGTAAAGTAGCTTACTGCCAAATGCCAATGCGTGTAGCTCCAAATACTAATTCTTTACGATAACAACATCTCCTAAGATTTGTGTGTACTTAAGAGTTGGGTAGATCGTAGATAGATATACCGATCTGATAAAAGTCTGAGATATCATAGGAACTGTAAGAAGCAATTCTTAAGGACGACAGTATCCAGGGAGTAGGATTTTGTTGCTGGAGATTTTGGCAGGCTTCTGCTTGCTCATCTTTGGCGTGAGCTGGCAATGGTGTGCCGCGGTAGTAAATGTTAGTACCGCTGTACCTGAAGGGGTTGGTATCTGTTGAAGTAATTTGGTTTGGTGGCTCACATGTAGTTGTCCTTTTCTCCCTTGTTCCAGTGTCTACCGACACGTGATGGTCCTTGGGCTCATGACTCGTTGGTCCGCCTCGGATTATGTTATTTTGGTTTTGCCTAACTCTCAAGAACCAAGACAAGAAGAAAGGATTTTGTTTGGCCTTAGCGTGTGTAGCTGCCATGGTTTTTTTTGCCGAAAACCGGCCGGTAACCGGTATTATTGGCTTAACAGGTGACCCTTAATAAAAATCTAAATCGACTCTGAAAAATTCGTTTTGCATAAATTTTGTCACATTTAGAAGGAATTTTTGCTGAAATTTGTTTTAAAATTTTTGGCCGATATTTTCGCCGATAATCGGTGGGTATGAATTTAAATTTCAAATTTCGTTTGAATTTTTCGTAACGAATTTCTTAAAAAAAACAAAAACAGTAGTCCATGAAATGGTAGCACTACAGTAGTCCAGGCTCATTTCCGTTTCTTGCAGCTGCAGCGCGCGAGGACCAAGGCGAGATCTTAACGCACTCCCAAAGAACAATACCCACGTAATTCCCTTGCATTTCTCAAGGCATCGACTATTGGATGAGCGAAGCGAGCCATGGAAGCGTGCATTTGTGCTACCAGTTGATTAGTGACTGCGATGCATTCATTAGATGCCATTCTGAGCTAATCGATTTATATGACCTGATGGTGGTACAGAGCTGCCGAGTTATTATCCGATTTATATGTTGCCTGCGTCCGCCATGTGCAGCTGCAACTCGTAATAATCAAGACTGTCAGACCTTATCCGATCTCTCCATTTTACTCTTTTTACCCACGTTTGCTCGTCACGTTTGACTCTGTTAGAAATACCAAGTGAAAACATTTTTTTTTCTATACAAAATGGCTAAAATACCCTTCATAACTATTCAAATTGACCGTGAACCCACTAAAAAAAGGTAAAATAGAAAATAATACATTAGAAAAAGTGAAGCGATAAGTATTTGTGAATAAATAAAATGACAAAAGTGACGTGTAACGCGAACGGAGGGAGTAAAACAAATGATGTACTACAATTTAATTCTTAATCACAATGTTTCATTGGGTAGGTTCTTTTCAGACGTGGCTTATGATTAGCCCCGCTCGTTTTGGCTTTAGCTTCTGGCTTATTTTTCACTATTTATAAATTTAGTCTTTTTCTGAACTTTTGGCTTTTTTGAGCTTTTTTGCCGGTTCTTTTTTCCCGTATTTGTTTGCATTATACGTGATGGGCTAATATGTTTTTTCTATTTTTAATTTTTTTTTAAATTTAATTATGCTAAATAAGCATCTGTCAGTTACAGTGTTGTTTCAGCCAGCTACAGTGCTTTTCAGGCATAAGCCACAAAAAAATAAGCCATTTTGACCACAGCCTTTAGCCCTACGAACTGAATGTCGATAAACAGTTTCGACAAGATTGTTCCGATAAACAATTTTAAAAAGACGGCAAAAAAATGTTTTATTTATTTATTCGAGAAAATCATAAATTATAAGTTGAAAAGAACTTGATTATATTCTTTCCCAATGCTTTTACAGTATAAATTTAGAAAAGTCACAGTTTGCCTTTGTGCTAGTGGCTACTGGCTCGATTTTCAGCCAAGGCTATCGGAGTAAGCTTTTTCCCATCAGCTGGAGAGAGAGAGAGAGAGAGAGAGAGAGAGAGAGAGAGAGAGAGAGAGAGAGAGAGAGAGAGAGAGAGAGAGAGAGAGAAGATGCTTGGGCTTTTTCGATGGGCATGATTTTCCTCGCATCTAAGTTTCTGGACCACGATTTGCCTATTCTCCACTTTGATGGCCCATGATCGACTTACATCATTTGGTCTGCAGATTGTCCCTTTTTATTCAGATCTTAGACCACTGGCGGCACTAACTAATTCTTCAGCCGTATTTGCCCCAAAAATCATCTTTTTAATATGAAAGTGTATAGGGCCCATACTGGGGTAATTTGGGGCCAAATTTCTCTTCGTGTTTACTTAGGGCAATACAGAGCTACGGTGGCACAATACTATCCAACAACGAACAGGGAGAGCATAATCAGATCTCGGAAAGGACAAAAATGGAGATGCGTAGGTCATTTTGCTGTGGCTGTGAGTTAAACGGGTGCTTGGTCCCCAAAAAAAAGCCATCAGCGTGAAGATGTGAACTAGGAGTGCTACGTCCTACCAGGAGAATCAGGCATGTTCTTTTTTACAGCGACTTATGGCTTTTAGCTAGGGCATATGGTTTAGGGTTGTTCGTGTGAGAGACTACAGAGTAACTGAAACTCGCGTACGGTTTTTGCCGATATAAATGAAGTTAGTATAATATGTACTACAATTAATTAGTAGACCCTATCTTGAGAAGACACTCCGTTTAAAAACTAGTTATTGTAGAAAAGCCAAAAGCTGAAAAAGAACAGACCCATCGGCCACTTCGTTCCATCTTTGAGTTTTTGGATAGTCGGCGGTGCCATAAACTCGATGACCAGCACCGCAGATTTTGCCGAAACTACAAGAAAGTACAATATCCTTAATGTCAAATTGGTTGCTCGCTTAATCCGTGGCTATAGTGATAAGGCGAATCAAAGGGGTAAGAAAATAAGGGTCCTGGTACTACCAGGTGCGAAGAACCCCGAAGGTAGCTAGCACCAAAAAGTCACTCAACCGTTAAGCGACACGTGACTAAGTCGTCTAACCGTTAGGTAACAAGTGCCTGTTGTCCAACCGTTGGGCAATTAGACCCATTGTCGTTTATCCTGGTTGAGCGACCAACCTAAGTCGCCCAATGGTTGAGTGATTTAAAAAATAATATAATTATTGTATTAATCCGATGAAATTAATTGTGGAGTAAAAATCAAATTTTGTAAGTAATATATTTAGCAAATCTTGTTTGTAAGTTGTTTTTTAAATAAAAGGGCTGACAATGTCGGTTGATCCGTTTGTGATTTTCGTAGATTGTGAATGGTACAAAATATGCTAAACTTGCAATAACATTTTGCGATCGTCATATGTTGTTGTAGTGCGATAAATTTTCTGAAGAATTTTGTGAGGGCGATTGAGGTAGCAGCGATTCATAAGTAGGAAGGTAAGTGACATTGCGATGCAATAGAGAATTCATATACGGAGGAAGACAAAGCAAAATACGTTTAGTACATAAAGCAGGAGGAAGACCCACTATTCGCCACCAGCTACCACACCTGCAACACCTTCTCCATCGTCACCATGTCCCACCCCCGGTTGGTGCCCGCCCGTATGGCCCCACTTGGTCTTCCTCAGACGGGGTGTCGACACCCCGATAGGGTGAGACGATTAGGAGCCCTCTTGGTACCGATTCTTTTCCCGTAATTACTACACGCGTAATGATTTACTTATAGATATAACAGAAAGTAAATCTTAAATAATAATTAAATGAATTATGTTAAGTTGTTTATGTGGGATCCTTGAATTTTATTTTAGTTATTTGCGGATTTTTACAACTCAAATGTTACTTAAATCATCACGTACAATTTTAATCGCCACGCATAATCTTAAATCGTCACGTACTATTTTAAATCGGTGCGTGATATTCTAATCATCACGAATAGTTTTAAATCTTTTCATGGCTATTAATTATTGTAATAATTAAGAATACTTATTAGGGGGTTTCTACAATTTATAAGCAACTAACAAAATTAACTGGGTCTTCAAATGCACAACAGAACGATCTAAATGGCAACACAACTATTAACAACTAAATTGGTGTTAGTTTTCTGAACTACACATATAATAATTTTAGTTGCTATCCTACCATGTTTCACAAATAAATGTACAAAAATGTAGGAAACTCACCATCGTCGATACGCAGATCTCTCCTCCTCTCTTCCCCCTCCCTCTCCTCTCATCTCCTCTTCTCTCCTTTTCTTTCTTCCTCTTCTTCTCCTCTCCTCTCTTTTTTTTCTCCCCTTCTCCCCCTTCCTTTCTTTCTCTTCGGCGAAATTAGAGCACAGTGCTCGGTCGGCCGCGCAGCACTTCGAGTAATACCCCTTAGTCGCCCAACCATTGGCGACTAGGGGGTCTAGTTGTCCAACCATTGGACGATAGGCCCTAGTCGCCCAACAGATGGGCAACTTGGTCACGTACCGTCCAATGGTTGAGTCGCCCAACTGTGAAGTGACATATGGTCAAAACTATAAAAAAAAATAAAGAATAGGTATAATATTGTAATTTAAAATAAAAAATTGATTATTTAAAAAAATCCTTGCAGTGGTAAGGTGACCACACTTCACCAAGCAAGGGCCCTCTTATTTTTCAACTTCTAAAAGTTACTTTTTAGTTTTTTTACAGTAACTAGCTTTCGAACAGAGTGGCTTTTTAATGTAGGGTCTACAAGTTAATTATAATACAAATTATAGCGACTTCATTTATATCGGCCAAAACCACGTTGGAACACGTTGGCTTCTAGCTTCTAGAAATCAAAAGCCGGTTGGAATACGTTGGCTTCTAGCTTCTAGAAATCAAAAGCCGGTTGGAATACATTGGCTTATTAACTTGCCTTTTTTTCTTTTATTTTCCTTTTTTCTTTTTCCTTTTTGCTTTACATTATCTGTGAAGATATAGCCGTGTTTTTTATTTTTTTTTATTTTTTTCTTATTTTCTTTTAATTGAATACATCAGAAGAAAAGTAATAGGCACTACAGTATCATTTTAGTTAAAAGCTATAGTACTTTGAAACAGAGCCCAAATAGGCTCAGTTTTATTGAATACAACGCAAGTAAGCTACATGGCCAATTTATTGACCAAATGGGTTAGCTCAAACCATTTTTTTATCTACATGACCCACTTATATAAGTTTAAGCCATATTTGGAATGAAGGGATTTCATAGAAAACAGTTAAATTTTGAAGGAATCTGAGAAAATTTCCATGTTTCAAGCAATGTCTTTAAGGACATACATAACCAGCTTTCAGTTCTTCAAGGACCTACTGTGCAATTTTCTTGATTTCACGCAAGCTTAAAAAGCCATGAATGAGAAAGTGCGTGCCTCCAAATAGCAAATACTCCCTCGCAACACAAAAAACCTCAGCTGTGCGAGTTCAAACAAAACTACCAAGATTTCGATCGAACGGTTCACGATTAGATGTTTACACTCCACTGCTCAATGGAAGCTATATGATTCAAGATTCAAGTCATTCAACTACCAAGGCATCGACCGATCCATGGTCACGTAGGTACTTATGTCACATGTGAAACCAATCGAATCATTCCAAGGGGTGAGTTCTGCCATTCAAGGCTGGACACTGGACAGGGACATCATCAAAGAGACAAAGACCCGCCAGGTTTGACTCAGCAAGTGTAGCAACTTCACATCCCCGGCTTCAGATAGGTAACAGTATCAGTGAGACAGTGAGCTCGTCTCGGCTTCATGTAGACAAAAAAGGAAAGAAAAACTAGCTAACGATGTAC
Organism: Dendrocalamus latiflorus; assembly: GCA_017311315.1. Taxonomy (NCBI): domain Eukaryota; kingdom Viridiplantae; phylum Streptophyta; class Magnoliopsida; order Poales; family Poaceae; genus Dendrocalamus; species Dendrocalamus latiflorus. The sequence continues at coordinate 11,004,982 of CM029613.1, forward strand.
CATTCTTCACTAGCTCTCTCCCACTTTCTCTCTTTCTCCTTCTCTCTTTCACTCATCGGTGGAGCACCACGAGGACAGTGGCCAGTGGCGAATCTAGAATGAAAAATTAGGGTGGGCTAAAAAAATATACATTTTTTTACCAGGTCATAAGCTTTTCCTAAAATTATTGGTCCTACACCTCGAATGACTAAACTAATTTGTAAGAAATATAATTTTGTATCCTTGTGCAATCAAATTCATAGTTTTATACATAAATAAAAGTAAAGAAAAAAGAGAGATACAATGGAGGTACCTCGCCAATGCAAGTGAATCCCTAAAACATGTAAATATGGTTCCGGTTAGTAACAATCTATACATCAAAATTAAAAAAATTAGTAATACAATAGCAAATTGTATTTAATTACTTAAATGATCATGAACATTTAAAATAAATGGGCAATGAGTTTGAGTTATAAACCTAAAAATTGGTTCGGCCATACGGGGAATCTAAGAATAGTATCACTGTATCAAGCCAATAGCAGCAGCCAGTGCCCAGCGGCAGCTTCACGCGAATCACGATTCATGCCTTCTGCCCAGTGGATTGCTTGTCTGCTTTTGCCTTCACTTAACATCTTAATCCCAGCGCAGCTGCAGCCGCAGAGCGTCCGCGGTCCGCCCTCGCTTGCCCCTCGGCCTCGGGCCTCCATTCTCCAGTCTAGCCTGCCGGCGACCCGCGACGCGGCCCTCCCCGGCACCCCGGCAGCCGGCGACCCGCGACGCGGCCCTCCCCGGCACCCCGGCAGCCGGCGCGACCCAGCCTCCGGTCTCCCCTTCTCAGGCCTCCCCGCCTCGGCGCCTCTGGCTCCGGCCTCCCGCCTCCAGATCTCGTTGCGGGCTTTAAACCTTAAGCACGGCCACACGGGTGAGCAACCTCAGTCCCCACTCCTCACTGCCTTCGTGCCGATTGGGGATTTGGGGGAACGCTGAACGGGGAAGGAAATGGATTGGGGATTTCGGATTTGGGGAATTTTCGGACACGGGAACAGGCCAACTGGGTATGGACCGGTGGGGATGTGGCGGTGGGCCGGTGGGCGGACCATGAACGTGAATTGGGTCTGGCTTCGCTGCTTCTTCGGCCTTGTTTCTTCATCTTCTTGTTTGCAGTCTTTGCCGGCTTGCAGGTTTGCAGCATGGTTGGCAGGTCACAACAGCAGGGAGCCAGTAGCGCCGACCGCCGGGGGAGCCAGGAGCCTAGGAGGGGGGTCGATCAACCGTGGAGGGTAGGCTTCAGCCTGATGAAGCCTACCCGGTGGATTCGCCACTGACAGTGGCGGAGGTCTACCAACGGGAGTGTCGTTGTTGCTAACAACGGGTCCACCGTGCGCCCCAGTTATAGAAGGAGGACGGGGAGACGGTGACCAGGCGGTGGGCGGTGGAGGAGGGTGGCGAGCGGTGCCAAAGGGTACCACGGTAAGGCGGTGGCGCAATGAATTTTAGGTTAGGCGTGGTAGGGACGACAAGGGCGGGGGAGCCAGGGAGGCAGCGGTGCCTGAGGCGGTGGGGTCGCCACCGGCCACCGGTGGTGAAGGAGGGGCGGGAGAGGCAGAGAGGAGCGCGGAGCTACGGCCGAAGCTGGAAAGAAGGCCGGGAGGGTGGCGGGCATGAAGAAGAGAGAGGGAGGGCGACGGGCGCTGAAGGAGGCAGGTGGAGGTATGTCGTTGCATGTGTAGCATCCCCCAAAAAAGAACTCGATCCTAGCCATCCATCTAACATGCAACGGCGGCTACAAACTTGGGAATTATGACACAAAATTTCTTATACAACTACACTATAGGTCATGGATGTTGATTCTGAAACAAATGGACAGGATTGTGCAATATTTTAATCTAGTGTAAATCCTAGCAGGAAAAGCTTAATGCTTCTGAAGGATCATGTGAGAAGGTTAGGTTTTTATTATGATGAACCATTGCCAAATTGGAGGATTTGAGATTTAGATTTTGCAACTTTGTAGTTTTTCAGAATCTGGATCAAACCGGCTACCGGCTAAAGGAGACGGTCTAGCTGGTAGCCACCAGCGGTCAAACCGGTAGGGCTAGCGATCTGACTGGCCAGATGAGTTGCTTCAACAAAAAATTAGAATTTTGAGAAATTTGGTCATGGGCTGATTTGAATAGTATTTGGTCAGTGCATATGTATTGTATGAAGTATGTTTTAACTAACGTGGGTTAAGTTGTGAAATACTTATGACCACAAATGATTTCTTGGTCTTTGAATGTGCAAGGAGGCTTACAGTCGACCATAGTCAATAGCAAGGATTGGGGCTATGCTCATTGAGGAGCTGAGGCGTAGAACGATCAACGATACCAGATAATATGGCTGAACTCAAGCATGGCTTAAGGAAGGCGAAAAATATTGAAGGGAAGGTTTAACCGACGGGTGCACCATGTGGCTGAAACTAGAACAGGAGAGACTTGTCAATGCGTGGCATACCAATGGTACACCTACATGTGGCAAGTATGACGATTGCTTACAAAAGAAGATAAAGTCCTAGTCAAGGAAGAGTATTTTGGTAAGTTGACTAAAATACCATAAACTTCCTTAGATCGAAACCATGGTGCTTGAGCGGTGTTTGGGAAAGTGATTTAGATAAAGGAGAAACCAAGAATATTAAATTAGATCAAAGGCTAAGGTGAGTGTAAAGAACAGAGATCTAGAATTTAATCCCCTAATGTATTCTAAGGACCAACCACATAAGCTTGTGAGGATAGTTTAGTGGCAAGTTTGAAGTTAAATCCTTTGAGCTATCCAAGATTGTGTTTAGGTTAGCTGGTTTTGCCCAAACCCCTTCTAACAAGTCAGGTTCTTCTACTTCAGCAGGTTAGACCCCCTCAAATGGTCAAGTATCATTGCACCTTTTGTAAGAAGGATGGACATATTATTGAGTTCTGTTTCTGTAGAGTCAAGGTGGAGAAAAAAGAATGCGTGCTTTGAGGTCCATTAGAGAAGTTCCTACACCTGTAAGTGTCTCTAGAGTCAGGTCTCCTGTCTTTCCTTTCAGGAATAGGTCTAGGCTTGTAGATGACTTCTTTGACTTTTTTGGTGGTTCTAGGCAATGCTTTGGGTTAGGATATCGTAAGGGTAAATCATGGGTAGCGTCTAGATAGGGAGAGTATCGGCCTTTTTTGTAGGCCGATTTGGAGAGGTCTAGGTAGTTCTCATGTATATTCTCATGATTTTCATACTAACCATTTTATCCCTACTTCTACTATGTTCTTAGACATTGTGTGGCTCAGTACTAGATTCCCAAGTCTTTTATTTCTAACCCTAGTACTGATGCATCAATGTTTCCTACTTATGTCCTATAGATCCATCGAGTGAGGAAGGAGGACGTGTGGCTCGTTGACTCTGAGTGTCCTCGACACATGACCGAAAATTCTCGATGGTTCTTCTCTCTCACTCGTGCATCTGGCAATGAGTCAATCACGTTTGGGGATGCTTATACTGGGACTTTGACAGCAAAGAGCATTGTGCACATCAACAACAAATTCATGCTCAAGGATGTCACTTTGGTAAGTAAACTGAGGTTTAATCTGCTATTTGTTTTCTAACTTTTTGATGAGGGTCTAGAAGTGATATTCAAGAGTAATGAGTGTAGAGTTCTAAATTTCTCAGATGAGTTTGTCTTTGGGATATCTAGGATTAAGAGGTTATTTAGTGCTGATTCCAGTATCTTTTTTATTTCTGGCCTAGGTGTCTTGTGGCTTCTAATTCTCATGATCTAGTATTGTGGTATCGTAGGATTAGACATATAGGCTTTGATCACTTGACTAGAGTTAGTAGCAAGGACCTTATTAGAGGATTGCCTAGGCTTACTAATTGCAAGGTGCTAGTTTGCACACCCTGTAGACACAATAAGATAGTTTTTGCTTCTCATCCCCTCTTACCTTAGTGATGACTGAGGGATCTGGACAGCTCTTGTATTTAGACATAGTTGGTCCGTCTAGAGTCCAGTCTATATGAGGGAAGTGGTATGTGCTTGTCATCATAGATGGTTTCTCTATATATCTTGGTGTATTTTTTTGCTTCTAAGGATGAGGCCTTTACCTACTTAGGAGAGTTGGCCCTTAGAATAGCTGTTGATTTCCTAGGAGCCTTGAGAGTCATTAGAAGTGATATGGCACTGAATTTAAGAACTCATTGTTTGCCACCTTCTATACTGAGTGAGGTTTAGAACACCAGTTCTCTTCGTTTAGAGTATCCCAGCTGAATGGAGCTGTAGAAAGGAAGAATATGACTCTTGTAGAGATGGTAGGACAATGCTACGTGAGCATAGCACCCCTAGAAAGTTTTAAGCTGAGGTGATTTCTATTGCTTGCTATGTGTTCAATAGGATTTACTTTAGATCCATAGGCAAGACTTCTTTGAGTTAAGATTTGATCATAGCCTAACATCTCTTATTTTAAGATATTTGATTGCAAGTACTTCATTGTTAAACATGGCAACTTGGATAAATTTGAACTAGATGTCATGATGGTATTTTTTTGGAAATCCTATTTATTTGGATACTAACAAAATTATTGAGACTTATGAAGTCACTTTTAATGAGGCTAGTCTTGGTATTAGACCTGATAGTGTAGGTACATAGGTACACGATGATCAGGAGAGTATCTTCATCGGCAATGACCCTATCTTAGAGGATGAGGACACGATCTCTCCTCTAGTTACTCCTTAGTTGGAGAGTCTATTTCCACTACTCCAGCTTTAGTAGAGCAGTCTCCTCCCACCTTCACTATTGCTTCGAGTAGCTCTGCTCCTACCTCCACAACCGATAAGGTAGAGGCTACGTCTACACCAGGACATCTGCTTTACAATCAGTGATGACACCCTTAGGAGCAGATGATTGGATATCTTCATAAGCGAGTTACTTGCTCTAGGTTTATCTTTCTAAATTCTCATGCACATTCTTCTTTTGTTGTGTATTTTGAGCTCCAAGATGTCACTCATACTTTATCTGATTTCTCTTGGATCAATGTTATGCATGAAGTGCTTGAAAACTTTAAAAGAAATCAAGTCTGAACATTAGTTAAACCTCCTCCTAATCATAATATAATTGGTACAAAATGAGTTTTCAAAAATAAGCAAAGTGTGGATTGATAGTTCACAATAAGACTAGGCTTGTAGCTCAAGGTATTTCTCAAGTAAAGGGCTTAGATTTTGATGGGACCTTTGCACCTGTATCTAATTAGAAGTCATTTGAATATTTCTAACATTCACGGCATCTAAGGGTTTTAAATTATTTCAATAGATGTCAAAAATATTTTTCTAAATAATTTCATAGAAGAAGAGATTTATGTCAAGCAACCTCTTAATTTTGAAAATCTCAAGTTTTCAAACCATGTGTGTAAGCTCTTTGAAGACTTGTATAGATTAAGCAAGCCCCTAAAGTTTGGTATGATAGGTTTAAGAGTTTTCTACTTAAGAATGATTTGAAAATGGGAATGGTAAATAAAATCTTGTTCACTTTTAGGCATGGCAGTGACTTCTTACTTGTTCATATTTATGTGGATAATATTATTTTCGATGGCTTTTCTCATGCTTTGGTACCCAGATTTTCACATTCTATGAGCTGGAAATTCGAAACGAGTATGATGGGCTAGCTAACTTTCTTTCTCGGTCTTCAAGTCAAGCAACTGAAGAAAGTGACCTTCATTCATCAAAGCAAGTATACAAAGGACCTTCTTCGACTCTTTGACATAGAAAGTAGCAAGCCTATGCCTACTCCAATTGCTACTTCTACTGTGCTAGATCCTAATGAGAATGGAGAGCTCATGGACCAGAAGGAGTATCATAGCATGATCAGGTCCCTCCTCTACCTCACAGTTTTGAGGCTGGACAAACAGTTTGATTTATGTCTGTGCCCTCAATTTCAGGTTCCCCTCGTGCCTCTCATCGTCAAGCAGTGTGTCGCATCTTCAGGTATCTTCAAGACACTCTTGACTTTGGACTATGGTATTCTTATGATTCTGCACTCTCTCATCATACTTTTTCTGATGTTGATTTTGTGAGGTGTATAGATAGTAAGTGTACCTCTGGCACCTATCATTTCTTAGACACACCTCTTATGCTGTGGTCATCTAGGAAGTAGTCCTCTGTTTCATAGTCCACTGCAGAAGTAGAATATATAGTTACTGCTAGTAGTTGCTCTAAGTTCTCTAGATCTTATCTACTTTACAGGACTATGGGTTGGCCTTAGATAGTGTTTCCCTCTTCTATGACAATACTAGTGCCATAAATATTGCCAAAAACCCAGTGCAACACTTCAGGACCAAGCATATTAATATTAGATACCATTTCCTTAGAGACCATGTATAGAAGGGTAATATTGTGCTTCACTTTATAGAGTCAGAGCACCAGGTTACAGATATTTTCATTAAGGCTCTTCATTTTTCTCGGTTTGCTTCTTGACAGGGAGAGTTGGGGTTTCTTAATCCTTTTAGCCTATTTTAAGGGTAAGTTTGACTCTTTTACATCTATTGTATCATAATGCATATTTAAAATTCAATAATTTGCATTGTAAAATATTACATGGAGCTTTGACTATTATCCCTGTGTGATATGATATCTTGCTTATATCTTGTGCTAATTTACTAGATTTATCATGTCTTTCTCTATGTAGCTTAGTTTTGCCATGCTAATTTGCTTAAATGTGAAAAACTTGAACTAAATCTTATCAATATTGGATCTTATGACTAGTTTTATTCTAGTGATCCTCTTATAGTTTATGTCATGTCAAATAGGCTAAGTTGAGTCATCAACCTAATTTGAGCTTTAGATTAAACTATACTAGTTCTTTAGTGAAACATGAGTTTACTTCTCCTAGACTTTTGCAGATCAAGTCAGATATAGCTTACGGACTAAGAAGTAGCTCATTGTTCTTGAATTAGGCATTAACATAAAAACAATCTCTTTTTGCGTGAAAATCTGATCTCATCATTTCTTTGTTATGAGGTAATTTGCCATTATACTATGCATGAACTCAAAGAAAGTTTTTGATGACCAAGACCACTTTTTTAAGCTTATTGCTTAGGATGGTCATAGTAAGGCTTGACATTTAGCACATGACTAAGAAAGCAAAAATATAAAAAATAGTTGAAACTTAGTAGACAGTTGTAGATAGCTCCTAGTCTAGAACTGGTTTTACTAAGATAAGACCAAAAATTATTTTTCAAAAATTTGCCAAATGTGCTTATTATTGTTCAAATTCAAGTGCTTGAAAAATGATTAAATTCTAAACTTGTAGCACTCTAAATAGACTCAATTGTTGCTTCTTGATTCTATTTAGTTTATTGATATAGTTTGATTCATTTTGGATACCTTTGGTTAAACCGTGATCTTGACAAACTTAGCGTGCTAAAAATATATTTAATTTCATATTCTTACTTAAATTGGATCTAGCTTTGCTAAATATGGATTACCATGATCTTGACAAACTTCACATAACTAGCAGATTTACCTGCATAACTGCGCAGCTAGATATTATGATATAGTTGTTTTTGATATACAACTATACTTCCTATAATTGAAATATAATTGTATTTGTTATATAACTCTAATATCTATATATGATTGACATAGTTGTCTTTGATATACAACTCTACTTCCTATAATTGAAATACAATTGTATTTGTTATATAACTCTGATATCTATATATGATTAATATGCACTATTATAATCTGGCCCCACCAAAATACGTGGTGAAGATCCTTCTCTTTTTCTTTCAATTAATGTGAGAAGTTTTAGATTTTTTCTTCATTTTTATGAATATTGTGGGATTTTCTTGCCCTTAAAACGAAGGATATGCCTTAAATATCATCAGTTATTTTTTTATAGATATGGCTTGGTGTAATACTTATAGAGTCATTTTGGATAATTTTTATGGCTACTTAAGCTAAAAACGAATAAAATGCATTCACTTTATTTCATTCATACTCTATCGTCTTCCATGCATCTTGATGATTCCATTATCAAAGGGGAGAAAGATTAGTAAAAATACATATGTAGAGCATGATTTGGAATTTTTGTCTGAATTCTTACTAAGTAGGAGCTTTTATGTCTTACTGTAAGTCTCTTGATCTTTTGATCTCTTCTAACCATGGCTAAGATTAAATAGAAAAATCGTTCTTTCATATGGATTTAGAGTGAGATTTCCTCAATTTGTTTGGTGAAGTTGAAGCTTTTTATGGAAAACTTGCTCTTTTAAGTAGCTTTACTTCACTTCTAACTCATATGGTCATTTTCAGTCCTTTAAATCCCTGTGTGACCATTTTAGGTTTTTATTTGCAAAATTCCCTTCTTATATATAAAACTACCTCCTATTTGTATTTTTGAGAAATTGCTGATAAGTTCATCAAAGGGGAGATTGAAGGATTAGAAAGTCCACATTTTTGTTGTGATGAACTATTGGCAAATTGAAGAATCTGGGGTTTGAATTTTGCAAATTTATAGTTTTTTCAGAATCTAGATTAGACCTAGCGGTTTGATCAGCCAGAGGAGGCGGTCTAACCGACAACCACCAATGGTCAAACTGGAAGGTTTGGAGTCAACCATGGTCAACGACGAAGATGAGAGCTACACTCATGGAGGAGCTTAGGCCCAAAGCATCAAGGATGCCGGGTGAGATAGCTGAGCTCAACATGGCACAAAGAAGGCAGAAAATATTGAAAGGGAGGTTTAAGTAACAGGTTGCGCTATGTAGCTTAGTCGGTCTAAGTGAGGCGTGGTTCGGTGGAACCAGAATGAGAGAGACTTGCCAATGCGTGGCAAACTAGTGGTATACCTACATATAGCAAGCATGGCGATTATTTGCAAGGGAAGATGAAGACCGGGTCAAGGAAAGGTATTTTGGTAAGTTTGCCAAAATACTGGAAACTATCTTAGATCAAAATCACGGTGCTTGAGCGGCATTTGAAAAAGTGATTTAGATCAAAAAGAAACTGAGAAGATCAAGTTGGATCAAAAGCTAAGGACTTAGCGGATTCGGGTTCATATGCTTTGAAAATCACATATGAGTGTAGTGAGTAAAACCTTTGTTGTGTAGGGTTAATGGGTTTTTCCCATTAATGCTAGTGGGTAGTATCTAGAGCCATCTTGATCATGCTCTACTCACAAGTAAGTTGTATTTCGAGTTTTCAGTTTTTACCCAGTTTTGGTGCAATTTTGCATGTTGTTGAGAAAAGGTTTAAACTTTAACAATGATTCTTGCCATTCTTGGATGGAATAGATTTCTGAGATCTTAAGCAAGATGTGTGCAAACTTTTATATCATTTGGACTTGGTTTTTGGAGTTGCACGAAAAGTTGCATTGGCTCGGGCTGATTTTTCAGTTCTGAAATGGGAGAGCGGTTAGACCTCCAGGAGCCCAGTCAGATCGGCCTATAGTTAGTGGTCAGACTATCAGGGCTATGAGTTCTTTGGCTATCATATTTTTGAGTTGCTTGCTTGATCTTAACTTATAATGTTGATCTTCATAACTTAGTAGTTATTGGAATGAAGAATTAGCGAATACTTGGGGGAAAATTTCAAAGGCACCATTCAACCCCCTCTGTTGCCATACCACTCCTACAGTCCCACCAAAAAATTGGTTTACTGGGCTATGGACCTATGGTACACCCTACTTAAGGCCTCGTCAGGAGCCTAGTCAGACCGACCTATAGGTAGCGGTCAGACCGCTAGGGCTGTGAATTCTTTGGCTCTCAGATTTTTGAGTTGCTTACTTTGGTTTTGGCTTTTAATTCTGTTCTTCATAGCTCAATAGCTGCTGGAATGTAGGATTGGCGAATACTTGAGGGAAAATTTTGAAGGCGCCATTCACCCCCCTCTATTGCCATACCGATCCTACACCCCACAAAAAATTTGGCTTACTAGGCTATGGATCTTTGGTACACCCTACTTAAGCCCCATTCCAAACAGTTTTTCGCTTCTGGTTTTAGAAGCCAAAAGCCGTTTAGAACACACTGGCTTTTTAACGTGGCCTTTTCTTTTTTCTCCCCTTTTTCTTCTTTGTATTATCCATGGAGATATAATGGTGTTTTTGTTTTTCCTATTTTTATTCATTTTCATTTAATTGCATGCCTCAGAAAAAGTTAATAACTACTACAATGTCATTTTAATCAGAAGCCACAACGCTTTTAAAAAGAGCACAAAACGGACGGTCAAAACAAACATGGAAATTGTAGGGACGTATTTTAGTTACTAAAAACTTATGACCGAAATAGCCCGTTGTAAACTTTAGTTTCATATCTTCAATTCTTCAAAAATTCTAAATATAAAAGCATGTGTATATACATAATATGTTAGTTAATGGCAAAAGGCACCACCAAAATCACCATCCCCGTGGCTTCATGTTAAGCCCCGTTTGGAATATGAAAATTTATTTTTCAATCCTTGTGGGAATTAAACTGTTTCATTCGAAATTCATGCGTTTCAAATCGACCCTAAGTAGCAGTGTAGCATTGCTCACTTTCACGGGAAAAATATAATAGTTTCCATCCTAGCAACTCATTTAGAAGCCAATAATGGGGCGTGCGAAACTTGAGATTTTCGGATTTTCTTTCTTCAGGATGTAAGTTTTTGAAATTAAAAAAGCATGTAAAGCTTCCTCTAAAATTCATAAGGCGAATTTATCGAGAGTGCTACTAAATCCCTAGTTGCCAGCCTAAAAATGTATATCTTATGAAAGTCAATACATTTTTGGAGCCGATCAACTCCAAAATGGGTGGTCAAAGCAAATACGCTCATCGCAGGAACGGCTTTGTTGTCGAGATTTTGATGACTAAAATGGTTTTTCTGAACTCTTTTGTAGTGCTATCACTTAAAATTCCATATACACTACATGTAGTGTACACACCCGCATGCCACACTTGCGTTAGTCACCAACAAAATGTCTTTTTAGGTCCTATTTGGAAAAAAAATAGAGGAATAAAGAAAAAATACAGGAAAGATATAGGAATATAGTGGCAAAACATAGAGATGGAAAAATAGAAAAACGTAAGAAGAGGTATTTGGATTAAAGGAATAAAAACTCATGAAATGGATCTGTAATAGAAGAATTTTGGGCATGCTTGGAACACAGAAAAGGAAATAGAATATCAATGTAAAACATTAGAAAATACACTATAAGGCTTGGGATACGTATAAAATACTGCTATCCAATTTGACTGCTTAATCCTCACAAACTTTTCCTATCAATCTCCTTATCCGATAGCCCCTCACCCCCCCACACCCAATTCCTTCCTATTATCCCCATTGATGTCTCTCTCTCTCTCTCTCTCTCTCTCTCTCCATAGGGCAGCGAGCCAGGACGGTGAGCGCACGCCGGCTGTGGGGACGGTGGCAGGCTAGCCAAGAGCTCCACACGGGTTCTGGCGATGACGGCGGAGCCCGGTCGGGAGGGCCACGCAGGCTAAGGCAGCGACGAAGTCACTCATCATCAACAACCGTGGCGTGTTGGACCGAGTTTGTGGGCGGATCGAGGCACTAATGCAGTGGCAAGCTAGTTCGAGCTCTGGTGAGCATTCGAGGCATGTTTTTTTAGAGGTACAACGTAGACACACACTATACATACCATACACGCACACGCATGCTTGTGCGCCTATCGTACACGTCTGCATATATCCATTAATCGAATGCTACAAAGCCCGTGGAGCACGGCATGTTACTCTTGGTCTTCTCCCTCGTCTCGAGTCTCGCTCGTTTTCCTAAACGCAGGAAAAAAAAAACTACCAAGAGGCTTGGGTGGAATTTTAGTTTCCTATGAGATTGTGGGCTAGCAACAATATTTCAGAGAAAAGGGATTGGTATTTCCTTTGATCCAAATGGGCAAACCTTAAGGGCTGTTTGGAACAGAGGAATTTCACAGGAATTTTGCAGGAATTTTGCAGGAAACAGTTCAATTCTCGCAGGAATCGGAAAAAATTCCCGCATTCCAAACAGGGCCTAACCATTCCATTCCATTCCTATGGAATGGATCCCTTCACTTTTCCTCCAACCCAAACGAGCCCTCCAAAGTTTCGCCGCCTACGCAACCAGTTTAGCCTAACCCATGCACATATTTTGTTTGTGTGTACCCGTAGCTCTGTTATAGCTAGGGGTGCAAACGGGTCGGGTTAATCCCGACCGATCCGGCACCGAATCCGATTGGTACCGAATCTGATTGGTACCGAATCCGAAGAAAAAATATGGGTTAGGATATGGTAACAGCAATATCCGTTCGAATCCGATACGTCTTCAAGTTTGATTTCAGGTTAGTGCTACTATTTGACGTTTCATTTTCTTTTGCAATGGTAAAATAAAATTTTCCACATCAACTATTAAGTAGTAACATCAAGTTCTTGACAGTATGTCCTCCTACTCCATTTGTTGTACTGCATGCATTCCTTACAAACGGGTTAATCCCGACCGATCCGGCACCGAATCCGATTGGTACCGAATCCGGAGAAAAAATATGAGTTAGGATATGGCAACAACAATATCCGTCCGAATTTGACCCATTTGCACCCCTAGTTATAGCCGGGTTCCCACTTATCCTGAATTGCCCGGTCCATGCTGAGAAGCGGTAAAATCCACAGGGTTCCCACGCCTCCGTCTCCGTCCGTCCAGAGAAAGTAGGCGGGTTGACTGGGACAGTTGACCCGGAAGTCCCTACCTCTCTCTCTCTAAAGTCCGTGGATTGCCGCGTTCTCTCCTCCATCCACTGCGTCCCGTCATGCTCTCGCGGGCCCCACCCACCCGCGCTGGCCCCCACGCGCTTAGAAAAACTCTCGCCTCTTCTTCCTCCGGTCCTCCTCGCTTGTTCTCCCTGCCTACCGTCCCGGTTCCCACCAAGGCGAGGAGGCTGGTAGCTTCAGGTGAGCCATCCATGAGCTTTGTTTCTTTTTTTTTCTGCTGGTTTCCTTGTTTTCTATCGCTGTTCTTGTGTGATTGCTGTGGAGTGACATGACTATGATGGTCTTTGCGAGCTCTGGTTTGTTGGTTGGTGGTTGAGGGTTCTTGGACTGTACAGGAGCAGCTCCTGGAGCTGTCAGCTATGGGGAGAGGGGATCGAATTTTGGGTGTTCGAAGTTTGGCGATGGAATTTCGGGAGAGGAAATCTGTGCATGTTGGTGGTGTGGGTTTCTTGTGCCATGAGGAGGAGTAAGGGTTACTCGAGTGCTTTTTGTTAAAAAAAAATACCGGCGGCTGTGTGCGAGATCAGAGAGAAAGACGGTGTGTGTACGGATGGTGCCTTCTTTTGGGAGATTTTTTTTCCTTTGATTTTTTCTGAAAAAAGTAGGCTGCCTTTTTGCGGTTAGAGCCGTTTGTCTTGGATATGAGAAATCATCAAGATATTAAATAAGGAAGCATTTTGATTGTTTTTTCTATAATGGAATTAAGGACTTCAAATTATGGTTCGTGAGTTAGGGACTGCTTCCATTAGATGATTGCACGGTTATTGTTAGGGATTACCATGCATCCAGTTGCACTTATTCTTTGTTGCCATTTCCAATCTTTATAGAAGGTTTGCAGCTTGTGTTATTGCTTTGGCTATAGTGGGGATCAGTTCTATACTGATGTTGTGCGCATGTTATTGATACTCTCTGACAAAACTAGCATAGCAACTTCCAGTTCAGAATATGGTTGCTGTCACCAAGTAGTATGCACACATCTCTAAATTTTTAACTTGTATTATAATTCCGTGTAGTTGAAGCTTGAATTGTGAAGTGGTGCTGCTCACCGAGGAGAGGTGGTGCTAGTTTGCACAAGTGCTCGATGACAGATCATTATGCTCCTTTGAGGGTTATTCTTCTCTTTATATTAAGTGCCACCTGTTTCGGTTCTGAAGTTGATATTCAATGCTTGAAAACCGTCCTGCAATCCGTGATAGATCCCAACGGTATACTCAAATCCTCATGGAATTTCGGCAACAGCTCTAATGGTTACATATGCCGATTTACCGGTGTGGAATGTTGGCACCCGGATGAGAACAGAGTTCTTTCTTTGCGTCTCGGCAACCTTGGTCTTCAGGGTACATTTCCTCAAGGTCTTCAGAATTGTACAAGTATGACTGGTCTGGATCTGTCAAGTAACAACTTTACAGGACAGATCCCTCCTGACATCTCCCGGCAAATACCTTATTTGACATCACTGGACCTCTCCTACAATGGGTTTTTTGGCGAAATCCCAATAAATATCTCGAATATGACATACCTAAACACCCTCAATCTCCAACATAACAAATTGACTGGTCCAATTCCAATGCAGTTCTATCTTCTTGGTCGGTTAACTTCGTTCAATGTTGCAGACAACCAGCTATCAGGGCCTATTCCACCTTCTCTGGGGAAATTTGGACCATCAAATTTCGCTGGTAATCAAGGGCTTTGTGGGGCTCCATTGGATGGCTGCCAAGCTTCATCAAAGAGCAAAAACACCGCAACAATCATTGGAGCTGTTGTTGGTGCTGTAGTTGTGATCCTAATTTGTGTAATAGTAGTGTTCTTTTGTCTGCGGAAATTACCAGTCAAGAAGGCAAAGGATGAGGATGAAAATAAGTGGGCAAAGAGCATCAAAGGAACAAAAACCATCAAGGTAAGTTAATTCGTTGTTACTAAATCATTGCTTCTTTTTTTGTTCTGTTGGCACGAAAGGCAATTTCGAGTAACATTGTTCACAAAAGGTTTAACAAAAACTTCTTATTGACATGGCTTTCTCGATTGTCCAGGTTTCTATGTTTGAGAATCCAGTTTCAAAGATGAAACTAAGTGATCTTATGAAGGCTACCAAACAATTCAGCAAAGAAAACATCATAGGTACTGGGAGGACAGGGACTATGTACAGGGCAGTGCTACCTGATGGTTCCTTTCTTGCTGTCAAAAGGCTACAAGATTCACAGCATTCTGAATCACAATTCACATCAGAGATGAAAACTCTAGGACAAGTAAGGCATCGCAACTTGGTTCCTCTCCTGGGATTTTGCGTTGCTAAGAGGGAGAGGTTGTTGGTGTATAAGCACATGCCGAAAGGTTCACTTTATGATCAGTTAAACCAAGAAGGCAAAGATAGTAAGATGGATTGGCCTCTGAGGTTAAGAATTGGTATTGGTGCAGCAAAAGGCCTTGCGTATCTCCACCACACCTGCAATCCTCGAATTCTTCACCGTAACATAAGCTCCAAATGCATCCTTTTGGATGATGACTATGAACCTAAGATATCAGATTTTGGACTTGCTAGACTTATGAATCCAATAGACACCCATCTCAGTACCTTTGTTAACGGTGAATTTGGAGATCTTGGTTATGTGGCACCAGAGTATGCGCGCACTCTGGTGGCCACACCAAAGGGTGATGTCTACAGCTTTGGTGTGGTTCTGCTTGAGCTTATTACCGGCGAGAGGCCTACGCATGTTTCGACTGCTCCAGAGAATTTCAGAGGGAGTCTAGTAGAGTGGATCACTTACCTATCGAACAACACGCTTCTCCAAGACGCAATTGACAAGTCGTTGATAGGGAAGGACAATGATGGTGAGCTAATGCAATTCCTGAAAGTCGCATGCTCCTGCACACTCTCCACTTCAAGGGAGAGACCAACCATGTTTGAGGTTTACCAGCTCCTTAGAGCCATTGGGGAAAAGTATCATTTCACAGCTGAGGATGACCTAATGCTGCCACCTCTAAGCACAGATGGAGAAACCCTCGACGAGCTCATTGTTGCCCAGTAATTGCAAATCCATATATCGCAGAAGGCAAACATGATTGCAAGGCTGCTCTCTTCTGTAGGCTTCTCTTTTTTCCATGGGCATTACTATGTTCAAGTGAGTAAAATGGCATATATGATGTACTAATCAGTAGCAGTATACTGCATACACTGTATAGTTCTTGTTGTTTGGTTGGTTTGCACCCTTGGGAGGTGCTAGTAGCAGAAAGGATAATTTTCATGCGACCATTTTGGTGATAAGGGTAGCTTGTTACCCATTCGGTCATGGGATCAAGGCATTATGCAGTTGTGCTCTTGGGTAGGTCATTTCACATTATCCTTCTTTGTAGCAGAGAACGAGGTCTACACTTGCGATAGCGTGAAATGGCAGCTTATGGTACATAGATTCTTTAGCCGAAATGCCCTGATGAATGATCATGAGCAAGCTTGAAATTTTTCACTTGTGATGTACGTGTTCTTAGTTGTGACCAGTGTGTGTGTTTACTGTACCTTCCTCTGGGAAAGCAGAGGCCACTGTTTTGTAAAGATACGCACTTTATTGTTGATCGAAACTTTTTTCTAGTCTAAACAGACTTTTTGACCTTTCGACTCTGGCCAGTGATGTATCTCGAAATATTGAGATGAAATTAGTCGGGAAAATGACATATGCGTATTCATCGTCAAAAGTATTGTCATAATACTGTGATTTTCATGACCTTTTTGTGAATGTTCAAAGGGGCAAAATGGACATTTCCCCTTTGGGATATTTATGGTAACAAAATTTAACAGTCGAAGATGTATATGGGAAACCATGTCATATGAAAAATCGTCATTTTTCCCACTTCTGGTGGAAGCAAATGACTTCACCTCAGTTGTATTCATAAGAATAGATTTTGGCTTCGACATGAAAAAAATTTCGTAACGCTCGCATGAGCCTAGGAGGCTCTAACCAGAGCTAAACCTTGTCTTAGCAACACGGGCTATACTCAAATCTATCATGCCATTTGTCGCTTGTGAAGATGCGATAAAACAATCGCACCTTTCTTTGCAAATAAAAAGGACGTGCCTAACCTGTGACCAGTCGTGCTTTAGCATGCGAGTGCGGCGATTTTTCATTTAACCCTACTTTTAATTTATTTTTATTGACGTCCGATCACGAACTTATTTTCAAATCAAACCCTTTTAGTCTATACCTAGAGTTGATAGTCATTGTCAACGAACAACTCTATGTGCTATTAACTAGTAACTCCAAGATATCGACACCTAACAAAAAAATTTGCTACTAGTAATTATAGATTTCACTCTGTAGATGCTAACAACTAGCAACTCTTGGTCCTTGTATCTGTCAACTCTAGCTAGACGCTAATAACTAGCAAGTGAACTCCTCCTATGGGCTCATAGAGGAAATTTGGGAACTCGACTACGTGTTTTTCAATATCCCTTTATTTTGGTGCCATTTTATCTATCTCCCACAAGTGAAGGTTCACAAGTACGATGTCACTACCGTGGACCTCAAACATATCAAATACAAAGACGAACCACCCGTACTCGTTAACCAAGTTGTTCAAGTTTTCTATGTAATCGATTAGGTAAATAGGAAGCGCCACGTAGTTCTTCATGGAAAAATAAGGATCGTCGGAGTTAAGAATGTAGTGGACGAGAAAGAATACAATTAATTTGATGAGTTGTCCCCTTTTGGGAAACATCGTAAGGGTAGAGGAAGAGCACGACGAAAATAGCTTCATACACGTCGAACATCATAAAGGGTTAATTTTTAAAGGAAATAAGCAAGTGAACTGATGAATGAAATATTTATGTGACATATGTTCTGTATTTGCATTTATATATGTATATGATAATGTGTGATAAATATGTGAATTTGCATTTATGTATATAAGAATGTGTGATATATATGTGAATTTGCATTTATACATATGAGAATGTGTTATATATATAATATATATATGTGTGTGTGTTAATTTGCATTTATTATATGATAATGTGTGGTATGTCAGTAGGGAACATCACAAACGGTTTTAAAGTAAAACTGTCTATGATATATATATTCACAGATGGTTCTATGTTAAAACCGTTTGTGATGTTTTGTTATTACAGACGATTTTAAATAAGAACCGTCTGTGATGATAAATATCACAGACGGTTCTTAAATAGAACCGTTTGTGATTAGTCCCCTATATATGTTGCGCATTAGAGTTTATCCCCACTGTACTGCCCACTAACGCCGCTGCCTCGCCCCGAGCCTGTCGTCCTCCTCATCTGGAGACCGTCGCCCTCCTCCTCCCGAGCCCATCGCCGCCTCCCCTAACACCGTCACCGCCTCTTCCAACTCCGGCAGCCTTCCTCCCTGAGCCCGTCACCCTCCTCCCCTGAGCTCGTCGCCCTCCTCTTCCTCCCAAGCCCGTCATCGCCTCCCTCGACGCCGTCGCCGCCTCCCCCAACTTCGACGGCCTTCCTCCCCTGAGGTCGTAGCCCTCCTCCTCCTCCTCCTAAGCATGTTGCCGCCTCTCCTGACTTGCCGGTCTTTCTTGTAAGGTCTAGCACTGGGAGACTTTGCATAATAGAATGTGAGCTTTGTGAATGCTCGATCAAGATAGCTTGTTAGATTAAGTATTCTGTGCATTATGTTAATTACAAATGCTCATGCTTGTGCTCAATATAGCATATTGTCGTTTGGCTTAATTACATTGTTCATGTTTAAAGCATAATTCCACCAGCATATAAATAACAAAATAAGCCTAATTAGCTAACAAATGGAGCATATATTCTGAATTTCAGAGATCACAGAGCATGAATATAATATTGATACAAATGCATTTACTTGAAGTAAATAGTTTTGACAAAATAACACTGCTGGTTGTCTTCAGATATTAGGTAAGGTAGTCTAGAGTTCAAAGCTTGACTGATTAGAGAAATTATCACATAAATACGTGATCATATTCTAAATTCACCAAGAATTGGCTCAAGAATTGCTCACTTCTATTATCTTTTGAACATGTTGTCCGCTCATTCTTCGACATCGTTGCTGGATACGTGTGATACACCGTCCTCTAAAAAATTTTGAAAA
Source organism: Dendrocalamus latiflorus (assembly GCA_017311315.1). Lineage (NCBI taxonomy): Eukaryota > Viridiplantae > Streptophyta > Magnoliopsida > Poales > Poaceae > Dendrocalamus > Dendrocalamus latiflorus. The sequence continues at coordinate 11,023,772 of CM029613.1, forward strand.
GGAAGAGGACTATTGAACAGGCCCAAGGGCTGATTTACCATTACAGATGTCGATGCATCTTTGACCCCTCTCAATCCTCATCGAGCAATATCCGCATTTTGGAGAATAGTCCAAATAGTTGCACGGGAACGAATTGAGATCACATTCATTTTATGGAAGAAGGTGACCGAAGTTCAGAAAAGTCAGTTGCTGACGAAATTTTTTTGATCATTCGATATCCCAGAAGAACACCAGGCCTCTGTGCGACGACATGCGTTGCTAGTGGCGTGCAAAGCATGGAAGAACTTCAACAAACTACTTGTCAAGCAATATATGGAGAAGGATCTGACACCCTTCGACAAGTATCCATTCCTGGAACTGCAATGGCAAGAGTTTGTGGTGATGAAGATGATAAATAATTTTAGGAGTGAAAGTATGGCGCACAAGGCCCTCCAAGCAAAAAACCATGTGCCCCCACAAACTCGGCACCGCTAGGTATGCGGGTAAAATACCACAATAGAGGCAGGAGGACGAGCATACAATCCTGTGGGAGACCTCCCCTCTATTTGCCGGGATCCCTAATGAACGTGCCCAAAACTGGATAAGAGCAAGGTCATCTACCATATTGTAGGGGGCCATCTCCTTTCGAAACCCCGCAGATGAGGAAGTGTCCCACTGCCTAAAAGTGCTGAGTGTAGAATCTTCCCAAGGCTCATTCGAGGCAGTTAGGGAGAGAGATTTACTCTTCGCTGCCCTAAGAAACAAGGAGCACCCGGGTCACACAAGAGGCCTTGGTCTTTATGTTTCTTGGAAACATGGCTTCCCACAGGACTCCGAAACTTACCGGAGTAGAAAAAGAGCTAAAGCTGAGCGCGAGGCATAGCTAGAGAGGACATTATGGCAAAAAGCAAAGATGAGAAGCAAAAGTTGGTCAGAGATGAGATGCAAAGGTATATGAAAAATCAGCAGGAAGCCCCTGCCGCTCCTGTGCTAGGTAGCTCCTCAACCGTCGAAGTAGTTGCGCGTTCAACCCCACCTTGAAAGGCGACCACTGATTTCCTGTCGATGACATCCTAGTAATAATTATTATCTCTGGAATATTCGATTCATTGATAGGCCTATTGGAGTAGCTAATTTTGTATCGTTATGTAGGTGGATACGAAGAGCAAGCTCCAAGTGAGATATACCTTTGTTGTCCTATACGCTGCTTGGGGCTAGGTGTATCCATCCAGGCCCAGAGCCTTGGTGCACAGTTTATCTCTAGCGCCAAGTTTCGCAAAAGTAAATGTGGACGATGTTCATGCCAATTTCGAAGTCGTCCCGCTGCAGATGCCCCTAACAACGAGGTTATGACTATAAGGCAAGCTATTGAAACATTGATTCAGTGGTCCAAGAGCTACATTTGCTTAGAGGCTCCTGCACCTGTGCCAAGTCCACGAGAGTCATTTGCACCAATGTCAAGTCCACTCGAGATACCTGCACCGGTGTCAAGTCCATAGGAGCTCTCTGCATCGGTGTCAAATCTATAGGAGCTATCTGCACCGGTGTCAAATCCATAGGAGCTATCTGCACCTTTCCTCCATAGATAACTCTATTGTAGTCTTTCCTTCCTTCTCAATGACTAAGTCTAACTTTTTGTAATCACGTAGGTCATTCATCACGTATGTTGCAAAGGTACGAAAATCCAAGGGATGGATCGATGCCCAGCAACACGTTCTAGATTTCCCGGTATTCGCTAGTACACATTAATCTTATACAACACTTCATAGTAGTACCTCTCAAACTAATAAATTCTATTTTTTCAGTGCCACCAGCAGCCACCGAGCAACAACACATGTGGATTCTATGTTTACCACAACATGCAACTACTCATCGATTCCACGAAGAACAATCATAAGGTTTGTCAATCTTACGATAATTATTTCATACTTATCAATTTATATATGTATGCACGATATTGATCTTTATACCAACAGGTTCTGATAGCACTAGGGGTCCCGATCTTTCGATGAGAGTGGTAGATTCGATTGGGGAAGGAGATGACGTTGACGACCCGACTACAACCATCCAAGGACGTTGCGCCTTAGCGATCGATACACCAACTCCAGAGATTGTTCGTGACCTTGTCGGCGCGCGATCAACTTAACCACGAGGGTTCTTGTTCCTGCAAGCAATCGAAGAACAAGTAAGAACAAGATGAACAACAACTCAATTGCAAATAACGATGTAAGATTCAATCGAAAACAGAAAAACGGTGGGGTTCCGAAGACAAGTATTCGGGCGGTCTAGCCGACACGCGCGAGTACAAGGCAAAGTAGCAAAAGCTAACTTAGTCTAAACAAAACCCAAACCCTAGAAGAGGGTGCGGCTGCCTATTTAAGGGACACGGAAGGTGGAGGGTCGGCCAAAACACAAGGAAGCCGAATAGGACTCGAATTACAAGGCCCAAGGCCCACTCTGACTCGGACTGGAAAAGTGATATGACTTGTTTTGCAGTTTTTGACCGACTCGGATGGAATTTGGAGGTGAGACCGGATCCATCTGAAAGTAGACTTCAAGAGCTTTCCAACGAGTACTCACGGGCCCCGAGAAACCTTCTGGATCAAAAGTTATGACCGTTTGAAGTAGACGCTGTCAACAAGGCCGAATCCGAGTCAAACTCGTGAACATGACTTGGTTTGCGCTTGATGGTTCCACTTCTATACTTGAGCTCATGTGGTTCTTCCCCATGGTTCCTAAGGACAATTAAATCATCATAAGAATTAAGTAGTATTCCATTCTTTGAGACATTTGTATGCAAACTTAGGAACGCATTCACCTGATGGTTAAGTTGACGTGCTCGCACTCTAGTCATTGGTCCTTGTATCATAGTTTCAGTTTGATGTGGAGTCGGCATGGTTGTATGCATGTCCATCACTACAACTCTGTTGGAGCGGGTTGACCTAAAACATATTCGAGAACAGTGTGCACACTTTTTGATGTCTAATGTCATAAAAGAAAATGGAGAGTTCCACAATGTAGAATAAATTTCACTAGGATAAGATTGAGTTTAATTGTTTATGTGTGTATTTGTATTTCATTTCTGTTAATTGATTTGAGAAATGGATGTTCTTGTTTTTGAAATGAATGAATATGAATTAGATGTATATATACTATGTTGATCTGCTTGTTTCAGAGGATATGACTAGCATTTCCTAAGGCTAACCAAAAAACATAAATAGATTTATGAATAGAAAAGAATATCACAGGCGGTTATTAATTCGTAACCGTCTGTGATAGTTGATTATTACCGATGATTTGTAATAGAAAATGTATGTGATATATGGTTTTTCACAGACAGTTTGTAGTAGAAACCATCTGTGATATATGGTTTATCACAGACGGTTTATAGTAGAAACCGTCTGTGATATATGGTTTATCACTGACGGTTTGTAGTAGAACCGTCTATGATATTAATATATCACAGACGGATCGTAATTGAAATCGTCAGTGATAAACCGTATATCACATACGGTTTCTACTACAAATTATCTGTGATAGTCGACTATCACAGACAGTTTTTTACTAAAACCCGTTTATGATAGTCTGCATCACAGATGGTTTGAAAGCCGTCTATGATGATATCGTATTATTACTGACCCATAAATTTAGATGATTCACGAAACCATCTGTGATAACGTTTTTAAACCGTCTATAATAACCTATTGTACACTAGTGTGGCGAGGTACATAAAGATGTTGTGCCACCCGAGCGTAGCATGGACAAGGAAAGGTCCTGTGGAACCAGAGACGCGAGACCTTCGTGCAATCTCGCGGCACGCCATGACGGCCTCCACGGCGTGCACCCGAACGTGCTGCTGCAGCTGCTCGCGGAACAAGCACAGCAGCATCAGGCACTGGGCCTGAACATCGTCGTGCCAAGAAAGAATTAGCTAGGGTACGGTGCAATCTACAACACACGCGTGCATGCACACACATGAGCAAACCCAAGCCTCTCCACATGATGACACATCCATGCTTGCAAAATTTAGCTTAACTAGCTAGTGCTCCTGCCGCGCTGCGGTTCCGTGGGACCTCCCTCGTCGGCCCAGCGTGTGTCGCGCTGGGAGGCTGCCGTGTTACAGGCAGGGCATAATAAAATTAATTTTAAAATTAAGATGGTATAATGAAATTAAATGAAAAATATCAAATTACTAGTTACTAAGTGATTTTCTATTTTTCAAGCCATGGCTTAATACTTAGCTTTTGTTGTCTTTTGTAGATATGACAGTGACAGTCGAATTGATGAAGCTGCTAATCGTCTACCCCCCACGTAGCGATGCTGAGATTTATGAAATGAGAAATAGCTGCTTGAGGAAATTATTTCCTGCTGCAGATGACTTGAGGATAATTAATGCGGAGTGTGCGGAGTTTGCTCATCTGGAAACAGGATATTTTAGCTAGGATTCCATCGCGATAGGGCTGTTCTTGACCGGTGGCTGCTAGGTGATTGTTGACAGTCTTCGGTCTTGTTTTTTCAGTTTTTAAAAGTTACTTTTTGATTTTTTTTATAATAACTAGCTTTTAAACGAAATATCTTTTCAAGATATAATCTACTAGTTAATTGTAGTACATACTTTACTGACTTCATTTATATCACCAAAAACCGCACGTGAGTTTCTGTTACTCTGTAATCTCTCGCATAAATAGTCCAAAAGCCACAAGCTGCAACTAAAAGCCATAACCTGCAGCCAAAAAGAATAGCCCTTCTATTAGTTATGAAAGGATAAAAAAGTTAATTTAAAAATAAAGAAGTCTCTCGCCTCATTAGTTAGCTTTTGAAGTGAGAAGCTCTTACGATTCAACAAGTGGTATCAGAGTCTGGTTTTAACATCTCTAACTCAATGAACACTAGCGTGTAAACGTCTGATGAACTGTAACACCAAGAGACCATCGGTGTACAGTCAAACGATCTTGAGTAACCATCAGTGTACAGTGAATGGATGATGAATACCTAAAGGACGACAATATGTGAAGGAAGAGATTATTGAAATAGTCTCACGTTAGTTATGAAAGGGTAAGGGGTCTAACTTACAAATAGAGAGTTTTTTACCTTATTGATTGGCTTTTAGGGTGAGATGAGAATACGGTTCAACAGTGATCCATGGAACTTCAGCACCTATGTTACAGAGTTTAGCCCTCAAGGTTCTCCGCCTACCTGCCTCGTCTTCTTGCTGTGAGAGGGACTGGAGCACTTACGGTTTTATTCGCGACACTATGAAGAAGAAACGCCGTCCTAAATGGGCTGATGATCTGGTTTTTATACACACCAAACAACCCCGGTGACAAGGCTGTGGGACGTGGGGGGTGACACTAGCTGCTTCGATTCCTTTGGTCCCACTGGCTTTTTTAAGTTTGCTGACCTCTCACTCGATGAGTCGGAGTTTGAGCTTGCGATGCTTGAAGAGATGGAGGGTGTTGAAGCTGAGGAACAAATGAAGATCGAGATGGAAGCTAGCTAGCTGTCCATGTTTCTCTTCCATCGCTGTTTCCCCCCTGTAACTCGAGCTTATTTCGGCTACGTGAGCACTCTGGCAGTATGCAAAACTGTGTATGCCCTGTTTTTTTTTACTTTTACTTTTGGTTTTTTCAAAAGCCAAAATGAACAAGTTGATTTTTTAAGCGGCTTTTTAAGCTATTTCTTCAAACAATTTTTTGAGTTATATGCACCGTTTATATTAATATTTTTATTGTTTTAAAAAATATAGATAAAAAATTATCAATTATAATCAAAAGTCATCGCTCAGCAGTTGTGGTAGGAAAGTTTGGCTTGGAAACTGGATAGTTTGCTGTTGGTGGTGGGAGCCTAATAGAATTCGCAATATACGTCTCCTATCTTGTGATCCCGTGCCGACCAACGGTGGCGTGCTCGCCGGTGCAGGCTTGTAACCTCGATTCGTGACGCTGGCGTCCGCGGTTGGGACGGCTCCTGGCCGTGGTGGTGTTCGCTCGCGGACGCGGCCCGTGCCCCGCGGTTGCTGGATGCCCGGTGCGCCATGCGCGTGTGAGAAGACACACGGAGACGGAGTCGTGCGTGGGTGTGGCGCGGGGGGCCTGGATGGAGCCGGCCGCGGTCCCGCCGTCCGGAACACACGCTCGGCATGGTGGAAGGGACAGCCGTTGTGCCGGCCAGTCCAACACGATGATTTGCGATCAGGCTCTCACCGCCGTGCCGGACGGCCGCGCCTCGGTTTGTTTGGAGTCTGAACCGACGTTGGACTTGGACGCAGTCAACCAAGCCAATCCAGGCCCTACAGTGTGAAAAGCGACCGACGGGAAAAAGCCTCAACTTTCCCCCCAAATTCTTACGCCGGACGCACCACTTGCTCGTCGGCACACACAACCACCGGTCTCCACCGTGTCCCCCGCTACAGCTGATCCACATATCTCCGCGACCCAGCCCCTCTCGCAGCCGCCGAGCCTTCGCACCGATGCCCACGGACGCGCCCGCGGCAGCGCCGTGGCCCGTGTCGCAGGACGTCTCCGCGCTCGCCCACCGCCTCCTCGCCCACGCCGACGCCTGCCCCCGCGCCGGGCTGCGGGACCTCGCGGCCGCGCTCCTCCGGATCCAGCCCATCGCCGCCGCAATCGAGCGGCGACCGGGGCCCACCTTGTCCGCCTGGCTCCTCCAGCTCAAGGACGCCGTCGCAGACGCCGAGGACCTCCTGGATGAGCTCTGCCGCCGCCAGGTCGGCCCCGCGCTCTCTTCCTGTATAACCCTCGGCAAGCTCTCCCGGGAGCTGAAGCGATTGGTCGGTAGGATCGACCGCATCCACGACGGCTCCGAGCGCCTTGTTGGTGCGGTGCAATCGGACGAGACAGGGTTTGGTGTGAGGTCGCCGAACCGCGTGACCGGCTCCGTGCTTGCAGAGCGGAAGGTGATTGGCCGTGACAGAGAGTGCGGCGAGGTAGTCCACTGGCTCGTGGGGGGTTCTGATGAAGGATGCTGTTCTGCTGCCCCGGTGGTTGCAATCATTGGCCATGGTGGAATGGGGAAGACAACGGTTGCGCAGTGCGTGTATAACAATGAGAAGATTGAACGGCACTTTGATATGAAAGCTTGGGTTTGCGTCTGGGATAGATCGGATGAGGTCGAGCTCACCAGGGAGATATTACAGTCCATTGGTGGAGCAGATGATACATTGTATGGCGATAATTTTGCCAATCTGGAAAGCCTACAGGAGAAGCTCAAAAGATTTGTCTTGTCAAAGAGGTTTCTCCTAGTTCTTGATGATGTTTGGAATGATGAGGGGAAGACTGAGCTGGAGAATAGGAGTGTTTGGAAGAAGGTGCTGGCGCCTCTTAGGTCTGCCGCAAGTGGGACCAAGATCTTGGTGAACACTCGGATGAAGCTCGTAGCTGAAATTCTGAATGCGACGCATGTTGTTTCCCTCGATGGATTAGGGGGCGGTGATTGTTGGTTGTTGTTAAAGGGGGCCGCTTTGGGTGGAGAAACCATGGGTGTTCCTTCTGAGTTGCAAGAGATTGGGAAAGCCGTTGCTGCAAAGGTGAAGGGCTCACCTTTAGCTGCTAAGGCTCTTGGACAAATGCTAAGAAATACCAGGAGCACAGGGAAATGGAGAACACTGCTGGACACAGAAATTAGTGATAACATTATTATTTCCTCGCTCCAACTCAGTTATCAACACTTGCCTGGGCACCTCCAGCGCTGCTTTGCGTACTGCATTATATTTCCAAGGAGCTGGAGGTTTGATCGAGATAAATTGGTCAAGATTTGGGTAACTATGGGTTTCATCCAACCATCAAGAAAAGAAGGAAAAAGGATGGAGGATTTAGGACAAGAATACTTTGATGATCTCCTATCACGGTCCTTCTTCCAGACTGTCAATAAAGATCACCAAACATATTATTTCCTAGATGACCTAATGCACGTTTTGGCGCAGCATTTTTCTGCTCATGATTGCATCAAAATTGATGAAGGTGTTCCTATTGTGATTCCACCAACAGTCCGTCACTTGTCTGTCTCAGCGGATTATTTATTACAGCTCAAGAGCAAGTGTAGGTTGGGAAGTCTGCGCACACTGCTAGTTCTAAGAATCCCTTCATTGTCCTTGAGACATTTCCCTAGTAAACTTCTGGCTGAACTTAAAAGCTTGCGTGTTCTGGATCTTAGTGAGTCTGATATTGTGGAATTACCAGAAACCATTAGTCAGTTGGTTCATCTCCATTACCTAGCTTTGTGCTGTATAACTAACAAAGTTCCCAAGTGCATATACGGACTTAGTCATATCGAAGTGCTGGATATGCCTCTATTGTTATTTCGTGGTAGTCATCCTGGAAGCATTGAAAAATTGGTTACACTTAAATATCTTGAGACTTGTTATAGACACAAGGTAGATGAGGGCTGTAGTTGGTGTTTGATAAGAGTTGAATTCCATCCTTCAAAGGAGACAGTGCTGTCAGCAAGGAATAATCCTGTGAGGTTGATTGTTTAACTACATTATCAACTTATGTCCTTTCAAAGGAGCCGAGCAGAAAGAATTTTATTCTTCCATAAAGCACATCAGATCACTAGACTCAATCTATATATCCATGTGTTTCAGTGAGTTGATACCAGAATAATTCGCAAAGAAGGCGGTCATTCTAATTTGGTGGAGCAAGGATCTGGTTCTTCACGTCTGTTGGAACTTTGAACTATTCCCAGTTGGTTTGTTCACTGATTGATGTCCCCTGTTTGTTTGTTCACTGATGTTCACCAGGTTGGCAGTCTTAAAGCCCTTCTATTACAGGACTAGCTCTTATTTTTGCCTACGTTTGGTATCCTGACAAGCTCTGTATAGTTTTTTTTAAAAAAACTTTTTCCTTTTCTCATTTTGTAAGCTACTGTATATTTTGCTAGTTCAATTAGCTGATTCCCTACTGTTCCTTTTCTTGAAAAAAGAAGAAAAGATATGGTACTTTGATAGTACAATTATGATGCCTTATTCCATTGATCGAGTGTGGATTCCATTTCGTGATTCTGTGCATTGGATTTCAGTTTCCCACTGGTCATAGCAGATAGGACGTGCTTCCTTCAATATTGCTGGAAACAGAGAGACGCGAAGTACAACTTGAGGATCCATTTGGAATGCGGGATTTTTTTTACCCAATCCTGTGGGAATTAAACAGTTTTCCATGAAAATTCTGCAAAAATCATGTGAAATTCCTGCGTTGCGAACTATACATATACTCTTGAACTACACTTGTTATCTATGTGCAACTTTCTTTGTAAATTCTTCGTAACCCCTGTAGACAGTTAAATCAAAATGCTAGTGCAATGGGGAAAAAAGTTCTAGATGTGATCTGGTTTTAAAGAAATTGCACTTGTAAAGTTGTGATTTAGTGTCTGCAATTATCCTCTCCTGGGGCTTGTACAGAGGGGCAATTAGGAACAGGTGGGCAGGGCTGCATATCAAAGGGTTTGTATATATTTGTCAGTGGATGTGCGGAATTATCACGGATTCAGTGCTGAATATGCTTGTTTCAGTGTTTGTGGTTCGCCAGTACACGAAATATTTTTGTGTTACCAATCAGGCCATGAAGAGAGAATTTTTTGCAATGAAAAGAACTGCATCATAACAACCATATTAGCGGGGGGATTCCGGCCCCCTCGCGTGGCCACGTCGACCCCGGTGCTCCCTCGGCCGGCGCGTGTCGCCCGGTTTTGCGTACGGCCGGGGGAGGCACTTCCCTCCTGTTTTCCGAAAATTACGTACAGGTCCTTTTTCCTCGCGAAAAGGTCCCTGGTAGTTTTTTTTCACCGAAATTTTTGCAGGATAGCGCCCCGCGGTTTTCTAAATTACGTACGGGTCCTCGTTTATTACATACATGCCCTCCATTTTTTACGAAAAAGACCTTTGCCTTTCTCATTTATTACGTACATGCCCTCGGTTTTTTACGAAAAAGACCTTTGACTTTTTTGAAAATACACATGTGCCCTCGATTTTTTACAATTTTTTTTACAAACTCCTCACGGATTATTGCCTCTTTTACTTCGGTACACACGGTGGCTGGCGCGGCGTGGCGCCGCGCCTATGAGGCTAGTTACTTTGAGACCAATTTGATAGCTAATGAATACATTGATCACAACTCAATAAATTGCAGCAAATGATTGTTCTCTACTGTGAACCTTAGTTCATAACGAAATAAACATCTATCAAAAAGAGATCGGACGACAACGACTTATGATAGAATAACGCTAGGAGAAAAAGGACACCGGTTAAGAGAAGGAATGGATCCAAAGTAGCCGATCTAGGGAAGAGACCGGAGTTAGGAATCAGAAACTTATAAATTCTTCATTATTATTTATTGTTTGATAATAATAGATGCATATTGTCCGTTTTATAAGAATAACTTGACTTGACCTTCAAAAAATAATCTTTATCTCTAAGAAAACATCTCTAATAAATAGAACATATCTACAAGGTAGTGAATATATCTAATAAGAAAACTAGCTATTCTTATCTCCATTCTAATCAATCTAAATATGCCATACATGCTGCTACAGTACAATATATAGTTTATATATCTAATAAGAAAACTAACTATTCTTATCTCCATTCTAATTGATCTAAATCTGCCATACGTGCTGCTACAGTACAATATATAGTTTATGCGTGTGTGAACAGTGCATATAAACAGTAATTTCAGCACGTGGCATTCTCATACGTGCAGGTGAAGTGCACCTGCTACAATACAAAGGAAAATGAAAACGTACTTCAGCCAATGTGGGCATTACAGACACAACACATACATTATAGTCAAACTACAGAAACATTGTACAATGGCTCCAGCCCAGAGCAAGCTGTTGGGGAGCATACTTCGTCCGGTATCTTTCATCCTGCGTTTTGGAATTTCAGACACAATTTGTCAGCATTATTGCCATGGAAATAGATACAGCTCATCCATTATAACTTACAGGTACTATTTTATTGGAAAGGTGCTATTCTCAGGAGGACGATGAAATGGACATGCTAATGGTAGCAAAGACACCTGCACAATGAGACACTGATCAATGGATCTGTTTTATCGGAATACAAGCTACTTTATCCCATTCTTGTCCATATTTACGTTGCAGTTGGTTCAACAACGTTGGCTTGCACCCAATCAGATGAAGAACTTGCAGTGAAGATGGGAAACCATTTGGCAATGACTCCAACTCCGCACAGTACATTATGCTGAGTTTTCTCAGAGAGTTGAGGCTGTTGAAGTTGTCAGGGAAAGATCCTATGGTGAGCTTGGAGCAATTTTCGATCAACATACTTTCCAGTGTCACAAAACTTGGCAAGGAATGCAGAGAAGACAATTGGGAGCATTGCCGAACATGTAGCTCATGGAACTTTGTTAAGCAGCTTGGGTTCTCAATCTGTGGAAGCGATGTTATGTAGCTGCAGTTGACTATCTCCAGCGAGGTAAGTGATTGTAAACCTCGCAAACAAGTACCCAGCTGCTCATCAGTTATGTCTAAATGAGATATTTGCAGCCTCTTGAGTGAAGTAAGTGCCTGAAGGTCTTCGAACTTTACATCTTGGCAGTGCCTCAGGGTCAAAGCGGCAATTGCGTCCACCTGTTGCTGGTGCAGCAATCCATTTGTAAGGATGGTGGCAGAACATGTCTCTAATGCAAAATTGCAAGCTTTTGATGATGATAAAGGGGATAGTCTCAGGTGTGAAACAAACCCTGTATTTTCGACAGTGACCTTCCTCATAGACAGCGGGAAAGAAGGCACTTTAATCAACTCGGGACAGTTCAAAAGCTTCAGCTTACGGAGTTTGGGGAACACGTCAATGCTCTTCTCTTCTTTGGTCCACTCAGCCCATTGTGGCATATCATCAAATTCAAGGTCCTCCAGACATGGAAATGCAATCGAATTGGTTCCATATAACTCACTGCCAATTTGTTTCAGTGAGCACACCTCTTTCAAACGCAAAACCTTGAGGCAGGGAAGCTGCCCGAGAGGAGGCAGGACTTCCCACCTTCTACAGTTGGTCAAATATAAAGATTTAAGTAGGCACAGTGTGTTGTCCTTCTTGAAGCTCATGTCCAACCAATGTGGTGAAGTATTACCATGATATCTTCTAATATGGACCTCTTCGACATGCGGATGCGGTTCAAGGCCTTCTAAGACTTCAGCGTCAACAGAAGGGACACTCTTACCAGTGGAGTTCCATTCCAATTCCAGCACCTTAATATCCTGTTTCTTGCTTAGACCAGCTTTGCAAGCCTCTTGTTTGCTCACTACAACATCAAGGTTCTTGATATGGAGCTTTCTGCGGAGATCATTCATATCATTCAAGTCTTCTAATGTATGACCCTTTTCCTTTTTAACATGGAACTCAATTGATCCCTGAAGATGAATCAGTTCCCCAATGCCAACAACTTTTGATGTGCTTGTCCTGTCCATATCCAAATGGCGCAGATATTTCAAGTTTCGCATATCTTTTGGAAACTCCTCAAGGTGGCACCTCTTAGGGATACTTAGGGTTTGAAGAAGGAACAGCTTTGTCACTGATTGTGGAAGCCTTTTAATTGTCTTGCAAAGAGCAAGGTACCTCAGGTGTATCAATTGACCAATTTTATCCGATAAATCAACCATATCGCAGCCATCCAAACCAAGCACACGTAGAGCTTTTAATCCTTTGAGGATATCATCTGGCAATTGACCAAAGGAAGATGAAGAATGCTTGAGAATTATGAGTGTGCGCAATCTTTTGAGCTCGCACTGGCCTTTGAGCTGCGTCACAGCATCACTGGTCACAGATAAGTGCCGAACTGTATCAGGTATATCTTTTGTCTCAACACTTTCAACTCTTGCGCAGTCAATTCGTGAGACATTCTCGGCCAGGTCATGCATCAGGTCATGAATGTAATAGTAAGTCTGACGGCCTTCCTTGCGCTCGTGGAAGAAGGACCTCCCCACAAGTTGATTAAAGTACTCCTTCCCTACATACTCCGGTTGCTTCTTCCCATCAGCTGGCCGGATGAAATCCAGGGCCATCCAAATCTTCACCAACTTGTCGCGCTTGAACCTCCAGTTCTTCGGGAATATGCTGCAGATTGCAAAGCACGGCTGGAGGTGCTCCTGCAGGTTCTGATAACACAGCTCTAGTGTTGAGCTAACATTGTCATAGATTTCCATCTCGGAGATCCTCTTCCACTTACTGAAACTCCGGGTACTCTTCAGCATCCCTCCAACGACCTTGGCAGCCAATGGCAACCCCTTGAGCTTGGCAACAAGCTGCTCCCCAATTGCCTGCAATGCCGGATACTTATCAGCGTTGTCGTTGCCGAAAGCAATATTCTTGAACAGCAACCAAACGTCGGCGAACTCCAATCCATTCAACCAGACCCGCTTGCTCGCATTCAGCAAGTTCGCCACAATCTTTTTCCGGGTGGTGACCACGATCTTACTCCCGGCTTGGCCACGTCTGAGAGGAGCCAACACCTCACGCCACGTCTCCGTGTAGGTATACTCATTCATCTCATCCTTATTCCAGACATTGTCAAGAACCAGCAGGAACCTGCGCGACGAGACGGCCTCCTCAAGCCGCCTCTGAAGCCAATCGAAGTTCTTCATGTCGTCAGGGAGTTGTACCCCTGCAGACTGCAAGATTTGCTTCATGAGCTCAACCTTGTCATAAGTGGCAGCAGGACAGACCCACATGATCAAATCGAACGTCGCCTTCACCACTTCGTCAAGGAGCAGAACGCGCGCCAGCGTGGTCTTACCCATCCCGCCATGCCCCATGATCGCGGCGACGGGTACGTCGGCGGCTCGCCGATCTGCGCCGTCGGTCGGGCCGGCGATCAGCCAAGAAACCATGTCCTTCCGCTCCGCGTCACGCCCAAACACCTCGCTGTCTTCCAGCAGCGAGCCCGTGACAGGGCCGTCCGTGGCGAGGTGGTGGCTGCTCAACTCGCCGGACCCCGATGCCTCCAGCCCCGCCGCCTGCATCAGCCGCCCGGAGCTGGCCTTGATGGAGTCCAGGTTCTTGATGACGCCCTTGAGCCTGTTAAGCGACTCGTCCGTGCCGACGAGCTGCTTGCTGATCTTGACAAGGGAGGAGCGCGCGCGGCTGACCTTGCCGTCGGGCTCGAGGAGTCTCTGGTAGTCGAATTCGTCGACGACGTCGTCGGCCTCGTAGACGGCATCCTTTAGCTGGAGCAGCCACCGGTCGAGGTCGTCGTTGCCCCTCGCGCAGCGGCTCCGCTCGACGGCGCCCGCCACAGTGCGGAGCTCCGTGAGCGCCCGGTCCAGCTGTTGGAGCGCATCGGGGACGCCGCCGTTCAGCCACTTGATCCTGTCGGAGGCGCAGGACTTGGCCTTGTCGACGACGATCTTGATGACCGGGCACACCAGCCAGCCGGCCACCGCCTCCACCATCTCGCTGGCCGGTCGGAGACCGAGGCTGCGGGCGTTCTGGGGATTAGGAGCGTGCAGTTGACGAAGGACAGTGCTGAGTGCTGGAGTCAACGGCTATGGGGAGCCGCCGTGCCGCGCTCGTTGGTTCGTGGGGTTTTGGGTGGTTAGGCCGAGGAAATTTCGTTGGTATTTGGGGTTTTTTTCCGGTCTCCTTCCGGCGGCGGAAATAGCATTGATTGACTCGCGGCGCCGGCGACGCGGAGAGTTTCGGAATGCTGCACCAGGACATGTGCGGTGTGAAACGGTCCGCTGTCTGTAAGTATATGATAGGATTTTCAAGTGATTCATAGGGGAGGAGGATGATAGTTAAGTCGTAGGAGTCAAGTTGTTAGATGACCGAGTCGTATGGATCGTGAAGAAGTTTCAAGAGGTCAGTGCATGATCGTTAGTAGTGGCTGAGTGGCTTGCATACGCGGCCCAACTGTATCTATTTAAAGCACTTTAATTGAATGAAATAAATGAGCCATTTGTTGTGAGTCACTTGTCTCCCATAGGTATGTATTTGTCTCGAGAGGGATAGAAAATACACGTGAGAGTGAGTTTGCATTTGTCTCTCTAGGGAGATAGAAAATATGAGAAAGTGAGTGAGAAATATCGAGAGATTTCCAATAGCCATTACAGACAACTTATTGTATAAATTATATTTAGTCATGTCTGTAAATAATGTAAAAATATAAGTAAATGATAGTATACAGACGTCCGATAGGATGTTTCGTATTGGACGCATCTTCACTCCCGAACACTGCTTCTACGATCCAGATTCTGGACTCCTCCCCGCATCGTCTTCCCTAGTACCCCATCCTCATCCACGACCCAGACATTGGAATCTGGAGATAAGGTTATCCAAAGCATGCCAATCTTTGGCTCCTCCCCACCATACATGAGCTCACATCTCATCTTCGTCATCATTGCTCCTCCTTGGGCTCATCAACACCCCAAGCTCGTTAGGGCTGGAGCTCACTGGTAGGATCCCATGTGCCTGCATCATACTTCTCCCCCCACCCCTACGAAGCTACTCCACGCCGCCATCAATGGTGATGGTTTCATCAATAATGGATTGTCATTGGCCACCTCCTATCTTCTCTCGCCATGGGAGTTTCACGTTCACCACTAATTTTAAATTTACCACCACCAGTAAGTTTTCCCCAAATCTTAGGGCTCCTTATACCTCCTCCAGTTTTTTCTTGTTGTTGTAATTGTATTTAGTTGTTGCAGCATTTGGTTTTCTTGTTGCAACGGTCTTTTCTATTGTCGAACAAGAATAATTTTTGTTGCATAGATTTCTAGAATTTTGTCACGTCAATGTCATATTTTTGTTGCATTAGGTATTTTCAAATATTGTAATTATCATTTTCAAATGTTGCAGTGTTGTAAGGTTCTAAATTTTTTGTTTGGAAATTTTAATATTTTTTAGCACTTTGCAAAGTCCTATATTTATGATATTATGCATTTTGTGAGAAGATTTATTTTTAATTTGTCTCGATTTTTCTTAATATTATTGTGCATATTGTTGCATACGGTGATTGCAGTTATGACGCAAATAATTTACCGATGTTGCACTAGAGCATACGATAAAAAGACTCTATTGTATATCCGGACGCTAATAATCCCAAAAATATATTAAAGGCAATCACTGTTTAGCGTACTTCTCCGCGCGGAATGCTACACACAGTTCGGCTGCGTCGTCGCATGGGGATGGCAGCAAGAAAACCACCTGCCAGACCAGCACGACTGGCTGTGTGGGCTTGGTTAGGCCGAGTATGCCTTGAGGGCTAGGTTGGTTTTGCTAATTTACGTCCAGTGGCTACATCAACCCAACCCTAGCCTGGTCCAAACGTGCTTTCTTGGTTTTAGACATGCTGAGTGATGCCTACGGCCTACCCAACCGCAGCCCACCTATCTGGCAATAGTTGCCACTTATAGTAGGTCCAGCCATGGCCCCACGGATGCGGATTGTTTGAATATCCTTGCAGCCCTTTGCACTCCAAGTGGCTGGACCGATAGTTGGGGCGTAAAAGGGATATGGGATGTTTGAATATTCTTATCTAATTACCCAACTTGATTCCTCTAAAAAAAGAAGTTGCCGAATTGGATTGTATAGCGAAAAGGTTTAGTTTTTTTATGTTTCTACAACATTTAAGTTATTACTAGAATGAGGTCTCGAAAATATGGATGCTAATATGGTTTTAGTTTCACCATTCGAAATGTTATATTTATATGCATGCAAAATTGATAAAACAATATACACATTTTGCCACAGTATATCTAATTTATACTATGTTTCCATTTACTGTTACCCCACTTTCCTTCAGTTAAATTCAACATATTACAATGATTCATTGTTTGCATATGGTAACATTATATTATGGTGTGTATTAAGTATAAGTTATCCTTAAAAATAGGATAATGTGCACTCGTAAAAGAATGATGATGTGAACATATAATCTTCATGGTCCGATCAGCATGAGAATCAATCGCATCCATTCAATCGGTGCCTAGAGCGTGGGTGTGAGTGTTGAGGGATTTTTTTTATAAAATAAACTATTTTTTATTCTGAATTACAGTATTATACTTGCGTTTTATTTTTTTTTTTTGCAGTTTTGACCATCTGTCGCTCCACGGTTGGGTGACTTGGGTTAGTCACCTTGGGCGACACGTGGCCAAGTCGCCCAAGCTGGTTGAGTAACTAGTCCAACTCGCCTAACAGTTGGGCGATTTAAAATAATAATACAATTATTTTATTAATCCAATGGAAATAATTGTGGGGGAGTAAATAGTAATTTTTGTAGGTAATACATTTAACAAATCTTGTTTGTAGGTTATTTTTCAAATAAAAGGGCAGACAATGTCGGTTGGTTCGTTTGTGATTTTCGTAGATTCTTAATCGTACGAATTTTGTTAGACTCATAATAACATTTTATGATCGTTGTATGTTGTTGTAGTGCGATAAATTTCTAAAAAATTGTGAGGACGATTGAGGTAGAAATGATTCGTAAGTAGAAAGGTAAGTGATATTGCGATGCAATAGGGAATTTATACACGGAGAACATCATATAAATGGTGTAACGATAACAACACGGAGAACTAAGAATACACCATCTGTTCCTCATGTCTAGCCAAGGGAATGGCTCCTCAGGGTCTTGCTGAAGTTTTCTTATGATCTTCATCATCCCAGGGTGGCAATCATGGAATATACAGACATCAGGACATGCCCCAATTGCTTCCTCTTTCAGATGTCAAAGGAACCACAACCAGCTGTCGAAATTCTTATTTTCGATGAATGCGATGGCCAAGGGCAAAATCTGATTATTGCCATCAACACTAATTGCTATCAGGATCTGCCTCTTGTATTTCCCAGTTAGAAATATCCCATCGACTGAGATCACGGGTAACATGTGCCTGAAAGTGTCGATGTAGGCACCAAAGGCTAAGAAGGTACTCTGCAAAACCATGAAACTTAACAGTCTTCTGGATGGCTTGTCCTTTGTAGCAATGTATATGTCTGGGTTCCTATCCCGCGGCACCTAGAGCATACGAGGAAGGTTATCGTAAACTGCCTCAAAAGAACCAACCTCCTTTTCAAAGCCTTCTGCTTCGCATGCCATGCCTTCGCGTAACTAATTTTGTACTTGAATTTTTGCTCGATGGCCACCATGATGTTCTTGGCCTTCAGGTCCTTCTTCACTATCTCTTCATACATGAGATTGCCTATGAAGGTGGACATCAGATTGCGATGCTTCAGCAAAACAATGCTGTCTGGTGGGCTCAATGTGCAGTGTTTGATATTCTGGTTGTGTCTCCGCAACATCGGCCACCATGTCCTCTTTATGAACCAAGCGATGCGCATCTGAGCTGCTCCCACCAATCAGATAATAGCTGTCGATAGGGCCTCCTGCGACTCCCTTTGGACATGGTTGCACGAGTAGTATGCACTCGTATCCACATCGCCGGTAGCATCAGTCTCCTCAACAGCCACCGAATTTTCGTGGCAGACTAACTCCAAAGCCCATTAGGACGACACTGCACACCTCGAGGTCCAAGGAGAAGCTGCGTCTGAACCAGTGCAGGACATCTTTGATTAGAGCATTCTTCATGTCCAGGTGTACCAAAATGACTTACGAGAAACCACTTAGGTCAACACTATATGGACCTTCATGAATGGTATCAACACCGTAATGCACTTTCAATCTTGTGGGCTCGGACATGACTGATTTCTTGTTGCAAATATTACCATTTGTCAATATACATTCACTAGATACGTCTATAGGAACGAAGATGGCAACAGAGGGGGGTAAATGGTGCCTCAAATTTCCCCACAAGTATCATCAATCCTTCACTTTAATAGCTATAGAGATATGAAGATTATGATGGAAAGCTATCACAAAAACTTGCGAACCGAGACACCAAAATCCCCAGAAAAATCAGCAAAATGGAACTATCGCCACTGTACGTGTGGCACTATCGGTTGCTATAGCAACTGTGGTACTACTGCTACAGTAATCGCTGTACTAATGCAGCTAAAGTAAAATCAAGGTGAATAGTATTTTCAACACGATTTCGAAAACCAAAATCAATGGAACTTTTGATCCGTAGATCCAAACGACATGAAAATTTACATGGACCTACTCTAGGATATCAAGAACTAATTCCAATAAACGATCATAAAAATCATGCCAAAGTTGAGACCTTTTTCAGTTTGAAGGAATGTTGCACTAAACAGAGCCAAAACCAAAAATAGTTAATACAACTTGCTCGTGGTGGACGATAACCAAAATAGGTTTAGATATATTTCCACATGTCACAGCAAGTTAGAATACCGAAGAAATCAAGCCAAAACCCTCGGATCATGAAATTGCTTAAAGTGGCTAAAGTCAAGCAAAAATGAGTTTCCTCGTGAGCTTACTATCAAAGTGCCTAGATGGGTGGAGATAGATTCCCAGAGATTATCTCCTTCTCTTACACATCCTTGACACAACAAGACCAAGTGGAAAGAAGAAGAGAGATCAAAATCAACCGAAACAAGAGCACATTAATTAAAACACGAGAGACTCAAGGAGATGCACAATGATTGATGTATTGCTTACTTGAGAAGGTAGGTTTTATAGCCACTCCACCTTAGAGAACAAAGATCACATAAGGCACTTAGCTCTCAAACACTAACACTGGACATGAGAGCACAAGAGAGATGGTTGAATGCTTAACCACATGTCTCCATCCCAACCCCCTTAAATAGGTGGGCTAACCAGCCACCTCTAACCCTTAGTAGATACTATCCAATTAGTACAATAGAAGAAACTTAATAACCCCACACACGGGTTTTACTCACACATGTTCACTTATGCATGCTTTTCAAAGCGTATAAGTCTGAATCCGCTAAATCCTTATCCTTGATCTATCTTGATCAAACCAACTTCATCTTGACCAAAACCACTCTCCTAAGCACTACTCATGCGCCACGATTTTGATCCAAGATAGTTTTCGATATTTTGGCCAAACTACCAAAATACCCTTTGTTGACCTAGTCATCACCATCCAGTGCAAGAAATCATCATACTTGCCACGTGTAGGTGCACCATTAGCTTGCCACGCGTTGTCAAGTCTCTTCCGTCCTAGTTCCACCGAACCACGTTCCACTTGACCCGTCCAAGCAACATGGCGTCATCCTGTCGTTCGAACTCGCTTTCCACATTTCTCACCTTTCTCATACAATGCTTGAGCTCACCATCTCACATGACATCGTTGATCTTTCTGCGCCTCGGCCCCTCCATGAGTTGAGCCCCAATCCTTGCTGTTGATCACAGTTGACTCCAAGCGACTCTGCACATCTGTAACATCCTGATTTTCAGAGCCTTTTTGAAGCTTTCGAAAAAAAATTCACCATTTGAATTTTTCTGGAATTAATTAAAGCTTAAATAAAATTTTTATGAATTAAAAGGATTTAATATGATTAAGTTAAACATTAAATTATGCCAAAAGTATCTTATTTGAGTTCCCTGAGCCTCAAGAGTTTTTCTGGCATTTATGTGATTTTTCTGGAGTTATTTACTATTTTCTAGAGCTCAAAGTGATTTAATTGAATTTCTGGAAAAAGAAAAAGGAAAAGAAAAACCAGTCGGTTGAGCCGCAACCGCTTCCGCCCTCGCCGCGTGTCAGCCATCCAGAACCCCGCCCCGCATCGCAGCCGCCCGCTTTTGGCAAGTCGTACTCGTATGCGAGTGGGACTCTCAGGTCGTATCCCACCTGGACTCGTACTCGTGGCCGACCAGGACACCTCTACGACCGGGTATAAAAGGGCCGAACCCCTGGTGTCTCCCTCGTCCCAAGTCAAGCCTCGCCGCCGAGTTGAGCCGCAAACCGAAGTCGTGCCGCCCGCCGCTGTGGTCGTGCGCCTCGCCAAAACCGTGGTCGTGCGCGTAGCCGCTGCCGTGGTCGTGCCGGAGCCCGAGGTCGTGTCGTCCTCGCCGTCGTTTCGCCTTCGCCGATCCGCCGTCGCCGGTGAGTCCCGCCACCGTCCCTAGTCACCGCCGACCAGATCCCGCCGCCATCCGTGGTCGTAGATCCGTGTAGTCGTAAGGTTCTACGATTACGTTGAAGAGCCTTAGTCGTAAGTCGTAAAGCCACCGGTAAGTTCGATCATGTGGTCGTAAACGACTTCATGGTCGTAAGTCTGCCTGAGTAGTCGTAGCCGCTGTGCAGTCGTAGCCGCCCGTGTGGCCGTAGTCGTAGATTGTTCTATGTGGTCGAAGTAGTAGGTTCGACTACGTAGTCGTAATCTCGACTGAGTGATCGTAGTCATGTGCTCGACTACGTGGTCGTAAGCCTGCCTAAGTGGTCGTAATCGGCTTCGTACTCTTAGATTGGTTTGTGGTTGTAGTCGTAAAGTTCTTCGTGGTCGTAAATTTCTCTGCGTGGTCGTAGGGATCCTTTGTGGTCGTAACGACTACCTGTCTGTCTCTTTTTCTCTGAATTAAAACTTCCCAGAGCCCGTTCTCCTTCGTCCTAGCTCCGATTGACCCGATTCTTTTTCCTAAATTCATATAAAATTGAGCTCTATCTTTTGGTTCAAGTTTGAGAATTTTTGGAGTTCATTTTAATTTTATTTGATTTTATTTTGTGTTTCATTTTGCGTTCTCTCTCGTTAGATCACGCGTTCGAAGGAGCGGAAGTTGGATTTGAAGATCAAGAGCCGTCAACTGAGCAAGGCCAAGGCAAGTCGTGTCCTTTGATCATGTTGAACCCAGTTTTCAAATCTATTATTTATTATGTTGCTTTAAATTACCATGCATTGCTACTTTATTATAAAACCCTTGTATTGGTAGTTACAGTCCCAATTGGTTATTTCCCTCCTTGATAATTTGAATGCCCTGATTCCATTGTCACCATAGAATGGGAAATTACTTAGTGATGCAATATTAGTTGTCACATGGGTTGTGCGTTTAATTGCTTAGCCATGCTTATTACTAGTACGTTGGGTTTATCATCACATGTGGGCAATTAATCTTGACTTAATGTTATACTTGAATGTGGTGGTTAACCACAGTTATAAAACTTGTTGCCATGGCATGGGTAGTGTCATTGGTGTTGGTTATACAAAATTGATTTTCACTTGGGCGATTGATCTTGCAGTAAAGGGGGTGCAGGTTGCACATTGGGATGTGGATGTTTCGCCTGGGTAATTCTTAAGGACTTAACTTTGTGCGCCATTGATCTGAGCTTAACCGTGCAAGCCACATGTCTAGTATGGGATAGACTTGGCATGATAATTTGTGAAGTCTCCACTTTGGTTTTACTACCGATGTTGTTGTGGCGCAAGAGGGGGCAATTATCGACTAGGGGGTTACCCTACTCGACGGCGAAGCCTTAGCGAGTGGGATCAGGTGGAGATGGATCATTGTAAAAGCCTTGTTGTGATTATCTTTAACGTGAGGATTATCACATCGTGTGGGTACAGTTGTGCAACCTCTGCAGAGTGTAAAACTATTCGAATAGCCGTGTCCTCGGTCATGGACAATGCTCGGTGATTTCACACGAGGGGTAGAGTTTTCATAAAAACCTGGTTGGGTTAAGTTGGAGAGTGAATGGTTAGTTCACTGGTGGTTCATTTCATGGATCTTGGTTCATGGTGGATTCCTTGGGTGAATGGCTAGTTCACTTGTGGTTGGTCTCAATTCCTTTGGTTATTTATTTATTATCATTTATAAAGTTTGCTTTTCAATCTATTTATTGTATTTACCTTAAATTATTGCTTTATGCAAAATTAACCTTTCAGCCATCCTTTGGTAAGCCTTGCATACTATATTGCATTCATTTGTTACAAACGGTTTGCTGAGTACCAATGTACTCACGGCTTTATGCCCCTGTTGCTCAGTTGAGGAGGAGGAGTATCGCCAGCAGGAGGTTCCAGAAGGAGAGTACTTCGACGTCTTCGCGGATTAGGCTTCGTTCTCCACTCGATAGCCTGTGGGCGTGTCGATTGGCTGCTGCGCTTTCTTTTGGATTTCCGCTGCTAGTTTTTGTTAAGCTCTTCAGGCTAATAATTGTAAGCTTGGCCATAAGGTCGTACTCTGATGATTATCAATATAATTTGGTTTTTCCTTAGAATATCGTGATATGGATGATATTTATCTTTGTTCACACTGGGTGCACTAGCGTGATCCTGGACTAGTGCAGAATACACAGGAGAGTCCGGATTTGTATATTCGGGTCTCGACAGAGATGGTATCAGAGCTATATCGGGTGTAGGACGAAGCCCTAAATAGAATGGTCGAATTAGTAAAGTTTTCAAAATTATTTTCAAAATCAAATCAACCAAATGATTGTTTAGTAATTCTTAATTCTTACCTCATTCTTAGGATTCTTACTCCTTGCCTCCTCTGAAATATTGTTTTCGAAACTAAAGTTAACTTCTTATCCCCATAATGTCCATAGATGTCTCGAGTGTCCCTTGATCAAAGTGAAAGTTGGCATGGAATTTTTCAAGCTGTGCTGTGAAGTTTGGATCAAGGAAGCATCCAATATGTCAAGAAAAGATTGGGAATTTTCGGGAAGATTAGGAGCCATTAGCTTTGAACCTTGTTATAGTTTTAGTATCGTGTAGATCATCTTGCTTCTTATTTGCCGTTGGGTGTGATGTGAGCTGCAGTTTTGCTTCTAGCATTATGATGCAGTCATGTCAAAAGTCTTTTTGTGGAGTTTATTGCTTCTTTTGTTAGCCTTTTCGGCTAAGTGTTTGCTTAGTTTTAGGATTGCCATTAGTTACCCCCTTAGACGAGTTTACCACTTACCTTTGCTTTTCCCTCTTACCTATTGAGCCTTGAAGAGTCAATTCTCAACAAATGGTCTTTTCCTTCAGAACAGAGCAGAAATGGTTGACACCCGGAGCTCCGCAGGACGCTGTCAAATGAACCAAGATCCGGAAGGCAGTAATGGAAACCAAGCAACTCCAGAGCAGCATGCGAATCCGGCTGGTTTAGATCCGACCTTGAGTCAGTTCATGGCTGCCCAGACCCAATTAATGAATACCATGATGCAGAATATGAACGCAATGATGAATCGGCAGAATCAAGAAATGGCAATGCCCCAACCAGTTCGTCAACAGTCTAAATTTGCAGAATTCATGAGGACAAGGCCACCCACTTATTCACGATCTTCGGAGCCTTTGGAAGCCGATGACTGGATGCGCTCAACAGAAAAGAAGCTTAATCTTGCCCAGTGTACGGACCGCGAGAAGGTTTTGTATGCCGCCCACCAGCTAGAAGGTGCTGCAGCTGAATGGTGGGAAAACTACTGTGCTGCTCATGAAGATCAAGATAGCATCACTTGGGCGGAGTTCGCCGCAGCTTTTCGTCATACCCATGTTTTGGACGGAGTGATTGAGATGAAGAAGGAGGAATTCCGGGAGTTACAGCAGAAGAACATGTCAGTGAGTGAGTATCTCAATAAATTCACCCAGCTAGCCCGTTATGCCCCGGAGGATGTCGCTACAGATGATGCCCGTCAAAAGAGGTTCAAGAATGGACTAAACCCCGGTCTGAAAGTTCAAGTGGTGGGAAATGACTACGCCAGCTTTCAAAACATGGTGGACAAAGCGATGCTCATTGAGGAGAGTCGTCGTGAGTTAGAGGAATCTCGCAAGCGGAGGATGATGCAGCAAGGATCACAGATGCACCAGGCTCAGAGGACCCGCTTCAGTACGTTTCAGCCCACTCGTGTTCCACAGCAGTCAGGATTCAAAACACCTGCACCAGCTCCTCGCCAGTTCTCATCAGGACCAAGGCCAATTCCAGTTGGAAGCCAACAGCAGAGGATCACCAAGCCCATGACAGCAGTTACCTGTTTCAAATGCCATGAAACGGGACATTATGCCAACAAATGCCCGCAGAATCAAGCCTTGACACCAGTTCGTTTCAACTTGGGCTCTACACCAGATCAGACTCCCGCAGCAGGGTCAGGACGTGGAGCACCGCAAACATCAAGTCAACCCAGCAGAGGATCGCAGACCGTGATGCGCGGCCAGGTGAACCATGTCACCATGGAGGAGGCTCAAGCAGCACCAGATGTTGTGATCGGTAAGTTTCAAGTAAACTCAGTTCCTGCCACAGTTTTGTTCGATTCTGGAGCTTCACATTCGTTTGTTTCCCGGAGTTTTGCTCTAAAGCATAAGTTGGAAGTCGTTGCACTTGGTTCCATTTTATTGGTTCAATCCCCAGGCTCTGAGATGAGTACAAACCTAGGATGCCCCAAGGTTAGGATAGCCATCCAAGGAGTAGAGTTCTCCGCGGATTTGGTTGTGCTGAATATCCAGTCTTTGGACGTAATTCTGGGTATGGATTGGCTCAAGAAACATCAAGCAGTGTTGGAATGTGGAAGCCGAGCAGTCACCTTGGACGGTCCCGATGGAAGCAAAGTGAGATTTGAGGCCGATATGAAGCAGCCAGAAAAAGTGATGGTATGCCAAAGTAAAGGGATTGCCCTAAATGAAGTGCCAGTTGCCAGAGAATATCCAGATGTTTTTCCTGATGATCTCCCTGGGATGCCACCAAAAAGAGAAGTGGAGTTCGCAATTGAGTTAGCACCAGGCACATCACCGATTTCCAAGAGACCTTACCGAATGCCCGCCAATGAGTTAGCAGAATTGAAGAAGCAAATACAAGAATTGTTGGATAAAGGATATGTCAGACCTAGTACCTCTCCGTGGGGAGCACCGGTACTGTTCGTCAAGAAGAAGGATGGTAGCCAGCGGATGTGTGTGGATTACCGAGCTCTCAATGAAGTTACCATCAAGAACAAGTATCCTTTGCCCCGAATTGATGATTTGTTTGATCAGTTAAAAGGAGCTGGAGTGTTCTCCAAGATTGATTTGAGGTCGGGATATCACCAAATGAGGATTCGACCGGAGGACATACCCAAGACAGCCTTCTCAACTCGTTATGGATTGTATGAGTTCACCGTGATGTCCTTTGGCTTAACCAATGCCCCAGCCTATTTTATGTACCTGATGAACAAAGTGTTCATGGATTACTTGGACAAGTTTGTCGTTGTGTTTATCGATGACATCCTGATCTACTCCAAGAATGAGGAGGAGCACGAAGAGCATTTGAGGTTGGTATTGCAGAGATTGCGGGAACATAAGTTATATGCCAAGTTCAGCAAGTGTGAATTTTGGATGAAGGAAGTTGCCTTTTTGGGCCATGTGTTGACAGCAGAAGGAGTGTCCGTTGACGCAGGTAAAGTACATGATGTGCTTACTTGGAAGGCACCCACGTCAGTGACCCAGGTCAGAAGCTTCCTGGGAATGGCAGGTTATTATCGTAGATTCATTGAAGGATTCTCCAGTGTAGCTCGACCTCTCACCCAGCTATTAAAGAAGGAAAAGAAGTTTGAATGGACGCCAGAATGCGAAAAGAGTTTTCGGAAGTTAAAAGAAAGTCTGACAACAGCGCCAGTACTAATTCTACCCGACATCAAGAAGGACTTTGAGATCTACTGTGATGCATCCCGCAAAGGTTTGGGGTGTGTGTTGATGCAGGACAAGAGGGTGGTGGCTTATGCATCACGCCAGCTGAGACCACACGAAGAGAACTACCCCACGCATGACTTGGAGTTGGCAGCAGTTGTGCATGCCCTGAAAATTTGGCGTCACTATTTAATGGGTAGCCGAAGTGAGATCTACACGGATCATAAGAGCCTGAAATATATTTTCACACAATCGGAGCTCAACCTAAGACAAAGAAGATGGTTGGAATTAATAAAGGATTATGACATCAGAATCCATTATCATCCAGGAAAAGCCAATGTAGTGGCAGACGCGTTGAGTAGAAAGGTGTATTGCAATACAGTGATGGTCAAGGAAAACCAACCAGCTCTACACGAGGAATTTCAGAAGCTTAGTTTGGAGTTGGTTGAGGAAGGGATGTTAGCTACCTTGGACTTGCAGCCGACCCTGGATAGTCAGATTCGTCACGAGCAACCAGGGGATGAAAATATCCAGAGAATCAAAGAAGGTTTAAAGGAAGGCAAAGCACCCGGCTTTGTGGAGGACGATCAGGGAATCATGTGGTATAAGACGCGTTTGTGCGTACCAAACAAGAGGGAACTGAAGAAGTTATTACTTAAGGAAGCGCATGAGTCCTTATATTCAATCCATCCCGGCAGTACCAAGATGTACCAGGATATTAAAGACAAATATTGGTGGCCATGTATGAAGCGCGAGATAGCCGAGTATGTAGCACTTTGCGATGTGTGCCAAAGAGTGAAGGCTGAACATCAAAGACCAGCAGGTTTGCTGCAACCCTTGAAGATTCCTGAATGGAAGTGGGAAGATGTGGGAATGGACTTTATTACAGGCTTACCCAAGACTAAAGAGGGCTACGACTCAATATGGGTAATTGTGGATCGACTAACAAAGGTCGCTCACTTTCGTCCGGTCAAAACAACTTATTCTGGAGATAAATTGGCCGAGTTATACATGTCCAGGATTGTGAGTGTTCATGGGGTGCCCAAGAGGATAGTATCGGATCGTGGGTCGCAGTTTACTTCACGATTTTGGAATAGCTTTCACGAGGCAATGGGTACTCACTTGAACTTCAGTACAGCATATCACCCGCAAACTGATGGTCAGACGGAGCGTGTGAATCAAATCCTGGAGGATATGTTAAGAGCTTGTGTATTGGATCACGGAGCTAAATGGGATAGTTGTTTACCTTTTGCGGAGTTCTCCTACAATAACAGTTACCAGACTAGTCTACAAATGTCACCGTTTGAAGCCCTGTATGGCAGAAAATGTAGAACCCCTCTCAATTGGAAAGAGACGGGGGAGAGTCAAATCTTCGGGCCAGAATGTCTTCAGGAAGCAGAAGAGAAAGTGCGTTTGATTCAAGAAAGGCTAAAGGCAGCCCAAGCCAGACAGAAGAGTTATGCTGATACTCGCCGAAGAGATTTAAGTTTTGAGCCAAATGACTATGTGTATCTCAGGATCACACCCTTCAAAGGTGTTAAGAGATTTCAAATGAAGGGAAAGCTAGCGCCAAGGTATGTGGGGCCATTTAAAATTTTAAAGCGCAAAGGAGAGGTTGCATACCAGCTGGAATTACCAAACACCTTGAGCGGGATCCATGATGTTTTCCATGTATCTCAACTAACGAAGTGCTTGAGAGTGCCAGAGGAAGCAGTGCTCGTAGAGGCGGTGGATCTTCAGGAGGATCTGTCTTATAAAGAACATCCTATAAAAATTTTGGAAGTGGCAGAGCGTGTAACCCGAAGAAGGACAGTTCGCTTTTGCAAGGTTCAATGGAGCAACCATTCCGAGGAGGAAGCAACCTGGGAGAGCGAGAAGGATCTTAGAGCGGAGTTTCCAAACCTATTCCTTAGAGAGCCAGAATCTCGGGGTCGAGATTCCGTTTAAGGGGGGAGGTTTGTAACATCCTGATTTTCAGAGCCTTTTTGAAGCTTTCGAAAAAAATTCACCATTTGAATTTTTCTGGAATTAATTAAAGCTTAAATGAAATTTTTATGAATTAAAAGGATTTAATATGATTAAGTTAAACATTAAATTATGCCAAAAGTATCTTATTTGAGTTCCCTGAGCCTCAAGAGTTTTTCTGGCATTTTATGTGATTTTTCTGGAGTTATTTACTATTTTCTAGAGCTCAAAGTGATTTAATTGAATTTCTGGAAAAAGAAAAAGGAAAAGAAAAACCAGTCGGTTGAGCCGCAACCGCTTCCGCCCCCGCCGCGTGTCAGCCATCCAGAACCCCGCCCCGCATCGCAGCCGCCCGCTTTTGGCAAGTCGTACTCGTATGCGAGTGGGACTCTCAGGTCGTATCCCACCCGGACTCGTACTCGTGGCCGACCAGGACACCTCTACGACCGGGTATAAAAGGGCCGAACCCCTGGTGTCTCCCTCGTCCCAAGTCAAGCCTCGCCGCCGAGTTGAGCCGCAAACCGAAGTCGTGCCGCCCGCCGCTGTGGTCGTGCGCCTCGCCAAAACCGTGGTCGTGCGCGTAGCCGCTGCCGTGGTCGTGCCGGAGCCCGAGGTCGTGTCGTCCTCGCCGTCGTTTCGCCTTCGCCGATCCGCCGTCGCCGGTGAGTCCCGCCACCGTCCCTAGTCACCGCCGACCAGATCCCGCCGCCATCCGTGGTCGTAGATCCGTGTAGTCGTAAGGTTCTACGATTACGTTGAAGAGCCTTAGTCGTAAGTCGTAAAGCCACCGGTAAGTTCGATCATGTGGTCGTAAACGACTTCATGGTCGTAAGTCTGCCTGAGTAGTCGTAGCCGCTGTGCAGTCGTAGCCGCCCGTGTGGCCGTAGTCGTAGATTGTTCTATGTGGTCGAAGTAGTAGGTTCGACTACGTAGTCGTAATCTCGACTGAGTGATCGTAGTCATGTGCTCGACTACGTGGTCGTAAGCCTGCCTAAGTGGTCGTAATCGGCTTCGTACTCTTAGATTGGTTTGTGGTTGTAGTCGTAAAGTTCTTCGTGGTCGTAAATTTCTCTGCGTGGTCGTAGGGATCCTTTGTGGTCGTAACGACTACCTGTCTGTCTCTTTTTCTCTGAATTAAAACTTCCCAGAGCCCGTTCTCCTTCGTCCTAGCTCCGATTGACCCGATTCTTTTTCCTAAATTCATATAAAATTGAGCTCTATCTTTTGGTTCAAGTTTGAGAATTTTTGGAGTTCATTTGAATTTTATTTGATTTTATTTTGTGTTTCGTTTTGCGTTCTCTCTTGTTAGATCACGCGTTCGAAGGAGCGGAAGTTGGATTTGAAGATCAAGAGCCGTCAACTGAGCAAAGCCAAGGCAAGTCGTGTCCTTTGATCATGTTGAACCCAGTTTTCAAATCTATTATGTATTATGTTGCTTTAAATTACCATGCATTGCTACTTTATTATAAAACCCTTGTATTGGTAGTTATCGTCCCAATTGGTTATTTCCCTCCTTGATAATTTGAATGCCCTGATTCCATTGTCACCATAGAATGGGAAATTACTTAGTGATGCAATATTAGTTGTCACATGGGTTGTGCGTTTAATTGCTTAGCCATGCTTATCACTAGTACGTTGGGTTTATCATCACATGTGGTCAATTAATCTTGACTTAATGTTATA
Source organism: Dendrocalamus latiflorus (assembly GCA_017311315.1). Classification (NCBI taxonomy): domain Eukaryota; kingdom Viridiplantae; phylum Streptophyta; class Magnoliopsida; order Poales; family Poaceae; genus Dendrocalamus; species Dendrocalamus latiflorus. The sequence continues at coordinate 11,053,815 of CM029613.1, forward strand.
CTTGAATGTGGTGGTTAACCACAGTTATAAAACTTGTTGCCATGGCATGGGTAGTGTCATTGGTGTTGGTTATACAAAATTGGTTTTCACTTGGGCGATTGATCGTGCAGTAAAGGGGGTGCAGATTGCACATTGGGATGTGGATGTTTCGCCTGGGTAATTCTTAAGGACTTAACTTTGTGCGCCATTGATCTGAGCTTAACCGTGCAAGCCACATGTCTAGTATGGGATAGACTTGGCATGATAATTTGTGAAGTCTCCACTTTGGTTTTACTACCGATGTTGTTGTGGCGCAAGAGGGGGCAATTATCGACTAGGGGGTTACCCTACTCGACGGCGAAGCCTTAGCGAGTGGGATCAGGTGGAGATGGATCATTGTAAAAGCCTTGTTGTGATTATCTTTAACGTGAGGATTATCACATCGTGTGGGTACAGTTGTGCAACCTCTGCAGAGTGTAAAACTATTCGAATAGCCGTGTCCTCGGTCATGGACAATGCTCGGTGATTTCACACGAGGGGTAGAGTTTTCATAAAAACCTGGTTGGGTTAAGTTGGAGAGTGAATGGTTAGTTCACTGGTGGTTCATTTCATGGATCTTGGTTCATGGTGGATTCCTTGGGTGAATGGCTAGTTCACTTGTGGTTGGTCTCAATTCCTTTGGTTATTTATTTATTATCATTTATAAAGTTTGCTTTTCAATCTATTTATTGTATTTACCTTAAATTATTGCTTTATGCAAAATTAACCTTTCAGCCATCCTTTGGTAAGCCTTGCATACTATATTGCATTCATTTGTTACAAACGGTTTGCTGAGTACCAATGTACTCACGGCTTTATGCCCCTGTTGCTCAGTTGAGGAGGAGGAGTATCGCCAGCAGGAGGTTCCAGAAGGAGAGTACTTCGACGTCTTCGCGGATTAGGCTTCGTTCTCCACTCGATAGCCTGTGGGCGTGTCGATTGGCTGCTGCGCTTTCTTTTGGATTTCCGCTGCTAGTTTTTGTTAAGCTCTTCAGGCTAATAATTGTAAGCTTGGCCATAAGGTCGTACTCTGATGATTATCAATATAATTTGGTTTTTCCTTAGAATATCGTGATATGGATGATATTTATCTTTGTTCACACTGGGTGCACTAGCGTGATCCTGGACTAGTGCAGAATACACAGGAGAGTCCGGATTTGTATATTCGGGTCTCGACAACATCCAAAGACAAAGAAATCGTTTCTGGGCACAAGTTCTTCACAGCTTGACCCATGTTAGCCAAAACATACATCATGCAACCTTAAAACAAAGACCTAGGTCACCCCAAATCAATCCATGACTCATTTTGTCAAAATCCTATTTTCTGTGAAATCCGGTAGTACCGCACACAACATGCCGGTACTACCGTACTATGGTACTACTGCTCCCCAAATTGGTAGTACCACACCATCGCACCTCGCACTGGATTTATGTTACAATGCAAATTGCTGAATTTAAAATGCAATATGATGCAATAAGGATCCTAGCTCCCCCTCAGTAAGTGAGTCAATTTTAGAAATATTTTGGTTCAAGTTGAGTTATGTCATTATTAAGCTTAAAAAATATCAAATGAATTCTCTCTGAACTAAAGCAATAAGCAAGAGAGAAAAAGCATAGAAAAACGAAGAAATGACAGTCCTTAAAGCACAGACAAGATAGTGGGATCACTATGGCTCAGACTCACTCTCATCTATCCCATATGACTCTAGAACTATTAGTTGATCAACTAAATACAAGGGAGTAAATACGTTTCCTGTCTACCCAGAGGGTTCAAACCTTGTTAGAACTAAAAGACGTGAGTGAACTCAATATAGTGAGAAGAGAAGCAATTAATAAGCAACATCCTAAGGTCATAAGATGAGAGAAAGAAATCTAAACAACATAGTATGATAACAACTTTGGTCTATGCTATGAGAACAACTTTGGTCTATGCTAGAAAGACTAACCCAAAAGCACTCATAAGAATGGTGCAAAAGAAAGTAAATGAACACATGATATAGAAAGTACATGGTGCTCCCCTCAGATTATGCCATAAGGACAAACCACCCCAAGCTCTCCCCGCAAAGCCATGAACCTCAAGCTATCTAAAGGCTTGGTGAAAATATTAGCAAACTGGTGGGCACTCTCCACAAACGGAAGTACTATGTCACCCTTCTCTACATGGTCTCTAAGGAAATGAAATCGAATATCTATGTGCTTGGTCCTAGAGTGCTGCACTGGGTTTTTGGCAATATTAATGGCAGAAGTGATATCACAAAAAAAGTGAAATACTATTATGGCTAACCCAAAGTCCCGCAAGATCGAAACCATCCAAAGCACATGACTACAACAACTAGCGGCTGCGACATACTCAGTCTTTGCTGTAGACTGTGCAACACTGGACTTCTTCCTAGAAAACCGTAAAACAAGAGAGATGCCAATGAATTGGCAAGTACCAGAAGTGCTCTTCCTATCTTTCCTATAGCTAGCAAAGTCTATATCGAAGTAGGCTCTGAGGGAAAGACATGAAGTAGAAGAATACCAGATACCATAATCCCGAATAGCTTGAAGATACCTAAAGATATGCTTCACTACCTGACGGTGAAAGGCGTGAGGAGAAGCCTGAAATCGAGCACACAGACACACGATAAAGTGTATATCTGGCCTCGAAGCAGTGAGGTACAAGAGGGAGCCGATCATACTGCGGTACTCCTTCTAATCTACAGGTTCGCCATCCTCGTCGAGATCAAGTATGGTTGAGGTCGCCATCGGAGTTAACACTTGCTTGCCATCACTCATGTCAAAGCATATCAGGAGATCTCGAGGATACTTGCCTTGATGCAAGAAAGTACCCTCCCGAGTCTGCTTGATCTGGAAGCTGAGGAAGAATCTCAACTCGTCCATCATGCTCATCTCAAACTTTGTACTCATGACATCAGAAAACTAGAAAACAAGAGTATGAGAGTAGACACCAAAGATAAATCATCCACATATATCTGGACAAGTAGAAAGTCATTGCCATGCCTACAAATAAACAAAGTCTTATCTACCTTACCAATCTCAAACCAACAACTCAAAAGATAGGACTTAACACTACTACAAAAGCCTAATATTAGATGCCACATCACAGATGGTTCCCCAAAACCGTCTGTATTAAATATAATCACAGTCAGTTTTAGTTTAGAGACCATATGTATTTCTACCAGCCCTTAAAATCGTCTATGAAGAGGAAATATCACAGATGGTTCATAGTGAAAACCGTCTTATAAGTATCACCATTCTTAACAAAAACCGTTCTTGCTAAGAATCGTTTGTGATATTACCAAATATCAACACCATAATATCACAGGCGATTCTTGTTAAGAAACATCTGTGATACTTCACAGATGGTTTGTATTAAAAACCATCTGTGATAATTAAGTCATCACAAATGGTTTGTATAAAAAACCGTCTGTGATAATTCCACTATACTAGTTGCATGCAGACCCATTGAACCTCTGTCTTAAATTTCAGATCTACGCTGCTGTTTTGAGCTGGAGACAGAGCTTTGAGGCTATTTGGTGAAAGACGACTATTTGGCAAGAGTAATTGTAGATCCACTAAGTTTTTGACAACTTATGGTTAGTAATTTGTTCCTAATTGCTTTATAATTTCGATTTATAACTTTTGGTGAAAGGAGAATTGAAAATGGTTGATCTAGCTAGCTTGATGCAGGAGAAATTATTTTACATTTAGCATGGTTTAGGGTTTAGTCATGAGATATCATGTGGAGGTATTCCCATGTTTGTGATGAGTAATTGACGGTTGTGTTAGTGAGTTTAAGTTTGTTTTGGGTATTCTAGGGTTGAGTACCGTTCATTAATGCTAATGATGATTATGCTGTTTCGTGCGGTGCTATGTGACGGTTTGCTTGTCTGTGTGATTGCAGGACTTCAGAGCTAGGTCATGGTGAGGCGAGGAGGACCGGGACTAGGCATAGGAGATGTTGAGGTCCAGACGGTCGGTGATGCCGAAGATGATCGAGGCTGCTGAGGTGGTTGCGAGTCGGGAGACGAGAAACCGGAGCTGGAGCTACCGGTGATGGACATGACGGGCAACGACGAGCGAACCGGGACTAGGCTCAGGGAGGAGTCGGAGGTCTAGATGGTTGGATGTCGGTTGCGGTCGTGTGCGACGGAACAGACCAGGACTAGACTCAGGAGGAGTCGGAGGTCTCGGTCGGAGTCAGGTGGACACGACGGGCAGTGGCGAGGTGGACCGGGACTAGGCTCAGGGAGGAGCTGAGGTCTAGACGGTCAGGATGCCAGGTGCGGTCGTGTACAGCGGAGCGGACCGGGACTAGACTCAGAGGAGTCGAGGTCTACTCGAGGTCCAGACGGTCAAGGTACCGGTTGCGGGAAGCTTCCGGGAAGGTGCTTGAGGGAAATTTGGACAATTGACTCAAGGATGATTAGAGGTGGCTGTTTCCCTCCAAGTCTGATGAGGTGTTTGACTTTTGCCTCATGAGGGTGTGAGGTGAGGGAGTGGAGAGTGTATGCCACTTCTTGATTTTCTTCTTCTGGTTGTGAGTGTGGCCTTAAGAAGAGGAGCTCAGGCAGAAGAAGATGGCAAGATAAGTAGTGAGTGTATTCTGGAGGGAGTTCTCACGAGCTGTGAGCTCTGTGTGTTGTGTGTGTGAGTTCCTCCAGTAAGCATGTAGTGTGTGTTCTCATTTCCAACTGCGTATGGGGACGTAGTGAGATGGTTATAATTCATGTGTAATCATTCATCTCTTTGTATCAATCTGAGATATCTTCTGTTTGAGATGAACAGAGTTCTTCCACGCTGTGTTTGTCTTCAGTTCAGTTCTGGCAATTACCTTTTGCTCTTGTGTTTCTTTGGCTTGATCTTTGTTGAGAACCTGCAAAATGTTTGTCCCTGAACTGGGCTATGATCACCAGGCCATTTTGGCCAGCTAAGACCCGAGGGAACACATTTTAATTGTTGTTTGCTTCTCAATTGATCATGGCTGCATTTCCTCTGTTTTTCACTGTAGCTAGGGTTTTGGAGGCAGAGCATGGCTATTGCTCTTTGTTTCCACTCAAGAGATGACTCTATAGTTGTGCCTTCATATTTTGAGACCATTTCCAGATGAAATGCAAATTTTCATAAGCAAAGGATTGAAGATTCTTGAGAAATCTGAAAAATTAGCCTCAATCTCAATGCAATTTTCAGATTTTTGCTCAAATCTCGATTTCTTGCTCTTTTGATGAATCCTCTTGTTTCCTGAGGTCTCAATGGTGTTTAGATTGTGTTCTTGATCTTCTGGCCTTAGGAGAACAGAAGCATTCCTCTATTTCCCTTGAATTCAGCCAGAATCAGTAATTGCAGTTTTTCAGTCAGCCGCCTGCTGGCTTTTGCCCCTGCCTGCACCAGGGCCAGTCAGACCGGACCCCCCTTGGCGATCAGACCGGACTTTAGATGGCGGTTAGACCGCTAACCCTAGCGGTCAGACCGGCCAACCACTGGCGGTCAGACCGGCTAGGGCATAGTGGTCAGACCGGCGTTAGACAGGCGGTCAAACCGGCTCAGTAACACCGGTCAGACCGGCCTGGTTGCTGCGGTCTGACCGTCCGGCCTACTGCGGTCAGACTGGGTATGCCTGTTTTCCTCTGATCTTGTTTTTCAGCTGCTTGTTTTGCTTTGGTGTTTTTTGTTCCGCTTTCTCTTCTGCATGTCATGAATTTTCAGAGAGCATAAATTATTCTTTTCATAGCTTTCATAGCTATCGGAGAAAAGATTCGTTTGTGGATACTTGGGGGCGTTTTTAAAAGGCACCATTCACACCCCCTTTGTTGCCATTTCCGATCCTACAAGTCAATTCATAGTCTATTTGTACTTAATTTAATTTACTTAATTATTATTGCTACATATAGCTACTTAATTTAGATCGAACATATATAGTATAGTATAGTAATTAATTAGTTGAATATGTTATACTACATTATTATATGCGTAACATAGGACTAAAGCTGGATGTACGCTGGGAACCGTGTGAGTGAGGAGTACATTAATGGTGTTTCTGGTTTTACAAGAGCTGTCGAGTAGGATATGTTGAATAAAGGAGTGGAATATATATATTGTCCATGCATTGACCGCGAGAATCTAAAGATATTTAAGAACTGAGCGTAGATTGAAGTGCACTTGATTCGAAGGGGTTTCAAAAAGTGGTATGCATATTGGACCAGTCATGGTGAAGAGCATATTACACAGAAAGGTACTAATAATGACATCACTGATGAAATCAATGATATGCCACAAGATGATCATGTTGATTGTGGTTCCGATTCGAATAGGCTGAATGATGACAATCTGGATCAGATGCTTTGTAATGCAGAAGGGAACTATGATGAGAGAGAGTATGTTAAATTCCGAGGCTTGATGAAGGACTCGGAGAAACTTTTATTCATGTGCTGCAAGTCAAAGTACACGAGGTTGTCAGTCGTGCTTGAACTGCTGAAATTGAAGACAAGCAACGGTTGGACCAACAAGAGCTACACGACATTATTAGGTTATTTAGCGAACATGCTTCCGGAGGAAAACGAGTTGCCCAAAACCACCTACAAATCCAAGAAGGTATTTGTCCATTGGGAATGGAAGTAGAAAGAATACACACATATCCAAATGACTGTATTATTTACCATAAAGAATATGCAAACATGCATGTATGTCCAGTATGCAACACATCCTAGTACAAGCATAAGAATCAATTAGATGACGGCGAGGCAATAGAGGTGAAGAGAGGGCCTCCTATTAAGGTGGCATGGTAATTTCATGTAAATCTCTGTTTGAAGCAGTTTTTTGCGAACGCAAAGAAGGCAAAACTGCTACGTTGGCACTCGGAGGAGTGTAAGAAGGATGGAATGCTAAGACACCTTGCTGATTCCGCCCAATGGACAAACATCGATATGAGGTTTGCAGATTTCGGTGCAAAATCGAGGAATACAAGGTTTGGATTGAGTACAGATGGAATGAATCTATTCAGTAACATGAGCAGCCGACATAGCAATTGGCCCGTGACTCTCTACATCTACAACCTTTCTCCATAGTTGTGTATGAAGCGAAAATATATTTTGCTATCGATACTTATCTAAGGGCTGAAGTAACCTAAGAATGATATTGATGTGTACCTAACACCATCTGCGAAAAATGTAAAAATACTATGGATCGAAGGGGTACAGGTATGGGATATGTACAAATGAGAGAACTTCACTTTATATTCCTTGTTGTTCTACACCATGTATGATTATCCTACCCTTACAAACATGTCGGGCCAAAGTACAAAAGAAGCCAAAACATGTATTCACTGCTTAGATGATACCGAGAGTATGTGGTCGAAGCACTCGTGCAAAACCTTGTACATGTGTCACCATAGGTTCCTTCGGAGGGCCCACCCATATCGCACGATGAAGAAACAATTCGATGGAAAGAACGAGGATAGTTCAGCTCCAAGGTATTTAAGTGGAAAAGAGATATATGATATTGTTAAGGATTTAAATGTTGTCCAGTCCTATATACGGAATTCATCTCAGCCAGAGGGCAGCATCGTCGAAGCTTATGCAACCAAAGAGCTCATTGAGTTCTGTGTTGATTACATGGCTCAGGTCGAACCAATAGGTGTGACTCAATCTCGCTATGAGGGGAGGCTCAAGGGTATCGGGACCATCAAAAGGAAAGCAATCACTCCAGATATGGATGCGTATGCTCAAGCCCATTTCACGGTGTTGCAACACATGACTGAAGTGTCCCCGTATATCGACCAGCATAAGGGTATGCTTTGACAACAGAATCCAAAGCAACCAGAAGTTTGGATCACGAGACAACACAACCGTCGGTTCAACCAATGGTTGAAGGTGCGACTCGTTAGGAGCTCATCAAGTGATATGCTGACATAGTTGGCAAAATGGCCAACATTTATAGTTGTGACATGGCAAGGATATGACATAAATAGGGATACATTCTATACGTAGGCTCAGGATGTAAAGAGCAATAACCAGAACATCGTTGTTCGCATAGATGCTTTCAGTACCGATGGGTTGAGAAACTACTATTGTGGGTTCATAGAGGAGATTTAGGAGCTCGACTATGTGCTTTTCAAGATCCCCTTATTTTAGTGCCATTGGATCTATCTCTCACGGGTGAAGGTCGACAAGTATGGTATCACTACCGTGGACCTCAAACGTATTGGATACGAAGACAAACCATTCATACTCGCTAACTAAGTTGTTCAATTTTCCTATGTAACACACCAGATGAATAAGAAATGACACGTAGTTCTTCATGAAAAAAAGAAGGATTGTCGGAGTTAAGAATATAATTGATGAGGAAGAATACAATCAATTTGATGAGTTGTCTCCTTTCAAAAACGACATAAGGGTAGAGGAAGAACGTGACAAAAGTAGCTACACACGCGTCAATCATCATGAAGGCAATTTGCATGTATGTATATAAGAATGTGTGATATATATGTGAATATGCATTTATGTATTTAAGAATGTGTGATATATATATATGTGAATTTGCATTTATGCATATGAGAATGAGTCATATATATATATATATATATGTGTGTGTGTGTGTGTGTGTGTGTGTGTGTGTGTGTGTGTGTGTGTGTGTGTGTGTGTGTGTGTGTGTGTGTGCGCGCGCGTTTATATTTGTGTATATGAGAATTTGCGATGTATATGTGAATTTTTATTTATGTATATGAGAATGTGTATATATATATATATATATATATATATATATATATATATATATATATATATATATATATATATATATATATATATATATATATATATATGAGAATGTGAGTAGGGAACATCACATACGGTTTTAAAGTAAAACCATCTATGATATATGTATTCAGAGATGGTTCTACATTAAAACCATCCGTGATATTTGGTTATTACAGACGGTTTTAAATAGGAATCGTCTGTGATAATAAATATCACAGACAGTTCTTATATAGAACCGTCTGTGATTATTCCCGTATATATATATTGCACACTAGGGTTTGTCCCGAGCCTATCGCCCTCCTCCTTCGTAGCCCGTCATTCTCCTCCTCCTCCCCTAACTCTGGTGGCACTCCTCAAGGCTATCGCCCTCCTCCTCCTCCTCCCCTAACTCTGGTGGCACTCCTCAAGGCTATCGCCCTCCTCCTCCTCCTCCCCTGACTCCGGCGGCACTTCTCGCCCGAGGCCGTTGCCCTTCTCCTCCTCTCCTGACTCCAGCGGCCTTCCTCCCCAAAGGTAGTCACCCTCCTCCTCCTCCCGTGCCTGTCGCCGCCTCCCTTGACGTCGTCGCCGCCTTCCTTGACTCCAGCGACCCTCCTCAGAAGTGCTAGCACTAGGGGAACTTTGCATAATAGAATGTGGGCTTTGTGAATGCTCAATGAGGATAGCTTGTCAGATTGAGATCACTGTGACTAATGAGAGAGTATTCTACTAGTATTGATTTATCATTACTTGTTTCTTACATCGGTTAAGTACAAATCACTACTGTTCTGGACTGAATATTGTTAGATTCAGTTATTACTGCTATTACTACCATAGCACATCTCTAGTGTTTGTATCTGTTGTTGCCGTAGCACTATTATTGATATTGCAATAGTTGTTCTTCATTTTGTCGTGTGCTTAAAATCTGGCAGTTGATTCTATTACTTTACTGAGGAAATTTTATATTATCAAACTAGTAGAATACTGAGGAGTTGGTCTCTTTGATATATGATCTGTTAGTAAGGGTGAGAAGGCCAGGTTTTAATTTGAGCAACTCCTCAAACTGAGAGCAAAACTCACTTCTTAATCTGTGCATTATGTTAATTATAAATGCTCATGCTTGTGCTATGTTTAGCATATTGTCCTTTGGCTTGATTACATTGTTCATGTTGATAGATAATAGTTTGACCTCTATGTTATTATCTTGTCTTGGATATATGCTTTGCTATATGCACTTGGTTTTCTGGACTGTTGTAATTAATGCGGTTTTAGCATGAATTCAGATTTAATTCCAGTAAAATATAATTATTTTAAAGCATAATTCCACCAACATTTAAATGAAAAAAATCAACATATAAATATGTAAATCCTCCCAAGTCATTTAAACAATATATTATGCTTAGAACATAGAATATGTGAGATATCAAATTGAACCCACAAAATCTCTTTGCAATATCTTCCAGTGCTAGAACTAAGCAGATTAATTGAAATTTCAGCTAGCACAACATATATGCAAAGATAAAGTAGAAATGAAATATTGTGATACGAATGCGATTTACTTGAAGTAAATAGTTTTAATATCTGTCACTAGTTCATTGTTAAGTTTACTGCTACTTGTCTTCAGATATTCGATAAGGTAGTCTAGAGTTCAAAGCCTAGTTGATTAAAGAAATCTTTACATAAATATGTGATCATATTCTAAATTCACCAAGAATTGCTCACTTCTATTATCTTTTAAAGATGTCGTCTGCTCATTCTTCGACATTGTTGTCGAATGCATGCGATGCACCGTCCTCTGAAAAATCTCGAAAAGGAAAAGGACTATCAAAGAGGCACGAGGGCCGATTTTCCATCTTGGATGTTGATGCGTCTGGGACCCCTCTCAATCCTCACTAAGTAGTGTCTGCATTCCAGAGAATAGTCAGAATAGTTGCACGGGAATGGATTGAGATCACATTCATTTCACGGAAGAAGGTGATCGAAGATCACAAAAATCAGCTGCTGAAGGAAGTTTTTCAATTGTTCGAGATCCTGGAAGAACATCAAGCCTCCATGCGATGACATGCGTTGCTAGCGGCACGCAAAGTGTGGAAGAACTTTAAGAGCATGCTTGTCAAGCAATATATGGAGAAGGATCTGATGCCCTTCGACAAGTATATATTCATGGAACCATAATGGCAAGAATTTAAGGCGATGAAGATGATAGATAATTTTAGGAGTGAAAGTGTGACGCACAGGGCCCTCCAGGCAAAAAACACGCACCCCACAAACCGCCACAAAAACTTGCAAACCGAGAAACTAAATCCCAAAAAAAATCAGCAAAAGCGGAACTACCGCCACTGCACGTGCGGTACTACTACATGCTACAGTAACTGCAGTACTACCACTACAGTAATCATGGTACTACCGTTTGCTACAGTAAAATCTAGGTGAATAGTATTTTCATCATGATTTCAAAAACCAAAATCGATAGAACTTTTGATCTATAGATCCAAATGACATGAAAATTTGTAGGGATCTACTCTAGGATATCAAGAACCTATTATAATAAACAATCATGAAAATCATAGCCAAAGTTGAGACCTTTTTTAGTTTGAAGGAAGGTTGCACCGAAACTGAGCTAAAACCAAAAACGATGAATACAACTTGCTTATAGATGGATAATGACCAAGATGAGTCTAGATGTATTCCCACAACTCACAGCAAGTTAGAACACCGAAGAAATCAAGCTAAAAACCCTTAAATCATGAAATCGCTCAAAGAGGCTAAAGTCAAGCAAAAATAGGTTCCTCATGAACTTGCTATCAAAGCACCTAGATGGGTGAAGATAGATTGCTAGAGATTATTTCCATCTCTTACATGCCCTTGGAACAACAAGATCAAGAGGAAAGAAGAGGAGAGATCAAAATCAACCGAAACAAGAGCGCATCAATCAAATCACGAGAGACTCAAGGAGATGCACAACAATTGATGTATTGCTTACTTGAAAAGGTAGGTTTTTACAGCCACTGCACCTTAGAGGGTAAAGAGCACACAAGACAGTCAACTCTCAAAGCCTAACCCTAGACATGAGACCAAAAAAGAGATAGGTTGGATGGTTATTCACATGTCTCCATCCCAACCCACTTAAATAGGTAGGCTAACTAGCTACCTAAGGGTAGGCTAATTTAGGGTTATGGGTTTTCCTCATTGTCTTAGCACAATGAGGAAAACCCGATAACCCCCCACACACACGGGTTTTACTCACACATGTGCACTTATGCTCGCTTTTCAAAGCTCATAACCCTGAATTCGCTAAATTGTTAGTCTTGATCAAACCAACTTCACCTTAACCTAAACTACTCTCCCAAGCGCTACACATGTGCTGCACTTTGGATCTAAGGTAGTTTTCAGTATTTTGGCCAAACACCAAAATACCCTTCGTTGACCCCGGTCATCACCATCCATTACAAGCAATCATCATATTTACTACGTGTAGGTGCACCACTAGTTTACCACGTGTCGCTAAGTATCTTTCGTCTCGGTTCCACCGAACCATGGTCCACTTGACCCGTCCAAGCAACATGGTACCATCCTGCCGTTCAAACTTGCCTTCCACATTTCTTGCCTTATCTCATGCCATGCTGGAGCTCACAATATCACCTGGCATCCTTGATCGTTTTGTGCCTCAACTCCTCCATAAGCTTAGCCCCAATCCTCACCGTTGATCACAGTTGACTCTAAGCGACTCTGCATATCCAAGACAAAAAATCATTTTTGGGACTTCATAACTTGACCCACGTTAGCCAAAACATGCATCATGCAACCTTAAAACAAACACCTTGGTCACCCCAACTCAATCCATGACTCAATTTTCTAAAATCCTAGTTTTCTGCAAATCCAATAGTACCACACGCAACATGACAGTACTACCGCACTGTGATACTACCACTCCCCAAACCGGTACTGCCGCACCGTTGCACCTCGCACTGGACATCTCTAGAAATTAGCTACCTCCAACTAGAGATCAAAACTACCGTTTTGTGGTATGACCGTGCTCTCATTGCGGTACTACCGCAATGCGGTATGACCGCAGACACAATGGCGGTCTGACCGATTTTCCTGAATAATTCAGAAAATAGTCCAGACAAAATGTGATATTTGCAAAATCAATTAACCACTCCACGAAACTTGCATGGTTCATCACAACATTATCCTGGACCTTCTCACATGGTCTCTCAACGTGCTAAATCGATAAGTAGCGACATATTGTGTATATTCGGATGAGAATAAGAACGGATGAGATTATTACCTTCGTACGAAGACCTTCTCTCCTTCTCAACGAGTTTCCTTTGTCTTCCTCTCTTACCTTACGAGCTCCTCTCCTCTCCCTCTTCCGAGCTCCTCTCCTCTACTTTACTCCTTTTCCTAAGCTCCTCTGCTTCTCTCCCTCTCGTGACCTCCTCCTCTCCTCTCCCTCTCGCGAGCTTCTCCTCCGCTCGTGGCTTTCTTCCCCTCTTCACTTCCCCTCCCTTTCTCTCCCTTTTTTCTCCTCTCTCAAGCTCTCTCGTTCTCATCCGAGACAAATGGTGAGAGATACCGTGAGGGGTCGGGTCAGAGGAAGATGAACAGGCTGGTAGCAAGTAGTCACTCTACTGTTGAGCTACCAGAGGACCAAATCACCCAACCATTGAGCGACAGATACTAGTTGCCCAATGGTTGGGCAAATTAGCCACGTGTCGCCTAACGGTTAGGCAACTAGCCCGTATCATCCAACTAGAAAGCGACAGGTGGTTGGTACTATAAAAAAAATACAAATATATTACTGTAATTTAGAATAAAAATAAGTTATTTAAAAAAATCGAGTGTTGAGTGCGTAGGTGGTGTGAGTACTGAGTGTGTCGAGTGCGCAGTGGTGTGAGTACTTAGTGTGTTGAGTGCGTGTCCTCTTAAAAAAAATGCTCTGCTAAAAAATACCCTAGGGGATGCCCTAACGCTGCTAGCTTCACTTGGGCCTCCGGCGTGTTAGCTTCCCGTGTCTGAACTGAATACCCGATTGGACAAACTCACAAAAGTGTCTTTGCTCAAGGGATCAAAACGATTGATATATCAGTGTTCCTAGTCAAAACTATGCATGTCTGAATTCGACCAAACTAAATAGAAAAATTCCAATTCAGACCTGTATTTGAAATTTTGAATACGAGATGGCCCGTATTTGTATCTGAATTAGTTTGACAAATTCGGTTGGCATTCCATTTTCATCCCTACATGCCCTCCCATCTTTTCATGGCGGCGTGCGTCTTTGACGGGTCCCCTTTCGTCGTGCCGTGCCGGTTCCGTCGCACTGCGCCCGCGCCCAACATGGCATGCCCACCCAAGACATCCGCCCGGCGTGGCGTGGCCACGCCGAAAATACCGCCTTTTTTAGGGCCGGCCGTGTCGGCGTGGTGCCGTGCTGCCTCGGCACGACCGCGCGAGGCGGCGGCGCAGGTAATCGGTTAGCCCGCCCACGCCACCCAATCACCCACAGTCCATAGATCATCAGAGTTTTTCTGTGCTTTGCTGCCTCTTCATCATCCAGTCTTTCGTACCCCGCTCTCCTCGGCGGCGCGCGGGGCGCGATGCGACGGGACGACGGAGGAAGGAAAAGGAGAGATCTGAGGCAGGCAGGCGGCTGCCCAATCCCTAGTTCAGAGTTCTGCCGATCATCTTCCGCTTCCGCTCTTGCTTTACCGCGCGTTCACTTCGGTCTCGCCGTGCCTTGTATGCTCTGCCTGCGACGCCACCGGCTTAATTTCATATGTGTTTGTTATGCCTCTTTGGACATTGTAGATTGGCCCGTTTTGCTGCTTGAATTTTCCGACAAATTCGGACATCCTATCTCGTGTATGAATGGTTAGTGTAGTAGAACTGTAGATGGTAATGCCAAGGGTGACAAGCGCAACTAACCACGAACCCTCTGCATCTGCGACAAGCCTAGGCATGTCTGAAATAACTGGGGCTTCTCCAGTGGCTCGTTCTACCAGAATGAATTGGAGATTTCTGATCTTAATGGAGGAAAAAGAATTCACTAACAATGTGACATGACCGATCGATTAAAGTGATGCCTATTAATCTTTGCTGGATGTTCAACAGAAAAGTTCATCTGATAACTATGAAGTATGAGCTCTCCTGATGGATGTCAAATTTCTCATGTGAAGTACTTCATTAAACATGGCATGTCTGAAATAGTACGAGGTCTGGAATCCCCTTCTTTGTCAGTAGGAGAAGAGACATACCCTAGCAGCAATAATTCTAGTTGCATTGAAGGAATGGCCTTCAAAATTCAAACAACATGACTCAAAATTCAATTAAAGCACCATACATTTTATTTTCCTAGAAAAAAACAGAACTGCGAAGCCATACATGTTTGCACTTTTCAGGGTTCTAATGTAAAATTATTTTAGTACATAGGATATAATAGAGAGAAAATGAATTAGCTCTAATTTTAGGTGCTTTACTTTTGCTTATGTATGTAACTTCCCACCTACAATATGTGTGGCATGTTAGAGATTTTATTATAGTTGTGTTTACCACATTACGTGCAGGCTCACAATAGAAGTGTGCCAAATGGACCAGGGAGGCTCCCAAACGAAGAGACATAAATCTGTTGCAATAGTGATGTATCCTTATCGAAAGAAATGCAAACCTCTTGCGTTTTCGAGAAAAAGATATCATCAGCAATCTACTGGAGGTTATCAAAGACAAAATTCTTTGATGTTTGACAATAAAAGAAGCTGTGGGAACATACCTCTTGTAAAGGAAGTGGAGGTACACATGGGCTGTAACGCCCCGCGTGTTCTAATTAATTTAAACGCTGTTAGTAGTGTTGCTAATAACAATTAAGGGCCAAATTAGCATTAGGAATTAGATTAATTAAATGGGTTATCGCCAAACCAATAGCAATTGCAATTTATTAACATAATCTAATCAGAGGGCTTTTATTACAATTAGAAATCCATTGCATATATACATACTACATTGGGAATTAAAGAATAAAAGCAATTACAATATGCGGTATACATCAATACTAAGAGGGAGTTAGATTACATTTAGGCCATCTCATACATTGGAGTATGTCGTCGATTTACCACCACATCGATATTTTCTATGTGAGCGAACCCAATGTTTTCAATGCCGAAAAAGACCGAACAAAAGATCGAATAAAATAAACAAAGGAAGAAGAAAGAATTGCCGTCAGAGCCCTAGCGGTTAACTTTGGGCGGGGTAATCCATTCACGGAGATACCTGACCGTCCGGGGGGGCAGTCGGCACCTCTCACAACTGTAGGCTCATCATACGGCGTATACAAACATGTTTTAATTTAGGGATTAACCAATGCAAAGCAAAATTCCTATAATCCCATTTTTCAAGCCAAGTTATAACCGGAAGTCATATGCCATAGTATTCACTGAGACAGCACAACCATTCCAGAAGCCACCACTTAGCCCGACCAGCAGCACAGCCAACCAGAGAAAAGTGAGCAGCGAGTTACGGCACATCATCATAACCATTTCCCCAAACTTTCCAACCATTCCAAAACCACAGAGAAGCCATTCACAGAATAGAACCGACAGCAAGGAGGCGGCCAAGGCGAGTCGACCGGGAGCAATAAGACGGCAACGGCCGGAAGTAGACCGCAAGCCCAAGGTCGCCAACTCTAGGAGGCCACCAACAAGTGACATCCCCATCACCAAGAAGGCGACAATCACCAGCAAACCCTAATCCCTTTCCACCACAAATCAACCGGCCACCGGTGCAGGTAAGCCACAAAATACCTCAACCCTAGTATCCATATTCAGTAGTAAACCCTGCATAGTTAGAGTCAAGAGATACCAGTAGCTGTCACAAGCATCATTAGGGCAGCAAGGATTCAATATAGAGGGTAACCACTAGTGGTAATAGAAGAACCCATCTCCATGCCTTCTAGTATATCGGCAAATCCTCGTGAATCAAAGCAAATAGCAACCAAACCATAGCAAACCAACCCTAGATCGGGTAAGATGGAGGAGCTAGGCGCCAGATCCGGGCCCTAGGATCTGGTATTGGACTATTAGCCATATTAACGAGATAGAAATCCTTTCGAGAATTAAATAGGAATCTAGAAACACATATACGCATATTTAGTAACATTCGCCTAATTACATCAGCCATATTATATTGTGAAGCCATAGATTAATTCGCAGTATAATTTTCAGGCGAAGGGCCAAATCGTCAAAGGGAATTATACCAGGGTAATCAAGAGACTCAGTATCTTATTAATAACGCAGGCAAGTATTCCTTTGATCAAAGCTTCAGAATATATTTCGTAAAAACAAGTATTTTGTATTATTCTAGTATCACCCTGCATGAAAGAAATAAAAGAAGATTTAAATCGAGAAATGGCTACAAGTGAAAAGAGATAGATGGCGACTGATGGAGCAGTTGGCCATTTAGGTTAAGTAAGAGGGTGGGCAGAGGTTGCCAAGGCAGGTGTGGGGCCTCTGCATAAGAATAGAATATAAAAAGTCGCCAGCTTCATCCGTGTGAACAGACCGTACCAAACCGTATCAACCAACATCCCGTTCGAGGACGGACAGACTAGTAGCTCTATCAAAGTGTTATAGCTTCATTAGTTCAGGGGGAGTTCTTTTGAAAGCTTCTGGAGCTTAATATTGACATAACTCTACTCGAACTAAAAGTTGCATCACATGTTGAGGGGGAGCTGGATTTTCCTGCATTTCAGCATTTCGCATTGTAATATAACTACATTGAGCCTTGATTATTATCCGTTGATGACATGTTTACAATGCATTACACCTTGCCATGACTTGTGCTTATTTGCTAGATTGATCATGACTTCATATGTGTAGATTAGCTTCTGCCATGATAAGTTAATTAAAATTGCTCAACATGAATTAAAACTTGTCATGCTAGCTCTTGAGATTAGTCTTTCTCTAGTTATCCTTTTATGATTCATGCCATGTCAATTAGGCTGAGTTGAGCGTTTGAATCTTTATTGAGCCTTAGATTGAGCTATTTTAGTCTCTTGATGCAGCATGAGTTAGTACAACATGTTAAAATGCAAAAAGATCTCTTTTGTGCGAAAAAACTGATCTCACCAATTTTTTCTCATGAGACGGCTTGCCATTGCACAAGACATGAACTCAGGGGGAGTTTTGGATGACCAAGATCATCTCCTTAAGCTTCTTGCTTGGAATGGTCGCATAAGGCTTGAGATCTAGCACATGTCTGAAAATTTTGGTTAGAATCAACCATAAGCTTTAAAAGAAAATTCATGACAGATGTGCTCAATTTGTTTTATTACAAAAAAAACCAAGTACTTAAACAAATGTTTCATTCTTGAGCTTGTAGCACTCTAATTAGGCTCAATACTAGCTTCTTGGTTCCGCTTAGCTTATTGACATGGTTTGCATCATCCTTGGATGCCTCTAGCTCACAAATTACTCTAAATTTCAGATTGTCATCTATTTGGTTTAGCTGGCTTATATATATCCTGTCATGATCTAGATAGCATTCTATTGAGTTATGGCTTGATGTAATACTTGTTGGTCATTTTGGATAATTCTCATGGCTCTAAATGCTTAGAATAAACAAACTTCAGCCATTTCATCCAATGTCATGTCATATTCTTCCTTGCATCCTTGATGTGTTTATTGCCAAAAGGGGGAGAAGAGTGGTAGAAAAAGCCATTTTGAAAGCTTTGAAAAACTTGTTCTTTCTTTTGCTCCTTGTGTCGACATGGTCATTAGCTTCATTTTCTTCCTTTGGACCATGTTTGACTTCTTGCTCAAACTCAACTTTGCGTTTTCTCAGTGTTTGTCAATATACTCATCAAGGGGGAGATTGAGAGACCATGTGGATGTGCCCCATGTTTGTGATGAGTGATTGACGGTTGCTTTTGAAAGTTTGAGTTTGATTTGAGTGTTTTCTGCAAAGTCGTAGCTTTTTTGCTGTGGTCGGAAGTCAGTCGAAGTGTTTTTGACCACTTTGGCCGTGGTCGGAAGGCTGTATGACCACGTTGTGGCGTTTACGACCACTCTGGCCATGGTCGGAAGGCTATTCGACCACGTTGGCTGTGGTCGAAGCCTGTTACGACCACGTTGCTCGCGATCGGTGGTCGTAAGTCGAAGCTACGACTGCTGCGGTCAGAAGTCGGCGCTCGAGTGAACGACCACGTTGGCCATGGTCGAACGCTGCTACGACCACGTTGGTCGTGATCGAAAACTTGGTTCGCAGTTTACGACCATGTTGTGTCGTTTACGACCACTCTGGTCATGGTTGAGCACACTTACGACTACGTTGGTCGTGGTTGGAAGTCGTTAGTCGGAGCTACGACCGCAGTAGTGGAAAGTCGGCGCTCGAAGTTACGACCACGTTGAGTAGTCGTGGCCTACGACCACGTTATCGCAGGAAGCGGTCGGAAGCACTTGTGTGAAGTCGTAGCGCGGTCTGTTGTGGTCGGAAGCCCATTCGATCACGTTATAGACTTAGGCTGAGAGTCGTAGCTTCTGTTGTCTGGTCGTATGGCTTGCAGAAGCGGTCGTATCAGCTGGGAATCGGTCGTAAAGACTTATGAGGTGGTCGTAGACCTTGTGCATTAATGTTTAAGTGATTTCGACCGGTCGTAATGTATGTACGACTGTGTGGAGTGTAGTTTGAGTTCTCTTTTCGATGCAATTGGTTGTTACCCTTGTGCTGTGCGGTGCTATGAATGTTTGCTTGTCTGTGATGGTTTGCAGGACTTTGAGACTAGTCGTGGTGAGGCATGGATGGTCGAGACTAGGCACGGGGGTGCTGAGGTCGTGAGCGGCCGGGAGATGCCAAAGACGACGAGGTCTGTGAGGTGGTTGCAAGCGTGATCGGCAAGGCAGGAGGAAGCTTCCGGGAAGGCAGCGGAGTGGCATTTTGGAGAAATGCGAAAAGCTGCAAAGGGAAGCTGTGTCTCTGCCAATGCACAGGAGTTGTTGGCGTTAACGGGTAAAGCACTGGAAGCTTGTTTTCGCTAGTGGGTAAAGCGAGTGGTAAAACCCGGTGTTAGGGTTGGGTTTACGGGTTCCTCCTCCGGTAGCAGAGGCTATAAATAGAGAGGGTAGAGCTCGGGTGCTCAGTGAGGTTGTTCCCGAGTCACTCTGAATTTCTCGTTTCTATTTGTGTGAGTTGTCTCTGGGTAGAGCACGGTTGCTCTTGTACCTCCGATGGAGTGGCTGTAGAAACCTCCATGATCAATCATTCATCTCTCTTCCTCAAGTTGATTTCTGTCGTTATGAGATGTTGTGATTGTTTTGTTTGCGATCTGTTTTGAGAGCTTGTTCTTCATGCTATCCTCTTCTCTCCTCTCTTCTGTGTGAGTCTGCGTTCGTTTTGGTGTGCTTCGATTTGCTCAGAACTGGGAATCTGTCTCAAGGCCACTTGGCCAGTTCATTCCCGAGAGCAGGAGTCGAATCAGAGAAGTTCGCTTTGCTGAATGGTCGAACGCATCAAGTCCTCTGTTTTGAGTTCGACCATGTCGCTCTAGCCGACCATAGCAAAGACTTTGAATTTTCTTGGAAATTTCTCTTCCAGAGGTTGGATTCTGTCAGTGCCTCAAGTTTGAGGACCAAAAGACCAGAGAGTCTCAGTTACTCGGAAATCTGGCTTTGCAAGTCCTTCCGCTGTCAACCACAAAGTATTTCCTATTTGCTTTCTTTTGTCGGTTCGGGTAAGCTTTCGACTAGGGTCGGCCTTCAGTAAGCTTTTCAACCCAAGACTTCATAGCTCAGTAGCTATTGGAGAAGTAGTGTTGTTTGGATACTTGGGGAATTTTTTAAGGGCTCCATTCACCCCCCCCTCTGACGCCATTAGAATGCCTGTAATATTAATGTATTGTAGTGGTACTTCTCTTGTATAATTAGAACTTTGAATTACTATCTTTTGGTATTGTAATTCTCTAACCTGAATCAGTTGTATAATATTTAGCCCTGCGTGGCATTGTGAATGTATGTAACTTTCTGTCTCTAATTATTGTTCTGTTGCAACACTCTGATTGGTTTATTATTCGTTAGAGCGATGTTTTATCGGCTAAAACGAATAATAACCCGTTGACTAGCTTTATTACCCTATGGTAATTGAGCGGGTCGTCACAGGTGGTATCAGAGCAATGGTTTGAGAGCCACGCAAATGATTAGTGACCGTTTTTGACTTAAGGATGTTATCCTTGTTATATGGCAATACGTACCCTTTAATAGACTTCGACAGTTTCACTTTCAGGCCACCACCTATTTCTAGAAACAGAAGGGGTAACGAGGATGGGATTGACGATCATAATAGATGTGACGATCTAAATCATGGTACTAGTTATTTTCATCGGTAACAGTGTTGGTTTTTGTAAAATGTTGGTAGTAGTTGGTAAACCATATAATTTTTACTTATGAACTTAATATTTCATCGGCTAAAATGAATAATAACCCGTTGACTAGCTTTATTACCCCATGGTAATTGAGCCGGTCGTCACATAGGCTTCAATGACTGAACTGATGTTCAGGGAAGATGATTTTGCTTCAGGAAATGGCAATGTAAACGATGACGTATATAGGTTTCTTAGGTTCACTGATATGTTTCTCTCCCTCCACAACGGCCCAATTCTGAAGTTTGGACTGAACGCCCAACAGGTTCAAATGTTTTTTACTAGAGGATAGTAGGATACATTCATCGCTGAATGCATATGCTGTCAAGAAATGGAGTTAAGGACATCCATATTAGGAGTATATGGAGTAATTACAAGATCCCGTCTTGTTTTTTCTCCTGTGATGAATCGGAATATGCTTACTTTCGAGGTTGTGTTTTCCAGTTGCATCCACTATTTAAAGGCAGCAATTGCGAACCCTTCATCTATACGATTTCTGTGCATCGGGAAACAATATAGGGGATTTAGTAGCAAGTTGCCCGAATTTAAAGAAGAAACTGATTCTGCTCAGCTTTGCCGATATCAATATCCATTCAACGAAGCTCAAGATACTAACAATTGATGGCCTGGTTAACCACCTCAATCTGCATACTCCACATCTTACTTCGGCAGCCATTAAGCTGCGAGTTGACTCTGCTTATACGCTTCGAAGGCCTGATGCAACTGTAATCTTTCTCAACTTGTTGGTTCTCTTTCGGATGTTGAAAATATTACATTGTTCGGGAGGGTTTTTGAGGTAAGAAGCTGTGATAGGCCAAGTTTTCCCTAGGTGTTTATTATTTCACCATTTACTAGTATGTTTAGTGACCTCTTGCTATTTTACAGTGTGTAGCACGTGGATTCCTTCAATCGGCTGACGCTGATAACCCTGCAGATCGATCTTGGTGATCTGGACGAGACTAAGGGACTGTTTAATATGGCTATGGTTTATAGTTTTGGGAAAATTTGTTCAGTAGCACTGAAAAATCACCTCTTTCGGAAAATACCACTAAAAAACGGGGTTCCGAAAATTACCACCGAAAGATTCATTTTTCTTCGGGATTTAGTATTCTGGACAAAAATACCCCTCTCCCTCCCCTCCCTCACCTTCTCTCCTCCTGCGCCGCCCCGTCCGCCTCCCTCGTCCCCCACCGCTTCGCCGCCGGCCTCCCCGCCTCCTCCCTCCTCACGCCGCTCGCCTCCTCCCTCTCCGTGCGCCCCATCCCCGCCGCCGTTGCCTACCTCCGCCCCCACCTCCCTGCGCATCCTCCTCCTTTCCCCGCTCCCCCGCGTCCGGCCGAAAACCGCCGCCGCCAGCGCCACCTCTTCCTCAGGCAATCTCCCCTCGATTCCTTGCGCGGAGAGCATCACCTCGACGGCCTGAAGCTCCCCCAACCTCCGCCCAGAGCTGCCTTCCGCCCTAGGCCGCCGGCGCCACAGACCTCCTCGCGCCGCCCTTGGTCCCCGCCGTCGGCCCACCTCCGGCTCGGCCAGCTGCACGGTGAGAATCCTAGTATCTTCCTCCAGCTCGTGCTTCCCTACTTTCCTTCCTCCCTCCACGCCGGCGCCGCCGCACCATACCACCTACGCCCTCGGCCGCCGAGCCTCGCCGCCGGCCCACCTCGTCGCCGCCCTGACCACCGTGCCACCTCCCAGGGCTCCCTTCCCTCCCCCACAACCCGTTTTGCTAATCGCCTGAGGAAGAGGTGGCGCTGGCGGCGGCGGTTTTCGGCTGGACGTGGGGGAGCGGGGAAAGGAGGAGGAGGCGTAGGGAGGTGGGGGCGGAGGTAGGCAACGGCGGCAGAGATGGGGCGCGCGGAGAGGGAGGAGGCGAGCGGCGTGAGGAGGCAGGGAGGCCGACGGCGAAGCGGTGGGAGCGGTGGGGGAAGAGGGAGGCGGATGGGGCGGCGCAGGAGGAGAGAAGGTGAGGGAGGGGAGGGAGAGGGGTATTTTTGTCCAGAATGCTAAATCCCGAAGAAAAATGAATCTTTCGGTGGTAATTTTCGGAACCCCATTTTTTTAGTGGTATTTTCCGAAAGAGGTGATCTTTCAGTGCTACTGAACAAATTTTCCCTATAGTTTTTTGTTGAAATTTTTAAATTTTAACTATTTATGACAGAGATTACGGAGAGAGATACTAGCTTGTGATTTTAGTTGATACAGATATTAGGTTTTTAACATGTACTACAATTAACTTATATGTCCTATCTTAATAAAATATTTCGTTTGAAAGTTAGATAATATAGCAAAAGCCACAAAATCACTTTTAGAGGCCATTAAAAAACAAATCCTAAGGTTGCTCTCTGCTTATTTCAGAATGCCCCCAACTTGCGACATATTCAGCTACAGGTACAGTTGATGATAATATTCACATTGCTACGTCCCATAAATCTCTATTTTCCTTGTTAAATTAACTGTTTGTACTTTGCAGCTCATCTCCGTTGTATCCACGGAACCTGCAGTGCATTTCTGGGAATTAATAGGTCGTCACGTCTGCACCTTCCAGAACCTTGATGTAGTTGGTACGATCAACTCTACTGGCTCCTGTGCAGAGCTAGCCTTCTTGAAACTTTTCCTTAAAAATGCATCTATTCTAAAATGTGAGACGATGTAGAGGTCACCTAGAGTTATGAAACTTTTCCTTAAAAATGCACATATTCTAAAATGTGAGACGATGTAGAGGTCACTCTTGAGTTATGATGAGTAATTAACTTTTAGATTGGAGTACTGCGGAGGTTGAGTTTTGTTTTGAGAATTTTGCAAAAGATCACTTTTGGTATAACGACTTTGTGGTTTACGAGTTCGTCTAACTACGAGTACTGAAGTATTCGAAGTTTACAACTTCGTGGTCGGATGGTCCGATCGGGAGGTCTAATCGGCAATTATACGAGATCGGCAGAATGACCACGGTTTGTCAAGCATAGCAGAACAACCACGGAATGGTCATGCTTTAGTATGTGGTCATTGTTCAGTAGTCGTAAGTTTGGGCGATCGATAATCATAGCTTTTGTGATCGGTTGTCGTAGCGATCTGTTTGGTAGTTATAAGCCTTGACGAACGATAGTCGTAGCTTTTGTGATCGTTGTCATAGCGATCTGTTCGGTAATCATAAGCCTTGGTGATCGGTAGTCATAGCCCTTGTGATCAGTTGTCGTAGCGATCTGTTGTGGTAGTCGTAGGCTTTGTGATCAATAGTCGTAGCAATTTGTTGTGCTGGTCGTTGGCGTCCCGATCGTTACTTGTATGCTTCAAGTACTTGAAGTTTTGTGATCTTTGAGCATCCCAGTACTCATCGGTTAACCTGAGTGTTGTTACTAATGTGCACATGTATTTATTGTTTAGTCCTAGGTTTAGGATTAGTATTTCGATGCATACATTTTGCATTAAGAATTGTTTGGATTAATTGTGTCAATTGATGACTTTGTATATCGTGCGGTGCTATGTGACGGTGTGCTTGTTTGTATTGGTTGCAGAACTTCGGAGTTAAGTCATGGTGAGGCGTAGGAGGAACAGGACTAGGCACAGAGTGGTGCTGATGTCCAGAACAGTCAAGAAGACGCTGAAGATGACCAAGACTTGTGGGGTGGTCGCAAGCAGGGACAACGAGGAACCAGAGTAGAAGATACTGGTAGTGATCATGACGGCAATGGCAAGGTGGACCGGGACTAGACTCAGGGAGGAGTTGAGATCCAGACGGCTGAAGAAGCCGAGTGCCGTCATGTGCGAGAAGAGACATGTGGCGTGCCAAGTGACTTGAGTCGTTTGCAAGCGAGGACGATTCAGTGGGATTCGGACGCATGAGAGCCTTGGCGACAAGTCATCGGAGCCACGTAGAACATGGCAAAGCATGGGCGATGCTTCGTGGCAAAGTAAGCGAGAAGATTCGAGTAAGGCGATAGAGGGGCATTTTGGTAAAATTGCCCAATACCGGAGAAATGTGTGTGAGTAAAACCCGGTATTAGGTAGGGTTAACGGGTTATCCCCGGTTTAGCCTAATAAGGGATCCATTAGGTTTTGGGTTCAAGTTGTGAGCCTATATAAGGGGAGGAGAGACAAGAGCTAGGGTTTAAGAAGATTTGCTAAGTCTTTTGGTGACTAGCTCCTCCTCTCTCCCATGGGAGATAGGTTAGAGTGTGTGTGTGTGTGCACGCGCGCGCGCTCTAGGCTTAGAGCTCTGTCCTCCTGAGTGGAGTGGCTGTAAAATCAATTATCTCAAGTGAGCAATACATCAATCTTTGATCTACCTTATGTACCTTTTTGTCTGATTGAGTTTGCTCTGTTTTGAGTTGGTTTTTCCTCTCTTCTCTCAACCCTTTCTTGATCTCTTCCTGTTGCTCTTGTTTTGGTTGGTTTGATCTCTCTTTTGTCCTTCTCTTGATCTTGTTGTGCCAAGGATATGGATGGGATGAAGATAATCTCTTGAGTTCAATCTCCAATTATCTAGGCACTTCAATCACAAGATTTTCAAAAAGCCCTATTTTTGCAAGTTCTTGGTCTAATCGGGTAATTTCCTGAATCAAAGACTTTTGATCTGATTTCTTTGGTGATCCAACTTGCCGTGACATGTGGGAGCATATGCAAAGCCATCTTAGCTATCTTCTACCCACGATCAAGATTTGATCATCGATTTGGTTTTTAGTTTTTGGTTGGTATGCACATTCTCAAATTGCAAAAAGGTCTCAAATTTATCACAGATTTTTTGATTCAAGAATGGAATAGCATCTTGAGACCTTAAGCAATTTGCTTACAAAGTTTTATGGCCATTTGATCTTTTAATCAAAAGATATGTAGATTTTAGATCTTGCGGTTGTGCAATTGCTCTATTCTTCCGAGTCATTTTTGACTGCTTCTGGTTATGACCGCTCTTTGATTTTCGATCATTCATTGATAGTTGATCTCATTGGTCGAAGTTCGGATTGGTTTGACCACTCTGGTTATAATCACTAGTTGATCGTTGACCCTTCTGGTCATATTCTGAACTGTTACAACTTCTCTGGGCATCAACTACTCGATTGGTTTTCCAGCTGCAGCTTTTGGACATCGACCACGAAGGTTACGATCATATTGGTCTTGTCCACGTTGGTTTTCGACCACTTATTGGTCCTTGACCATGCTGGTCTTTAGACCGCACACTGGACATCGACCACGTCGGTTTTTGACAACATTGATTTTTACCATGCTAGTTTTGACCATGTTGGTTCGACCGCGTCGGTTTTCGACAATGTTGGTTTCAACCACATTGGTATACGATTGGCAGTCGATCTCTGACCACGGTGATCTCTGTCCAATAGTTGTTTTCCAACTACGTTGGTATTCGACTGGCAGTCGATCTCCGACCACGGTAATCTCCATCCGATAGTCGATTTTCGACTATATTGGTATCCAACTGGCAGTTGATCTCCGACCACGGTGATTTCTATCAGATAGTCGTAACTAGGGGTGCAAACGGAATGGATAATTTTCGTCCGTCCGACCGACCGAAAGCTTGCGGAACAAATACGGAAAGGGTAGATAGGTATCCGGCACTATCCATGTCTGACTCTGACTCCGATGAAAAAATATGGAATAGAATATAGGATAAGTGATATCCATCCGTATATATTTGTATCTCAAGTGATATAAGGAAGTCTGTTGTAACTTCACTTAGGAACAAGATAACATATAAGCAGATTGTCACATCTAAACAGGCGGGAGTACTGAGTGTTCTTCCTTCAACATCTCAGTAATTAGTCTCTTAGTCTCTCCATATTCGTTCTGATTGTACCATACTGTCCAATGTCCTATGCAAAGAAGTGGATAATTTTCATCCGACTGACTGTCCGAAAGGTTATGGAACGGATACGGAATGAAGAAATGGATATCCAGTATTATCCATGTCCGTCTCTGACTCCGAGGAAAAAATATAGAATAGGATACAGGATAAGCGATATCCGTCTGTATCCGCTCCGATTGCACCCCTAGTCATAACCGACCACGTTGATTTTCGACCAGTGGTCGTAACCCGACCACATAGTGTTCCGAATTGGTCATGCTTAGCTCTGTGTTACTCTGATTTCCAACTTCATATCCTAATCTTCATAACTTTGTAGCTATCGGAGTAAAAAATTGGTGCATATTTGAAAGAAAAAATTTTAAAACAACATTCACGTCTCATCTATTGCCTATCTAGTCCTACATAAGAAAAGTGCGAACAAGAGATAATGGAAAATTCGGCTAAGAAGCCCTCAAGCACTACAACAAAATGAACATATTAAGACGTTTTGTTTAAGACGCTTTGAATCATGTCTCTCTTTTTAGAACCACAATTGAAATAGAGACACAGTTTGAGACGCTCTAAAGGGTTGCACGCTATTAAATTCTATTAAAACAACTGCTGAGACGTTTTGGAGTACGTCTCATGTATAGAGACGAAATTTTAGATGTCTTATTTATCATTTGAGACGTCTTATCTATTATCTCCATATAAGAATATTAAAAAAACAAAATGGTGTAAGTAACGGTATATATATAAAACATAAAAAAAATATCAATCTCAAAGTTCGAACTCACAACCTGAGACTTTTCTTTCGCTTTTGTCCAGTGGCTGAAAACATAAAAAAATATCAATCCCAGGGTTCGAACTCTCAACCTAAGGTTTAGAATGTTCACACATTAACAGGGGCGGAATTGGGCCCCTGGGAAGGTGGGCTTTAGCCCGGGGCAGGGGCGGATCTACAGTGATTCAAGGGTATTCAGCTGAATACCCAAATTTTTTGACAAAAAACTAGTATATACAAGGTATAACACATATATATACACTTAGTTGGGCCGAATTTAATGTTTTCAGCTAAAATAACCCATCCCGAAAGAACTTGGGCTGGACGCCGCTAGCCCGCCACTGTGCTGGCCCATTCCGCGTTTTCTTTTCCGGGTCGTTCACTGCCTCGCTCCCCACACAGAGTTGCGACGCCGAGCGACAAGGACGCAACCCAGTTTACTGTAGCCCTAGTGAATACGCAAAAATTGAGGCGGCTGCGGAGGCGTGGCGCCGGTCGCCCAAGACGCGGGAGTAGGGTTGAAAACGGTTCGGGTTTTTCCCGACCGATCCGGTACCGAATCCGGCTGGTAACAAATTCGGTAAACTGGTTTGGTATCCGGTCGGATTCGGTTTCGGATACAGATATGCTAAACGGATTTGGTAGCAGATTTGGTATAGCTGATATCCGATCGAATAGATTCGGTATTCGGATTCTCGGATACTATTCGAATACATAACTGAATGCATATCCGACGGCAGATGCTTGGCCCATACACGGCCCACACGGCCACACCACACGCGATTCGCATCGCACCAAACCCGCCGGCCTCGCTAGGACACTAGCTCGCTCAGTCGCTCTCGCGGTCTCATCTCCACCCTAACCCTAGCTCGCTCCCGCCCGGCCGCCCCCAAATCCCTCCCCGGCTCCCCGCCTCTCAATCTCGCCGCCGGTAAGCCCCTCTCTGCATCCCCCTCGCCGTCCCCCCTGCGGTTTGCCCCTCTCTGCATCCCCCTCGCCGTCCCCCCTGCGGTTTCCCCAAATCCCTCCCCGGTTCCTCGCCTCTCGATCTCGCCGCCGGTAAGCCCCTCTCTGCATCCCCCTCGCCGTCGCCGCCGGTAAGCCCCTCTCTGCATCCCCCTCGCCGTCCCCCTTGCGGTTTGCCCCTTTCTGCATCCCCCACGCCGCCCCCCTGCGGTTTGCCCCAAATCCCTCCCCGGTTCCCCGCCTCTCGGTTCCATGCTTCCTTTCACGATGGAAAACAGCAATACACTGTTACGATTATCTGTATGTTTGTAGAGTTGTTTTAGATTAATCTGTAGCTTTGTTGACCTGCTTTCATTTTGCTATTCATATTAATTACTGCTGTGTCTATCAGTTGCTTTACATGACTGGTACCTTCGCAATCATGCAGGAACCTCTTTCCACTTTAGCAGCTGAGTTTCAGTCAGGCAGCCCCATTTTACAGGAGAAAATAAAGGTCCTTATGTGTTTGACAATTCTAATATGTAAATATGTAATAATTGTATTTTATGTTGATCTAGTGTATCAATGCCTGGTGCTTCAGTTTGTTCTTATCGAAGCTTGACCTGAAGTTGCTTGGTGAACAATATGATGCTTTAAGACGGACACGAGGAGATGGAAATTGCTTTTATCGAAGCTTCATGTTTTCCTACCTGGTAGCATTTGTGGTGTTTTTCAGACAAATCATAAGTATTCATTATTTGACAATCTTATGGTTTGCTGCTAGGAACATATCCTAGAGACGCAAGACAAAGCTGAGGTTGTGCGCATTCTAAAAAAAATTGAGCAATGCAAGAAGACACTTCAAGCTCTTGGATACATTGAGTTTACTTTTGAGGACTTCTTCTCTGTAAGTCCTATGCAATGGTTATTTTTGCATCTATCTTCAGTTACCCTGTTCCACATCTCTGTTATTCCAATTTATCTGCTGGTTCTCCTCTGAATAGTTTGTACTTTGTAGATTTGTCAGCTTCTATATGTGCACGCTTGTTTGCAATTTCTTTCTAGATCTTTCTGGGATATTTGCTTAGATGGGTCAGTGACAATCAGGAGCTTGTGAATTTCCCTGTAATGAAATAAAGTAAATGTTTGCGTATAACCCCATCCATTGTTAATAACTGTGAAAATGGTTGATCTGGGTGATTATATTGCATGTTTCTTGTCAATTCTTTGATGAAATGCATGGTTTTTTGCCTGCCTTATGAGGAAAATCGGCTCATATATAAAGAATTGTTTTTAGACCAGCCAGTCTTTCCGATGGTCCTGTGTTATCAGCTAGCAACCCAAAATTTGTCACACAAAATTTGCTACTGTAGTGGCACGGTACAGCTAGATGGTTGTCACTCTATTTTCTGGTTGTGTTGGGAGTTATGTGGCTGCTTGGCTGGTGTTGATGCGCACCAATTGAAATGTGGATAGTTGAGATGCTTGTTCGCAATAACTTGAACCTTGCTTACTGATCTATACCTTGCTTGGCCACGGTTCTACGTAAGATCAATTCTTTGAACTACAAGAATAATTTTCCTACCAGAAATATTTGTGTCTTGTTACTCATATAATATCTATTGCTTCAGGTAAAAAAGCCTAAACGTTCTACTCGCTAGGTATGTCACTTCTAGTTTAATTAACTGAACTTGTACCGTAAGATTTTTCATGATTGCTCATATCTGATATTTTGTTGTTAATATTGCTATGTTTGCAGGATATGGAGGACTATGAAAAGAAATGCAGAGTGGAAGACCTGATGCACAATTTTCTGATTGAAGAAATAGACCTGATGATTTATTATAGCAGTTTAAAAAAAGATGCGTGTCAAATTGGAGGATGTTTTACCGACATGTGTTTATCGCATATTAGATTTTTATTTAGTTGTGAACTCTGTTGATTTAAATGGATGCTATAATTATTTGTAAACCTCTCTTATGTAAATTTCTTTGGGGTTTGGAGGGTGCAATGATGACGAATTTGTCAATTGCCAATGGTTTGCCTAGGGTGTGGCTTGGTTCCAGTTGTAGTTGGTTTGCTTTTCTTATAACAGTATATCTGTTGTGCTACGCCTATTCCTTATATTTTATAAAATATGTACTCAATATTATGGTGCTGCCTATAAAATTATTGTATATACATGTATATATAATAAATATATGGAATACTATATTCTCATACGGATACGTATTTGTGTGTATAGAATAAAATATATACCAATCAAAATAAAAATACATACTACATAGGACATCTTGAGACGGTACATAACGTCTCAACGCACGTGCCTATATTAATTGAGACGTGGTGCAGCCGTTTTTATAAAAGCGTCTCTAACTTTATAGGGATACAGTGCAGCTGTCTCTAATGAATGTCTCAAATAATATAGGCATGCCTTAGAGAGCGTCTCTATATTTTTGAGACGGTTCATGTAGAGACATTTCTATGACGCTTTATAAAAGCGCCTCAGTTGTCTGTGGGAGACGAAACAGAACGTCTCTAAGCTACAAATATGATGTCTCCCCACGGATGTTTTGTTGTAGTGAAGAACCTCCTGAAGATGAGAAGAACATAGAAGGATGCAGAAATAATAGTTCTTTGAGGCTTGGTCCCCCTACTCCGAAAAGGCGTGGCCTATTCTTTTCTAGTGAAAGGAATAATCTGTGCATTTTGTAGGTTTATTCTGTTACTTACAAAGTTTTTGTAAGAATCTTTATAATTTTATGTAAGCAAAATTTTCCATCATTCCATTTGGAAATACCAATGCCACCTTCAGCTAGCAAAGCAAAACGTTGCACCTGAAACATCACTTCTGTTTCTTCTACCATTTTAGGTCGTACTTGAAATTTAGTCCAATTTCATCAGTCAATCCCAGCTTGCTTAACTGACTTCGGAATATGGGCAAAAGGAGGCTTCCGAAACCATCCCTTTAACCCTCAAATATATTTTACCTAACCTAATTGACCTGAGTATTTCTGTATACCTTACTGGAAAATCTGTACAGCTGTGTGTCACGCGTACAGTTGGGCATGTACTCGCACAGGATGAATGTGTTGAATCTGCTTGTTTATCCTGTGCTACTTGTATTGGTTGTCTTAAAATTATGAAGTCAGCTTTGCTCTTGGTCAGGTCAACTTTGCTACCCTTAAAATTTATCTGTACTGTTTTCTCAAGGATAGGATCAAGTCCAATTTCTGAAGGAACAAGCCGAAGAACAGTCAACAAACTCGTGTTTGAAACTTGGAACAGCTCTAGTGTCGTTTAGCGTGATCTTAGAAGACGAGTTAAAGCTTAGAAGACGAGTTAAAGCCACATTTAGCACTATTTTATATCGTATTTATAAAAATAGTTATATACGCACTATACTGACAAAAATATCACTTTTGTCGTCCGGTGAGCGGGCGACAGCGCCCGCGAGGCAATACGCAGCGCGGCCGCTGGCAGTAGGCGCCTATTGCCCCCTCACCAAACAGTAGGCAGCCTGCCGCCCGATGGGCAGACGGCAAGCTTACCTACCGTCTGGTGAGAGAGCGGTAGGTGATTACTTGACCTAATTTTTTTATTTAGTGATTGTTTGAATTTTTAAATATATCAAATGAGCTCAAAAGTTACAAAAATTTATGTACAGTCTCCCGACACAACTTACCTCGCAGTGTAATTTTTGGATAATTTTATCCACTGCTAATATTGGTCAAAAATTCATACAATTTCGATAAATTTACAAGTTTTTACATATAACAAACGAGCTCCAAAAATTACAAAATTTTATGTAGAGTCTCCCAACATAGTCATAGTTATTGTGTATTGTTTTGGGGAATTTTGTGTGGTCCGAATTTGCCACGTTTATTCAAGTTAACTTAATCATAAATTTATGAATATTTCACATTTTTTACAATTTTATACATTAGGAATTTGTACAATTAAAAGTAATTATAGTAGTACAAAAAATGTATCACACTAGATGCGATATGGCTCACTCATTTGAGCCACTACAATCTTCTCGTCGCGTCTGCCTCCCCGTACGTGGCCTTATCTTCCGTCGCGCATGAGCATGTTCCGTTGGGTACGTCAGTCAGTCCGGAGGTTGTGTCTTGGGTTGGAGGAGGTATGGAGACCGTTCTGTCTGCTTAGTAGCTGGCAGTGGTCCAGTAGGCTGGGTCCGGTAAGAGTCGAATTCGTCCAGCTGAGACATGCCAAACTGCGAGCCGCCGCAATAATGTCGTGTATGAAGGACTCTAAAAATCCCCTTCGTGGTGCGAAGAAGCTCTCGCCCTGACCGTACGATGTGTCAGCGAAGCCAGAGGAGCTTTGCCCACCAATGTGTCCAAACCCTGGGTATGTTGAGAACGTTGAGTTATGCCTTGCATACGCTGCAAACCCTGGCGCCGTGTACTGCTCTTTGGAAGCATCTAGGAGGCCTGTGCCATCATCGGTAGGCTCGTCGCCACCCCTATGTTGAATTGGAGGCTACAAGATGAAACGATATTAGTCACAATAAATATTCCGGATGTACAATGCGAATCTCATACTTCCCGAATGTGCAGCGAAGATGAACAGCAGGGAGAGGTAATCTGTGCAGGTGGTGCGGATGGCAAAAAGGATGCATCTCGACAATGGAGATACGGCGAGAGAACGCCATAATGTTAGTGGAACATAAGGTGTAATAGGAAAACAAAATATAGGTTCATATGTAAGTTACCTCCTCGTCGGTACGGTGAACGGATGATCGGCGACTAGTACTACGACGCCATGCAGACTCAGTAGATTGCGATGGCCGGCCGGACTCGCTAGGACGTGATGACCCAGCAGGTGAGCATGGTGCCCCTACTGGGTGGCTCATGTGCGCACTGTGATCCGTGGAACGGCCGCAGCTTAGATTGTGCACTATTTTTTTGCCCTGCTTTAAGATGAACTTCATAGTCTTCTAAAGGGCTAGTGGTGTCTCCGGGCTACTAATGGCAGCCTTCGACGCGCTTGCGATGCGCTACGCCGCTTTAACTGAAGTGACATATGAAACAGGTTTAGTAACGAGTAGTATGAATTTCTTGAATAGAACGATAAGATATTTGAACTATCTTACGCTATCATGCCACCGCGAAGCGCTATGAGGATCGATGGAGTGTTGCAGACGTTCCTCGTGTGTGATCTGCTCGGGGCAATCTGGTGGAGGAATGGTGAGTCTGCTGCGTGACTGGGGTATGTACCACTCGAGGTATCGTCATACGTCTGGACGTCGTACAGACACTGCTTCATGACGACATCAAGGTGTGTCCTTTTTGTCCATGCCATCGTCCACTACTGCTGCATTGGCCGCCAGTCTGTACCATGCTGACTAGCCCTTGATTGCCTGCATTTTAAGAATCATCGACGTTACATAGCAAGACATACAAAGTGTACACAATAGTCGGATGGAGTTTTACTCACTGGTGTATGGCTTGCAGTAGGAACCTACCATCTAGAAGAGGCACGGCCTGGTGCAAACCCAATTGTCACATCACGCGCTGTGGCGCGTAAGTCTCCACCATGTACGAGAGTACCAGATGATGTGTCATCGTCCATAGCTCCGTGTCCTCCAAGCAATGTAGGGACAGCCCGTACAGCGATACATGATGCATGAAATCTACCATCCATAGACTCCATATGACGTTGCTGTCATGCAACGACTCGAACTCGTTGTGTCACAGTGAGTAGCACCTTGACGGTTTGCCCTTCGTCCACTGCAGACGGTCAGCAGTCCACCAGATGCCCATAGTGGGCACATTTATCAGGTCGGCAAACACGTCGAACAGATGCACTGGCATCATGATGGTCGGACATTCGATAGGAAAGTGCTCCCAGCTCTACAGCTGCAGGAGCATGCAGCATATAACCATATTGGGGGTACCAGCAGTGGCGCACTGGCAAGCGTCACATAACCACCAATACGTGGCACACAAAACCGTTGATCCCCAGCTGTACAAAGGCATCACCCCAAACTCTGCGTCCACCAAAGACTCGACGAGGTTGATGAATTCGGTGTTGCAAATATCTCCATGTGTGGTTGGAAACATGCTCCAACCAAAAAGCTGGATAAGGAACGCGACGAGGTGCGTCCTAACGACCTCCAGTGGTGCAACCTGCGGGGACACACTGAAATTGTTTAGTAAAGTACGGGGGACACCACGAGCACTCTCCGGGATAGGCTAGCCAAACCAGCCCGCTAGCCTCTCCTTCCAGTCGGCTGGTGCAGGGGTTGGAACAAGTGCATCACCCCAAAGAGAGACCGGTCAAGAACGCGATGTCCTTCAGAGTGACCGTCATCTCACCCTACCAAAAGTGAAATATGTGCGTCTCAGGCCTCCACTTGTCCACCAGTGTCGCGAGCAGGCTGTCGTCGATGGTGAACTCGTGCCTGGTGGAGACCAGCGTCGCAAAGGGCAATAAGCTTGTGGCCCGTAGGGTTGGGACGTAACGCTCGTCCAGTGCCCACAGATCCCTCCCCCCCCCCCCCCCGCCACAGCTTGAACGGCGAAGGGCCAACCGTGTCACCCGTCATTCATGAGTGACAACGGTGTTTCTCATCGTACAAGTGTTCCAAAAGCTCCGGTAAAGCCATATCTACCAATACATAGGAGAGACCAAATATTAGTGCGAAAATTAATAATGACAATAAAACTTACTTTATAATACAAACTACATTAATTATGAGTAAGTAAATAACAGTAATTATGACTACGACTACGGGAATAATTTCGAAAGCATACTATAAAAAATTACTTGCCTTTCGAGAGAAGTAATTAGCACTGTCGTGTCCTCAATGATTTATGCACCACCTTCTCCAAATAATTAGCTATGCACTATTAATTTTGAGAATACCTTGCAACAAATGGGACAAACGAAATATTAGTGCGAAGATTGATAATGACAGCAACATACTACAAGTCAGTGATTACATGCGTGTAACTACATACGAATACTTCACTATTTACCAATAATTTTATTTCCTATCTGAAAAAATGATAAACCATTCATTACAGTCGTCCTTAGCACTAACTCATTACTTATCCCGAACTAACAAATTGTGGGTACCGTACGTACATAAAAAATAGTACAAACTATGTCTAAATTACTACGACATACTTACTTCATAATACAAACTACATTAATTACGACCAACTAAATAACACTAATTGACTACGATTATTGGAATAACATCCAAAGCATACAATCAAAAATTACCTGCCTTTCCAGATAAAAAATTAGCACTGCCAATTTTGAGCTACGCACTGGCTTCTCAAACTAATGAGCTACACACTCCCAATTTTTAGCGACGACCGCAACAATCACCATCTGCGATGAGCGAATGGGATGAGTAACGACGAACTACCAGAGGTTCGTGTTTATGGCTGAGCGAAAGGTGAACCCGGTGCACTCACCCCGTACATTAAGGACCCATTATCACAAGCAGCACTTCGGGTGAGGGGGACGGTATCGTAACAATGACAAATGTGCTAACGAGGGAGCGGGCGAGGGGGACGACACAGAAATACTGACATAAGTGCGAACGAGAGAGCGCCCGAGCGGGCACATACACAGAGAGTGACAATTGTACGGACCAGATAGCAGGAAATAATATATAGCACGATCGGCCGACATACGACACTTCAAAAGATGTGTGACGATCGTTAAATTCATGATTAAGTTAACTCGAATAAATGTTATAAATTTGTACCACATAAAATTCTGAAAAAATTACACAATAATTATGACTATATGGAAGGCTTCACATAAAATTTTGTAATTTTTGGAGCTCGTTTGTTATATGTAAAAACTCATAAAAATAACAAAATTGTATAAATTTTTTAGCAACATTCACAATGGATAAAATTATCCAAAAATTACACTATAAGGTATGTTGTGTCAGTAGGCTGTACATAAATTTTTGTAATTGTTTGAGCTCATTCCACATATTTAAAAATTCGAACAAACGCTAAATAAAAATGATAGGTAATTAAGCCGGCTTAATCACCTACCGCCCCCTCACCAGACGGCAAGTAAGCCTGCCGTCTGCCCATCGAGCTGTAGAGTGCGGTCTGGTGAAGGGGCGGCAGGTGCCTGCAGTCGACGGCTTCGCCGTGTGTCACCTCATGGGCGCTGCCGCCCGCCCACCGAACGGCAAAAGTGACATTTTTGTAAATACGAGACACATACGGTTATTTTTGTAAATACAATGTAAAATAGCGTCAAATATGGCTTTAACTCCTTAGAAGACGTGAGCTGTAGATTGGAAGTATATGCTACAGTAGTGCAAAACACCGAGACAAGCACTAATATTTTTGTCCGTTGTAGTGCTCGGTTAGGCTAATTTTTTGTGGCTTATAGTTGAAATTTCACTATAGCTGACTGAAATTACACTGTAGCTGATGGTGGCTTATTTGGTATAATTAAATTTAAAAAAAACAAAATGGAAAAAATGAGTTAGCTCATCACGTATAATGCAAACGAATACGGGAAAAAGAACCGGCAAAAAGCTCATAAAATCTAAAAAATTAGAAAAAGATAAAATTTAGAAATAGTAAAATATAAATTGAAAGTCAAAAGTCCAAACTCAAACGAGGGCCTAAGTTATCCTATGGAAAATGGTGTTCCCCCTCAAACAGTTAGCTTGCGTGACAAAGTTCAGATAAGAAAAATACTTGCCTTACTTGTTGTGCCTTTAAGTTGACCAAAGTATGAGGGGAAACTGCTTGTACTTCCTAGAGTATTTTAGTCAGAAAAGGAACTCTAGAGTCTAGCCGCCCTTACATTTTGCTCGTAGGTTAATCTTATATGTTGTCGTCCAAGTAGAAGTAAATTTGATCTTAAAATTTCGCAGCTGATCTCTGTAGGTTTTACATGCACTTTGTTGTTCAGCTGCCTGTGTTCTCTCGAGCAAGTTCTTCAAAATAAATAAGCACGCCATCTAGGAAATGTTAAGCTGCTTTGGAAACAGAACATAAAATTAACAGATTGTTTCTAAAACACAATACCCAAATAGCCCCTAGCAAAGCATTGATAGGTTGGCATGTAAAACGAAGAATACAAGTTTTTAAATCACCTTGAAGATTAAAAAAGTTTGGGTTCGGTTGCTTGGAGCTTTGGATGAAGAGAAGGAGAACGGAAAATTTGAGGAAATAAATAAAGGACTAAACCCAGCCTAGTAGTACCATGTGGTAACCACTAGCCTCATGCCAAGCAATTTCCAAACTCGAAATGCACATGCAAAGTTGTACTTCTACAAGGAGGTACACCAACCTGGGACGCTGCCGTTCAGAGCAGTCTACTCCCTTGTGAGGTCACTGCTAAGCTCACGCAGCCGCGGTTTCGCCGGTTTGGGTTCGTCCCGTCCGCGGGATCAAAAACCAGCTGCCACCGGCCGGCGCGTGCGCGCTCGCACGACTCGCTCGAACCGCCGTGCCGCCAGCAAAATTCTGATTAACTGATCGAAGATTTACGGAGCAAACATAAAAAAGAGATAAATAAGTATCTAATACTAATCATGTCTAACACTAGCTTTGAGAAAAAAAATACAGAATAAGATACAGGACAAGTGAGATCCGTATGTATATATCCATGTGTCAAGTGATATGTAGAAATTTGTTGTGACTTTACTTAATAATAAGATAACAGATGGGTGAATTACCGCACTAAATAGGTACAGAATATTGAATACTCTTCTTTTGACATCTCGACGATTAGTCTCTCCGTGTTCGCTCTAATTGCACTCCTACTATCCAATATCCTATGAAGGAGTGTAAAAGAAAGCAGATAATTTTCATCTGACCGATCATCCAAAAATTTATGTAACAAATATAGAATAGGAAAATAAGTACTCGATACTTATTTATGTTTGACCTAAAAAAAATACAAAATAGAATATAAAATTAGCGATCCGTCCGTCCTCTGTATATGTTCCGATTACATCCCTGTCCGTAGACGTGGATGAGTCAGCATGTGATAGAATGGTACTTTTCTTTTGTAGTTTTGTTTATTCTTGTGCGTTCGACCAGGTGAAACACATGTGCTCCCCTCTCTGGGTTACGTCTCTCGCTCGGTTCCACGCTTCTTGCCTGGGTCTGGTCTGGTGTGGTTCTTGCAATAAAGATTCTTTACCAAATTTTTTCCTTTTTTAGCTATGCAATATTTTCTTGTGTGCTACTTTTGCTTTTGTTATACGCGCAGTAATTTCTTTTGAGGGATACGTGTGCATTAATTGAATTATTTGTTATATACAACGGTGCTACTTATACGGAAGAGTTTGCCCGTGTAAAATGTGTGAACTCTAGGTGGCACATGGATCACCATTGCTCGTGTGTAACCAAGTTTATACACACACTGTATAAAACTCTTCGTGCATTTGGAACCTGGCATATGCAATAAAACTTGCCCAATTATAGTTTCGTTTGGGAAGTAGACTCTGTACCATCCTACTTCCGTTACCCTTCTCCTTGCCTTGACCCATTACGTTCTCAATTGTAGTATAACACCCATTTAGTGAGTCTATTTTCCGTAGCTACTGACATTTCATTTCAATCTATCATTGCAACAGCACCCTAAAACAAGAATAGGATCTCTCACAAAGCGTAGTCCTCGTTACTACCGTACCATTTTTGCTCTTATCCACAGTCGGCCCTTGGGCTGCCCAGGCAGCCACAACAAACTCGACATCCATCTATTAGGGGTGAGAATAGATAGGATCATAGGATATAGATAGATAATAGTTTTATCATATTTGTTTTTATTTTTTATCAGATGTAGATACGAATACGGATACCTCGGATATGAATATAAATACAAATAATATTGAATACTAAAACGAAATGAATACGAATCGAAACGAATACAATCATGAATATTTATCGAAACATGAAAACCTCTTAAACTGTACATCCAAAATCAATGAAAATATGTAAATAGTTTATTTTATCAAAATATTTATAAAATTTAAATAAGCATAAGTATTTTCATCCACAATAGAAATATACTCCATAATCAGTAAATAGCATAAGTACCAAGCACAGTACAGTTCATAGAGTACACACACAATAACAATTTAAACAAGCATAATAACATAGCATAAGTACTAACAACGTGTAGTTCATGGAATACACACGGTAGCAATTTGAAAAAGCATAGAAACATAACATAAATATCAGCAAGTCTTCACAGCTTATCATTCCTCCATGTCCTCCAACACATCCTTCTCCAAATCATACATATCCTACTGCTTCGGCAACTACACGTTATAATTGAATGAATATTAATGACATAATGAAATTAAGTTAGACCGCTATGAAAAAAATGAGAAGTACTACCCCACGGTATGCTGTCTGGATGCCTCCCGATGGCATACTCTCTACCTTGTGCTACCCATCGCCTCCCTCTCTTCTCTTGAAGCACCGCCACTCCACTCCCCTTCTCCTCTCTTCTTCTGCTCTATAGCAGCTCGCGCACCTCCTCCGCCAACCCCCCCTCCACCACCATCCGCGGCCAGCGGCGCCGTCGCTGCCTCGCCGCGTAGCCCTCAACGCCACCCCGTTGCGCCACCCCGCCAACCTAACTGCCACCGCCCTCCTACCCTGCATATTGCCCACCCCCCCCCCCCCCTCACCGCCTACCGCTGGGCCACCGCCTCCCTAGACCTCCTTCTATGCCCGGGGGAAGAGTGAACCTGTAGCGGGGAAGCTGGATCTAGCAGCAAAGGAGAGTGAGGGGATTACAGCAGCGAGAAGGAAGGGAGCGGTGGATGGGAGTGAGAGGGAGGGAGCGGCGGGAGAGGGAGGGAGGGAGCAACGACGCCTTGGGAGGGAGAAGGAGCATGAGAGAGGGGATGGTATACCGTCGAACGGTATATTATTCAATAGTTTTTCTCAAAAAAAATATGATAGAGTCATTATCTGCCTGTATCCAATTTGTTTTCAACCCTAAACTTAACGATCAACGATTTTGTATTAGAGACCGTGTTAGTGTGCAAAACATAAAGTAAAAAAGAATGTACATACTATAGGATTAGCTACATATGTATGTGTATACACCGGAGTTGCTATTGGAAATCCTTCTATTGGCCAGCCTCTCATCGTAAGCAGCTCTCACTTTTTTAGCGTGGTTTTTGTATTCTTATTTTTTTTCTCCAA
This sequence comes from Dendrocalamus latiflorus, assembly GCA_017311315.1. Lineage (NCBI taxonomy): Eukaryota > Viridiplantae > Streptophyta > Magnoliopsida > Poales > Poaceae > Dendrocalamus > Dendrocalamus latiflorus. The sequence continues at coordinate 11,094,682 of CM029613.1, forward strand.
TCACATGGCGATACATAATGCGTAAGTATTAGGGTAGATCAAGAGCTGGATGCCATTATAAGACTATCCTTACCACTAAGAACCACGACCAGATCGATTCGCTAGTCCCCTTCTACCTCACCACCGAGAGCCCCCACCATGATTTGCTCACCCGCCATGTCTAGATCATTGGAGCCGCCGCGTGTACCATCTCCCCATACTCCTTCTCCATCGTGGTCTCCTGTGTCATGGCCGCGCTCTTCCTCCTACTAGTCGCCGAGGTTGAGGGTAGCACCATGCACATCCCTACCTCCCTGACCGTCGATCCTCCGATAAAAACCACCTCATGCCACATCGTTCATGTCACAAGTTCCGCCCTACTGCACTGATGCTCATCATGCCCTCACTCGAGTCGAACAACCACTGTCAATCACCGCCGCCAAGCGTTACCACCATGCCATGGCCACTGCCATCACTAGCCTCGCTTGCATCATCCCAGACGATTCCGCTATCTCTAGTAGGCATCCTGTGAGCTCACCATGCTTGTGCACTCACCAGCCTGACCCAGAGTGCGTTGGAGCTCGCGGCCACTGCCCTCACGCCTCCTCGTTCTGGTAGCTACTGTCATTCCTGTCCTCGCACACCATCAAAAATAGGTTCTTTCTTGGACCGTATCTCCCAGTTAGCCAAATGATGTCTAAGGCCGGTTGGCCGATTCCGTAGCCATTTTCATCATATAATGCCATACCATATTCGTATTTGTTTATGATAAAAACTAGTCATATTCATTTTTTGAACCGATGCTAGCCAAAGATTATCTGAGCTGACGCTAGCTGGATCCAAAAACATCTGGATCGATCGAAAAGCATCTGAGCCATTTCACTCCAACCATCTATCCATCCAAAGCTAGCCACAAGCCCACAAATGGTGGAAGATGTGATGCATGGAACCAGAGAAAGTAAGAAACACATCATCCTATTCTTTTGAGCTTTTAGCATGTGGTCTTTGGCTTCTTCGAAAATTGAAACAAACGGGATGGTTTGTTGAAACAAATTCTCCAAACAGCTTCCCAAGCTTAAAATAGTGTGTGTCGTCTATGTTTGCGTCTCTGTCGTCCACTGCCGTCTCAAAAATCACACACAAAAATAATCAGACACAGCTAAAAATCATCAGTAGCAGTCTAAAAGAACATGGCATATTTCCCCCTAAAAGAAAGCAAGAAACACATGTCACTTGCGAGCCACGAAATCCATCCATAGAAAAATACCAAGAGATGCGAGTGGAATTTTTTAAAATATAATCAATTTTTAATTCCGAATGATAGTATTATACCTACTTTTTTCAGTTTTGACTATCTGTCGCTCGATGGTTGGGTGACTAGCCCATGTCGTCCAACTATCGAGTGACAAGACCCCAAGTCGTCCAACGGTTGGGCAATAATCCTATAACCACCCAACCGCTAAGCTATTTTTTTAAAAATATAATTATTTTATTAATTTGATGAAAATAATTGTGTGGGAGGGGGTAAATGCAGCTGTTGTAGATAGGAATATTAGGAAATCTTGTTTGTAAGTTATTTTTTTAGATAAAAGGGTAGACAATGTTGGTTGATCCGTTTGTAATTTTCATAGATTGTGAATGGTACAGAAACTACTCAAGTCAACACGTTATGGACCTTCACGAATGGTACCAACACCGTAATGCACTTTCAATGTTGTGGGTTCCGACATGACTGATTTCTCATTGCAAATATTACCATTTGTTAACATGCATTCACTAAATACGTGCTAACCAAATACGTACCTACATGTTGCCTACATTCAGATGAGAACAAGAATGAATGAGGCTATTATCTTCACGCGAAAATATTTTCTTCTTATCAATGAGTTTCTTTTGTCTTCCTCTCTAACCTCACGAGCTGCTCTCTTCTTCTCCCGAGCTGCTCTCCTCTTCTTCACTCCCTCTCCCAAGCCCTTCTTCTCTCCTTCACTCCCTCTCCTGAGCTCCTCTACTTCTCCCCCTCTTATTCTCTTCCTCTCCTGAGCTTCTTTGTGAGCTTCTTTGTGACCTTCTTCTCCTCTTCACTTCACATCTCCTTCTTTCCCTCTTTTTTTCTCCTATCTCGAGCTCCTCTCATTTTCTTGCGATAGAAATGATGAGTGTCCATGAGCGGGTCGGGTCAAAGAGAAAAGGACAAGCTGTCAGCAAGTAGTCGTTCTACCATTGGGGGACATGGTCAAGTCACCCAACAGTTGGCTGACTAGAGCCATTGGTCGCCTCACGGTTGGGTAACCTGGTCAAGTCGCCCAACGGTTAGGCTGAGCGACAAATGGATATTTCTACAAAATAAAAAATATAGATATAATATTGTCGTTTGGAATTAAAATTTGATTATTAAAAAATCATTAAAAATTGATTATTCAAAAAAAAATCGACGCGAGTGCCGGGGCGCTTCTTGGCAACAACGGCAGGAACCTAGGGCGGAAGCGCAAAAGAGGTAGGGGTCGAAGAGAGAAACGACCAGGAGGTCGCCGCGTCCACTTGTCTCTCCGGAAAAATTGCTCATTTGCCCCACTCTTGAGTGCCTTTGCTGATTTACCCTTCTGATGTCTCACTGATATGTGGGTCTAGGAACCACATGTTAGTGAGACAAATAGGGCAAATCAGCAAAGTGCATTTTTATGCGTGGGACAAATGAGCAAAATCCCCTGTCTCTCCTCCCTCCCCAATATTGTCGTGTGGGTTGCAAACCTTTGCTGCCTTACCGGTAAAAAAGAACCGCAGAAAGATAGGCTGCAAGAGAGACGAAAGGGGAAGAATAATCTACCAGAATCGAGAGGAGGGCGCGGTGAAAACGGTGAAAGGAAGGAGATGGTGATGCGAGTTTGATACTACTAGTAGTAGAAACTAGAAAGGAGTGGTATACTTGCTTGGTCAGGGAAGCATGGGAGTTGTTTGGTAGTTGTGCAGTTCTCGTGGGCTTTGCTTTGCCTACGCTGCCATCCGCGTCTCTATCCATCCATGATCCACCAGTCCCTGGCATTCGCCTCCCTTGCCTTGCCCTGCCTTCTCCCTCTCCCACACCGTCGTCTTCCTCCCCTTTCCGCAAGGGCCAGATAAGATTTGATTAGGTTAGTGCGGGTGCTGGGGGGTTGTTGAAATCGTCAAGAAACGGGGACGTGGGGGGCGACGGGCCGATTCGTTCGTTCCCCTGTCTCTTGATTGATTTTGCTCCCCACGTGGGATTTCGCATTCCCGGCTGCGGATTCCGGGGGCATCTGGTTCGCCATCGGGTTGGGTTTGATTCTTCGTTGCTACGTAATTTGATAAGAACAGGGAGGGAAAAAGATAGGCTAGGGAGGAAATAATCAAGAAAGCATCGGTTCTTTGTTGTTGTGCGCCATCGGAATCGCGATCAGGGGGGAAGCGGCGATCTTGGGGGAGGTCTCGGCTGCCCGGGGAGGACCGCCGGCGGCTGCGATGGCCGACGGCCTGGATCGGTGGCGCCAGTTCTTCCGGGGCGCCGGCGCCGGCATCTTGGACGTGATCGAGAACGCCATCCTCGTCTCCGCCGCCGACGCGCCGCAGGAGCTCCTGAACCACCGCGACCGCATCGCCGAGAGGCTCTTCACCGTGCTCCGCGCCCCGCCGTCCTACCACGGCTGTACCGGCAGCGCCGTCTCCCCACCCCCCTCCACACCCGTGGAGGAGGACAAGGGCAGGGTGCGCCGCGTCCCCGAGAAGGAGAGCAAGGTCGACAGCAGCAGCCTCGTTGCGCCCGGTGGGTGGCACGGCAACGACGAAGATGACAACTCCGACTCCGACGACGAGCGCCTCCGCCGCGCCGCGGTGAGCAACTACGGCCACAACTACGATGACGACGACGAGGAGGAGGAGGAGCAGCAGCAGGAGGAGGAGGAGGCGGAGGACGAAGAAGACCACGAGGCTGAGGAGCTCGAGGCGCTCACCAACGAGATCGACGAGGAGTCGCAGGTCGTCGGGGAGGTCCTCCGCATCAAGGAGCTCCTGTCGCACAAGGAAGACCATGTACGGAGCTCTTCCATTGCTAAAGTTGTCATTTGTCAACTCCAGGGAGTACTTAAGCATTGATCTGAACTAACAATGGTGGTGTTGCAGTCGGATGCTACTCTGTTCGAATCGCTGAGGAGGCTGCAGTTGATGCAATTGTCCGTCTCCACTCTGAAGGTACGGTGGATAGTGCATATGAGTTATGCGATGTGTCTGAGGATGTTCGGTTTGCTAATCTTTAGGGCTGTTCATTTGTAGGCTACTGAGATTGGGAGGGCTGTTAATGGGCTGCGGAAGCACAACTCGCAACAGATTCGTCACCTCGTTCGCACTCTCATTGAGTAAGCTTCATGGACTTGTACTGAATTTCAGTCTCTAGGGCTAATTCATGTTTGAATTTAAGGAGCTTGTGAAGCAAATTACTACTCAAATGTACTGAGAAGATTTTGATTAGCAAAACATGCTACTACTCCAGCAACATAGTTATAAAATGCTTTAGCATCTTTGAGTCCTGAACTGCCTGGGTGAATGGTTTATCTTTGTTGTTAGTGTGCTTCTGAACCAATCATGCTAAATATTATTGACATATTCAATTACTCTGTGTTTCAGAGGGTGGAAAGTTTTGGTTGATGAGTGGGTCAGTACTACTAATGCCGCCCTTGCAGGTAACAGAAGTGAATTTGTTTCATGTCTGGTTTCATCCATAATTTTGTGAGTGAATATTAACCTCTTAGTTTACTATGATTTTTATCTGTAGACAACTCCCCGGGCTCTTCAAATCCTTCTGTTGTGGATGATGATGATGATGAAGGGCTTCCTTCTCCACCTTTGGATGAAGGGGCATTCTTTGCAACCCAGACTACTGCTATTCAACTCTCTGAGGTACTAAATAGTTTGTTCCTTCTATCTGAATGGTTTTGGTATTGAACAAGCAGCTAACTTTGCATTGTTATTTTTGCCTGTTCATCTTCCCGACCTTAAGTTGTTTGACGAAATGGATGAAGATGGAAGTGAGTACAACAACACAAATTGCTTAGTTTTCCGATGCTTATTCTCTGATTCTGTACATTATGGTAATTAGCATTATACATGTTATGACAGACTTGAGACATAACAATAATGTGAGCCTTGGAAACAAGAGGGAAAATAATGGTGGGAAGCCTGCAAGCCATTCAGTAGTGAGAAAGCAAGAACCTCCTCGTCTTTCTGTTGGAGCTGTTGAAAAAATTCAATTCAGGAGGCAAGAGCTATCAATGAGGCAATCAAACCCACAAAAACCTCAAAGTTCAAGTTTGCAAGTCAAGCCCCATGGCATGCTCAACAAGCAATCTAAGCCCTCGAGTTCTGAATCTGGACCTGGGAGACCATTAAGGGCAGCTCCTCAGCAGAAACCCTCCGGTGAGATGAAACCTAAACAGACTCAAGGGCGTATGGCTGTTGAAAGAAAACCTGCAATGGGCCGTGTGGATGTAAGTATTACATGCTACTAACATCTAAGCTGTAATGACGTTTAAGACCTCGAGACTCACATATATGTGCTTTGGCTCTAGAAATCGAGGCTTCCTGCACAACTTTCAGCAGGAGTCAGGCTAGAGTTGGCAAAACCGAATATCGATGATGGTTTGGAAAGTAACCGGCGGCTGGAAGCAGCGAAGCGGAAACTCCAGGAGCGATACCAGGAAGCTGAAAATGGTTTGTGCTTCTACTTTTTTCACACTGTATTTTATTACATGTAAAGCTATAATCTTGAGGTTTTACATAATTGACCTACTGTTCATCAACGCAGCAAAAAAGCAGCGCACGATACAAGTAATGGAGTTGGGTGACATACCAAAGCCTAAGCATCAAAACAGGCAACCTATGATGAAGTCAAGGAATCACATTAGGAGTTGGGCAAATGGTCGGCGCTAATTCTTCTGTGTTTTTTTTTCTCATCTGATGAATTGTTGCCATGCCTGGCTGGTTCGAATGCATATGCATGCTGACTTGAAACCAGCTGAACTTAGTTGCCAGGACTAAAACAAATTTTTTTTTAAACATAAGCACCTCTAATGGGAGTTTTCCTTGAAGTCGCAAGAGTTGCACTGGATGCAAGAAGGGGAGCTATTGCATTAGGAGAGTTTGTCATGTCTGGATAACTGGAGTGTGGACATGTAGTTCATCCTGTATCGGCTGGTTATTATTTTCTTCTTTTCTTCAAAGGAAGCTGTAGATACCAGATAGAATAATCATCAATATTTGGTACATTCCATCTATCCTCAACTTTTACAGGAATTTATTTAGTTGAACATTCTTGGTATATTTCCTGTTTCCTTGCAACTGTGGACTATGTTTCTGGTAACTGGCCTACTTGCTCTTCACATGCAAGCTTAAGGTCAGCCTTTGCCTATGTGATGGCAATAGTGTATTTGGTCATGGTCAGACTCCGGATTTGAGCAGGTACTTCTCACTTGCTGCTGCTGAATGTTCAACATGGAGAATATGTCAATATCAACCGTCTTTACCGACGGCAAGGCAAGGTGAAAATTCTGACTGTTCCGTGGAAAATTTTGTTCGATTATCAAACCATTGAAAAGGATGGAATGAAGCAAGTCTCACCAAGATATATATGCGTGGAGCGTATTGCGAGAGCGTGGATTCCACCAGCGGAGTGGGTGCATGACCATTAGCATGAGCAGCCACCCAAGATGGCCCCACCCCCATTCATTCTTCCTACCTCCTTTACCGTTGCTTCCGGCAATGTATTAGCTTCGTTTTATCGGTTAAAGCTAGCAGTAACTATGTGAGTATTCCACTAAAACCTCTAATGCAGGAATTTTGTAGAAAACGGTATAATGTTGACAGGGATCCCATGAAAGACGAATGTTGCTGCCGCATATCGGTATAGAAGCATAAGCGGATTTGTTGAAGAAGCTAGCTATACCAAGCCAATCCTCGTTATCCAGTATCATGGATGCAAACCACGTGGATGAAACCAACACGTTGATTACGTTGGCGATTGTTTTCACTTTTTTAAAGCTATTTTTTTGATTTTTTACAGTAGCTAGTTTTCAAACATAACATCTTGTTTAAAACAAGGTTTATAAATTAATTATAGTTTACACTATAACAACTAAACTATATATGAGTTACTTATATCTCCGTACTCTTTCTCATAAACAGATAAAAATCATAAGCATGTAAGCTGAAAAAAAACAGGCCTTGTCGTTGCTTACCACATGTACCAATGTCACACAAGATTTGCGATATCAGAGGGCACGCCCTATCTTTTTCTTAACTTTGGATTCCCCCACTCGCATGTGCGTTTTGGTTGGGGGCCCCCGTCTTTGACTCGTTACCCCTAGAAACAAAATGCGTCACACAAAAGTACTTTCCCGCCCACCTTCCACCACAGATTTATTTGTTTATTTTGATGATGGTGATTCTCTTAATATTGTTATTAGTTTTAGGGTGCTTTTTTTAGTTACGACTCACGGCTAATAGTTTTTGATTCTACCATAAATATTTATATGAATTCTCTCATTATTGTCATTAGTTTTAGGGTGCATTTTTTTAGCTGACTCGTGGCTAATAGTTTCTGGTTCTAGCATAAGCGTTTATATGAATGAATCAAATACCGACAAACTATTTTGAAAAGGTTATCCTGATAAAGCGTTTCGAAACAACGGCAAAGAAATTATTCTATTTATTTATTCAAAAGAACTCATAAATCATAAGCTAAAAAAGGGTTTTTAAGCGTGAAACAATTCAAAATGACATGGAGATGTGGACCGGTCGATATACTATTACTCCCTGCTTTCATTGCATTGCATGATCTAAAACGACGTATATTTGTAAACGAAGGCTGAAATCGATCCACGTCATCTTCTGAAATCTCAAGACCAAATTTATCCTTGATTTATGTTCTCTCATAAGTTTTTTTTTCTTCTTCGAGAACTCTCAGGTCAGATTTTGTTCGGAAACAAATCAGCATGTCTAGCATTGGTCACTCAAAAAGACAGGTCGTATCGCAAAGGACGAACAATATGCTCGGTCCTCATGCAAAGGTACATAACCATCTAACAAGTGCTCCTAATTGCGTGATCTGAAAGGCTTAGAAATAATACTGGTACATCTTTATTAGATCGGCTCGATGGTAGTAAAACAGAACAGAAATGTGACGTGGCATTGTGGTCTCATTTATGATTCAGTAAGCATTCTGCTACGAGTAGGTTCTGTTTGTTGGAGCATCTTAGATCTGACCAGGAAAGTGGTCTGAGTGAGGACCAACCGTCTTAAATACAGCGGCTTCTAGAATGTCAACATTCATGACGGTTTAATACTTCGAACCTTGGGCTCTTGGAGTGCTCTCTGGTTTGTATATCAACACGGTACTAAATTATAATTTTTGGTACATTGATATTGAAATATATTTTATAAAGTCTAATTGTAATTATAATATTTTAAAAGTATTTTTCTATATGATTTTTATGTACCCAATCTATTCAAAAAGGCATCGATAACCAAAATAGTGTAAGGCCTAACTACCCTATAATTCATCAAATGTAGCGAATGTTTTGTGGACAAATTCCTGTTTAATGAGCTTTTTTCATTGACCAGGGTGTTTTGAGTTTCAACCTAGCGTGGGTGGGGATCGAATCCAGGACTCGCACTCCACCACATGAAAGTGAGCAACGCGCGAAGTACATCAAAGGTTCCGCATGCTTGACTCGCAAAAAAAATACAACCCATGAGCACGAGTTCCTGACCCGTTATCATTGGTACGACATGGTTTTCTCGCGCGATGATTTTTTTAGACTACTCGCGGATGATTCCAATTTGTCAAATTTGAAGGTAAAATTTGAAATTGATTGGTTCGCGCCTGGTTCCCGTTTAAAACTACTATTCATCAATTCGGATTCAAAACTTTCTAACTTAAACTCTAAGTTTTGAGTGACTGGAATTTTTAGTTTTTATACCCTGTTCTCAATGGCATTTCTGGTGCCCAGCGGCAGCCATCAGGCATTTTCATCTTGGTTACTGTAGACCACAATAGTAACAGAGAGGAGTAAATGGTGCCTCACAAATATTTCGTCAAGTATTCTCAAATTCTTCACTTCAGTAGCTACAGAGCTATGAAGATCAGAATTGAAACCAAAAAACAAAACAACAACTTCAAAAGCCAAAGAGCCTAGGCTCTACACCTAAGCGGTCTGATCGGCTACTGAAGTGCAGCTTGACTGGCGACAACACAGCGGTCTGACCGGAGGCACACATGTGGTTTTATCGGCCACCGATATGATCGGACCAAAGAGTGGTCTGACCACTCCCCTATTTTCAAAACAAAAAATCAGTTTAAATTCAAACCACTTTTGATGCAACTCTCAGAATCCATAGTCAAATGAGATGAAACTTTACACACACTTTGTTTGGAGTCTTAAGAACATATTCCATATAAGGATCGCTTAAATCCTTTTCAATGTTACGACCTTTCTTAAGAATAAGCAAAGTTGCATGAAAACATGGCAAAAACCAAAAACTCGGGATATAACTTGCTCGTAGGTAAAAGATAGCCAATATGGCTCTAAATATATTCGCAAATGTAACAGCAAATAAAATCTTCCAAAGATTCGAAACAAAAACCTAAAGACAAGAAACTTCAAGATTAGACCAAAATCAAGCAAAATTGGGCAACTTTGAAAACCTCCAAGACCTAGTGCCTTGATGGATGTGATTTGATATTTATAAGTTATCTCCACCATTTACACGTCCTTGGCACACAGCAAGATAAACAAAGAGAGAGAAAAGATCAAAATCAACAAGAGTAAGAGCAAATTAACCAAATCAAGGAGACAACATGAATGATGAATAAAGTTAATATATTGCTATTTGAGGATGAAGAATTTACAGCCACTCCACTTAGAGAATAATAAAACACACCACAACACTCAAGCCACTCCACCTAAAGAACAATAAAACACATCACAACACTTACTCTTATCTAATCTTAACCCTAGAACATAATATTTGAATGATGGATTATTAGATGGTTAGTTTGCAAGCCTTGATCTCAACCTGTTAAATAGATTAAGCAACTAGCTCACATCTAATTCTAATGGATTCTATCCACTAGCATATTTGGGAACCCATTAACTCACGTCACGAATTTTACTTACACACTTAACTCGTGCACACTTTTTAAAGCACATGAGCCCAATCCGCTAAGTCTTTATCATTTGATCCACTTGATCTTCTAAGCATCTCCTTGACCTAAACATCTTTCATACGCGTCGGGATTTTGATTCAACATAGTTTTTGGTATTTGGTAATTTACCAAAATGCATTTGCTATGATTTAGTCCTTATATCCCATTGCAAGCAATCACCATACTCATCAAGTGTAAGTGTACCAATGGTTTGCTACGCATCAGCAACTCTATCCCATTCCAATTTTACCGAATCACGCCTCATTTAGACGGACCAAGTGTAGGATCAAAGATAATCGACTAGAGGGATGAGTAGGATGTTTTTAAATTCTTTTTGGCTAAATCATAATTTTAGCAAATATAAACTAAATTAAAATTATTTTGCACAAACAAGGCCTAAATTCTCTAGGTTTCATTAAGGCACTGCAAAGCTATGTCAATACTAGATACAATTCTAGCTACACAATTCAATTAATTTGCTAAAAATGTAAATGTGAAAAGTAAAGATAGAGATAAACCACACTGGAGACAAGCGATGTGTTCCCGTGGTCTCGAAGACTTGCCGATCTTTCCTAATCCACATTGAGATAAGTCTAAACAGATTGGACTGGCTCCATAAATTAAGCCTAACCACCTCAAGTTCACTAAAGTTGCTCTTCTTCCACACTGAAGATGACGAGTACCACACCATTCACAACCGTGTCAGGTCTCTTCACAAGCTTCTTTGAAGATATCACCGCCCAACCTCCTCCAAGCCATCTAGATGTTGATAACCACCAAAAGTAACAAGTCAAGAAGCTTACTTGTAAGTTTTCAAGTGCCACAAGGATTAACTAATGATGCAATGCACCTGAATGTTCTCAACAATCTCAATATGTGAAAATGGAGTAAATGAGTAGAAAAGAGTATAATAAGAGCTCAAGTACATTCAATGAGGTCCAAGAAGAGTCCCTTGCTACTAGTGGGGAGATATTTATAGCCTCTACCCACCAATATAACCATAGAGTTAAAATCCCTAAAATTCAGGAAATACGGTATTACCACCATGTAGTGGCTAGTACTACCGTACCTACTGTTCAACAATTATTTGATGTTCATTAAATATACACAAACTAGCCGTTACTTCAAATATCAGTAGTACTGCACTCACAAGGGCTGGTAGTGCCGATCATGCGGTAGTACCGATTCAAGGAAAGACTAATAAAACACCTATCTAGAAAAAAACTATTGGCATATAACGGCAGGTAGTACCGATGCAATAGTACTACCGTTCAAAAGCCTATGGTCATGTCGATTTTCAAGGAAACAGTTAGAGAGGGTACCAAATGAAGTTCTAAATACATGCATGAACCATAATTGATCAAAGTGGCATAAGGTTAACTTCAAGCTACCAGTTATGACCCATCTTTACAGTATGGCATCTATTCTACAAATTCGATCTTTTCAACCAAATACCGAGATCGGTAAAAACTATAAAGAGGTCTTTAGATTACAATATACCTTTGTCTTGAGCCATGTCTTAATCCATATCGATCTTTAATCACTTTTGCATGTCTTTTTCATGATGTCATCAAAAATCAGGACTAAGCGTTTCAATCATCCTAATAAACAAGCTAGTCCCTTTAATCATTATCATCATTATTTACTAAAATAATTTTAGGAGCCTAGATGCTTCACCAAGCCACTTGGTCCGTCGCTTGAATCTTCCCTTCAAATATTTCCCACCTTCCTCGCAGTGCTGGAGCCAGAATTTTGACGATGGGGGTGCGAACTTAAGACACATCCATTCTAATACAAATTCAAATAACATAGTACGAAAGTTCAATGTATGTAGCTAAGCAATCATTTAAGTATTATTCATCCATGTTATTTCTTAACTTATTAGGATTGATCATAACTCCTGCAACTCCCTTTTGGGTTTTGATTCCTAAAATCATCCTTTTAAACCCAAAGACAAAAAAGGAGCAATTTAGTTTCTGATGTCCCAGACCAATCTATATAGTGCAATATATGACTACCTTAAAAACCATCCCATCGGAGCCTTTTGCATCCTCATCTGATCACTAACACATGTAATAAGAAAAACCTCTAATACACCACCCCGTGCCTCACAACCTCACAAATTGATATACCAAGGCTCAAATTAACATTACAGAACTCTCCAAATGCGTATCCTGTAGCCCCATAACATTCTAATCATACCTTAATTTGGACAATTCACAAGGATTTAGCAGCATTATTATCACCACCGAATCGGCAGCTAGTGACACATGAACATCAGGAAATGATCTACCAACATGCAAGATTCAAGAAGCTAATGGACATCAAGGACTCAGGTGCATAGAAGAGTTAGGGGGTATAAAATAAGACACAATAAGTTAAGAGCATAGGGGACCTAGCGAGGCGGGTGTAGAAGAGCTACTTAGAGAGCTCTTGGCACTTCCCGATGGTGGGTGGGTCGACGACGTACTGCTTGTTCCTCTCTATGAGCGTCTTATGATACGCGCACCCGTGCTTGGCCGCCAATCTTGTTGCCTCACATGCCTTGGACTACAGTTGCGCCAGCTTCAATGCTAACGCTGCCATGGATCTACCGCCGTTTCATAGTTAAACCGAAACAATGCAGATGAGAAAATCAGAATAATATATCTACAGATTGGGAAGCACAGGATCGAGACTTGACTCGATGACTTCTTTGGTTTACCTTTTTCTCTCTGGTGCCTAGTGATCGCCGGTAGCGGCGAGGGATCTGGCCTTCGAGGAGCGCAGTGGTGGCGATGAGCTGCGTGTGAGCAGAACCGCGTGCCTAAGCTTGGCTACTGCGCTAAGGTAAAAGCCTAAAAGATTTGGCTGATTGGGGAATCTCCGGTGGGGGTGGCCAATCGATTGAGGAAGTGAGGATGGCATGGGCACTTGAGCTAATAGGTTTGACTTGTTGTCTATTGGGCCTAATGGGCTGTCAAGAGTATGTTAGTATGTGTAGTATATACTTTATGTATTAAGGGGGTATATATCGGATTTTTATCCAAAACATTGGGGGTGCAACTACACCCCCATGCATTAGTGTGGCTCCGTCACTGCTTCCTCATGCCATGCTTATGCTCAATCATCTCGCCCAGCATTCTTAACTGTTCTAGGCCCCATCTCCTCTATGAGCGTAGCCTCGATCCTCGCCGTTGACTATAGTTAACTCCAAAGCTTCCTGCGTATTCAAAGATAAAGAAATCGTTTTCAGGCATAAATTCTTCACAACTTGACTTGCGTTAGTTAAAACATGCTTCATGTAACATAAATACACTTGACCAAACAAAATTCAACTCATCCATAAACCAATTTTCCAAAATCATAGAACCAAAATTCAAAGCCGATCTAACCGGTAACCAGAGGGTGGTCAAACCAGTCACACCCAGCACAAAACACATGTTCTAAAAAATTGCAATTGACATTAAAAGTCCAATCATACCGCTCAACGTGGTCTGACAGACAACCCTCCGGCGGTCTGACCGACAATAAGTCATCGGTCTGACCGGCTTGACTAGTGGTGGAAAAATAGCTTGAGGCTCGTGGCTCGGTTTGAGCTCGTTAAATTTCGAGCCGAGCCAAGCCTCCTTTCTAGCTCGTGAAAAAAATGAGCCGAGCTCGAGCCGCTCACGAGCTATCTGGCTCGCGTCTCCCGTCCGTCTCCCCACTCCTGCCACGGTCCTACCTGCTGCCTCCCCCCAGTCCCCACTCATGAACCCCCAGATTCCCCACTGCCTTCCTTCGCCGGGAATCTCACCGCCCCCGTCTCCCCATTGTCCATCCGCTTAAACCCCACCTCCCCTCCCATCTCCAATTCCCTCTCCCCATCCCCCTCCGCCGCCGCCATGACCCCCACCTCCAGCGCCGCGGCCTCCCCGCTCATCTCCACCAGCTCGGCCTCCGCCTCCTCCCCCACCTCCCCTCCCTCTCCCTCCCCTCTCCCTCCGCCGCCATGACCCCCACCTCCAGCGCCGCGGCCTCCCCGCTCACCTCCACCAGCTCGGCCTCTGCCTCCTCCCCCACCTCCCCTCCCTCTCCCTCCGCCGCCATGACCCCCACCTCCAGCGCCGCGGCCTCCCCGCTCACCTCCACCAGCTCGGCCTCCGCCTCCTCCCCCACCTCCCCTCCCTCTCCCTCCGCCGCCGCTCCACGGCCGCCTCCCTCTCATCCTGTAACATCCCAAAATTTCGCTCTCTGAAAAATTTAATTTCAAATTAATTAATTTAAAGTATTTGAACTTTATTTGGATTTATCTAAATTTTATTTCAAAATCTAAATCAAATTTAATCCTCAACCTTCTCCCTAGTCCTTGGACCAAGATTCACAAAAGCTGATCCGACCTATCGTTGAATAAAACTATTTTTCTGTTGAAAAATAATTCGGCCAGAAAATCGAAATCCTTGCTAATGTCACCCTAACGTATAAATTCCTTTTTCCATAGAAAAATAATTCCGCTGAAAATCATTTCCCTTGATGATGTCATTTCAGTTCTAAAATAATTCCAGAGAATCAGTTTATTCTTTTTCTCTCCTTTTAAAGTTCCAAAAGATCGTATTTCTTCATTTTAATTCTGATTGAGCCCATTCAAATTTCTAAACTCATCTAAAATTTCAATCTATTCATTTATATCCTCTTTTTAAATTTTTGGAATTTTCGAATTTATTTGATTTAAATTAAAGCCTAGAAAGTAAAAATATTTTAAATGGTTAAAATATACTTCAATTAAATTCGAAATTATTTTATTTGATAATTTCGGCTTCCAAAGATTTTTATAGAATTTTTTTTCTGATTTTTTTTCGAATTTATTTATTTTTTTGGAAAAAAAATATTATTATTAAATTATTTTCTCTCTCCTCCAATCCACTTCATCTTCCTCACGATACGTCCAGAGCAATGCCGCCATGGCATTTCTTTGAAGCTTCGTCAATCCTCAATAACTCATGATTTACTCAACCGTTTTCCGTGAAATCAAGTGCATTCTTTTCCTCTCAGCAAGCTCTTTCAATTCCCTACCGTTTCCCCTCAAATTGATTAGCCGTTTCGCGGGATTTAACTCATGCCATTCAAAGACATGAACCTTCGATCTCCCTCCTCGGGCCTCCTCAACCCCTATAAAAGGGAGCACCGTGAGCCCCTCCTCATCCTTACTCAACCCCGAAAATTCCAAATCCTAACTCCCATTCGTTTGGCCGCAATCAGAGTTTTTCTTTTGTGTTCCAAGCGGCGTTCTTCGACTTCTTGCGCCTCGTCCGGTGGAGCCCCGCCACTTTTGAGCACATCCTTGGATTCGCCTCGTCGCGTTCTACGCGGTGCTCACCTCGCCTTCGCCGGAACTTCGCCGGAGCACCGTCGCCACCGTGGGCCATAGCGCGTCGTCGTTCCTCGCATCGCCACCGGCCGTCCGTGCATGCCCGACCAAAACCAAGGTGAGCATCACGTTCCCCACGCTCTACTCTTCGTTTCGCCGCAAACCCCACATGCTAACTCCTCTCCGTTTGCCCGGAACGCCGATGTCAACCCGACGGTCGCACAATGTCTTCTCCACCGTGTTCCGCCACCATCCGATGTCCTTTGGCCGAGCCGTTTGCACCGTTGAGTTTGCCTCGACGCGTTCTACGTCGTGCTTCCATCGCCATCACCTAAATATTCCCCGAGTCCTCGTCGACCTTGTCAGGCCCAGACACTAAAACTGTACCTTGCGCGTACACCCCTTTTTGGTAAGCGCTTTGATTTTTGTTCGCGTCATATTGTGTCCTAGCCTCTAAGAAATTTTTCTACCATTTTGTTTAATTTTTCGTGGAGCCAATTGTCAGGAATTGAGCTTTCCGTGAAAATGGCCGTTTGTGACTCCCGACGTCGATTCGTCGCCTCCGGTAAGCCTTAGCCCATGCCATAATTTTTCTTAGACTTGCCTCACTGCGTTCTACGCCGTGCTTCCTTCCGTTTCCCCGAAAAGCCTCCACAAAATTTCGCCTCCAACACCTCGCCATGGCCGCCAATGGCATCTCGTGTCCCCGTCTATCCAGTGATGTTTTCCCCAATCCGTTCGCGTCATATCGTGCCAAACCATCCCAGGTAGCTACCTTTCAAATGGTTTTGGATTCGCTCTACCGAGCACCAAGATATCAAAATTTTCCTGTTTCTCCACTATCGTCATTCAAACGTCGATTGTATCGTCTCCGATTAATTTTCAGCTTAGCCAATAATTTTCCTAACTTCACCATGCCATGTACTATCCCACGCTCACCTTACATCTCCACGTTCCATACTCGGTACTATCTCTCTCCAACCTGCAGTTGTCGCTACTGTGCCGTCGGTGCAGTTTTTCACTCA
The DNA here is from genome assembly GCA_017311315.1 of Dendrocalamus latiflorus. Taxonomy (NCBI): domain Eukaryota; kingdom Viridiplantae; phylum Streptophyta; class Magnoliopsida; order Poales; family Poaceae; genus Dendrocalamus; species Dendrocalamus latiflorus. Next base: position 11,111,228 of record CM029613.1, read on the forward strand.
CTGCGGGTGATTGCCGCCGTTCCTCGTCGCCGTACCCATGTCACCACCTTCGCCTCATTGCCAACATTCCATTTTGCCTATTCGCCAGCCACCTTATAGCCAACCGACACTGTACTGTTCAAAAAGTAATCCTCGTATTTTGTTATCATTTCATGTGATGTTCAAAACTTCCAGATATTTGACCTCCCTCATACGAACTCCGAATCCGTTGATTCTTTCTCCTAAATTCATCTAAAATCATAATCTATCCCTTAGTATATATTTTATAATTTTTATTTTTTATTTGGATTTTATTTGAGTTTATTTTGTTTGTTCGGTCTTTTCGCGCGTAGAACCCGTCGTTGCCGAAGACTTTCCCGACACGCAGCAAGAAGGTCCAGACAGCGTGCAAGAAGGCAAGTCTCCTTTGATCATCTTGAACCTATGATTTCGAAATGTTTTAATTATTTTAAATTATGTGCATTGCTATTTATATAAAATATTAGTTCAAATCTTAAGGGTTAGTTAAACCAACCTTGTTATATCCTCCATTGAAATTGAATGCCATGTACCTTTGTCACCCTAGAGTTTCATTTGTCTCAATAATGAGATTATTACTGAATCTTTGTGAATAGTGGAATGGTAGTATAATGCTTAGTCTCGCTATTTAATATCTCACAAATCTTGCAAATGGGAAATTATGAATTATTGTAATAATCTTGTGTTTGCAAACTTAGTGGCAATTGGAGTTGCCACTGTTCTTTTAAAATAAACTAAAATGTGAAAATTGGTTTAGATTAGGGTGGATGGTTGGTTTGGATTGGTGCAGGAAGCACGAGATCTTGTAAAGTGTATGTTCCACCCTAGTCAATTAAGGACCGACGCTTGTGTTTGTCCAGACTGAGCATTAACCGTACAACCACAAGTCTATATGGGTACGACCTAGCTGACTAACTTACGATAGTCTAGTTTAGGTGCCACCAGTGGAAAGTGGATGCCAGGGATGGACTGGTTATTCACAGTGAGGGACAGGGATTTACTGTACTCATATGGCGCAAGAGGGGGCTTCGGTTCGGGCAGTTAGCCTACCTGCGGTGAAACCTCAGCGGGTGGTATCTAGCTAGATTAGAGTAAGGTAAAGGCTTTGTGATATTTTATCTGGGTCTCATGCCAAAGGAAGCGTGTTGACTTTTAGGATAAATTATCTCTTGTGGGTAAAGTTGTACAACCTCTGCAGAGTGTAAAACTATTCGAATAGCCGTGCCCACGGTCAAGGGCGGGCAAGGAATGCATTCACATGGTAGATTTCTGGTTTTGTTTTAAAATCAAAAGTTTTGTATTCCGAGAGTGGAGGGAACTCTCGGAAGGGTATCCTGGCGGTTGGAGCCAGAGAGGGTGGATTTAACCCGCAGTATTAAACTTGTTCAAGTTGTTAGCTAGTGTTGGTAGATGGAACCTTCACTAGAAAGTTAATGATAGTTTCTGCTAAAACATTTACTTTATTAAATTGATGCCTTCGAAAATAATTAGTAGTAATTGAAATTTTAAAATATTGCTTTGTGCAAAAGAACCATATAGCCTTCCTTTGTCAAGCCTTGCATCTATGCATTTTTCCCAAGACTTGCGGAGTACTTTATGTACTCACATGCTACACTCAAAAATAATAACCAGAGGAGTACGAAGCTCAAGAAGGCGACTACGACTTCTTCGCGGGTGGATTCGACGGAGGATTCCAGGAGTTCTAGGTCGCGCTTCCCCAGTCAATTGCCTGTGGCGTATTGATGGGTCTTCACCGAGTTTATCTTTTGCTTCCGCTGTGTTTCGTGTGTGCGAGGTCTTGAAACCTCAATTGTAATAATGAGACCTTTCGGTCTGTACTCTTTAATATTGTAATAAAGCGTTGCTGGTTATGTATTCATTTCTGTTTAACTGTGTGCACTAGCTTTGATCTGGGACTAGTGCAGTAATACACAGAGGGTCCGGGTTCGAAAATCCGGGGTCCCGACAGAGGTGGTATCAGAGCCAATTTGACTGTAGGACGTGACCTAGTTAGAATGGTCATTAAAAGAAGAGCTTCAAAATTTATTTTATAAAGTAAAAATTTAATAATGTGCTATCCTTGTCTTTTCTTGTCTTTCTATCCTTACCTTCGTCATGTCATTCTTCCTTATCTATCTGCTTAGTTCCTTTTTGGAATGGTAATTGTACCCCCTTCCCTTTGTAATTTCTATAGATGGCTCAGTAAGGTTGCGTCTAAGAAGCACTTGGAGAAGCTCGTCATCATGAAGGAGCGAGGACTAGCTCTTTAGTTGTAATACCCATGTAAAGTCTTACGATTTTAGAACGCTTATATATTACTTGCTTGTGTATTAGGTGGACTGTACCAAATCTTTGTGTACTTGTAGTACAGCCATCTTTAAAAACTATTTTTGTTTTTGAGCTAAGTTTCTTCTGGTTGGAGTTTGCTTATCTCTGGTGTGTTTGTTTGGGATGTTATTTAGTTGTTCCCCGACCTCTTACCTAAGCTACTTCCCTCTTACCTTGTGCTAACCCTAGTTACTGCTTCAGATGGTGTAAGTTCCAATTCTTCCATTGTAGTCCAAGCTTGGAAAATATTTGAGAACCAAGAATATATGGAAGATCACAACATTTACGGAAAGTACTCTTATCAGGAAAGTCATCCTAATCCTTAGATGTCAAGTTAGGTAATTTGGAGGATTGTTGCTAGTGTGATATATTTGGAGTTAGAATTGACAAGATTGGATAATATTTGGGTGATTCGAAAGTAATAAAGGTATATTTGTGGATACAAATTGATTATGAATAAATCTCAAGACTACAATATTTATGGATTGAATAGATTTTGGAAATAATCACATTATTGAACTTGGTGGAACTAATTAGATCACGAGAAGTATCCAAACTTGGTGCCTTGGATTTATTATCTTGGATTGAAAGGAGTAATTGGATGTAAAACAAGATTTTAGTTGAAGGATTTATTTGTGATCATTGGAGAATTAATATTAAGAATTTGATATAGTAAAGGTGGAAATTAAGAAGTTGAATTATCATAAACAATTCATGATATCAATTTTGGGTGATTTGGTTGAATCATGAAGAGTAGATGAAGTTTGTGGAGTTAATTGATTATTAGAGTTTGGTGGACCTATTAATAAGTGGATACTAGTGGAATTCTAGAAGATAATACACTTAGATATCTTGGTGGATTAATTTTATCATTGCACTGTGGACTTTGATATGTCAATTTGAATTTGGTGGATTTAAAAGATCATTGTTAGATAATTGGATTTTAACTAATGAGATTAACTAGATCGTTAAAGGATGTTTAAAGGGATAACCCGGAGGATTTAAATTAATTATGGGAGATAGATTGTCCGATGATAATTGAAAGATTGTCTGATAAGAAGTAATTGAGAGATTGTCCGATAAGAATTAATTGAAGTATGTGAGTTCATTCAAATTTGGTGGAACCAAAATGATGGTTGATGTTGGTGGATTAATGAATATTAAATAATGGCTTAGATGATCTTAAACTTGATTGGTGAATACTAAAAGGTTGGATTAATCTTACATTATTTGATCAAAGTTATGGATCAGTTGGACTAGATAATGATCATAAAACAATTGGTGGAAATCACAAATTACAATGTTATTGGATTCTTGTTGGAAAAATTCTATGGTTTGACGTCGATTCAAATTAGAGCAGAGAGTAAAAGTTAATGAGATTATTTGTTGAAATCAACAAAGTGCATTTGTGGTATGTGATTTTGGAATCAAGAATTTTGAAGAGTTGAAATAATTATGTCTCTCTCGGATGAATACTTGTGGAAGTTAAGCCCTTTTTGGTGGAATCCTGAATTAATCGATATGATAAAGGCAATTGAAATTAACCCAGAGCTTGCAAGCGACTAAAGATGTACCAGTCCGATTTGTTATCATCTTCCATATTTCTCAGTTAAAGGAATACTTCAGAGCATCGAACAACAAGATAGAATCATGAAGGAAGCTTAGCGCCACGCAAGAAGCATGACCATAAAGTTCCACAAAGTGCAGTAGAGCAACCATTTGAAGTCAAGCAACTTGGGAGGTGAAGAGGACCTAAGAGCCGAGTTTTGCTCTCCTTTCTTTTTCCTAGTCCGTCCGAATCTCGGGGACGAGATTCTTTCTAAGGGGGGTAGGTTTGTAACATCCCAAAATTTCGCTCTCTGAAAAATTTAATTTCAAATTAATTAATTTAAAGTATTTGAACTTTATTTGGATTTATCTAAATTTTATTTCAAAATCTAAATCAAATTTAATCCTCAACCTTCTCCCTAGTCCTTGGACCAAGATTCACAAAAGCTGATCCGACCTATCGTTGAATAAAACTATTTTTCTGTTGAAAAATAATTCGGCCAGAAAATCGAAATCCTTGCTAATGTCACCCTAACGTATAAATTCCTTTTTCCATAGAAAAATAATTCCGCTGAAAATCATTTCCCTTGATGATGTCATTTCAGTTCTAAAATAATTCCAGAGAATCAGTTTATTCTTTTTCTCTCCTTTTAAAGTTCCAAAAGATCGTATTTCTTCATTTTAATTCTGATTGAGCCCATTCAAATTTCTAAACTCATCTAAAATTTCAATCTATTCATTTATATCCTCTTTTTAAATTTTTGGAATTTTCGAATTTATTTGATTTAAATTAAAGCCTAGAAAGTAAAAATATTTTAAATGGTTAAAATATACTTCAATTAAATTCGAAATTATTTTATTTGATAATTTCGGCTTCCAAAGATTTTTATAGAATTTTTTTTCTGATTTTTTTTCGAATTTATTTATTTTTTTGGAAAAAAAATATTATTATTAAATTATTTTCTCTCTCCTCCAATCCACTTCATCTTCCTCACGATACGTCCAGAGCAATGCCGCCATGGCATTTCTTTGAAGCTTCGTCAATCCTCAATAACTCATGATTTACTCAACCGTTTTCCGTGAAATCAAGTGCATTCTTTTCCTCTCAGCAAGCTCTTTCAATTCCCTACCGTTTCCCCTCAAATTGATTAGCCGTTTCGCGGGATTTAACTCATGCCATTCAAAGACATGAACCTTCGATCTCCCTCCTCGGGCCTCCTCAACCCCTATAAAAGGGAGCACCATGAGCCCCTCCTCATCCTTACTCAACCCCGAAAATTCCAAATCCTAACTCCCATTCGTTTGGCCGCAATCAGAGTTTTTCTTTTGTGTTCCAAGCGGCGTTCTTCGACTTCTTGCGCCTCGTCCGGTGGAGCCCCGCCACTTTTGAGCACATCCTTGGATTCGCCTCGTCGCGTTCTACGCGGTGCTCACCTCGCCTTCGCCGGAACTTCGCCGGAGCACCGTCGCCACCGTGGGCCATAGCGCGTCGTCGTTCCTCGCATCGCCACCGGCCGTCCGTGCATGCCCGACCAAAACCAAGGTGAGCATCACGTTCCCCACGCTCTACTCTTCGTTTCGCCGCAAACCCCACATGCTAACTCCTCTCCGTTTGCCCGGAACGCCGATGTCAACCCGACGGTCGCACAATGTCTTCTCCACCGTGTTCCGCCACCATCCGATGTCCTTTGGCCGAGCCGTTTGCACCGTTGAGTTTTCCTCGACGCGTTCTACGTCGTGCTTCCATCGCCATCACCTAAATATTCCCCGAGTCCTCGTCGACCTTGTCAGGCCCAGACACTAAAACTGTACCTTGCGCGTACACCCCTTTTTGGTAAGCGCTTTGATTTTTGTTCGCGTCATATTGTGTCCTAGCCTCTAAGAAATTTTTCTACCATTTTGTTTAATTTTTCGTGGAGCCAATTGTCAGGAATTGAGCTTTCCGTGAAAATGGCCGTTTGTGACTCCCGACGTCGATTCGTCGCCTCCGGTAAGCCTTAGCCCATGCCATAATTTTTCTTAGACTTGCCTCACTGCGTTCTACGCCGTGCTTCCTTCCGTTTCCCCGAAAAGCCTCCACAAAATTTCGCCTCCAACACCTCGCCATGGCCGCCAATGGCATCTCGTGTCCCCGTCTATCCAGTGATGTTTTCCCCAATCCGTTCGCGTCATATCGTGCCAAACCATCCCAGGTAGCTACCTTTCAAATGGTTTTGGATTCGCTCTACCGAGCACCAAGATATCAAAATTTTCCTGTTTCTCCACTATCGTCATTCAAACGTCGATTGTATCGTCTCCGATTAATTTTCAGCTTAGCCAATAATTTTCCTAACTTCACCATGCCATGTACTATCCCACGCTCACCTTACATCTCCACGTTCCATACTCGGTACTATCTCTCTCCAACCTGCAGTTGTCGCTACTGTGCCGTCGGTGCAGTTTTTCACTCACTGCGGGTGATTGCCGCCGTTCCTCGTCGCCGTACCCATGTCACCACCTTCGCCTCATTGCCAACATTCCATTTTGCCTATTCGCCAGCCACCTTATAGCCAACCGACACTGTACTGTTCAAAAAGTAATCCTCGTATTTTGTTATCATTTCATGTGATGTTCAAAACTTCCAGATATTTGACCTCCCTCATACGAACTCCGAATCCGTTGATTCTTTCTCCTAAATTCATCTAAAATCATAATCTATCCCTTAGTATATATTTTATAATTTTTATTTTTTATTTGGATTTTATTTGAGTTTATTTTGTTTGTTCGGTCTTTTCGCGCGTAGAACCCGTCGTTGCCGAAGACTTTCCCGACACGCAGCAAGAAGGTCCAGACAGCGTGCAAGAAGGCAAGTCTCCTTTGATCATCTTGAACCTATGATTTCGAAATGTTTTAATTATTTTAAATTATGTGCATTGCTATTTATATAAAATATTAGTTCAAATCTTAAGGGTTAGTTAAACCAACCTTGTTATATCCTCCATTGAAATTGAATGCCATGTACCTTTGTCACCCTAGAGTTTCATTTGTCTCAATAATGAGATTATTACTGAATCTTTGTGAATAGTGGAATGGTAGTATAATGCTTAGTCTCGCTATTTAATATCTCACAAATCTTGCAAATGGGAAATTATGAATTATTGTAATAATCTTGTGTTTGCAAACTTAGTGGCAATTGGAGTTGCCACTGTTCTTTTAAAATAAACTAAAATGTGAAAATTGGTTTAGATTAGGGTGGATGGTTGGTTTGGATTGGTGCAGGAAGCACGAGATCTTGTAAAGTGTATGTTCCACCCTAGTCAATTAAGGACCGACGCTTGTGTTTGTCCAGACTGAGCATTAACCGTACAACCACAAGTCTATATGGGTACGACCTAGCTGACTAACTTACGATAGTCTAGTTTAGGTGCCACCAGTGGAAAGTGGATGCCAGGGATGGACTGGTTATTCACAGTGAGGGACAGGGATTTACTGTACTCATATGGCGCAAGAGGGGGCTTCGGTTCGGGCAGTTAGCCTACCTGCGGTGAAACCTCAGCGGGTGGTATCTAGCTAGATTAGAGTAAGGTAAAGGCTTTGTGATATTTTATCTGGGTCTCATGCCAAAGGAAGCGTGTTGACTTTTAGGATAAATTATCTCTTGTGGGTAAAGTTGTACAACCTCTGCAGAGTGTAAAACTATTCGAATAGCCGTGCCCACGGTCAAGGGCGGGCAAGGAATGCATTCACATGGTAGATTTCTGGTTTTGTTTTAAAATCAAAAGTTTTGTATTCCGAGAGTGGAGGGAACTCTCGGAAGGGTATCCTGGCGGTTGGAGCCAGAGAGGGTGGATTTAACCCGCAGTATTAAACTTGTTCAAGTTGTTAGCTAGTGTTGGTAGATGGAACCTTCACTAGAAAGTTAATGATAGTTTCTGCTAAAACATTTACTTTATTAAATTGATGCCTTCGAAAATAATTAGTAGTAATTGAAATTTTAAAATATTGCTTTGTGCAAAAGAACCATATAGCCTTCCTTTGTCAAGCCTTGCATCTATGCATTTTTCCCAAGACTTGCGGAGTACTTTATGTACTCACATGCTACACTCAAAAATAATAACCAGAGGAGTACGAAGCTCAAGAAGGCGACTACGACTTCTTCGCGGGTGGATTCGACGGAGGATTCCAGGAGTTCTAGGTCGCGCTTCCCCAGTCAATTGCCTGTGGCGTATTGATGGGTCTTCACCGAGTTTATCTTTTGCTTCCGCTGTGTTTCGTGTGTGCGAGGTCTTGAAACCTCAATTGTAATAATGAGACCTTTCGGTCTGTACTCTTTAATATTGTAATAAAGCGTTGCTGGTTATGTATTCATTTCTGTTTAACTGTGTGCACTAGCTTTGATCTGGGACTAGTGCAGTAATACACAGAGGGTCCGGGTTCGGAAATCCGGGGTCCCGACACATCCAAACCAATCTCCCGCTCCCACTCCCACCCCAAACCCCTAACCCTAGCCCCCACCGCCACCGCTTGCCGCCTCCTCCCGCTCGTCTCCGCGGCGGCGGCATCTTCCCCCGCGCCGGCGTCACCGCCACCGAAGCCGGCGCTGTAGGGCGCTGCCATCAAGCTTTTGCTGGCCTGCATCGCCACGGGGGTGCTCATCTGGCTCATCCCTCCCCCCACCGGCGTGGCGCGCAACGCGTGGCAGCTTCTTGTCGTGTTCCTCACTGTGAATGCTCTCTGTGAAAGTGTGAATGCTCTCTGTGAATGGCTGAATGCTCCCTGTGAATGCTCTTTGCTTCTGTGTGAATGCTCTGTCAGCTCTGTGACTACGAGCTGTTCTGGCTCGTTCAGGCTCGCGAGCCGGCTCGAACCGCATGTCGAGCCGAGCCAAGCCTGTCTCCCAGCTCGTTTCGTAAACGAGCCGAGCCTACTGTTCACCCAAGCCGACACGAGCTTGGCTCGAGCCAGTTCGGCTCGGCTCGTTTCCACCTGGGCTTGACTGCTAACAAACATGATAAAATACAAACTTTATAAAACTAAAACTCCAGCTCCACATGACAATAATTCGTTACACCCAACTTTTTTGAGTCTGGTTGAGGACAAGACGATTGACTGCTAGCTTTCTTGGTAGATTAATTGTTGACGGACCAGCTTGCAGAAGTCGGTAGGTGGGGCCCATGTGGCATAGACTAGGCCGAGTCGAGGTCCTCGCTTACTTCAGCGCTGACGGAAAGTCCCTTAGCCGTGCAGCGGAGTGGAGCCGAGGAGGCCGGTAAGTCGCGTGGCCGGACCGGTCAGAGTGAGCTGAGTCACGGGGCGAAATGGGAACGCGGCGAAGGGATTTGCGGCCTGGGCTCCATCTCTGCTAGTGCGCTGCCGGTGGTCGAGCCTCTACGCCACTGACCACGCCAGCCACATCATCGTCTCCTATAATGTCTCGTCTCTGTGCCCCTCTCCTTATCCTCCTTTGTTCCCGTCGTTCTCCTGGTTGGTGACGGTGACACACTACGCGAGGACGGGATACCTAACAGTGTAATCAAGTCACTGTTGGATCAAGCCAACGCCGATCCGATGATTAAAGCCACACCTTTCACGTCGTTTGGCCCCTCCTCACCTTCACTCCCCTCGTCGGCCGACCACCACCACCACCGCCACCGCTGCTAGCTAGCCGATGGCTATACCGCTGTCCGGCCGCAGCACCACGACCAATCCGGAATTACTTCTTTCCAGCTCATCCCATCCCATTCTTACATTGTGGTTAAAATTATCATGTTTAGTTTAACAGCACTGTCTAATCACTAATGTACGTATATCGGTATATGTATGTATATGATGCCCGGCCACAAACCATTACTTTGTTTTTCTTGTTAGGATGGCGCAGGTGAGTAGATGACCCTGTCATCCTATTGAAGTGATCACGATAAGGACAATGTACCGGGGACTAGAGCATTGAGAGCAAAGCTCTCCCATGACAAAACGAACCCATTGCGAAACTCACACGTCACAAGTAGCTTTGGCTCAAAAATGACCTTTTTGCTTGGGAAGGACTGGCAACTAGCTAGCTTGTACTTAACCAATCAGAAAGTCAAAGAACAACGCTTGCATAGTTGTATTGCATCCGAGTGGTGAGAATCGGTTACTATTTTTCCCTAGAAAAGAGAGAATCAACTACTACTATTGACTGGGAAAGAAGTTGCAGACAATTTTGGTGATACCTCAGGGGCTTGGGCACAAAAGACGGCATCAATAATTCAGGTTCCTGGGGCCCCAACTAGTGGCGTTAATTGTTCGGACGGAGGGGGAGGGTTGTTGGTCGGGGCCTCCTTCCTTACCCGTTTGCTTGTGTAATCGTGGTTGGTGGCAGGTGTTCGGTGCTGGACCGCGACAGCATCCATTGCTCAATCCTTTTTCTGCTCTCCCGACTCTAGGTGATCCACCGTGAAACTAATTTCGTTCCTATTCTTTGGAAATAGATGCATGGAAACTAACTTTCACTGCAGAAATGTGGTGTGATTGTATTTGTATCATTGTGTGTACTTCTCACATACGATTATCCTTCAGACCCCCGAAATTTCGTAAGGAATCATACTTTTTGGATGTGAGGTTTTCTATGAAATTCCTATAAAAATCATATATTCGAAGCAGAACCTCTAACAGTACCATGCAGCTAATTATAAAAAGTTGTTAGAGTTTCTTATCTAAAACTTATTCGATTTATTTCCGTTTCTAACATAGAGATCTACTCCTACATGAAGTCTCTTTGTAAAAACTATAAATATACCTCTGTAGATCATAGAGAATAGCAAGAGCCTTATTGTAAATATCTTCTCATATAGTGACATAGCCTTTATGCGTTCGTGGTTTTTCCCGAAAGGATTTTCACATAAAATTCATGTCTTTCATTCTTTTGATCATATATTTTTGTCGTGCGCTTTATAACAAGTAGTATCAAATAAGATTGTCAGGATCACAATCCCAGTTATGATCATTTTTTGTCTGACTGGATCAGATTGTAGAATCACAATTCTATTATATTTTTAAAAGTGTATACATTTTATATATAAATTGAATTATATTTCTAAATATGCAAGTCCATAGTAGAATTTTTGAATTTTTTTAATTTAATTTTGTAATTTGAGTACACTTATTCATGTTATATTGAATTAAGATTGATTTCTGAAACTTATTTAATTATTTTTAATAAACTAATAATCTAAAAGTCCAATATGTCAAAGATAATACTTTTTTTACCTAGAACAACATGTAAACAGTAAAAACAAAATAAATTAAACTAGTTCAACTTAAATTAACAATAGGCAATATCAAATTTTATATGCTAATATAGTTTGTTGTCATAATCATGATCCTACCTGATCCTTAGCATGATCCTAATGACCATACCTGATTCCATGCGATCCTACTTTCAGGATCATGATTCTATGAAATTTCGATTCATACACCGATCTGTATCATGTCGGCTCTACGGGATTGTATGATTCAATCCCATGACCTATGTCACGATCCTAACAACCTTGGTAACAGAACGCAAAAGATCCAATAAGAAAAAATCCATCGAATTAGTTTTTTCCCATCGAAGGCGTCTGATTCCGTTTTCGAGGAGTAGACACCAAGTCGATGAGATAAAAGCCACTCGACAATCTCCGAGGTCTGAGGCAAATTGACGAAACCTGATAGAAGTGATTGGCAGGCAGCCTCGGTCCTAGTGCAATGAGGAGCAATAGACGTCGCATTTCTGCTGAGAAAGAAAGAAAAATCAGGAGGCGCATCGGTAGGTCCTTCGGTCAACCTCAATGAAACCCAAGGACGAGAAGCAGAGTGCAAATCCTGGAGCATCACGTCGCAACAAAAAAGAAAAAACAGAGAAATAGCCGTAGTAACAAAACCAAGAAGCTATCGGCAAGGTTTTGTTTCCCCAGTGGAAAGTGCACATGAAAAGTATACCAGGAGATTTCGATTGCAAGATTTGCTAAGTGCACACGAAAAGTCTACCATGAAGCCTTTAATTTCATTACTTCGTGTACACAGAAGTGTACCAAGGAATCATACTAGGAGATTTAAGTGGTCTCAACTTGGTGATTTGACTCACCTTGAATCCGTTCCACGACTCGACTCCACACTAAGCATTGACCCACGCTCTACCTAAGCAACTGTTCTAGCGCTTGGTTCGTCATCACCATTTCCTGCGCTGCCCGGTGCTAGGGGTGCAATAGGATCAGATTCGGACAGATATTGCTTAAACCGTATCCTAACCCACATTTGTTTTCTGGATTTGGAGTCGGATACGGTAAGATTGAATACGAATACAAATTTGGAGTATTCGGAGTTTCGAATACGGTACCATCGAGACAGATACATAATGGTTTTGGATCAAAACTGGATAATACAGGCGGATAACACAGACATACAAAAAGAAATATTTTGTGAGAAACTGATAATACACGGTAGCGGCCAGCGGCACCAAGCATTTAGAGAGTAATTACAACTGAATGTGGTAACAAGGAACTAGACACTTGGGAAAGCTAAAAGGGAAATTCAATGATTGATTAACGGCCTACAGCTACATAAGTACAATGGACCAAGTTGCAGTTCCTGTATCAAATGGACAAAAGAGTAATAGGTTGATTGCAGTCAATGCCATGGACATTGATGGTAACTTGCCATCATTTAGAGGTGATTACAAGTTTGCTACTAAATAAGGTAACAAGGAATTTGAGACTTCGAAAAGAAAAAAAGGGAAATTCTATGATTAATTAACAACCTACAGTCACATAAGTATATTGGACCAAGCTATAGTTCCAGTATCAGATGACAAAAGAGTAACAAACTGATTGAGCTTAATGCCATGGAATTGCCTACTAAAGTTACATTGGTATTTCATTCCCATGTAGACAATGCCATTTAGCCAATGGCTGTTTGCCAACATCAATCCTTGAGAAGAAAGGTAAATTAACATCCCAATATTTCAAAGTACAAAATTTCCTTCTTGGGAAAAGAAAAGGTTACACTAACAAGGTAAATGTCCTATCCTCTTATCTGGATAAAGCACAACATTGGTTTCTTGCATCTAGAAATAGCATTAGATGAACAAAATAGCAAGACATCAAAATTCTGCACATGCATTGGCAGGTTATAATATACATTGATTGAAATAAGGTAATCAATAGTATTAAGAAGTATGAAAGCCTTAAAGGTACTAAAAATGCAGTAGTTCATAACAAAATGCAACACAAAGCCGAAGCATCCTACCTCTCGAGTTCTTACTCTAGGCTTAAATCTGGACGCGAACATTACATGCAAGTTTTAAGAGAAGTTGTGATCATTACATCACTGTCTACTTGCTTAATTTCTGGTGGAGCAGGGATTTCAGGATCAGCTAAATCAGCTCTTTCCTCTGGGTCAATATCCAGAGCCTCATCATCATCAATGAAGATCTCTTCATGCTCACAATCGTCACCTGATAAAGAGCAGAATTGAGCTAAGAGGCCTATTGAAGGCTGAAAAACATGCACTGATACACAAGAAAGATTGTCCTTGTATTTCCTTTTAGGTGTGTAATTATGAATAATTCTTTGGAATAACAATAATAAGCATATGCTTACTACGTAAAGATGAGTAAAATCTTGTAATCTCCAAATACTAACAAAAACGAGTAGTATTTGACCAGCATACCTCTCTCAATTTCATCATCCAAATCAAAGTCTCTATCTTTTCCACCTTCCTCATCCTCATCATCCATGGCCTTTGTAGTAAGCCCATGCCTGTTTTTCCTTGCAATTCCCTCTTCTTCATCCGTGTCACCTTTGTAGTAATCAGCCACTCTGCTTTCATCTCCTTTGTTCCATTTCACACCATAAAATAGACATTACCAACAAATTCCAAACAAGAAATGAAAGAACACAGAAAAATATGTATGAAATGGAGCATAATCACACACAAGAACCCCAACAAAACCCAAAATGTTCGCACTAGATGGACAAAAACCCCACTCAACTGAATGAAACCATCATCTTTGCACCAAAATCACATCAATAGAAGCAATAAGAACAATCCAACGTGGATAAACAGATCAAGAATAACTCATCGGTGGTGGTGTGGAAGGGGGAGACGAAGGGAAGAAGATCCGCGCTGCAATGGTGGGGAAGAGGAAGGGGACTAGTGACTACCTCTACCTGAGTCTAACTGGTGAAGAACTGAGGAGTGAGGATGGACCGTGGACACGTGGTGGCTAGGAAAGAAAGGCTGTGATGTGCAGGAATGGGGACCTAGGATACCAGGTGAGCTGGGGAACGGTCGTAGGGGCGCAGGGCTCGCCGACGGGACGGCTGGTAAGGTTGCGGTAGTGGCTAGAGTTGCAGTGGTGTGGACTAAGCTGGTGAGGTTGAGGGCCTGAGGAGGGATTGGGGATTTGGGGTTGAGGGAGTGTGCGGTGCTTCTGTGGAGGGAGTCCGAACAGTACTATCGGATATCCGCTCGGGTAAAACCCGATTTACCGAATACCGAAGCTATTCAGTCGGATAGAAGCTATCCCGAATTCACTACCAAATCCGTCTACAAATATCTAGTTACCAAACTGAATCCGACTAAATATCTAACCAACTTACTGGATTCGGTACCAGATCGGTCGAAAAAAACCCGACCAATTTGCACCCCTACCCAGTGCCATGCCATGGCATCATACTACACCATCACCATTAACGATCTTCTATCTAAGTCGATCATCATTTTCCATCAAGAAGCTATATCACCAACTCTACATGTTTGTTGGTGGAGGCAGATTCCATTGCAATTCAGGCTATTGTGCCTATTATTGGTGGCATCCATGCGGGATTAATTATTGATGATTTCTTCGACAATCCATCATCTACTACGGGCTACTGTGGCAAGATCCATACATATAGTCTAAGATAGAGTTGCAGACTTTCAACATAATGGGTTAATTTAGGCTAAACTTGATTGAAGAGACTTTAAAAAAATCAATATCAGTTGAGGGGACAATGATTCACTGTTTGATAACACCCTAATGGCAACTAACATAATATTCTCTGAAATTTCTTATTCACTAGTGAAGGTTATACTCCAATATGAGTTCGAGATGAAGATTTAAAGTGAAAGAAGGAATTAATTATTTGCATAGATACTATAACATTTGGTATTTCAGGTGCAATACGTTCTAGTTATCACAGCTCAATATGAGGAGGTCTATTGAAGAGAATGTTCTTGATCCATTGATGAGTTTCTTTCATCCGGATGTTCTTCTACATGAACAATTTTTAACTATGTTATGGAATTCAAATACTTTTACAGTCAATAGTTTGATGTACATGATAATCACACGTGCAAGTTGCTCTTCAATTGTCATTATTTGATGAGTTATATGTTCCAAGTGGAGCATATAAAAGGTCCATGAGATGAGTTTTTCACTATAGTTATCCAGCGCCACAGGAGAAGCATATGGAGAAGACCGATCTATTTTTACTCGTTGATTAGTCCTATGAATTTTTAACATACTAGGATCATTGATGGTGGATTATGATTTGAGGAGATTTGATTTGTTTAGTCTACAGGAGGGAATTCAACTCAAGGTGAAGATTGTTGAATTTCTGATCTGAATCCTATTCAGTTTGTTTCTGTTTCTAACATGGAGTTCTGCTCCTACCTAAAATCCCTTTGTAAACAATATAGATATACCCTGTAGACCATAGAGAAGAGCAAAAGTCTCATTGTAAACGTCTTCTCATATAGTGATATAGCCTTTATGCATTCGTTGTTTTCCCAAAAGGGTTTTTCACGTAAATTTCATGACCCATGTTCTTTTGATTATCTACTTTTATCGTGCATTTTATATAAAAAAATTTTACATGAAATTTTTGTTCTTAAGCAGTGCAATTTTTTAATTCTCACAGTCTGACGAGGAGGTGTTACTGCTTTATATCTCCACGTGGCGGTTGGAGATATTATTCTCTGCTGTTCTTACAAAGTTTTTTTTGTTGCTTATGTAGGAGTGGCAAGTTTCTTGCATCCTCCGCTCCACTATCGCAATATTTATTTCAAGCTATTTCGGCTCTTTCTTAATCTTCAAAAAGAAATAAATTCTGTAATGGAATGGTAGGATAAAAAAATAAAAAAAATAAAAAGGAAGTATGGAGAAAATGAAAAGAAGATATTGGAACATCAATTTGAAAGAGATGATAGAAGCAGGAGTTCATTTTGGTCATGGTATTAAGAAATGGAATCCTAGCGCCATGCCAAATGTGTCTGAAAAAGAAGAGCAAAGCAAAGGTAGCATAACCAAAAGTGAACCAACCCCTTGGACTGTTGCGAAAAACACCATCCGATTTCAAAGTAGCCCGATCTAATTCAAAATTTTCCTATAATTGGGAACGCCTCACATATTTTTTACAGTAGCAGGATCAGAATAACTTACTCCATTAAGTTCGCCACCATAGAACTCCACCATTACGCCTACTTGTTCAACACTATATTTGGATTTTGCTCTTCTAAAAGGAACGTCCGCTCTCACAATTCCCACTTCATCTACCAAAACAACCGAAAATGTTCACACACCACATGTGGATTAGTGGATTTCTATTAGTTGGTGTTGCTGCACATGCAACCATTTTTATGGTAAGAGACTATGATCTAACTACTCGATACAACAATCTATTAGATCACATCCTTAGACACCGCAATGCAATCATATCCCATCTTAACTAGGTATGTAATGCACATTCGCACTACGGAGTGCTCCGATGTAGGGGTAGAACCAAGTTATTGGGCCCAGTGTTATAGGACACTGGGTCCAAAAACAATTTTAGCAGCGATCAACACCTCTAGTCCATGTGAGAACCCTCTAGTCTAAACTCTGTACACTCGATTCTTTTCTTGAAGCCCAACGAAGAGAGTACTAGTGGCCCAAATTTTTAGTAGCTAGCAGCAATCTACAAGGAGCATCTGCTTCCCTCAGCCTATGAGACAACTATAGTAGGCTGAGCTAGCCCTTGGGCCAGCCAACAGGGAGGAGCGCAACAAGCTACAGCATCCATGCGATCGATCCCGAAGCATTTCACCTTGCAACAGCCCTCGACGTCTGTTCGTCTCACATAGTCGACCACGAGATGTGCACCACGTCCATCGCACAGCCGCACCTAGGCAGGCAGCGACCAGTTATCAATGAACGGGAGAAATCAACACCAACGGGCACCTCACCTACCATCTCACCATGGCGCCGCCTGGTCCATGTTGCCTTGCGCCCTCGTCGGCCGAAGGAATCTTAGGTCCACCTGATTAGTATGTATTTTGCTCTAAATTTCTCTCAATTCTTCTAATTTGTTTCAAGAATAGGGGCTAAATTTGTGAGTTAGGGTTTCAATGTGACTATTGTTGATTGATTTTTGTTGAATTATAGGATTAAGACTTAGCATTTTAATTTTGATTTTTAAAATGCCGGCCTAGCATTTGCAAATCAGAAGCAAAATTATAGTATTTGACCACAATGTCAAGTAAGTAAGCAATTGGACGTATTTTTTCTCTTATATTATTCTTGAACTATTGAACATACAAATATCTAATTGACATTTTCAATTAATTGATAATGATTTCATGATTAATATACTTATTTGCTATGTGAAGAAATAAGAATTGATGAAAATTATCAATGATGTTGTGATTTATCGCTTTATGAACTTGAAAGAACATATATACTAAAAGGTATTGCATTATCTTACATTTGATCATTCTACTATTTTTTACTTAAATTTGTTTTTAGTTTTGTTCTCTATTAATAGGCTATTAAGGTCGGATGATATATTTTACCAATGCTGACTAACTTTTGTCTGTAGTTTCACTCTTAGTTCTTTCAGTTTGCTGCAACTAACTAATATTATTATCGGGCTTCTCATTTTGGTAAGCATTTCGATCACTATTTATTTATCATTATACATTGTCACCAGTTATGTTGAAGTATTATTGGTTATGTTGAAGTATTAATGCTAAAGATTATTAGACATATTACTATTTAGCATAATATTATTTTACAATTATATATGTTGTTAAATGTATAGTCTAATTTCACCCTATTCTGATGGATGGCAATACCAGATATCGTGGAGTGAGTGCGTCTCGTGCCCGTCGGCATCTTGGCTCGCGCTGCGAGTCAAGATCCGGCTAGTTTCTTCAAACGTGTTTAATTTCCTATCTCTTCGCCGTCGTTAATCACGAGGCTTCTTCAATCAGGAATCAGCTATAGCACCGAGCGATGCTATGCCTTGTATGTGCCACCGAGCTCGATCGGTAGCTGATATCGTCCTTCCACGCATGTTCCTTGATCCTAACTGTCTGATCAACATACCATAAATTATACTAACATCTTAAGCTAGCTCTCACTTGATATGATAGATGACACGGTTAAATTATGACAACATAGTTTACACGGGCTTTCGGCGGAAAATTGGTAAGTCTTGATCCAAAGAAAACGCAGTTCATCATTAGTCGATGGGATAGCTCCTGCTATAAGTGAAGTTGCCATAAAATAACAGAGAATGCATTGCTTATTCTGGTCTTCTAGAGAAATAAATACTCAAACCATAGCTCTCCGATTATATGGTGTTCGTGCTTTCAGCTTTATTCAAGCCACGACCGAAAGTGGTATTGCACAATTGATTCACTGTTTGAGTGGGCAGCGAACGGCCCATCATCGTGCGCCCGGCCCAGATAATTTTCCGTATTTCAGAAAACTCAAAGCTTACCAGTTGAGAATGCTGTTAGCCTCTTCAAAAAAAGCATGGAAGCACTACATGGAAACCATAAAACATGCATGAACGCTCTAGTATTTCTTTATAGATTATTTTCATGTCGAACTCAGTTGTTACAAGATGTGCACCCACATCAACAGCAGTGCTTATTTCTCTAAGGAGTAACAACAGTGCTTAGTGAACTACATTCTACAACTTATGAATGGTTTCCATGTCTGCGGCCTCCTCCAGAGTCCCTTGCTCAACATGATCCCACCAGCCCATGAGGAAGTTGTCGACCACCAGCCTGAACCAAGGGGTCAGCTTAATGCCGTCTTCCCCAGCATCTGCTTTCTTGACCAACTGCTTCAGCTGATCGCGGTTCACGTACTTGACATCGGCCACTTCTTCGGGATTCGGACTGAGATTCACGTCGCGGACCATGAACAGGAGGTAGTCCACTGAAATGAAATGATTAGAAACTGACGCATTATAACATCCGTAAGACAATGATTGAAAGTGCGCAGAGGACAAGAAGGAACTAAACAAAATAGCATGAAATCCAGAAATACATCAGGTATGGACAGAGGGCGAGTATTTACACTCATGTTCGCCCCATTTTCCATCGGATGGAGCCTTGTAGAGAATCCTCCCAAGCGGAATGAATTGGTCAACAGGTAAGTCGTCAGCCTGTATTCCAAGTTCATCAAATAGCTTCCGCTGCACTGCATTTCTGACCCCTGAATTGAAATACAAGATTGCAACTGGTATTCAGTAGGGTGGACTGTGGAAGTAACAGTATGGATGGTGCAAATAGTGGTACGGATTTGTTCTCCACTTTTCACGGCAGAAAGGTGTACCTAGGCACTTCTCCTCAATGAGCTCAGACTCACGGTACAGAGGGTGGCTACAGCATGTGTTTGTCCAGAAAAGTGGAAATGTCACTTTCGTCGCAGACCTTTGCTGTAAGTGATATAACATTACAAAATTGTCTATGATGAACAAACTTAAGAAATATGTATTTGATAAGCTAGTGTAGAAATGAAGTAGCAAGCAAAAGCAGAAGAAATTGTAACAGATGATTCATGTTTAGTGTGTTGAACTATTTCTATGTAGTGTGTTTTGAACTGTTGATTCATATGCTATGAAGCAAGTAGGTAAATTTGTGCACAACATGGCAAAGTACAAAGCTGAACATTCAGTGCTTCAATATGACCTAATTTACCATAGATTCATCACACAACATTCCTAAAACTAGCATAGAACTGCATAACTTAGCATAGAACTGCATAACATTTTCATAGTTTCATGGGTAGCACCGGTTCCTGATTGGTTACCAGCATGAACTGGCTGAAAAGCTTGACCAAAAGAAATGCTTGCATTCAGGCAAATGTAGGGTCACAGACCAAACTTGGGTGTAGAACTGGAAACTGCACCCTCCGAAGAGGGGGCTTAACATCAAAATGATTAATCATGTACCTAGAAGGTTAGAAGTACAAAATCTTTCGCAGAAGTGCGAATGATTTTTACAGAAGAGATATTCATGCTTCCCTCTGATAGGTGATAGCCATCACGTAAATCAACTAATCAAGAGCAACCAATAATGCTCCTCCTGTAAATTGAACTCTGGTACTACTATATGCAATAATCAGGAGCAAGAATGAATGCTTTTTTATGAAGATTATAACTGTATTTATTGCATGATTATGCACATTTCAAATAATTCAAGAGGAACAATCAATATAGTTAACTATTTTCAGAGGATTTCTTCAATACGAAAATCCTACGTCAGAAAAGAGGTTTGACCATTTAGAAAACCTAAGAGGCAGAAACTAGGCCCAGAAAAAGGAAAACTTTAGATTAACCAGCTAAGCACGATTGGACCAGATTTGGGCTTCACTCTAAATAGAACTGCAACAAAGCAAACTAAGCTTGATTCCAATTTCAAGTCGAACTCGAGCTAAGCCAAGCTATACACGCAAAAATTTGCACTATTATTGGACTAGCTACCCAAGCAGCAGCTTCATCACGAGCACCCTCTAACCCGAGTTCCTCTACTACCCCAACTCCAGTTTCATCACGAGCCCATCTAAGCCATGTTCCTCTAATACCTCTGAGCTTGATCTTTTCCGGCCTGACTGAGTTATAAGCCATCCCAACCCAAACTAGAATTAATCACTCAAAACACATCTAGAAAACAAGCTGCAATTTTTCACTCTTAATCAAGCTAAGCTTGCTCCAACCCTAAAAAGCAAAAAATTACATGCCCTATTTGATTGGGAAACACAACAAAGCACATCATAATCATGATACATCTTGAAGCAACACAAACATATTTATCATTGTGCATATACCTGAAGTAACAACTCGTATTTGGAGTTGAAAAGGAAAACACTGAACGCTCTGTGAAGGGCATGACCAGATTCTATCTTTTCCATGAGATGGCCTAAAATTTATGGAGAGATTGCGATTAAGAAACCAGTGCAATAGCTGGTAAAAACTTATACTTCAATGCTAGGCTTGGAAAAGGTGACAAGCTAACAATCAGTAAAGCATGCAAATGTCCATATAATTAGAACAAAGTTGTAGTTTTGCATTGCTGAGCTACTGCTCGTTTCATTTTGCCGTCCTGTTGCATGTGCTTCGAAGTTCCACCTAAAGTAACTGCCAATTGTGCTCATGTTCTATGCTTAACAGTGAAACTAATCCATATCTTATGGGTTTATCTCACAAGTTGATATTGCAGCTAAATAAACATAAGGATTTGCTTTAGTGCTGTTTTTTTAGTTGGCCAAAGTTTCATCTAATCATGATTACTGTTGTAGCATGGCTACAACAGTGGGTACAAGGTACCCTTCTCCATAGTAGATAACCAAGAGATCTAGGAAGAGCGAGAGAGAGAGCTGATAATAAAATGAGTGGATCCCCCTTTCTTATGCTTCTCTTGGAGGTTTACATATATGAGTGGGTTAGGATGGAAATTTCCCATCCTACCCCTTAATAATTACAAAAGGTAGGGATACACTGGTACATTCTTCTATATTATTGGACCTATTACATATTGGGCCAGTTGCAAGGCCCAATCACGGGGGGTTAGGCCACCCCTACAACAAGACTCTCTCGACAGCAAGCGCGGAGGTCCCAATGGACGAGCAGGTCCCGATGGACGAGCTGATATGACCAAACTATCCCAGCCCTCCCCTGTTGTAGGGGTGGCCCAACCCCCGTGACTGGGCCTTACAACTGGCTCAATATGTAATAGGTCCAATAGTATAAAGGAATGTACCAGTGTACCCCTACTTTTTATAATTATTAAAGGGTGGGATGGAAATCCCATCCCCATCCTATCCCACTCATGTGTATAAACTCCCAAGAGGGGCATGAGGAAGGAGGATCCACTCATTTTATCACTAGCTCTCTCTTTTCCTAGATTTCTTAGCTATCTCCTATGGAGAAGGGTACCTTGTACCCACTGTTGTAGCCATGCTACAACAATTACATTAGCATGATGCATAAAGGCAAAGGCAAGGTAATGGTCCTAGATTACATGTATGAGGGCAAAACCAATCAATTTTTGGATGTGCTCAAATATGGAACAAATATCCGACAGAGCATGGAAACCAAACAGCAGCAAGCATCAACGTTGCAATCATATTTTAGGGAACAGAACCACACAAAAATATAGGAAAGGACTAATGCGTACAGTTGTACTTAGACTCGTGGCCGATGACATTGTCCTGTTCATCCACTAAAATACACCTGCGTGGTAAAATGATTTCTTCAGTTTCACTGTCAAGAGATGAAATGGAAGCGACTAACTAGAACCCTTTTCAGTTTTAATTCTGTCATTGCTTAACCGGAATCTGTCAATCTACTAACAGCATCAAGCTAGATATCCAAGGAAAAGATTCACAGACGTTTGCTAAGCATACCCAAAGGAAAAGTACGGCAGTTTATCGTCCAATCCTCGAAAGAAATTATCCTAACGGCCACAGATTCAGTTATATTGCTTTGATCCTGCGCAAAAAGTGAGCACCTTGCACACAGCACATTCGTACTTCCGTTCATACCACCGCGCTACCGTGCAACACAGACCAACGCACCAATCCGAAACCCACAAACCTAACAACAACTCCACAGGCACGCCACCGCAATCCCACAACAGCAGAGTACGAGCGAGTTGGCGTGACGAGATGGGGGGCGGGGCACTCACTCGTCCTCGAACATGAGGCGGCGCTGGACGGCGTCCATCCCCGCGTCGGCGTCGACGGTGCCGGCCTTCCCCATCACGGCGGCGGCGGCGAAGGAGGAGCGCCCGCGGAAGGCGAGCGCCGACCTGGGGACCCCTCCCGGCGAGGAGGGGACCGCGAGGCGAGAGGTGCCGCGCCTGAGGCCGAGGCCGAGGCCCGCGGAAGGCAGGAGCACGAGGGAGCGCGCCGCCGATGCCGCCATGGGAGAAGCAGCAGCTCGGATTTTGGGGTTCCTAAGTGCTTTAGCGAGTGCGCTTGGTCGGTGTGGCCGCCGTGTGACGACCGTGTGAGGCTCGCGTTTTACACAAGCCGCCTCCGAACCGAGAGCACACGAGCCCAACAAAAGTACAAACCAGCCCTTTCCAAACTTACCTTGTCCAAACACCTGTTTGGCGTGCGTTGGTCTAGTACACCACGTGCGACGTGGTGCTTTTCTTCGACTCACGTGTGTTATCGAGTTACCGTGGTGGAAAATCGGGCTTGAAAATGAAAGGGAATCTTTTTATATACCACTGCAAATAAAATACACGCCCTTTGGGCAATATGACTGGTTTCTAACGGCCAAAAGTAACGGTGCTAACAATAATGGCAAGGGTAAAGTGTATTTAAAAAGGATTGAAGCTTTCATTTGTAATGGCAGATCAAAGTGCTGAGAACTTTGTAGTATCATACTAAAAAAATCGCAAAATAAAATGGATGGACCGTGGCAATCCCATAAAGCGAACGGTGGTAATCCTGCAAAGCAATATTGTTCTCGGCGCAAACATTAGCAAAAATGTCACCGGATTCAATACATACGGTCTGTTTGCAATGCAGAAATTTCACGTGAATTCACTAGGAAATAGTGTAAAAACTTCAAGTGGACTGAATCAGGGACCCTTCGGGGTGCAAACAAAGTGAATCAGGGACAGGAAAACGTTCGGAATCAGCATCAGTTTCAGATCAAGCACTATTTCCAATCCACTACCGCGACAAATCATACAGATCCCTCAAACAAACAGAGCATCAAGGCAGCATTGCCTGCATATGAACCCAGTACTCAATTCCCGTATATGCGAATGCGATAGCATACAAACAGGCAGCGAAATTGTAGCGATAGTACATAGTAACCAGGGGGGGGGTGTTTCAAACATACGCAAGCTCCAGTTCAAAGAAAACCAACCATATAAATGGAGATATACCACTGGTGCAACACAACTTGCACAGATCGATCTTACTCCTGCACCGCCTCCTCTTCGTCCTCGTAGTCACCCTCCTCGTCGGCGGTCGCGTCCTGGTACTGCTGGTACTCGGAGACGAGGTCGTTCATGTTGCTCTCCGCCTCGGTGAACTCCATCTCGTCCATGCCCTCGCCCGTGTACCAGTGCAAGAAGGCCTTCCTCCTGAACATGGCCGTGAACTGCTCGCTCACGCGGCGGAACATCTCCTGGATGGAGGTGGAGTTGCCGATGAAGGTGGATGCCATGGAGAGGCCGCGTGGTGGGATGTCGCACACGCTCGACTTGACGTTGTTTGGGATCCACTCCACGAAGTAGGACGAGTTCTTGTTCTGCACGTTGATCATCTGCTCGTCGACCTCCTTAGTGCTCATCTTGCCACGGAACATGGCCGACGCCGTCAGGTAGCGGCCGTGGCGTGGGTCGGCAGCGCACATCATGTTCTTGGCGTCCCACATCTGCTGGGTGAGCTCAGGGACGGTCAGGGCGCGGTACTGCTGCGAGCCACGCGAGGTGAGTGGCGCAAAGCCCACCATGAAGAAGTGGAGGCGCGGGAAGGGGATCAGGTTGACAGCAAGCTTGCGGAGGTCGGAGTTCAGCTGTCCGGGGAATCGAAGGCAGCAGGTGACACCGCTCATGGTGGCACTGATCAAGTGGTTCAGGTCACCAACTGTTCATAAAAACCAAGAATCACATAAGCAATAGCATAGCAAGAGTACAACAAGCAGTTACCCTTCCAATTTGGGTTTGTTCTACTATGTAAATAAATTGCGAATATGGTATAAGTAATAAATGCCCAAGTTTCCTTAGGATCCCAATTCCAATGGGATCCCCACGCCTCATTAGCCCATACTGCTCCACAAAGAATACCTATGGTTAAAAGAACAAGGAATAAGTCTATTCTATCCTACTCAACTATCGTGTTGGTCTAAATTTTAACCTTTAACTACGAAACCGAGTAACCGACACCCTTTAATTATCAAAACCAGACAACTTACCCCCGAGACTACTACACCCCGGTTTTCATCCACATGGTGCTAATCTGGCAATGGTCTTTAATAAGTTGGTGGGTTTTGTGATATGGACACTAGTCATTTGAGTCAACAAATAAAAATAATTCGGGCCCATGTGTCATACTCTATGACTTCTTCCACACCATTTTCTTCTATCTCTCCCTTCCCCTCTTCCCTCTCTCTCTCTATCTCTCTCTCTCTCTCTCTCTCTCTCTCTCTCTCTCTCTCTCTCTGCATGATCATCGCTGCCACCCCCATCGAACTCTGCCTTCAAGCCAACCAAGCCACGACCATCCAGTTGAGGCAACGCACCATATCTAGATGGTGGTGGTGGATCTCAAGGCGACCGGCGTCAACACGACGGTGGAGCTAGCCAGCTGCAACTGCTCCCTGCTTTGCAAATATGGTTGGGATCGTTGGGGTCGCTGCTCCCTTCCCTCCCCCATCCACGCCAGATATGCAACACGACACTAGAGTTCGATTCGGGTTCGCAGGACATTGAGCCCCAAAATCGACAACCACCACCCTCTACACCGTGCAACTCCAACGAGCTTGCCATCCCAGTGCAGCTGTACAACACAACAAAGAAGCAAGGTTCGGGTGTTGCTCCTTCTCTCCACGATCTTCCTTCTCGATGTCTTTCTTTCTCAAAGGTTGCAACACCATGGCTTCAAATCCAGATTGCAAACCAAGAGCTAATTGTGGTTGGTGTTGCCTCACTAAAAAATAGTATAGAATAGAATAGATTAAAGTGGATTTGGATGGCATCGAAAAGGACAAGCGCCGACAAACCAAATTTTGCATCCACATGGTTGGGCTCTCCGCGCTCCTCCACCTCATTCACTTTCCTCTCCATCTCTTTAGCCGCTAGCTAACGTTTTGTTGTGAGCAGTAGCAGGCGAGCTACATGGGGGCCTCAAGAGCTACACAACCTAGGCTACAGGCGGGGCGGTCGCTGATGGCAGCCACATGGCAATGAGACCTAGGATTGGGGAAGAGAAGAGAAAGAGGGAGAAGAGAGGTGGAAGAGGTGTGGTGGAGGCTGTCCGGTGGTGGAGGCTTCAAAAAAAAGCATTCAGCGTGGCTCAAAACCAAGGTGGATTGGGCGCGTGGGGGTCATATACTTGTTTTCAGGACTTCAGGGTTTCGGTTTTGTACTTAGAGGTTGAAAGATAGACCAACTAAAAAGCTGAAGGGGGGTAAAATAGACTTATTCTAAAGGGTAAACCCTAGGCTAATGACATGATAACTCTAATAATCCACACACTCAGTTAATTGATAAGGCGTTTTTCAAAAACCCACCTGCAAGTGGGGGAGTTTGTCAAAAACCCACCCACATCTTAAAGTTCATCAAAAACCTACCCGCAAGTTCTATTTTGTTGCAAATCCCACCCCTTGAACCAATTTACTCGCTAAGGTTCCTACATGATGCTTCCATGGCAGTCTTAATGGAGGACTACGAGTAGGAAAGACGTGCCGACGCAGGCAAGCGCACGAGAATAAAGCACGACATAAGAGCAGGAGAATAGAGGGATAGGGAAGGACGACAAAGGGTGATCGTCGACGTTGCAGCTGCCTAGGAGGATTCTCACGGCCTGGATGGACTCGAATGCGGTCCCCTCAACAGGAAATAGCTAGATTAGTCGTTCTTTGACTTTTAGGAGCTTCGGCGAGTAAATTGGTCCAAGAGGGGGATTTGCAACATAGAACTTGCGGGTGGATTTTTGACAAACTCCCCCACTGGTAGGTGGATTTTTGCAAAAATCCCTAATTGATAGTTGTAATAATTTGGAAATGAAGGAAAAGAGGCGTTTTTAAAGCACTTCTTTTTGCATAGAAATATTCAATCTTACTAAACTCACTAAAGAAAAGTGTTTTAAGTAAAACATTTTTCCCTTTTTGAAAAGAAATCGAAGTTCTTTAAAAATTTAATGATTAGAACAACGGCGGATAATAAGGATCTGCACAAAAGAGTTGCATAGCTTAGTAACATCATAATGACATGCATCATTAACCACTCAGATTGTAGAGCACGTTAGCTGGATTTTGATCATAACACATTTTATGTTTTAACAGGAAAAAGACTTCGAGAAAATGCATTAGCAGAAAAGCGTAACTAAACAAATTAACCTATCTGTTCTTATCAATTCGAACCAAGGCCCCTTCACTCAGTTTGCAGCCATTGCCTGTAATTTCTTGGTTCAATTCGAAATTCATTTCTTCACATACAATTGGCACATAAGTCAGGTGAATGAAAAAAATACATTTTTCCCATGATAGAAAAGTACCCCATATTAAACAGGTGCTGAAAATGTAAAGAGATGCACAATACAACTCTCAAGTCATACCCTATATCTGACATTCTGAGCACATTTATCAGTTTAAGGATTCAATATCTGCTCCTCAGTATTGAAGAATAGGTAATTACGGACACACTATGAAAATAACCCCAATTATGCACAACTTAGGTGACCAAAGTACCAGAGCTCAACTAATGCAATATGAATTCAACACTAATTTGGACTATCTTTCTATGGGTACCAAACTAGTAGCTCTGCCGGCAACTAATTTTTATCATTTCTTAACAACATTTTGGATATTTCAAGCAGTAAGTTTGTATCACCAAAATCAAGCCAACTGACTAGTAATATAGTTCACTGCATTGCCAAAATAACGACCATTTACTCTTGAACAGTACTAATTTAAGTACAAGCAGGTAATAAAACTTGGTGGAAAGGATCCGCTTACAGCTAGGGGTGGTCAGCTTGAGGGTGCGGAAGCAGATGTCGTAGAGCGCCTCATTGTCGAGCACCATGCACTCGTCGGCGTTCTCCACCAGCTGGTGGACGGAGAGCGTGGCATTGTAGGGCTCCACCACCGTGTCGGACACCTTGGGCGATGGGAACACGGAGAACGTCAGCATCATCCGGTCCGGGTACTCCTCCCTGATTTTGGAAATCAGCAGCGTGCCCATGCCGGACCCCGTACCGCCGCCCAACGAGTGGCACACCTGGAAACCTGACCACACACACACACAGGAACGGAATTGGTACATCAGAATCCATGGAAAGAAGCGTTTCTTGGAAGGGATGGTGTGGTAAGATAAGGGACCTTGGAGGCAGTCGCAGTTTTCGGCCTCCTTGCGGACGACGTCGAGGACGGAGTCGATGAGCTCGGCACCCTCAGTGTAGTGGCCCTTGGCCCAGTTGTTGCCGGCGCCGGACTGGCCGAAGACGAAGTTGTCGGGGCGGAAGATCTGGCCGTAGGGCCCGGTGCGGACGGAGTCCATGGTGCCGGGCTCCAGGTCCATGAGCACGGCGCGAGGCACGAAGCGGCCGCACGAGGCCTCGTTGTAGTAGACGTTCACGCGCTCCAGCTGCAGGTCCGACGTGCCGACGTACCTCCCAGTCGGGTCGATGCCGTGCTCATCGCACACCACCTCCCAGAACTTGGACCCGATCTGGTTCCCGCACTGCCCGCCCTGGATGTGCAGGATCTCCCTCATCTTCTCCTCCCTACACCTCCTCTTCTCACCTGCAAAATCAAACACCAAGAAACGCTGCGTCAGATCCGTGCGAAACCCCTACTGAAATCGGAGAACACAATATCAAAGAACAAGAACGCCGCAAGAATCCCCAAAAGAAACGAGCTAATCGGACCACACGAACCGCGAAGAAACCGACGAAATCGACCGGAAAGCTAGGGACGATACAAAAATTAGGGAGGCAAAGCGAAGATTCGGCTGCCGCATTACCTCAGGCGGGGGAAGCGAGCGACCGATCGGATCGGGCTAATTTTGGGAAGGTGTTGGAATTGGGGAGTGAGTGTGCGCGCGCGTTCTTGGGCGAGGAGGGGGGCAGAATGGGCGCGGTCTTTTATAGCGGCGCGTGGGGCTAGGGTTACCGGATCGGACGGCCCAGGGGTTTCCCTCATAGAGCGCGCGCCGGGAGATTCCGGACGTCCGATGCGAGGATCGGACGGTTAAGAGGGTCGGCTTGGGGTGGCCCGTAGCCGTAGGTGGCTTTTGGATTTTGAAAATTTTCCCGTAGGCTCTTGGGCGGGCTGGAATGACGGTTTTGCCCTTGGACGTGATTGTGAAGCAAAGAATTGGAGGCAGGACGATTTCACGGGGCAGGGGTGGAAATGGAAATTCTGGTGGTTGGAGTCAAGATCGCAAAGTTCGAAACGTGAGAGGGTCATCATTGAAAATTACTGATGTTATCTTCATCTAGGTCAACCCTGCTTGTTATGTTCTTGTGCATAGTAGTGAGAAACTGTCGCTGACGAGTTTAGTTCGAACGGTTTCTTCTAAATAAGAAAGATCAAATATAGAATAATACAAGTACAAAATAGATTGAATAGATAGAGATAAGAGGGGAACTCTTTTCTTTATTACTTTCTCTTTTCAAGTACAAGTACAATGATTAAGAACTCTATTTATAGACTAATTGGTGAAATGCTCACCATAGGCCAAAGCCTCAGATCAGGCCCAACTTTCTCAACACTCCCTCTTGGGCACTCATCCAATATGTTCATGCCTCATCAAAACTTCATAAAAACCCAGTTGAAAAAATTTGGAGAAAGAGTACATTATACATGTTGTGTTGCACAAATTGCCTCATTAAAAACCTTGGCTGAGAAACTTTCAAAAAACTCGTCAAGAGAAAAAGAGTACAATCCACCCAGTTTCATTTAATTTACAGGATTTATTTTTTGGAAACTCGATATTCGTGATTAGGTTTTAATAGTGAGCCCGAGAAGAGTGTTCCTCTGAGTTCTGCACTTCTCTAAGTTTTATCATTCCAATTCCACGTATACACCTTTCGAAGTTAGACGCTGGAAGTGACTTAGTGAATAGATCTGCAAGATTTTCACATGACTTAGTATACAGTATCTTAATTTCATCCATCTTTGACAATTCATGGGCATAGAAGAAATTGGGGTTGATATACTCTGCGAGATGATTCTTTACGTAGCCCGTCTGCACTTGTACAACACAAACTACATTATCTTCATAGATAATTGTGAGAGCTTGCACAATATTCAATCTACATAACTGCTGGATATGATGAATCATTCGTCGAAGCCAAGCATATTCTCGTGCAGCTTCATACAGTGCTATGATTTTTGAGTGATTCGTCAAAGTTGATACAAGACTTTGCTTAAACGATTTTCATGAAATTGCAGTTACACCACACAGAGATACATAACCTGTTTGTGACCTGGCTATATGCAGGTCTGACAAGTACCTGGCATCTGCATAGCCAATCATATTTAGGTCTTGGTTCTTTCTGTAGAATAGTCCAAGATCTTTGCTTCCTTAAGGTATCGAAACATGTCCTTTATTCCTAACCAATGCCTTTTTGGTAGGTTCTGCACTATACCTTGCTAATAGGTTTACGGCAAATGCAATATTCGATCTAGTGCAGTTTGCTAAATACATAGGTGCTCCTATTGCACTTAAGTACGGGAATTCTAGTCCCGGGACTTTCTCACCATCTTCTCTAGATCAGTATGGATCCTTGTCTTGCAATAAAGATCTCCCCCTTAACGAAAGCAAAGTGGGTTTCATGCTACCCTTTGCCACTCTTCTTCTTTTTGGCCTGGAAGGCATTGATGACGTGCTAGGCTCTTTACAGGTCCGCGACCAGTGCTCCCAATTGCCACACTTGTAGCAGGTTTGTTCTTATTAACCATAGGGCTTGTCGTTCTACTTTGGTTTTCTGGTCTTATTATCCTGCGGAGCATGTCACTTACTTTTCTAGGTTACGGCCTTGCCCTTCCTTCCTGTTTTCTTCATTATAGGTTTCTGCACCTTGTAGCTACCAACGTTGGCCTCATGGCCAGCGGAGCTCCCAGGTGGTTGTGCAATAAAGTTCTTGCAAAGAACTTTATCCCGAGCATCTCCAACCTGCATAATATCAACCAATTCAGCATACTTCTTGTAGCCGTCTTGACGATAGTTGTGGGCAAACTACATTGCACTAGGGTGGAAGGTGGAGAAGGTATTCTCAATCTTCTGCTCATCTGTGATCTGCCTGTCACAACGATGATAATTGGTACAAATTATGTGCAGAGCAGAGTTGTACTCTCCAACCATCTTGAAATCAGCAAATCTGAGCCGGATCTATTCCTGCTCTTCCTTAGGAAGAATAGTGTACTTTAGCTTCTCAAACCGCTTTCTGAGTGCAGTCCATAATGCTAGCATGTTCTTCTCTACCATGCATTCATTCTTGAGAATGAGACAGAGGTAGTGCCTGAGAAAGTGAAATGCCTGATCATTTTCCTCAGGTGTGTGTTTGGCATCCTAAGGTGCATCAATCCCAATTACGATCTCGACATTAGAAGTCTAAGTCAAGTAGTTCTGGCCATGCTGGGCCAGCTCCTCGAACTCTCGGTTCGTGATACCTGTCATCTACACGTGCATAAAAGGAATATATAAATATACTAAGGTAAATATGCATGAAATAAATTGGACAATAGTACAAAAGGTTCTCGTAATGTTTCAAAATTTTCTATGCATTTTCTATAAATTTTACTGCTAATTTCAGTGATGAAAGGTAATTTAAATAATTATGATTAATCAAAACAGTAAATAAATACAAAAAACATATAAAATAATAATAACAGTGCTAAACATGCTTCAAAAGCTAAAAACAATTCAAAATTTGAATTTTCGAGGCCCTTTCATGGTGGAATATGAATTTTCAGTGAATTCTACAATTTCTAAGGACTTATCCGCTAATTTTCAATTCTGAGAAAAGTTTCTACATAATTTGCCAATTTTTTGAGGACTTATTCACAAAATTAGGCGCTAGCTCCCCTTCCTCCCTTTCTCTTTGTTCGACCCGATATGGCCAAATACATAGAAGGTGGGGTAGGTTTTCCTACACTATATCGAGCGGCGAAGGTGGCAATCGGGACTATGGAAGTGGCGTTCGGTGGCTTGCCCAGGGCCGTGTGGCAGCGGTGCTAGCGGGGGCCAAGCAGTGACGGCACGGGTGGCCAACTATTTGTGCAGGAGTGACAGTGGCCCCATGCGGGGGGTGATGCAGCGGCGGCCCAAAACGCAGTGACGTGGCGATGGCGACGTGGCGGTGGCCCGTGCATGAGGGCGGCCGATGGATCGGGCCACACGGGTAACCAGCAACTTATGCGGGAGCAGCGGCGACCCGTGTGTGGGCGCGATGCAGCGGTGGCAATGTGAACAAGTTAAGTTACTCGAGAGTGGACAAGACTTGATGAACTACCTTTGCGGTAGTTATGCTTCTTTGGCTTGGCATCCTGAGGTAATAGACGCTTGTGGTACTCCTTCTCCTCTTTGCCCTTGAGCTTAGGACAGTATACTCTAATATGGTTGAGATCACCACACTTGAAGCACCGGATCGGACCTCCTCCTCCTCCTCTCTTTCTCATCCTCATGGTGTTTAAGGCTCTAGTGAACCTGGTAGATAGGAGAGATAAGTCATCCTCAGGAATCTATTCAAGCTAATTATCACCATATAGGACCGAAATGGCGACAGAGGGGGGGGGTGAATGTCGATCTTTAAAAATCGCCCCCAACAAGTATCCTCACTTAAGCTTCTTCTCCAATAGCTATGGGAGCTATGAAGATAGAAAATAAGCCCTCACTGGAAATCACAGAGACAAGGGTAAACCAGATCCAGAAAGAAGCAATCAAGAAAAGCAAATTCAGCGCAAATCTGACTGCAAGCGGTAGTACCGCTGAGACGAGCGGTAGTACCGCTGGGCGGTAGTACCGCTATGCCGAGCGGTAGTACCTCTTGCCGGAGACGTTCGGACCGTCTGAACGTTTCATCGCTGCCGATCGGACTGGTCCGAACATGGGCGGTAGTACCGCTGAGCCGAGCGGTAGTACCTCTGAGCGGTAGTACCGCACGAAGAATTTCAGCAAACAGGATTTTCAGAAATCTGAGAAATTCACAAGGATTCTTAGCTTGGGAAGCTTTGAGGATACCTAGGGAACACTCCCAGAAGAATAAGCCAAGAGCCAAAAACAAGAATCCACTAGAAAATCAAAAGGATTTCAGATTCACGCCCAAAACCAAAATATTCAGAGAGCTGCGCAAAAACTCAAATTCCCGTTTCATCTTTGATCATTTGGCTATGAAACTTTGAGGATAGGTTAGCAATAGCCTATGGACCTCTCATGCCAGGTTTCACGCCATCTCGTGAAGGGAAAAGAAAATAGCACCAAACCCTAGAAAGGCAAAAGCATGAACAGAGGAAGCCCAAAAGATAAAACTGAAATTAAACTTGGTTTGCTCTTGGGATTAACTAGCCAAATGGCTTTTGAGCATCTCCCATGTCATAACAACCCATTTTGGGCCTTCCCAGCAAGAATCAACAGGAGAAACAAAAACTCAAGATTCTGCCATGAAGAACAACGAAGGAAAAACGAAGAACAGAGAGCACGAACAGGAGAAAACTTCAGATTTTCATTTCCAATCAACAAGGATTACAAGGAGTCCCGATACGCATGGACATTCGAACAAGAGGAATGATTACAAGACTCTCAATCCATCTCCTCACTCTCCCTCTCCATCCTCAAGATCACCAAGAGCTTCACATGCTTTTTGGGAGGAACACACAGACTCTCAAGAAACCATCGAAGGGGACACAGAGGGAACACAACTCTGCCTTCACCAACAACTCTCAACCACTAAAGCCTAAAGCCAAAACAAACTCTAAAGCCTATTTTGACTAAAGGAAACCCTAAAATCCCTTCAAGTGTTCAAGTGGGCATGCAGCCCCTCCAACCTATTTATAGCCTTGGCTAACGGGTCTCCGCCCCGTTACACTCGCTAAATCCAACGGAGCTCGCTCCCGCTTGTGCAGCTTTGCGAAATTCCCGTTTCGCCCCTCCTGCACCTTCCAGAAAGCTTCCGCGCTCCTTGTCGTCCAAGCCTCGCAACCACCTCGAGTCCACGTCGTCTTCGACACATCCCGACCGTTCTGACCTCAGCGCCACCTGCGCCTAGTCCGGTCCACCGTGTCTCGCCACGACTCCGCCTCGACATCCTGCAGCCACACAGATAAGAAACACGTCAAGTAGCACCGCTCGATACATGAAAGCGTAAATAGCATCAAAACATCACACTTACCATGCCGAAGTCCAAACCTGTCGAAATCATCAGAATATACATCCGAATCCCATACGACCAAGTTTGACCAAAGTTCGATCGAGCCTGATTGCACCATGCAACGTCAAGGTCTGAACCACCCAAACCAAACTCGACTATCCTAAAGCGATGTCATTTACTCATCATAAACCCGGGATGACCTCCACATGGTCTCTCACACTCATAGCATGCAAGTCAGACAAAGAGAATCCAATATAAATAGATTCAACTGAGCCAGAAGGACTCTTAGCGGGAGCAGTCACAAGAGCCATTGATTGCAATTTATCCTTGCAAGAGAGTAAGTCAATCTCATGAGTCTTCAACCTTGAATAATACGTATCCAAGGTGAGCTCGCTCATGATAGTAGTGTCATCTCCCAAACCAATATGTCCAAGGGTCCAAGAACTTGACGTGCATTTTTAGAGTCGGTGTAGACCACACCGATAGCACGTAAATTACTGAGGATCTTGTGAAAGCATGCAAAAAAGTCATCCAAAGACTCTCTAAGTCTCATCTCAAACTTCTAGTATTCTTTCTTGAACTGGTTCTAACGCACCTCCTTATTATCTAAAGAGTCAACATGGTAATCAAAGCGAGATGAGATACATGGTCAAACTCATTTCTATCGAGTCCCTAAATCAATAGGATCCTAGCATTATTGTTTGCCTCTACATTTGGAAGATTGTTCAAAGTGACATGATCATCGACAGGGATAACATAGGAACTCTTGAACTTTTCCTAGATTGAAAGCTTTGAACCTAGATGTAAGCTACCATCCTCGCCTCTCAATATGGGAAGTCAATCCCATTGAAGACGGGTGACTTGGTAGAATACCTGTCTGATGCCATGCCTCTTAAGACTGGTTAAGATCTATAAGGAAGAGCTTAACCAGACTCTAATACAACTTGTAGGACTGATACTGGCAATCAGAAGGGGTGAATGATTCCTAAAACATTTCCCCTAATGGTATTCAAAATCTTAATTCAAGTGAATATGAGAGTAACCAAGTTTGGATAGCACCACCTATGCTACACAAAGAAAAGGAAGAGACCTAAGCTAATAAAATCAGCAACCTTATACCCAAGGCCGGTTAGACCAACATGGATGGACCGGTCTAGCTACCACGGATGATCTGACCACAGGCACAAGCTGGTCTGGCCAATGGGACCAGTTTGATCGTAGGTCTAGGACCGGTCTAAATGGTTTGCTATTCCCAGACCTAAAAACCTCTTTGGACAAAACTCAAATCTTAAGAAGTTGCTCAATTCTCATTGAAACACTTCTAAATTTTGCTTAAAATTTGTTCAAGGTATCAGGAACCTAAACTAATTAAAAATCACAAAGTTTTTGGGCTTAGGTTCACTCAATTGAATAGAATTGAATTTAGGTCACAAGAATACCAAACCCCTAAAACTCAAATTATTTCTTGCTCATGAGGATCTAAGGCATGATGTCTTCCAAATCTAGTCTCACGTGTTCTAACAAGGTATTTTAAGCAAGAGTCCAATCTAGAACTCCAACAAACATGAAACCATAAATATAGATCAAGAACAAGCAAACTAAGCAAGAATGTAAACAAGAACACGATTGTGACAAAACTTTGATCTATTTCCAATAGAGGATAAAGTTTATATACTCATAAATGATTACAAGGTGAAGGCAGAGCACTACTCTTTCCTCTCTCAATTTTTCTCTCTCACAACCATGGAAGGAGACAAGGTGATAGAATAAAAACCTAAACCCTAGAATCCCCTAGATCTAACACCTCTTCTCCCCTTTAATAACCAACAACAACTCTAAAGGGTCCAACCCATTAAGCATACAAGGAAAATCCGTTAACCCTACTAACACGGTTTTTACACACTCATGCATGTTTCTCAAATTGTTTACAAGACTCAAACTTGCTAACCCTTTAACGATTGATCCACTTGACAATCCTAGATCTCCTTGGCCTAAACCACTTCTCCTTTGCGTAGCAATTTTGATCAAGACATCAACCCGGTATTTAGCCAACTATCAAAATACTCTCGACGAAGCTTTAGGAACCATCCCTTGTCCATTTTTCACCTTTAGCTCAAAGTATCTCCATATGCTTTGACTTGTAACCCGTAGTATCCAATGACTAGCCATCACATCTTCATGCATTCAATCTCCCCTGAAGCATCTTTACATGCATCGGCCTTGTCACTTGCGCACCACATTCACCAACTCGTCTCTTCATGATCCTTATCTTCTCTATGCTTTATACTTGAGCCACATAGTTTTACCCAGACTTACACGATTGCCCAGATGTCAGCTCCTCCACCTAGTCCCGGTCTATTATCATTGACCACTACCATTCTCCGAGCCACTTGTATATCCAAAAAATAAGCAATCATCTTGAGCACAAATTCCATGCATTTCACTTACGTTAGTCAAAACCATACATCATGCAACACAACACAACCAACCAATGATTACTATGTCATGTACATAGTTATCCAACTCAAAAGCTATTTTCACTGTTATCTAGCTACACCCCACTGATCTGACCGCAATTCCCATAGCGGTCAGACCACCAGCTACTGGCCGGTCTAATCACTTAACACCAATAGGAAACACTCTCTCTGAAATTTTAGTTAAACTCTATCTAGTTTCAACTCTTGGAATCCAGTGGCGCCAAGTGCAAACTCATCCCTAAACAAGCCTAACAAAGTGTTTAGTATTAAAATTTCCAAAAGCCCATGACCGGTCTTATCGCTTGCCCCTTGACGGTCAGACCACCAGTCATCAACCGGTTAGACCGCCAACTCCATCATGGTAAGACCGCCTAAACCCTGATAATACAATTTGAAATATAAATTTTTTTGGAACTTTTGCAAAATTCAAATTCAACTCAACCAAATTGTCAATTGTTCATCACAAACATATACTAGATCTTCTACATGGTCCCTCAACTAGTCCTTAAGTTTTCATCAAAAATGCTGAACTAGGATATAATTTCACTCAAGAAATAGCTTGATGGATAAGTATTACCAGTTCCTAGTAGAAAATCATGTCTCAAACAACTCTCGATAGTGGATTGTGGAATGCATGTATATGTTTTTTCATCGAATATTCAGCTTAAATACACTGGTATTCCATCACATTCGAATGTTGGCTCGGTATTGCAGCGCTTCCAAGTTCCAACATGCCATCCAGACCTAATTTTAGTTAGGGAAATGGAGTAATAAGACTGAGACATTGCCATCCAGACCTAATTTTAGTTAGGGAAATGGAGTAATATCGCTGAGACATGTTTTTGACAGAGCAAAAGCAGTAGAACCTTCCCGTCGTCGATCTGTTAAAGGACCAAGACATTTCACTTGAAGGTGGAATAGAATTCACATGCATACTGATTCTATTGAGAGCCAGGTACAAGAGCGATTAACTCTAACTAATCAAAAATAGATAATATATATGCTGTAATTAGCTTAATAAGCTTAATAAACTATAGCAAATGTGATCTCCTGTAGTGGCGCGGAATCAGGAGGACGCCCATGCACTGGGCTGGTCGTGGACGTCCGGTCGTGGAGACGCGGTCGTGGACGCTGGTGGTAGACGCTGGTCGTGGGCATGCTGCGCTGTCCAGTCTAACATCACTTGCTGAATCCTTTCTTAATATCTCAACATTGGCGTAATATCTCTAATCGAAATAGCCATTATAATTCTGTTTCTTTATCACAATTAGATCATTATGCTGTGACTCTCTTGTTCTTAAAAAACAGACTATGACACTCCACACTAAAAATATAGTATGAAAATATTAAGACACGCAAATCTGAATATACCATCAGATCAAGATCAGAAACAAGAAACCATTTTGTTCATCGCTGGCTGACTGATTCAGAAAAATGCATTATACTACTGGTGAGATCCCGGACATTACAGGCAGCTCGCTCTGGCACTGTCTACGAGCGCGGCGGCAACCGAAGCCCACACCTATTCAGCACAGCGAGGCATGCACAACGCATCGCAAGGTGATACTACATTTTTTTGCCAGCGACCACTGAAAGGTGGCGAGTAGTAGTATATGGTTAGGCAGCCAATTAGTTCCCGGATCATTGTCTTATCTGCCTTTGCGTGTTGCGTGGTTCAGGCATCGATGCCTTCTGGTATCTAATCTCTGATTTCCCACCTCTCCCTCTCCCTGATCCAGACATGTTGATTCCCAATTCTTCTGCATGTTGCAATCATGCATTTCAGAGTTTCAGTTTAGTCTGTGCTAAAAGAATAAGAGTAATGGCAAAGTGGCTGCGTACTCTGGGAAGCTGTACTTCACATGCAGCTACACAAGCGTACAAAAAGCCAGTTACATGTAGCAGTATAATTGTTGTAGTTAGGAATCTGCACTGCATTGCTCCGTTGGCTTCATGCAGTGAGCCCAGTTGTTAGTAGTATATTTTGATCCATATGCTGGAATCCCTAATATTTTATCAAGATGCCCTTCTTATCCATATGTTCACAGAGCATGATTGCTCACTGGTATAATTGCTCTCTGCCTACCAGTGACACATCACACTTCTGATTGTGCACTGTTCTATTCCATTTGTCTGCGTATAAATTGAAATTTGTACTTCTCCTCGGTGAGACAGTGGGAGGTGCAGGAAGTAGCCAAGACCCATGACTCAGTTGGGTACGAGCAACAGAGGCCAAGGCATAGGATCCCCCCGTTTTCTTGAAATTTTGATCACTATCAGCAGTGTACACCATGTGGCGCTGCCCGGCGGACGGCCCGGGATCTCATGTTCGGCTACTCACCCAATCATGGCTTGTGTGGGGCACGCTGCCCATTCGGAATATATGAATTTTACAGAAAACAATTTAATTTTTATAGGAGCCCAAAAAGAAATTTTGTGTTCTAAGCTAGGCCTAACATGGCTAAGGAGTAATTAACAAAACGGAATGCATGGTCTAAGATGCACAATCCATCCAAGTAAAACTGAGGTCAATTTTCTAAAAGAAAAAAAGTAGCGTACTTGTGTACCATGAGCACATAAAGCTCAATGATATTGGTCATTCGTCAACTATGGGAATATATAGAAGTGAGCATACCATAGCGATAAACATCACAAGCTTAACCACTCCGTTGCTTGAAAACAGCGTCTCACCAGCCACTTGCATCCGGTGGGAAAGCCCAACTGTCCAACGACTCGTTGCAGCTACTGGCCAGGTTCACTTCCTGACAATTTTAATTGATGCCTCATAATTTCAGAAAGCCCAACCCCTGTACTGTACTTTGCAAAGGTTCTCATTTATCAATGCATAGCGAAATTGGAAAATTTGCTTGTACAAAAGCATTTTTTTTCACTACGAACATAAGTGTATAGGCAAGGAGAGGGCCAAACCAATAGAAATTGACTCGTGCATGATATACAGATGGGTCACCGTCGAGTTTGACATTTTGTACCTATCGAGGTGGGCATGAGCTTGTCCCAGTGTTGGAAGAGGCCAATCTGTCAACCGTGAGTCCGTGATGTCTCTCACAAGCAATCTTCTAAACTCTGAAGAGGTGATAAGCTCAAGAGCCTCACCATGAAGATTTTAAGTTTCTTGGCAGAGTTTGGTTGCATTTCACACTTGTAGCTATTTAATTGGTTGCGTTGTCCTTTCATAGGATGCCATTGGCCGATCCATATCCCAAGTTTTGT
Organism: Dendrocalamus latiflorus; assembly: GCA_017311315.1. Lineage (NCBI taxonomy): Eukaryota > Viridiplantae > Streptophyta > Magnoliopsida > Poales > Poaceae > Dendrocalamus > Dendrocalamus latiflorus. Next base: position 11,151,140 of record CM029613.1, read on the forward strand.
TAGATGGTCCTAAACTCCTAATTGTATTGGAGCTTGTTGGAGGTCTACAATTCCTTCTAGCAATCTGGAAATCTAGAGGGTGTATCCACCATCGAGTGCATCTTGATGTCCTAGTACTCTCACACGATCTTGTCTGTCAGATCGCAATCCTAAGGCTCCCGTCTACCTTTGGTTTGGCTGCCCTATACAACTTATCTGAAGTCATCTTTTTCCTTTTTTGATTAATGTTATTTGAAACTGTAGAAACAGAGAGATTGGAAAATCACCACACACCTTGCCCGGGGGGGGGGGGGGTGGCCACGTATGTATATATAGTCATGTACAGGTCAATAGTATACAATAGTGCTAATACCCGCCCGCAGTCGTAGCAGTAGGATCACGGACGCACAGACTGGTCCGGAAGTCAGTGAACAACTGTACAGGGAGACCCTTGGTCATGATGTCCGCGAACTGGTATGCCGATGGGACACGAAGGACACGGACTTGCCCGAGGGCAACCTTCTCACGGACGAAGTGGATGTCGATCTCGATGTGCTTTGTGCGACGATGGTGGACCAGGTTGGCCGTCATGTAGACAGCGCTCACGTTGTCACAGTAAACAACCGTCGCCAAAGTGACCGAGATGTGTAGCTCCTGTAGAAGCTGCCGTAGCCAGCAGCACTCTGCCACAACATGAGCAACAGCACGATACTCCACTTCGGCACTAGAGCGGGACACCGTGGTCTGGCGTTTTGAAGACCAAGACACCAGATTGTCGCCGAGGAAGACGCAGAACCCGGAGGTGGAGCGCCGCGTGTCGGGGCAGCCCGCCCAGTCGGCATCGGAGTAGGCGGTGAGGGAGTCGACGGCACCGACACCGAGGTGAAGACCAGCAGAGAGGGATCCCTTCACATACCGCAGAATCCGCTTGATCAACGTGAGGTGCTGCTCACGAGGATCATGCATGAAAAGGCAGACCTGCTGGACTGCGTAGGCCAGGTCTGGCCGCGTCAGGGTGAGGTACTGGAGAGCACCTACGAGGCTCCTGTACTCCGTGGGGTTGGCAACAGGGGCACCGTCGGTGGCCGACAGCTTAGCCCGAGCGTCCACCGGTGTTGCAGTCGGGTGGCACTCGGACATGCCAGCACGCTGGAGAAGATCAACGGCGTACTGGCGCTGCGACAGGAACAAGCCGGCACGATCGCGCGTCACAGAGATGCCGAGGAAGTGGTATAGGTCGCCGAGGTCCATCATGGCGAACTCCGAGTGAAGACGCGCGGTGATGTGCTGGAGCAGTGCCGGGGACGACGCTGTGAGTATAATGTCGTCGACGTACAGAAGCAGGTAGGCGACTCGGTCTCCATCTTTGGAAACAAAGAGAGACGCATCGGACATGGAAGCGGTGAAGCCGATGCTGCGGATGTACGTGGCGAAGCGCTGGTTCCAAGCCCGTGGGGCCTGCTTGAGACCATACAAGGATTTCTGTAAGAGACAGACATGGTTAGGAGCAGCGGGGTCGACGAAACCCAACGGCTGCTGGCAGTACACCGTCTCTTCCAGGTGGCCGTGAAGGAAAGCGTTCTTCACGTCCAGCTGGTGAATCGGTCAGTTGCGTGAGGCGGCGATGCTGAGGACGGTCCGAATTGTAGCCGGTTTGACAACCGGACTGAAGGTCTCGTCGTAGTCAACGCCAGGCTGCTGGGAGAAGCTCCGCACCACCCAGCGAGCCTTGTGCCGGGCCAGGGAGCCGTCGGAGTGGAACTTGTGCTTGTACAGCCACTTGCCCATCACGACATTAGCGCCGGGCGGGCGAGGCACCAACTGCCAGGTGCCGTTGTCGATGAGCGCCTTATACTCCTCCGCCATCGCAGCTCGCCAGTTAGGGTCAGCAAGTGCGCTACGAAAGTTCGCAGGGAACGGTGAGGCCGCCGTGGCGGAGAGGTTGAGGCGATTGACGGGGCGCAGGCTGCCCGTCTGGAGGCGCGTCGTCGGCTGCGAAGGCGGTGGCGGCGCCGGAGCGCACACGGTCGCCGAGGGCGCCGCGGGCGACGGAGGCGGCTGCCACCGCTGGTAGACAACACCGATGCGTCGTCCAGGCGCAGGCTGCCACCCGCAAGCGGAGCTCCTGCCACGCTAGGAGGGTGGCCAGCTGCAGTAGGTAGTGGGGGCGTAGGAGTCGGCCAGGGTACAGCGGACCAGCCGGTCAACACCAGGGGCCAGCGTAGATGATCGCCGGATCCTGGACATTCGGCAGCTCTACCTCGCCGGAGGAGGGAGCAACCGAGGGGGTACGCGCCCGCTCAACGCCAGATGGCGGAGCTACCGACGCCGAGGAAAGGCCCTGCATAAGAAAATCCAGTGATGACGGCACGGAGGCCGCCGAGAGTGCCGAGGCGAACGAAAACACAGACTCATCGAAGACGACGTGGTGTGAGATGATAATGCGGCGGCTAGACATGTCCAGGCAACGATACCCCTTATGAGAGGAAGGATACCCGAGAAACACGCACGGGGTCGAGCGAGCAGAGAGTTTGTGTGGCGTCGTGGCAGTAAGGTTCGGATAACAGAGGCAGCCGAACACACGAAGGGAGGAATAATCCGGGAGCTGTTGATGCAGAAGCTGGTAGGGGATGTTGTGATGCACGGAAGACGACGGACGCCTGTTAAGCACATATGTGGCAGCGGCCAGGGCTTCAGCCCAATAGGGTGGAGGCATGGACGCATGGATCAGCAGAGTGCGGATGGTGTTGTTGATGGTACGAAGCATGCGTTCCGCCTTGCCGTTTTGTGGCGAAGTGTATGGGCGCGAGAGGCGCAGAGCAATGCCGCGACTGGAGAGGAAGGATGTGGTGGTATTGTTGACGAATTCGGTGCCGTTATCGGCTTGGAAACACTTTGGCATGGCACCGAACTGAGTGTGAGCATAGGCAACAAAATCAACAATGTGGCGGTGCACGTCAGATTTGTGGTGTAGCGGAAACGACCAACAAAAATGAGAGTAATCATCAAGCAACACAAGGTAATATTTGTAGCCCGAAGTGCTAAGAACTGGAGATGTCCATACATCACAATGTAATAAATCAAAGGGTGCAGCGGTAACAGAGGTGGAACTGCTAAAAGGTAGCCGCGTGTGTTTGCCAAGCTGACAGGCATGACACAGGGAACGCGAGCTTTTATTACAGTTGATGACCGACATTTTCTGGAGAGTCGTGAGGGCGGAAGGACCAGGATGACCAAGGCGGTGATGCCACAGGGAGGACGAAGTGGCGAGGCTGCAGCTGTAGGGTGGTGTTGAAGGTATGGTGTAGAGATCCCCGCTACTATTGCAGCGAAGAATCACGCGCCCCGTCTGCTGGTCCTTAACAGAAAAACCCAAAGCGTCAAACTCAACAGAACAATTATTATCACGAGTGAACTGGCGAACAGAAAGCAAATTGCGAACAAGAGCGGGAGCAATGAGGACATTGCTGAGATGAAAGGATTTGTCAGCGGCCGACAAGGTGGAGGTGCCACGACAGGATATCGGAATGGTGCTATCGTTGCCTACGGTAATGAAGGAAGTGGAGTGAGGTAGGCGGGAGAGCAGTATACCATCTGACGAAGACATATGAGCGGTGGCGCCGGTGTCGAGGACCCAGGAGGGGCCGCCCTGAATAGTCATCTGGTTTAGGGCGGCGATGAGGCCGGCCTGATCCCAGCCGCCGGCGCCCTGCGGTTGAGCGGGAGGCAGCGAAGCCATCACGTCGGAGAACTATGGGGGCGCGAAAGCGGTATGCGCCTGTGGGAACGCACCGAGGATGCCGGGGGCGCGCCAGGCAAGTGGTTGCTGTGGGGGACGCCACTGCTGGTGGCCGCCCCAAGGAGTGAAACACACCCATGGGCTGCCCGGTGGTGTGGCGCCGCGGCTACCGCCGCCGCCGCCCTGGTACTGGGTGCCGTCGTCGTTGCGGCCTCCACCTTTTTTCTTGTGGCGGCCGCTGCCACTGCCGCCGCTCTGGCGGCCACCCTGACCGCCGCCGCCGCTTTGGCTGCCAGCAGCGCCCTGACTAGAGGCCCCAAAACTGAGGCCGGCCGAGCGGCAAGACGAACCGCACGAGGATGAGCCGGCGTAGAGCGCGGTTTGAGTGACAACTTTGCCCTCGTTGGCGAGACGGAGTTCCTTCAAGACCAGCTTCTCGCGAGCGGTGGCAAAGTCCGGCAGCGGGTTGGAGTCGGCGATGTTGTCGGCAGTGCCAGAGAAGCGGGGGTTGAGACCGCGCAGCAGGTTGAGGACGAGCTGCGAGTCGAGGACGGGGTGGCCGACGTCGCGCAGTGCGTCGGCGATGGCCTTCATCTTTTGGCAGTACTCATCTATGGAGAGGTCCCCCTGAGTCATGGAGTGGAACTCATGACCGAGGAAGACGGCGCGAGAGGCCTTGTTCGCCTGGAAGAGGCCCTAAATGGTGACCCAGAGCTGGCGAGCAGTCTGGTTGGGCGCGATGGCGAGGCCGAGGACATCGTCCGCGACGGAGCCGAGGAGCCAGCTGTGGACGCAAGCATCGGCAATGGCCCACTGCAGATCTTCTGGGCGAGCGTCTGTTGTGCCGTCGACGTGCGAATGGAGGCCGAACTTGCCGCAGAGGGAGAGGAAGAAGGGAGACCGGCGGTTGAAGTTGGGGTGCTTCAACTCGAGGGTCACCGGCAGGTGAGACTTGACGGCGATCATCGCGTAGGGGCGACGAAGATGGGCGGTGCGGGCTCGTGCGCATGCGGCAGGTTCCCCGAGCCCATGGTGCCACCGGAGGTGCCGGAGGTCATCGACATGGGAGGTGGCGGCAGCGCGATCTGATGGGCGGCGTCGAGTGCGGCGCAGTCCAAGGAGATGGGCGGCACGGGGTAGGCAGCGGAGGGTAGGGGAAGGATCGACGCCGAGCGGAGCGGCGACGATCAGGGAGGAGCGCAGCTCGGGGAGGGGCGGCGCTAGGGTTTAGCGGTAGGTGGCGTCTGATACCATGTAGAAATAAAGAGATTGGAAAATCACCACACACCTTGCGGGGGGTGCCATGTATGTATATATAGTCATGTACAGGTCAATAGTATACAATAGTGCTAATAGAAATTGAGATAAGTGCTCCTTCTTCGCCTCATAACGAAAACTGAGACAATAGACAAGTGCTGTTTCTTCAACTCGCGATGAAAACTTAATGGGTATATAGTTTCCCACCATCGTTTGTGCTTATGTGATCTATCTTTTTGACACAACTTCACCTAAATATGTGCATGTTAATGAAATGCAGTGCCGGAGGATTCCACGAGATCGGCTGTTAGCATTCAAGAGTATTCGGCTACTGGGTTATGCTTCAGATGAATTTACTTGCCACACTTTCAGATGTTTTACCGACGTCCCATGACGTATCAGCTTGCTACGCATGGTTTCTGCATGCCTTTTATGAGCTGCTATAAACTTGTTGTGTTTCTGGCTTGTTAAATCATACTGCACATAATCTAGTACATAGCTACTACATAAAAGTTTTGGAAGCCAAGGGCGGGTCCAGATGTAAGCATTGGGGTCATGTGATCCCAATGACTTCTTGCTAAGCCAAGTACAAATCATCTTTGAAGATAATAAAAGACACTTATAAATAGGAAATGGCACCATTATACTTAGAAGAATAACCCTGACCACATTTTTTCCTCGATCCGCTCCTGTTGGCAGCTATGGGCCTGTTTGGTTGCCTGCATGTACCTTGACTCGCATCAGCTCATGCAATGGGCATGTGTTTGGTTGCCTGGATGGCTCTCGGAGCCAGGCCCATCCCATGCAAATTCCTATCCCGAGCCAGGCCCGAGGGAAACGGAGAGAGCGACCTTCGCTCCTCAGCCTGGCTCGTCAGATGCAAGCGCACCCATCTGCGAACGACCCCGCGTGCATCCATCTACGAACGACCCCCGCGTGCGAATGAGACCGCGACCCCGCGTGCGGAGGGAACGAAGCCAGGCGCTAGGGTTTCCCTCGGCGGCGGCGGTCTCCTCCCGGTCGGCGGCGGCGGTCTCCTCCCGCTCGGTTGCTGCTCTACCGCTCGGTGCCGGATTCCTCCCGCTCGGCAGCGGCGACGCTCTCCTCCCACTCGGTGACGGCGGCGGTCTCCTCCCGCTCGGTTGCTGCTCCACCGCTCGGTGCCGGCTTCCTCCCGCTCGGCGGCGGCGGCGCTCTCCTCCCGCTCGGTTGCTGCTCCACCGGTCGGTGCCGGCTTCCTCCCGCTCGGTGCCGACTTCCTCCCGCACGGCGGCTGCTGTCTTCACCACCGCTCGGCTCCGCTTCCGCTCCTCCCTCTGGTCTTCACCACCTCCTCTTGCTCGGAGGCGTCGCCAACAGTCGTCACCGCCTCTGCTCTTCACCGGATCTGGTGCCTCCGGTCGTCACCGCCTCTGCTCTTCACCGGATCTGGTACCTACAATGTGAGTACTGAGTAGTGCTTTTCTCCTGATTGTAGGGATGCTCATATTTATTCCAGTTTTCTATTAGTGAATGTTAGCCATGAACATACAACTGCCTGCTAGTGTTGTTTTGTTGAAAAAACTAGTGACTTACAGAAGTATTTGATGCAATATTTCAAAGCTTTTTCCTATTCGCATGAGTTAAGTTATAGTGTAATACTTTGATAACTTTGTTATATGTTGTTTTATTAATAGATGGATGAACTGCGACGTATGCGACGGGACCTAATTGCTAAGGCATCAGCTTTAGTTTCTGTCATGTATGCTTACCTTGTTTTTGTTGTAAGAAGTGATAGACAACGTGTCCCTAGGATAAGCTATGGCCCAATGTTAGAAAGGGACATAGCTAGACAGTCTAATTTGCATTTCATCTACTATTCAGATGATACACACTGCTTGGACCAACTTAGAATGAAGAGGGCCCCATTTTTTCAGTTGTGTAACTTGTTTCGTGAGAGAGAACTATTGCGAGACAGTATACATAGCTCAGTTGAGGAACAAGTTGCCATGTTCCTTCTTATTGTAGGCCATAACCATAGATTTAGGGCCTTACAACCTACTTTTAGGAGGTCCATTGAAACCATCAGTAGGTATTTTAGAGAGGTCTTGTATGCGGTTGGTGAGCTGCGTAATGAGATGATCACTCCCCCGTCAACAGACATCCACCCTAAAATTGTTGGAAACAGGAGATTCAACCCCTACTTTAAGGTAAATACCTAGTGTCCAATCTGTTCAATAGCTTCATCTTTCATCTTGGAAATATGTCATAACCTTATTTTGGTTACTAGGACTGCATTGGTGCAATAGATGGAACCCATATCCTTGCTAGAGTACCAACTACTTGGGCTCCGGCTTTTAGGGGGAGGAAGGGTGTAACTACCCAGAACGTTATGGCTGCAGTGGACTTCGATCTGAAGTTTACGTACGTACTTGCTGGGTGGGAAGGTCTGCACATGATGCCCTAATACTTGCGGATGCCTTGGAGAGGGATGATGGTCTGAGTGTGCCCGCAGGTAATACAAGTGCCCAAAATTAAGAGCAGCCAAATTTTGTTGTTGCTATGGTAGTAATCAAACCCATTCTTGTTATGTCGTAGGCAAGTACTATCTTGTTGATGCTGGTTATGCTGCTAGACCTGGGTTCCTTCCACCATACCGTGGGTGCCGATATCACTTGAGGGAGTTTGGAGGGAGGCATCACCCACGTGACTCTAGGGAGTTGTTCAATCTTAGACACTCCTCACTTAGAGTCACAGTTGAACGCGCATTTGGAGCCCTCAAAAACCGTTTCAAGATACTCTATAACAAGCCTTTCCATCCATACAAGACGCAAGTGAAGCTAGTTCTTGCCTGTTGCATACTTCATAATTGGATACTTCAGTTTGGGAGTGATGACTATGTGCCACCTGAATCTGAATGGAATGCAAATCCTGAAAATGAAGATGGGCCCAACGATTTTGCGCAAGATAGTAGGGGAATGGCACAAGTTAGAGATGATTTGGCTACGGATATGTGGAACAATAGAGGGACATCTAGGATCTGATTTTTGTAGTGACATGTTTACCTTCCTATTAATTTTATATGTTCTTGCTATCTGTAATTCAACTATTGCATGTACTATCTGTAATTCAACTATTGCATGTACTATCTGTAATTCAATTATGGCATGATGATTCCCATAAATTCTATGTGACCTGTAGTAGGATGGCTAACATGGTTGATGAGGTTGCTGCGCAAGGAGGCAAGGGGGCCTTGCGCTGGACAACTCCAATGTCTGGCTTTATGCTAAGACGCATGGTTGAGCTCATAGCGCAAGGCGTTAGGACTGACAAAGGGTTCAAGGAAGTGCACCTGAACCAAGTTGGTAAGGCTTTGAGTGAGCACTATGGGCTTGACATTAGTGGAACCCAAGTGTATAACCATCTTCGCAAATGGCGTCAAAGATGGGTACGCATTACTAGACTCCGAGACCTTAGTGGGGCTCAATGGGATGATCAAACCTGCACGATACTCCTAGAAGAGGAGCACTACATGGGGCATGTTAAGGTTTGTAAACATCTATCACATGAACTACTAAAAGAGCACTACATAAGTCCTTTCACTTATGCTTTCTTAATTCCTTTCCTATAGGACCATCCTAAGGATGCTGACTTTCTCAACGTGCCAATAGAGAACTACACACAGATGGCCACCATATTTGGCAATGGGCAAGCCACAGGGAGATTTGCAATGGGTTCCAATGAGCCTCTTGGAACACCGGCTGACATGGCTGACAGCCACGTGAATAATGGTGAAAATGGGGGGTTAGTGTTGAAGAAATAGATGTGGCTGTTGGGGGTGGTAATGGTGCTAGAGCTAGTGGTGTTGGTCCTTCTCCTCCAGAAATGAACCCATCAAATGACGTCAGTGGTGGATCTAGCTCACTTAAGAGAAAAAGGGCCCCTGTTTTGTCCGAGGAAGAAGTTACCCTCTTCACAAACATGACCGCTGCTGTGAATAACGTGGCTGTAGCCATAACTTATACAGTTCATGCTGAGGTGCATCCGGACCTGTACAATGCAGTGGTAGATCTCCCTGGCTATAGTATGGAGGCACTGCTGCATGCTCTAACTCATTTGACTAACAACAAGGCAGAAAGCCTAGTCTTTCTGCAAATGCCCCTGGTGCATCGTGAGCTTTGGGTTAGGAATTTCCTAACCCAGCGTTTCCCTCATTTGGTACCAGCTGATCCTTAGCCTAGTTATCTAACTATTTGGAGAGGTGGTTACACACCTTGCTATGTATCTATAAGCGCAAACACATTGGTGGCTGTGGTGGTAGTGGGACACCATATATTTTGTATAAATCTAGGCCTACTTTTGTGGTGGTAGTGGGACAACATATCTTTTGTTATGATCAAACTACTGCTTTCAGTACTATTGGTGATAATGAAACTACTGGTTGTGTATGTACACATTGATTGGTATGATTGCCTGACTAATATTGCTTCAATGTGTGTTCTTTCTTGTATAGGACGAAGATCCTGACAGCAACTGGCAATTAGTTTCAAATTACATTCACTGACAAATATTGTTTTACTATGTATTCTTCCTTGTATAGTATGTGCATAGTATGAGGTCATTGGCAGCAACTGGCAACCAGTTTCAAGATTACATTCAGACGAACAAGAAGTCTCAACCATATGATTTTCATATTATTAATGGGGTGTTCACAGTATTTCTCGGTTACACTGGAAGTGATTTGTCATAATGATTCTCTTTTGCCCTTGAATAGGAGGGTCCACAAACACCAAATCCATGATCAGGTTGCAACTTGTGCTTTCAGGAAGCTTGCTAATTCATTGACAGTTTTTCCTTGTATTGGTTACTCTCTGGCTATCTGCCTTCAAAATGATGATGCAGAGAACTGTTAGTTTGTCAAAGTTGCCATTAACTTGTAGGGTCAGCTCTATGGTTATACGGAATCACAAGGCGCTGAGATTTGAACTGTTTTTTGTAATGTATGAGCGCTTGGATAGTTTGCTCCAGGAGTTGTGATATATTTCTAAGATGCTTTAGGAAAATTTTTTTGCTTTGAGCTAGGTTTCTCAGAGATGAGCTGCATACTAGTTTTGAAGTTAGCCGAAGGGATGAGGTTGACCTGTTAGAAAGGTAGCGCTCCTCCAGCAACCTTAGGTATTTTTTCCAATACCAGGATTAAATCTAAATCGCCCTATGTGTTTTGCTGACAAATAAAGAATATTGTCTTCACTTTCATACAGATGCAGCCAACCAAACACAATCTCTTGCATGCAATAGTCTCAGCAATCCACTTGTTCAGGCAACCAAACACCATCTTTACTCATACAGCTTCACCGGATACAGGCAACTAAACAAGTATATTTGCATGTGCCTAGCCAGGCTCAGACTAGCCAGGATGAGCCATACGAGCTGGGTTGAGAAGATGCGGGCAACCAAACATGCCCTATCTGTACTTTGAGAAACCTCTTCCTGGAAATACAACATGTATGTTGCTCACAAACTTCATCCATATGAATGTCAAAAGTGTTTTTCTGAATGATTTCATAGAAAAAGAAATCTATGTCTAGTGACATCCTAATTTTGAAAATCCCAAATTTCTAAACCATACATACTTTCCAAAGCCTTGTATGGATTGAAACAAACTCTTACAATCTGGTATGATAAGCTTAAGAGTTTTCTACTTAAGAATGATTTTAAAATGGGAATAGCATATAAAATTATGTTCACTCTTATGCATGATGGATGTAGGGCGCGGCTCAGGCGGCCACAGTGTGGGAGAGGCCGCATGTGGAGTGTAGGTAGGAGACCGTAGGGTCTATTGTGGTGATGGAGAAAGCTATGGTGAAGAAGCGGAGAGGGAGAGGGATGTGGAGGCGACCGTGACGACGGGCAGCATTGGGGAAAGTCGTGGCGGGGCGGCGGAGGGGTGGGTTGGAGTGAGGGGCAAGACCGTAAAATGCGATTTAGGGGTTTAAGGGTAGGCATGGGTGAGGCAATGGTCAGGTTGATATAGTACAAGTTTATTGGCGTGAGAATTGAGATGTGTAAAAATCGGAGTTTACAGCCCATTTGATATTACGATCCATTTGAAATGAGAGAAATGAAATTGGTAAAACAGTTGCATAAACAATCAAATTTTGTTGTCTCAATTTGATTGTAGAATTTCGGGTTTAGAGACAATAAAAGATTTATATACTTCTGATAATGAATTAAAAGATGCCCTATCCAATTGTAAAGATGGTAAAAGTTAGAACAAATTTGTTTTTAATGATGATTTCTTATTTAGAGCTAATAAGCTATGCATTCCAGCTAACCCCGTTCATCTTTTGTTGTTATAGGAGGCGCATGCAGGAGGATTAATGGAACACTTTGGCATAAAAAAACAGAGGACATCCTTACTAAACACTTTTATTGGCCAAGGATGAGGTACGACATTGAGCGCTATCTTTCACAATGCACTATATGCCAAAAGCATATCGGCAAAAGCCGTATGTGAGTTTCTGTTACTCTGTAATCTCTCACATAAGCAGTTCAAAAACCATAAGTTGTAGTTAAAAGCTATAAGCTCTAGCAAAAAAGAACAGGAGGAGGTAATAGGACGCTGCATCGCGCACTCTCGGCCGGCCGCGGACTGCGGGAGACGAACGGACGGCGCGCAGTGCACGCATCCTTGACGTTGCCGACAGCGTGGTGCGTTGCGTCGAGTGCTTGATGCTCCAGGATTGCCATCGATCGATTAGCCCGCGCGTACATGGCTTTCTGGCCGGGCGCTGGCAGTGGCAGCACTGGCACTGCCTAACAAGCTTGCAGCTGTATGAGTGCACGTACAGAGTGCGGCCAAACTGTAAAGCCGACCGGACGATCCTGCTGAGGCAGCGCTAATCGCCAAGCACTAGGATACGCTAGTCGAGCGAAAGTAGATGTGGGACTTAGGCACGGGCCCAGCGTGCTTGGCCCGTGGCGTGCCGTGCCAGCCCTGGCCACTCCGCCATACTGTGCCGGTTTCACTCGTCTACGGCGAGGCCTAGACATGACCTAAAGCACAATAGACTACCATCATACTGATCTTAGCGTAGTTCTACGTATCTATTCATCTAAAATAGTCGTCATTCTGGGTCCTATAAATTTCTGACGGATTTAGAATAGCTTAGAGTTGGATGAACAGTTTTGCCAGTCATGGACAGTGCACCAAAAAATGCTGGTGTTTTTCTAGTTGCCTGATAGTTTCCCTTCTAATCCAATTGGGTTTTGTTCAGATTACCCTGTAATTTTTCCCTTCCCCTCAACCTCAAGTTCCTGGACATGTAAAAGTGACCTCAAGTTTCCAAGGTTGCAGGCTGTTTGATGAGATTTTCTGCATGCCCTAGTATAAAATCTCTACTCCTTAAAAGTTTAAATTGGTGGTAGTAGGTCCATTCTCCCTTGACTCTCAATAACCATTAGATCTTCCTCGACTCTTCATAGCCGAGGAGATCATGAGCCGCTCCGCCCCTCGCCGTCCGTCCATCAAGCAACCGACCACGAACCCGAATCTCCCCAGCGCAGGCCCACACGGCCCATGCGCGGCGCCTCCCGAATGCGCACACACAGCCGGCCCCGATTCACTCGGTTGGTCGGTTGCGTAACCACCTCCCCTCCTCCGACCCCTGCGCCAGCGCCGGCGGTTTGGTGAGCGAGCCGCGAAGTGAATGGACCGCGGGCGCGCTGCCCCTCCCCGATGTGGATCACCAACGGCCTGCTGCGATGATCTTGCTCGTGCTCTTCTCCTGCAACCCGCTCCGCCTCTGCAGCCACACGGATCAGTCCCTTAGGTTCCCCCTTGGCGGCCACGAGTTCGCCACCGTGGTGTGCCAGTTGGCCTCGGTGGTCTACCTTCTTAGCTTGTTCAGCTCCCCCTTTGCCCAGCTCGAGGCCCCTGCCAGCGACGACGACGGCGACGGCTCCCGTGCGCGTGCTCCTACCGCCGATTCGTCCGCGCCAATGCCTGATGGGATGGTGGGCGGGGACGAGGAGATCGTCGCTGCGGTGGTGTCGGGGGCACTGTCGTCGCCCCACCTGGAGTCGCGGCTCGGGGACTGCCGCCGCGTGGCCAGGCTGAGGTGTGAAGCAATATGGCGGATGAAGGGGCGGGGCGTGGAGGGGCTCCCCTTTGAGGGGACGGACTACCAGGCCATCCTAGGGCAATGCTGCGGGATGCCCGTCAGGTACATGCAGCTGCTGGTCGGGGTCGCCGGCCCGCTGCTTCTGGACAGGCACGAGTACTATGTCCCCATAGCCACCACCGAGGGATGCCTCGTCGCCAGCATCAACCACGGTTGTGGGGCCATTGCGGCATCCGGGGGCGCCGATAGTGTGCTACTCCGGGACACCATGTCCCGCGTGCCCGCTGTCAAGTTGCCTTCCGCCAAGCGGGTAGCGGAGCTCAAGGCGTTTGTTGAGGAACCTGCCAATTTTGCAGCGCTGGCTGCTGCCTTCAATAGGTAGACCTCACTCTCCATTGATCTACATGTTGATTTTCATGCTTGCTCAAAGTTTTATTTGATTTTTCTTGACAATGGATAGGTATAGTGTGATTGATAGTTAAAAATGTACTCTTTTGGTGTATTTTAAGGTTGCTATGTGATGTTTGAGTAATTGTGTGATGTTGATAGCTAGCACTGCGTGGTATTTTAAGGTCAGGTGATTACTCACCAAAGCAAGTCCTTTTCTTGTTTGGTCAATAATAGGGTAGAGCCCACAGGGTATTGGCTTATTGCACATGCACTGGATAAGGCAACTACAAATGCCTTTAACAGCCAACTATAGTATAAGCAACTACAAAAATGATTACATGACTCGTCCAATTGGTTACTAGCTAAATGCGAGTAATGCCATATTATACCTTTATGAAGCGTTGACCTTGAATTGTCGCTTTGCGTTCGTTTTAAACCACAAGGAGTGTCAACGAATTGTCGGTTTGCGTTGTTCAAACTTCAGAGCACGTAGATTTATCGTCATTTTTGTGTACCTTGAAACGTTAACGAGTGGGGATCTACTCTCCTTAAGAGGTTCAGGGTACACATATGTACTGTCTGTTTATGGTGTGCAGATTTCAAGTTAATGTCAGTTGCTCCTTGATGGGTTTTTTAGTTACTGCTTAAGTACTGAGTAGAGATGATGTTTATTTGTATCATAATATGCATAGCTGGGCCTTGTGGCCTTTATGGGGAATGGGGGCATGGGCAGTGTGGCGTAGCTGGGCGTTCTGGGCACAGCGACAAGCCAGCAAGTGAGCAAGAAGAGTCCAAGACTGTCAAGGGCTCCAAATTTTCCTCGCCAAAAAAAAAAAATCCAAGTTTAGCACGTGCTAGCTTCTCCATGATATTTTTCTCTCCTTTTCTTTCTTTCTTTCTTTCTTGTTCTTCTTCTTTTTATTTGTTTTTTTGTATTTGCGCCGAGCTTCTCTAGATGATGACAGCCGCAGTTTCTCTATTCGACATACTAGGCTCTTTGGCAGTGCTTGTTTAAAGATTAATTCGATCAGGCTGAAGCCGACCAAACCACTAAAGCATAAACTCACTGACTTGTACACCCGTCGTCAATTAACGGTTTTCGATCTCACCCGGACCTTGAGCTCATTGACGAAATCAAACTCATGCTCACCTGCGTGTCGATGAACCAAGTAAATGTACATCGGGATCGCGAGGCAAGGAGGCAAGCATACATATGAGTTAACATGTACCTGGCGCGAGGTCGCACGGGCACGGGCCACAGATCTGAGAAGAGGAAGAGTTGCATGCAGCTAACGGCTTCACTGCATGTCGTGTCGTGAGAATTTGTTCGTTTACACTGCAGACCAGTTGATCTCCTCAGTCGCTGCATGCTGCATTCCTGAGTGCATTTAGCAGGCAGTCCGTCAGCGGATCGAGTCCATGCCTCTATGGCATTGGAGTCCCGCTGAGACGTAGGCGGTACGTACCCTTCGATGACGAGTCGTCGAAGTCGCTTGAAATCTTTTTCGGATTTGTTACTTGCCCGAGTGATAAAAGCACTGCAGCGGACAACGACATCTCACAGGCCGACCGGCCCGTCGCCAAGCCCTTGGAGACATCGGCATCCGTGCCTAGTTAACTCTGACGCGAGAACAATCGATCGAGCAGTGCGTGCCAGTGTGGAGGTGCCGTGCCGGCTCGGCTCGTACATCCATTCGTACCGTGCTAGTCCGACTCATCTTCAGCGAGGTTGAGGTACGATCCAAAGCACGATGAACTAATATTGTGCGGTGCAGATCTTAGTCTAGCCTTATGTACATATTCATCTTATCTAGTCATTGTTTTTGGTTCTACAAATTTCTGAATAACTAACAGTTGGTTGCCGATAGTTTTACCGGTCAATGACACTGCACCAAAAAAACGCTGGTGTTTTTCTAGCTGCCTAACAATTTTCCTTCTAATCCAGTCAGGTTTTGTTCAGATTACCTTGTAATTTTTCCCTCTCCTCAACCTCAAGTTTCCTAGACATGTAAAAGTGACCTCAAGTTTCCAAGGTTGCAGGCTGTATGATGGGATTTTGCACATGCCCTATTATAAAATCACGAGATAATTAAGCACGTGCAAGTTTTAAAAGCTGAATTTTTTATTCGAAATTATAGTATTATACCTATATTTTTTTTTTGCAGTTTTGATAATATGTCTCTCCACGGTTGGACGACACGTGGCCAAGTCGCTCAACCGTTGAGCGACTAATCCCTATCGCCCAATGGTTGAGCGACTAGCGTGTATACCCCACGCGCATGCGTCGGTCGACGCTCCATGCGCTCATTCAACTAAGAGCAAATAGAAGAAGGGGGAAGGGGAGAAGAGAAGGAGAGGAGAGGAGGAGGAGAGAAGGAAAGGAAAGGAGGAGGAGAAGATAGAAGAGGAGGAAAGGAGAGGAAGAGAGATCTGCGCATCGACAACAGTGAGCCCTTCGTATTTTTTTTGTATATTTACTTTTGAAACATGGTAGGATAGCAGCTAAAATTATTAGATGTGTACTTCTATTTGGTACATCGCATATTGTTAATAGTTTTAAATAGTGTAGTAATATAACTAACTCTAATTTAGTTGTTAATAGTTATATTATCATTTAGATCGCTCTGTCGCGCATTTAAAGGCCCAGTTAATTTTGTTAGTCGCTTATAAATTGTACAAACCCTAATAAGTATTCTTAATGATAATTAATAGCCATCAAAAGATTTAGAATTGTTTGTGATGGTTAAAATAGCACGCGACAATTTAAGATTACGCATAGCAATTAAAATGGTATGCGATGATTTAAATAGCATTTGAGTCATAAAAATCTACAAATGACTAAAGTAAAATTCAGGGATCTCATAAGGATGTCTTAGTATAATTTATTTAATTATTATTTAAGATTTACTTTCTGTTATATATGTAAGTAAATCGTCATGCGTGTACTAATTACAGGAAAATAACAGATACCAAAAGGGAAGAATTTAGTCAAGTGACCCTGAGACCTAAAATTACTTAGAGAGGTAGATAAATACGTATGCACCTGCGAGAAATTAAATAGGCATAATTGCATACGTGAAATCGGCTAGGAATGATTTGAATAATTTTTGGAGCTACGCTATTAATAATTAAACCAGTAATTGTGTCGTAATTGCTAACTTCAAATTGATTTGCAGGGATGGCTCACGACCTTGGTGGTTCGCACTGGCCTTTCGGCCTGCTGGATCGACACGTCGACGTGCAGAACCGTGCGAGCTGTCGTGTCCCGCATCCTGAGGGCGGGAACAAGGCGACCTAGTTAGGGGTGGTCATATGTAGACACCCTAACGGGCTTGGAGACTAGACTCATGCTGGAGAGACTGGTTTGTTTGCAAACTATGACATGTTTTTTTATGATATTTCCACCATGTACTTACTTCCTCGTGCTTTGCAGGCTAAGCAATGTCGGCCTTCTACCTCTCACACAGATGGTGGAGGCCACAGACAAGGACAGCTCTCCAGTCAAGGAGGATGGGAAGGTCCAGGCCGGCATGGAGTGGCCACGACGGTTCTCGTTCGACCGCTCGTTACTGACAAATCTGCTGGACTGGTGACGCCCCGAGACGCACACATTCGACCTCCCATTCGGAGACATGGCCCCACTCTGTAAGACGTCGTGATGCTGCTCAGCCTGCCTATCACGGGAGAGTCTGCCTCCCAAGTGGATGCGCCTGCCAACTGGCACGATGACCTGCTAGGCAGGTTTGAGGGGGTTCTTCTGGTCGAGGCTGCAGCAGCGTACTATGTCTTCCTAGCACGACAGAAGCATGGGCCACCCATGTGGTGGCTTTCGTAGTTCCAAGTACGTATGCTATCCATTTTTCTGTGTTTAGCAAGTTGCACTATCCTTGCCATATGACAGGCTTACTATTTTTTTGTTTGTGGACAGGTCGAGCAGATGGAACCGGAGGTCGGCGAGTACGTGGTGTTGCGGCACCTTGAAGCGTACTTATTGTGCTGTTCAACTGGGTACTGTTTACCAGCAGCCACGGTGACTCCGTTGATGCCCTCCTCGTATGGTATGCGAGGGCCATCACCGATAGGGAGGAGGTGCACGTCAGCTGGGGATCAGCCGTACTTGCCATGACGTAACACAGCATGTGCGATGCTTGCCGCAAGATAAGGACGACTTTTGTTCTCATAGGTTGCCCCCTCTTGTTGCAGCTGTGGTCATTCAAACGCTTCCCCCTTGGATGGCTGATGCTACTCAACAATGGTCTGTATCGCGCGAACATGTACCATGGGGGTGCCGTGGACCAACCGACCGCGGGGTCCCTTTGGTGTCGTAGATGGGTACGTACTCTCCTAAATTTTTACTATACGTGTATTATGGGTCATCTTTTGTAACCATTGTTTTGGCTCATAGGCATAGTTTACACACCTGCAGGTCATCCCGTGTGTACAACGACTTCGTCGAGTACCTCGACAGCCTCACAGCTGATGACGTGCGCTGGGAGCCGTATTCTGGTCAGGAGCTGGCAGACCATGCCCCTGCCAGCCTCTCGTCGCTATACTAGCATGACCAGGCATATTGGCTCACGCAGAAGAAGCTTGTCTTTGGCATGTTCATCGAGGACTACGGGTGCGCAGGGTTATGCGCCAGTTCGGACTCCGCCAACTTATTCCATTCTCTATCGGGCGTCGGGTGCCTAACTCGGTCCACGCGTTAGTTACACACAATACATGTCCGTATATTTTTTTTGTAGTTCTGTTACAATTCCTTCTAATTGCAGTTATACATTTCGCAGGCAAAATAGGAGGGATGGTAGTGGGACGAGCTGGCCACGAAGATGGCGCCATGGGTGGCGAAGTGATGCGAAGGCACTTGAGGACTCCGTGCACGGTTCCTAATTGCCTCACCCTATCGGGGCGCCAACACCCCGTGTTGAGGAAGGCCAAGCGGGGCCATACGGGCGGGCACCGACTCGGGGCGGGACATGGCGACAACAGAGGAGTTGTTGTGAGTGGTGTAGCTGGTGGCGAGTAGTGGGTCTTCCTTCTGCTTTATGTACTTTTTTGGAAGGGAATGCACATATTTTACTTCCTAGGTATTATGACATGGTGTGGGTTTTTTGGGCTATGGTTTATGGCTGAAAATTTTGAATTCTAGACTGTTCATGAGAGGCAATACACAAAAAAGAAGTCGCATGTGATTTTGGCTAGTATAGCTGAATTCAGTATAGTTTATAATACAACAATCTACCTGTAGACCCTGTCTTAAAAAATGCACCGTTTAAAAGTTAGTTACTGTAGCATAAGTCATGAGCCATGGTTATCTATGAATTCCCTCATGTTGTTGTCGTTGGGTGAGTTACCTTCCTACTTACGAATCATTGTTGTCTCAATCGTCCTCATAAAATTATTCAAAAATTTATCGCATTACAACAACATGCGATGATCACATAATGTTATTTTGGGTCTAACAAATTCCGTACCCTTCAGAATCTACAAAAATCACAAACGGATCAACCAACATTATATGCCCTTTTATTTCAAATAAAAGAGACAGCATGTAAATAAGATTTGTTAAATATAATACCATATAATACCTACAAAAATCACCATTTACTTTCCCATAATTATTTCCATCGAATTAATAAAATAATTATATTATCATTTTAAATTGCCTAACCGTTGGGTCGCCCAACCAGGTTAGACGACTAGGGGCTTTGTCGCCCAATGATAGGAACAAGGATCTATCTGCACAAGAAGGAATATATGGCACCCTCTTGTGATGGTAAGTACTAACATCATCTAATCTAATCTCTCTCTCTCTCTCTCTCGTATCCAGTTTGCATGTCGCTCCCTACGCCGCGTCGTGCCGGATCGGTCTAAGCACGACGCACTATGGCGGACCAGACTGTACCACCTAACATGTCGATTTTCCAAGTTGAGCCCGCCATGTGGCAGGACCATGCCATACTGGGCTGACCGGGCCTTGGACTGGCCTGAAAAAGCCCGGCCCGACTTCCACCTTTATGTCAGGGTGTGTGGTGTGCCTTCCATCCAACCGCGCGGCGCATGTATGGAAATGTAGTAGTACTGATGGACTAATGGTGCTAGCTGTGGAATGCAATGTTCATGGAAAGCACGGGACAGGTCGTGCCGCACACGCGAGAAAATCAACAGGGCGCGCGCGCGCACAGCAGCAGCTCCTGCCTGATGGAGTGATGGGGACAATTCGAAGAAACGGGGGGCTTTTCGTCGTGCCGTCTAGCCGGGTCCCGTTGCTTTTCACCATCCGAAGGTCGCCCCTCCTTTGCCCTTCCCCTGTTCCCCATGCCATTCCCATGGTCAGGTCTCTTTGAGGCTGTTTGGTTGTCTGCATGTGCTCATGCAGCTGCACACGTTTCTCCTCAGCCTGGCTCCAGTTGATTTTTTGCATCTATTCGTGCAGCCTCTCTCCTTCATGCAGGCAACCAAACACCATCTCCCTGCATGCGCTGGTGCGAGCCACCCCCCATGCAGGCAACCAAACAGACCCTTTGTGTACGCACGCTCGCTGTATACGCACAGTCCACTCACAAGAATAAACATTATGCCTCCTTAAAAAAAGGAACAAATTTACGACGCCTCAATTTTCTGTTTATATGGGAATGTCTATATCACCGTCAAAAAATTTGGCTGGTTTAATCCACAAAATCAATTGCATTTTGGACTGTTGGATCAAATCTAAATAAAGATCTAGACCTAACGGTCCAAACTCTTCCTCACATTCTATACAAATCCTCCTCCCACGCCGCCCTGTCCACCTGCGCACGGTCATCACCCTGCACCTCTGCAATGGCAAGGCCCTCCAACGAACCCACTCCCCTCGCGCTGTCGCCCCCGCCTCCTCCTCCCCCACCAACACTGCTGCAAACCTCTTCCTCCCCCCGCCACTCCCCTCTGTCACTTCCATCCTACCCTTCTTCCCTGTCTCTGGTGGCCTCGTCGTCGGATCCGCCACCGCCTCTCACTGCCTTCTAATATTATCTTGTTCTTATATTTCTCCCCCGACCTCCACCACCCATCGCCCTTACCTAAGCCTGCGACCACTGGCGCCACTATTGCCCTGCCACCATCGTCGTCGAAGAAGATGACCTCGCTAGCTGAAGCTCAAATCTCCAAGTAAGTCAGTGAGTCAGAAAGTTCACGACCCCCCCCCCCCCCCCCAAAAAATGCCACGGTTTTTTAGCAATCCCATTTATAAAAAGCACAAAGTAACTGATCATCTATTCAAGTTATGGGCTCTTCTTTTCAGTTTTTTTAAAAGTTGTTTTTTGGCTTTTCTACCGTTGTTGGCTTTCAAACGGAGTATCTTTTTAAGGCAGAATTTACAAATTGATTGTACTACACATTGTAGTGACTTCATCTATATCGATCAAAACCATATGCGAGTTTTGTGTTACTCCATACTCTCTCTCTCTCACGAACAACCCAAAAGTCATAAGATGTAGCCATTAGTTATAAGTCGAAGCTAAAAAGAACAGGCCCTATAGCACATGCACGATTGATGAATCCTGGCCGGACTATGGAGCATTCATATTGGCTTTTGTTGATGATTTTTGGCTAAAAATAAATAGTAGTTGCTAAAAGAAACAAGTCTAAGAAGGAGAGCGCAAAGCGATGCAGAAAGTAAGAGAGATGTGTATGCATGATGTGAGTAAGAGGAGTAAGATATGTGATATACCTGCGACCCTTGCTTTATCTCTAGAACGAGACGGTAGTGAGAGAAGTGGAGAAACTGCTTCGAGAAGTCACATGTTCGTATTATCTTTTTAGCTTTGTTTACTTTCCTGAACAAAAGCTATAAACAGACTAATACGAATAGGGCCTATGAATGCTTCTTGCTGGTCGGCTTGGCCAGACTTAGGGCCTATTCATATTGGCTTCTATTTCTAGAAGTCAAAGCTAATACGAATGCCCCACTTTCTATAAGCTTCCGTAAGTCGCATGGTGATTCGAATGTTGTAGTGTCTTTCGTTGTACTGTCTTTTTATATAATACATTACTATTTATTATCACTACTATTTATCAACCACTTCTATTAGCTATTACTATTTATCAGATATAACCAAAAACTATTAATAGAAACTAATATGATTATGTCCTTATCATCCCCCTACATACTCCCGGAAGGATTCGCCGCGCGAGAGGGAGGCCACGTCGCCCCCGGCGCTCCCTCGGCCGGCGCGTGTCGGCCGGTTTTGCGTACGGCCGGGGGAGGCAATTCCCTTCTATTTTTCAGAAATTACGTAGAGGTCCTTTTTTCTCGCGAAAAGGTCCTTTTTTCTCACAAAAAGGTCCCTGATGGGTTTTTACGCGGTGCTTTTTTCTGAAAACCCCCTCCAATTTGCAGGATTGCGCCCCGAGGTTTTGTAAATTGAGTACGGGTCCTCGGTTCGTTACATACGGGTCCTCGATTTTTTACGAAAAAACCCTTTATCTTTTTTGAAAATACGCATGTGCCCTCGGTTTTTTTTAAAGAACTCCTCGCAGATCGTCGGCTCTTTTACTTCGGTACACACGATGGCTAGCGCGACGTGTCGCCGCGCCTATGAGGCTAGTAAGCTATAGTGCAGTTGGTCTTCAGTCAAACACGCCACAAGATTCCTTTGAGGTTTGGTCGCAAACATATTAGTCAAGCGCATCAACCCATGCTCGGACTTTTTATATGCACGCTTTGACCAAACTTTCACTCGAGCTGTTGGGTTTTGTCCGCACTTACCACTTATCACCTCCGTATATCGTCCCAGCGCGCGCGAGAAAATATGCTCTCCGCGTCAGAAATTCACTGCGGCCCAGCCGGATTGTTCTGCAAGCCAAAGCGTGCATGGGGGAACAAGTCGGGGGAGAGTTCGCCTCGATCGCTGCGAAGTTTTTACTACGATGGCTATCTCGGTAATGCGGACGAATTTTTTGAATAATCTATTTTTATTCAAAAATATAAAATTATACATGTGATTTTATTTTATTTTTTTATAAAAATAGCCTACTGTCGTCGAAGCGTTAGGTGACTGGACTTTGTCGCCCAATGACCGAGCAACAGGAAAACAATAACTAAACTGTTGGGTGACATTAATACAGTTATCCAACAGTTCGACAAAAGGTGTTGTCGCCGAACAGTTGGGCGACAGCAGCCTCTAGTCATCCAACCGTTCGGTGACTGGATAGATTATATAAAGGGCGTGCAAGTCGCCCGAGCGACTGGTGGCTGACTCTCGTGCGAAGGAAGGAAGGAAGAAAGAAAGAAAGAAAGAAAGAAAGAGAGGAGATGAGAGGAAAGAAAGGAAAAAAAGAGGAGAGGGAGAGGGTGAAGGAGAAGAAGAGGAGGAAGGATTTGTTCATGAGGTATTTTATTTTATCTTGTAGTATATTTTTTGTAGTAAGTAAATAGTTTATTTAGTGTAAAAAATAGTATAAGTAGCATCCGTAGAAAATTTTAGTTAGAGAAAAAAGTAGTATAATTTCATTTAGATGGCTGGAAAGAAAAGCAAGAAGAGAGAAAGAAAAGAAAATGGAGGAGAAGCACGCGTATAATAAAATTATTCCATCGCGAATATTTAACTGTGAGGATCCCATGGGTTGTTATAGAACTGTGAAAAATTTTGGCAATCACGTTAAAATGCAAAACATTATTATACAACATTTATGATTAATTAGGAATGTCGTAAGTATATTTAAAATTGACGCGTACTGTTAAAAGCAGCATATTAGTATTTAAATCACTATGTCGCGTATTTAATTACTTAATTAGTTTTGTGAGTGGCATGTAAATTCTCGAAACGTATTAAGAATTAATTAGAGTAGGAGAGAGGTCGAGCAGAGAGAGCAGAGCGACGTTGGTTTGCGCGAGAACAGATAGGGAGTCGATGCATATTGGGCAGAGGAAAGGGAGCAATATCGGTGCGAATGAGAAGGGGTTGAGATAGATAAATGGGGAGAGAGAGAGAGAGAGAGTGGGCCTATAGTGGACCAAGACTAATGGGACAGTACAGGATACTACATGTCCACATAAATTAACACAGAATCTTGTAATTTGAAGAAATTAAAGAAAAAACAATGCACATATGTTTAATCGGGCAATGGAAGGGTTATGCTATGAGTGAAAATTAACCGATATAAAAAGGCATGCACGTTCATTGTTGCCTTTGCCTTAGTGAATGAAAGGCGCCTTAACCATGCGGTAGTGTAGTTGTTCACGATAGGCGAACGGTCCTACAAATCTAAATTACAGTACATCAGTACTTGCATAACGTGTAATGCGATTTGATTAGTTGCGATATTGGAAATATTTGCAGCCAGACATCAGTCATGCTGGTGCCCACTACATTGAATGTGCATTAGAGTGTCGGCACCATTCGTGAAGGTCCATTAGTGTTAACTTCGAGCAGTTTTTTGCAAGCCACTTTGGTACACCAGGAAGACGAGAATGCACGAATCGTAAATGTGATGTACTGGCTCACCCGCAGATATAGTATGTATCACTTCTGAGACAAGGCCTGAAAATATTGTGTGGATGTTTATGATGGATATATACGCTGAAGTATCAAAGGTTATCAATCCACAAAAAGATTATCAATCCATATATGTATTTACGCTCAGTTAAATGGATGGTGCTATATATGGTTCATAGATAGATTCTCTATTTTTAAATTATGGATTGTTAAAATATAACTGTACATCGATGATGCGGACCAACTAAGAATTAGTTAATGCGTAGGGATGGCCCGGTCTTTCTCGGTATGTTTAGCGAGGTTCCTTCTTCTTAGATAGAGTCTTCTCCTTGTCTTGATGCAGCAAACAATATTGATAAGAGTAATTTGTATTAGTATACAAGGCGCACACTAGAAGCAATTCGCCGAACTCCCCAAACCGTGAATTCAGCAAGAAGACACGAATTAGAAGAGATGAACCTTGTAGATTCAATGGGAAATCTCAAGAATCTCCTATTCTTACTTTGCACCAACTCAGCAAACTCTAAACGAGAAACCTTGCCATCACGCAATCTGGTTGCCACCATTCATTATGGCGATTTTCTCCTTTATTTCACAAGTATAAAAACTTATCATATCACAGCCTAAGTTACAATGTGGCTAAGGCCCTGGCCTTATATTGGTGCACAATGCACGGCCTTGATTAAAACTCACGCACAATCTGGCCTAAGGCCGAAATAAACTCCAATACGAACTAAGGAAATATCTAAACTACTATCACCAGATTTTCTCTCAGTTTGTGATGTGACCATGAAGATTCCGTGGCTGGCACCTTATCCATTGTATGGGGCTTCGAAATAGCTTTCTAACGAGTTCAAGAACGCATAAATCGGACTCCGTTTGTGAAAGTTATGAGCGTTTTAGTGTTGGACTTCCTGTCTGACCCGAACCGAATCCGAACTAAATTCAAATCTGTATATATTTTTTTTCTTGTTCAAGGGGCTTCCAAATCTGTAACTTCACTTGCTTTTGATCTTTCAAATGGAAGTCGCTTTGTTACCATCTTACCACAAATCCTAAAGTTCCAAATCCATAAATTAAACCCGAACTAAATTCAGCGATTACCTCGATTCATAATTTACAAACCAACTACAATCACGTATGCAAAAGCAAAACACAATAGGCCCTGTCACGCCATGGGATCTGGCGTGACTACTATCACGCCATGGAATCTAGCATGACTACTGTCACGCAATTCTCTACGCTGGCACTGTGGGTGGATGAGGGCTAGCATGGCATATTTTGTCATGCCGTAGTGTGTGGCGTGACAGTACGGTTTGGCCACGCCACGGGTGGTGGTGTGATCAAAGGGGTTAGAATTGGAAACAAAGTTCATGAGGGATTAACTTCAAAATATTTTTTAAAAAAGATTAAATAATAAAAAATAGGTTTCAGTCGCCTAACCGTTGGGCGATTAGAGGTTCTGTCGTCTAGCGGTTGAGCGACAGTACCTGTCGTCGGTACATCTATTATCTTCGTGTCGTTCGGTCATTAGGCGACAGGGGCCAGTCATATAACGGTTCGGCGACAGTAGTCTACTTTTCCAAAAAAATAAAATCGCAGATATACTTTTATTTTTCAAATAAAAATAAATTATTTAAAAAAATTCCGAGGCGAAAGCTACTGCCGAACGAGGGGTCTGTCCTTTTCGGCTGCGGCTTATAGCTTTTGGCTGAATTTTTTGAATTTTAGCTGTTTGTGATAGAGATTACAGAGAGGGAGATACTCGCTTGCGATTTTTGTTGATACAGATGTTAGGTTTTTAACATGTACTACAATTAACTTGTAGATCTCGTCTTAAAAAAATATCCTATTTAAAAGTTAGATACTATAGCAAAAACAAAAAGGCGCTAACTTCGAAGGAAAATAACAGTCCCACTTCTCTACACGGTTTCTACGACGCCTCACTTTTACCCGGCCGGATATACAAATCACTCCTACTGGTAGTACTAAAATTTATTAAGCAGAAACTTATTAAGCAGGTTCACACTTCCCGAGCGAATAGAAAGTCCACGACGAGGCTGTGCGGTGGGTGTGCCTTTGCCAGGAAGCCTGCCCGGCCCATCCTTCCCCGTCTGCCCGCCTAGGGTTCCCTGGCCCAAAACCCCACATCACACCTCGGCCCCACCCGTCAACCTCTCCTCCATGTGGGCCCCATATAAAACGCCCTACCCCTCTATATAAACCCCCTTCCCCCCAAAGCTCCAAGCCACACACACCAAGCCACCGAGAAGACCGCCACTCAACACGGTCACACTGCCGAGTTCCCAGTAGCTGGCCATGGAGAAGGCGGAGAACGCTGGTGCTGCGCCGCTGAAGCTCTTCGGGTCGTGGGCGAGCTCGTACACGCACCGGGTGCAGCTGGCGTTGCGGCTCAAGGGGCTCGAGTTCGAGTACGCCGAGGAGGACCTCGGCAACAAGAGCGACGCGCTGCTGCGCCACAACCCCGTCTACAAGAAGGTCCCCGTGCTCGTCCACGACGGCCGCGCCCTCGCCGAGTCGGCCATCATCCTCCAGTACCTCGACGACGCCTGGCCGGGCACCCGCCCCCTCCTCCCAACCGACCCCTTCGACCGCGCCCTCGCCCGCTTCTGGTGCCACTTTGCCGACGACAAGGTACGTACTCACGCACGTATTACTCACGGTTCTTGGTGGACTATCCGTGGTTTCTTGTCAAAATGGGCTGATAGGTTCAGCTGTTTCTATGGAATGTAGCTTGGGCCGGCGGTTGGGGCGGTGTTCGCGTCGACGGGAGAGGAGCAGGAGGCGGCTGTGCGGCAGGTGCACGAGAACCTGGAGCTGATCGAGGCGGAGCTGCGGGAGGGGGCGTTCAAGGGGCGGCGCTTCTTCGGCGGCGGCGAGGTCGGCCTCCTCGACGTCGTGCTGGGCTGCGGCTCCTACTGGCTGGCCGTGTTCGAGGAGGTCACCGGCGTGCGCCTCGTGGACGCCGAGGTATTCCCACTCTTCCACGCCTGGCTGCGCGACTTCGAGGCACAGGACGAGGTCAAGGAGATCATACCCCCCGTCGACCGCCTGCTCGAGTACGCGCGCGGCCTCCGCCAGATGCTGCTCGCCCTCGGCGCCGGCGCCGGCGACGCCACTGCCACCACCGCCGAGGCCCCCACTGCTGCGCCGGCCGCCGCGGCTGACATCGCCGTGGACATATAATCATACGCCGTACGTTGTAGTGTGGCGTGTGTCGGTCGTAACTAGCTAGTAGTGTAGTTTGCCGTGTCGTGCCGTGCCATGTGGTGAGGCGGCCTAAAATGCGCTGCTACCGCTAGTTAGTGGAGCAGTCTGGCTAGGTGTCGGGTTTGTTTCCCTCCTGTTTCTCCTCTGTTTTGTTATGCGTCGTGATTGTGGCTGGGAATCTAGTGTGTTTGCTCTAGCTTTGCTTGTTTAGACGTTGAGGCATGTGCGACTGGTAGTTTCTCTGGATTCAACGGCCTCATGATCGAGATGGTGTTCTGCCTGGTTTTTACTGTGGGAAACTCTGGTGTGAAGTTTAACTAATGTCAAACTATTGACGACAAGTATTGAGGGAAGTACTACAAGTCGATTAATGTTTGGCTCGAGTTAAATGCGGCGGTCAAAACGTGGGTCAGGATGGGGGTGCTTTCATCCAGCTTGGCTGCAGCATGACAGGCACTGAAGGCTACAGAGGAAGCTGATCAAGTATCAATGCCTGCGTCTTTTAACTTGGCTGATTTCCTCTGTTGAGAATTGGTCAGTGCGTGCGTTTGTCATGATGCCTGCTCATGCAGAACAGTCATAAATTGCATGCCTTGTGCAAACACATCATCGATCATCTCAGTTGATTATGCGTGGTAAAGCGGGCTTGTGGAGTGCGAACCGAACCGAACCGAAGTTACTCCCCTCAAAACACAAACCGCTACCTTAATGCGAAATATTCTGCTTCACGTCAAACTCTATAGGTTTTCAGTGTAAGAATTTCAATAGATTTTTCTAGAGAAGCAGTTCAATTCCTCCAAATATATCTACATACACCCTAAACGGGCAGCGAATTAGTGGCAAACAACCAAACGGGCACCGGGACAGACCATTTCCACAGCGCCCACACGAGCTGCTGCTGCTGCTGCTCGCGCCTGCATATTCATACCCACTGAGCTGGGAGCTGCCGAGCGGGCAGCATTGAGTATCTTAGCTAGCAGCAAGCTAGAAATAAGAGCCGAGACAGCGAAAGAGAATCCGAAGTAGTAGCACCACCACCACCTCTGACCTGTACAAAACGCAGCAGAGATATCGAGTGGGGAAACGCATAGCAAAACGGTGCCAGTGGAGGCGAAGGAGCGCGCCGTGCCGCTGCGGCTGGGCGTGCCCGTGCGCGCGCGTCGGTCGCACACGTGACCGGCGGGGGTACACACGTACGTCCGCCCAAACGCACAGCGCGGTTATTGCTAATGCGCAGCCTGCACTGCGCGCATACTGCGCCAGAGCGCAGGCAGGACGGCCTCATTATTCTTGCCGCGTTCGGGCCGATCGAAATCATGCCGCGCACGCCCGCATTTATCCCCGTTCAGTCGCCGGGTTAATGGTTCATGATGAGCCCCGTCAGGACTGAGGAGGAAGCAGTTTTGCTCGCAGCTCTAGTTCTTGCGTTTATGGAGGTATGATCGATCGTAACAGGGGGCTATGTGTCTACCTGTCTCCCTCGTGTTTCGCTGGAGTTCTCTCCCTCGCTCGCTGTTCAGAAACCAGCGCTGTTGAGAGGAACATTGAGAGCTAGCTGCCTGATCAGAACACCGGAGCATCTATTTCGACTGAACATCAATCAGAAGACTCTGTATACGCAATACAGAGGACATGAGCCCCACTGTTAAGTGAAAAGTCTCAAACGGAGCATATTTATTTGAAAGATCAAACGGAGCATGTGTTGAAAGTACTAGTTAGCTGTAGCTAGAGATAAGATAGCTTTGTATATCTGATCGGCTGTTTGTAATCTCAACAACTAACCGTGTAATCTCTCTGTAATCTCTGTTGTCGTTGATGGTACTGTTACCCATCCGACATGGTATATATATACATGCTCCCTGCCGCCGGTTGAGGTGTGCGCCCATAGCAATTGCTCCCGATCCAATCTACCTTCTATTAGGTTTCTTTACAGCATGTTGTTACATTGAGAAGTAATCCATGTACAAGCTCCGGTTTATGGTGGCACCCATCCAAAATTATGGTTGGATTACACAATATGATGAGTAGAAATATCCAAATCAACCAAATTCCAGTAGAACATACAGTAAGTGTAAATCAGTACCCAAGTGTGAAGTGGCACTCTATTGTGCTATTAGTTTCGTAGACGGCATATCGCGGCTATTTCTCACGCGTGGCAGCGCGAGGCGATCTTTTTGACCTAGGATGCCATTTTTCATGGTGGTGATCATCACTACAGAGATCGCAAAGTTTGACACTTTGCTGTGGACGAGCAAATATTCCTCTCTTTTCCCGATGCGCAATTTTTTCTAACCGTCCACACAGTGGTGGTAAAGAACGACGACGTTGTTCGCGGCAGCTTACAGATATACTCATTTCTGAATAAGCACGGCACTACTTAGGCCCTGTTTGGAATGCGGGAATTTTTCCCGATTCCTGCGGGAATTGAACTGTTTCCTACAAAATTCCTGCAAAATTCCTGTGAAATTCTTCTGTTCCAAACAGGCCCTTAGTTTCGTTGACGATATTCGTGAGCAAAGGCAAATTAAGCAGGCAGTGGTAACTAGCTAGATGAGTGCTCTGGGGACAACGTACAACGGCCTAATTTGTTCTTACTGGTCAGAGTCCTCTCAGTTAATTTAGAACTTTAGACCAACTTGTCAGATCTGTCAGTCCTATGGAACATGTATGAAGGCATGCACCCGCCGCGCTCGTGTTAACCTGATCAATCGGTCTCGATTACGCGCTTGACTCTCTCAGTTGAGCCTCCTGCCAACCACGTGCAAGTCAGTCAGTAGAAAAGGACGGCATTTTGCGAACAACGGGAGATGGGCGCCGTGCGGAGCGTGGACTAGCTATGGTGATACACCGTTGCATTCTCTGCGTCGGCCATAGTATGATAGAATTTTCGAGGTTTACATGGGAATCAAACCCTTCACACGCACCGAGCGGCAGCATTTCGTCGTCCCTACATACAGCGCCAGACCACTGCAGGGAAAATTTTATGCCCTCCAAAAAATGGTCATCAAGAGGGGCGGACCGTCCGATGTGGCGAGGTCAGACAGGCGCTAGAGCTACCACTGGTTGGGATCCTTTTCCTCCCTAGGATCCCCGATGTCGGAGAAGAGAGCCTGCACGGCAACACTGAAGGATGCCGTAGTCTTGGACTGACTTGGAGATGGTGGGCTGTCGAGCCGTCGAGGCCCATTTTCATGTGAGCTCGCGTGAGCCCACCAGGTCACCACGTGAGAACTGAGAAAGCCTCACCCAATGGCCCCAATCGGACGGTTATGAGAGGCTGCAAGCCATCGAGAGAGAGAGTGACGGTCTGCCCCTAACCCTTGGCAGCTAGCCAGCGATTGGGGTGGCCGACGACGTGGTAAATCGGTCAATTGGGCATGTCCGTGCCTAGAGTAGCTTGGGAAAGAGCCGAAGAGTGCAAAGGCTTGGGTCTTGTGCTTGCTGGCTTGGGGCGGCTTTGGCGGCACGGGCAATACCAGCGGTGGTTGGGTCTTGGAACGTGGAGAGTTGAGGCGTTGAGCATATCGGTAGAGGGCAGAAGTGGGCCGCAAGCGCGGACGCAAAAAGCCGGACAGCAAAGCAGACATGGCCCAAAGCAGGCAGAGCTGAGACCAAAGAAATGAGCAAGCAAGGCAGGAATATGATGGGGGAAGCTCCAATAATATGTGTCTTAACTGATAAACTCTTTAGTCTTTACTCTTTACTTGTCAAAATCAAATGAAATATTAGAATAGATTGTGATTAAATGTTTCTCTCAAATGTCCATGCCCACCATAAATTGATTATTTCGGCATGGGTGGTTTGATCGAGTCCTTAATTATGTGGTTCTACTGTAGAAATTTATTGAGTGAGATTATATCACATTTGATTTGCCCTGCAGTTTGTAGTTAATGGAAATATTTTGTATGTATGGATTAAGTTCTTACATGGTGTAAAGTCGAGGAGGTCGATTAGAGTGGGGTGAATAGACGCTTTTAAAATTTGTTTTGCTAAAACCGAGTTTATATGCAGAAGTATAAATCAAATTGGTTTTGCATAATTAATGACTAAATCATCTATGTTCACCTAAGTGCACCAATACACTAAGTCTATATCAAGGTTTGCAATACTAGAATCACAAACAGTCAATTCAATTATATGAATATAAATTACCAGAATACAAATGAGCACAAGAAAGCAAACCACAAATTGATACATTCTCTTTTTACCATGGTATTCGAACTTACCGGTTTTCCCTAGTCTACGTTGAGGTAAACCCAACCAAATTAGACTGGCTCTACGAATTAAGCCAAGGACATCAATTTTCACTAGTGGTAGCTCTTCCCTGCTCCAGCTAGTTGAGCTCCAACCTTCGCAACATGCCAGACCTTCTCACAAGCTTCTTGAGAAGATCACCTAACCACAACGCCTCCATACTATTTAGAAGTCGGCAACCTCAAAGAGTAAAAAGTCAGAGATACTCACTTGAATGAATCAAGTGCCAAAAGCACAATTGATATGAAATCCAACACCAATGTAATACATGCATAGAAATTTCCCCTCCAAGCTCATTAACTGCAACACATGCACATAAAAGGTGAAAGGGCTTGCTCTTAGTTTAAGAATGAAGAATAGGGCATTAGCAACTATTCTCCAACTCGTCCCAAAGGGGGAATTTATACCCCACACCTAGAAACTAGCTGTTGGAGGAAGAAATCAGCAAAAACAATCTACGGTCAATACTACCGCCAACAAATAGCCGGTACCATCGTCTCCTCTACAACTACAAAATTAGCGGTTACATGCACTGCCAATCAAACCGCCCCATGTATGCATTGGTCCGACCGCTCAGGCCGATCAAACTGCAACGAAGGCCGGTGTAGGATCAAGGATAACTGAGTAGAGGGGGTGAATAGGAGGTTATAAAATTTCTTGCTTTTAAAAAGTAATTTCTATAAATTTGGAGCTAAGCAAGAGTTTTATTGCAATTCAAGACCTACTCAATTCTAATAAAGCTAGGACACTACAAAGCAAGACTCTACGAATATATTTCTAGCTCAACTAAGTGTGATCTCAATTGCTAGAAATACAAATGTGAAGAGTAGAGGCAAAGAGAACCAAAAGAAGATACATGATGTTTTGACATGGTATTGAAGACTTACCAGTCTTCACTAGTCCATATTTAGGAAAGCCTAAACGAATTGGACTAGCTCCACGAATTAAGCCTTGCTCCTCAATTCCACTAGTGATTATTCTTCCTCCACCCTAGAGATGGCGAACACCAAACCACACTCACAATTTGGCGCTGGACTTTTTAACAATCTTCTTGAAGAGATCACTGCGCAATTCACCTCCAAGCCATTTACATTCTGGCAAGCACCAAGAGTAATAAATCATGAGTTTTGCTTGAAAGCAATCAAGTGTCAAGGATCAATCTAGATGCACTTGAATTTTGGCTCAACTACCACAAAATGAATACAACTAGTGTTTATGAGGTGTGTTCTTAGCTCAAGTATGTTAAACAAAGTCTTTGCACTTGTCCTTGAGCTGGTGAAAGAGTATTTATACCCTCCATCAACCAAATTTGATCGTTTGGGAGAAGATTATAAAAAAATT
The DNA here is from genome assembly GCA_017311315.1 of Dendrocalamus latiflorus. Classification (NCBI taxonomy): domain Eukaryota; kingdom Viridiplantae; phylum Streptophyta; class Magnoliopsida; order Poales; family Poaceae; genus Dendrocalamus; species Dendrocalamus latiflorus. The sequence continues at coordinate 11,183,911 of CM029613.1, forward strand.
AGGGAAATCGGTAGTACCACCGTTGAATTTTAAATACATGTATGATCCTAAATTAATCCAAATGACACAGAAACATACTATCAAGCTACTAGTCATGATCTCTCTTAATAGTACGGCATCTAACCTAAAATCCGGTCTTCCAACCTTTTCTCCCAAGACTGGTAAAATATAAAATATCCTAGGCTATTTATACCTTTGTTTTAGACCATATTGATCTTCATGTTAATCCATAGCATGTATCTTTAGGTTGTCACATTTGTTACTAGGACTAAACCTTTAAACACTTGATAATCATGTTAGTCTCATACTCATATTTTGGCATTAATAATCGAAACAATTTTTAGAGGCATAGATGCTTTCAGTCGATCAGACCGCAAGACCAAAAACTAGAAAACAATGCTCTCTGGAAAATACTACCAACAACAAATACCCAGTTGTACCACAAGGGTCTGATCATACCGCTCTCATGGAGCCAGTCGGACCGCTTGACATGAGCTCGACAAACTGTGGCCGATCAGACCGCCTACAACCAGCCAATTAGACTACAAGATCGTACCACCATATAGAGGGCGGTCATACCGCACGCCCGGTCATACTGCTCTCATAGAGCCGATTGTACCGCCCTGTAATTTTTAGCGAAGACAGAGTGCATGTACTTCAACAATTTGTAAAACACATTTTCAAATTATAGCACCATGCACACAAGGATAAAAACATGATTTACGATATGTTGCAAAATACATTCATATACTTTAGAATCATGACATAAGAATTAGAGACATGGACTCAAACCATTTACAAAACACATCACATATTACGAGGATTATACATAAGTCTCAACAATTTACAAAACACATTCGTAAATTGTAGCATTATGTCATGAAAAGCTAAAGCAAACCAAATGAGCTATCAACGCATGACACACTTAGAATACTAGTCGAGACCCCTCTTAATAGAATAACAACCTACACTAGCAACTTGATCTCTCATCAAACACCAAAACTGGCAAAATGAGTCAGAAACACATTCTTAACCTATGCTAGTTATACATTTGCCTTATGTAACCTCTTGAAGTTTGATATGAACATCTTCACTTCAAGTTTGGGTCCTTGACTTTAGCTATCAACACATGATATCCTTTACTTGACTTGATGATGATCAACACATGAAACCGTTCAAAGTCTTCATCATCATGGGACACGACCTTTCATCCAGCTCAATGAAAATAATTGTCTTGTAATATGATTATCATTAATGACTAAATATACCATTAACTCATAATGATGGAACTGGATTCTTCACATGATGCTCACTGCCCTATTTGATCTTTCAGAAGTTCTATTAAGCAATCATCCTAAAAATCATTACCACATAAAACTTGTTCACCAATTCTAATAGAATCCTTGAAAAAATCGTGCCTCAAATGTTGAATGCCATCGCTAAAGGTGGCAACGGGGTACATACCCGCTGGGTATAGCCACCCCATACCCGCACTCGACAGATATAACTCTACCCGCTACGATACCCGTACCCGCACACGGGTATAGAAACATACCCGTACCCGCACCCGCGCGGGTATTTATACCCGACGGGTAACCCATACCTGATTAGTTTGCTGAAGTATCATCTTGTGCAATTTGAAACTAAAATTTTTCTCTTTCTATTTAGCTTATTCCAGAGTATCAACTACTTATTTGTTGAGTTCTTTTCCTTAATGTTGATGCCAAATGATTAATATGGTATAAAATTCTCTTAGTAATGTGTAAATTCGCCACCATGATTCCATGAAGCACATAAGGTATGTGGGTATATTTTACCCACGGGTATGCGGGTACGGGTAATATACAGCCATACCCGCACCCGCTCTACCCGATGGGTAGAGATTTTTGCCCATCAGTATACCCGCGGGTGAAGATATTTTTTCCATGCCCACCTCCTTATCGGGTAAAACCCATCGGGTACTCGGGTTTCGGGTACCCATTGCCACCTCTAGCCATCGTTGTTGTACATGTAGTAACATGAGTGCTTAATGCATCTACAATATTTGCATTTTCTAAAAGGATCTATTTTATTAGTTTATTAAGCACATGTTCTCGGAAAAAAAGTTAGTGAGTAATAAAGCAATAAAACGAAAAACTTAAACTTCATTGAGCAACACCCCATGGAGCAAAGTCATCGAACTCTAGCGGTCTGCAGTGAGACGATAGGAAGTGGCACCCGGCGAGACGGCAACGAGCTGCTTTCGAGCACAACCATTTTGAGCGCAACCAATATATATTAGAACCCGTTCACTTGCCGGAGCACATCTCGTACGGGCCGGCCACGAATCCATACATACCCAATCGCCATATTATTTCCCCCGCTTCCTAGCTCTTCAAGATCTCGCTAAATTTTCCGTTCAGTGATCAGTACATCGGTATCAGTTGATCGCAAGCCAATCTGTAGTGTTTCAAACAAGCCAAAGTTGAGCAAAATCCATTGCAATGACGGTGATGTGCTATGTACACAACTATAGACAATGCTAAAGCAGAAAAAACTATAGAAAAGAACGCATTGTGATTTGGACTGTGTTATAGCAATGGGTGGTTCAACAACAGGAGCAGCAGGGCTAACGAAACAGATGCCACCGACCTTTCCACGATGGCTATCCAGGCCACCCGATTTTGATCCGATGACATATAGGTATGCCCGCACTCCGGTCTGCGGCATATTAGGGCTGTGCCGTGCCGACCGTCGGTTCTATCCGTAATCCGTTCGGGATCCGCTCGCATCCACATACACTGACACGGTATTTGCCGCCTGTAAGGGTGGGTTTTTTAAACTTATGATTTAACTTTTTATAATAATTAAATTTTAAACAAAATATCTTTTGAAGATATAGTCTACAAGTCGATTGTACTAAATACTATCCTGATTTTATTTATATCGGCTAAAATCGCACGCGAGTATCTTTCTCTGTACTCTCTCTTGTAAACAGCTAGAATTTAAAATTTTAAACTAAAAGCTATCAACCATGTGGCAAAAAAATTCACCCAAAACATCAAGTTGCCGCTCGGTTGGATTGAAATAAGCTGTCTTATGGCTGAAATTACACTGTAGCTGTTTGAAATTACACTGTAGCAGTATGGACACCGTATTTGTAATATGTTTTTACCATCTAGTGGCCGGACGGTCATGCCACAAAGCTGATGCATGGGTGTGCCGTCATCGGCAGGAAGCCTGCTACCCTACCACCAGACGGTAGCGGCTTGCCACCTCATGGACAGACGGCAGACAATTAAGCCAGCTAAACTTGTCTTAATTTTTTTTGTATATTATTTGTTTTAATTTTTAAATATAACAAATGAGTTCAAAAAATTATGAAATTTTATGTGCAGCATCTCAACACAACGTACTTGATTGTCTAATTTTTTTAGCAATTTTATGTATTGTGAATGTTGCTCAAAAATTCATATGATTACTATTACTAGGTAATGTTTGAATTTTTAAATACAGAAAATGAGCTCTTAAAATTATAGAATTTTATGTGCAGCCTCTCGCAACAACTTACTTGACTGTGTGATGTTTTGACAATTTTATCAACTGTGAATATTGCTAAAAAATTTGTACAATTACCAGGTAATTAGCAGGTGTGGCAGAGATGGGTCATTTCATTATCTTTACCTCGTTTAATCCGTATTTTTGGTTTTCTTTGTTTTATTTAATCCACATATGAACAAAGCGTAGTGGGCTGTAGACATTTGGTCATATGGAAATTGAACAATCGTGCAGGAAACAAACCACCGAAAGTGTCACTTGCGTCGCGCCTGTCTCCCCATGCATAGTTTACTCCCACCATTGTCAGCACATCGTTAGCGCGTGCTTCGCTATCATTCTCGCTATAAATTTCAAACTGCGTGCTCACATTCTTGCAGTCTCTTCGCTGACACTCCTTGCCTCGCAGTCTCTTTGATCACACTCCTTGCATGCGCTCTTCGTCCACTTTCTTCACAACCGATTAAATATTGTTTTCTGTCGTTATTAGCATCATACTAACAAGTAATTTTTTGTCGTATGAATTGTCTTAGTTAAATATGTACGTAATTAGTTACAGTTATTTAGGTGTAATTAATTTAATCATAATTATTTAGGCATAATTAATTCATTTTTATATTAACTAATTTTCTATTAGTAAGTATTATTGTTTAATTATATGTTGTTTAATTATTTAGGCATAATTAATTCCTATTGCATCATGCATGTTGCGTACTATTATACTGAGTAGTGCTACTCCTAGCTCGTATAGTATAAAAATGCTGGGTTTATTATCACATTACATTCGGACTGTTCTTTATGTATACAAGCATCACCCATGCTTATACTACTCTTTTATGATAGCATATCATGTTATGTAGTCCATAAAGCCAGTGGAGGATACGACGTGACAGAAGTCTATATATGTATATATCAGATCTTAAGCCACACTATTGCTCATTAACTTAAGCATTTAATTTGCTTGCTTTTGATCAAAAGATAACTGAAGTAGAGAAAAGTAAAAGGTCAGATATATAGTAAAACAAAACTATACTGACAAACAATCATAACAAGTACCATCAAGGCCCAGATGTTTTTCTTGACCAAATCATGAGCATGTGTTCATATGCACTATTTGTTTGGACCAATACACATTTGCAATGTTCATTTTAGTCCTAAATGTACATTATTTTATACTATTTATTTCATTGTAAATTTTTATTTTTAGTATTTTATTGTCATTATCAATTTTTGCACTAATATTTGGTCTATTCTATTTGTTAGATGGTAAGGCTTTACTCGAGCTTCTCGAATAGTTCTATGATGAGAATTACCGATGCCACTCATGGATGATGGGTCGCGCAGCTGGCCTTCTGCCCTTGAAGCTGCGGGGTGGGAGGGATCCGTGGGAGCTAGATGAGTGCTACATCCCAATCTTACGAGCCATGAGCATGTTGCCCTTTGCAAGGCTGGTCTCCATCGGATGCGAGTTCACCATCCACGACAACCTGCTCGTGACACTGGTGGACAGGTGGATGCTTGACATGCACACATTCCACTTTCGGTGGGGTGAGATGACGGTCACTCTGCAAGACATCTTGTTCTTGACCGGTCTCCCTCTCTGAGGTGACGCACTTGTTCTAGCCCCTACACCGGCAGACTAGAAGGAGAGGCTAGCGGACCGGTTCGGCTTGGCTATCCCGGAGGGTGCTCATGGCGTCCCCCACACTTGGCTAAACAATTTCAGTGTGTGCCCACAGGATACATCGCTCAAGGTCGTCAGGATGTACCTTGTTGCATACCTTATTCAGCTCTTTAGTTAGAGCATATTTCTAGCCACACACGGTGATATTTACAATGCCAAGTTCATCCGTCTCACCGAGTCTTTGGTTGAAGTGGAGTTTGGAGCGATATCTCAGTATAGCTGGGGATCAGCTATCTTGTGCGCCACATATCGGGGGTTGTGTGATGCTTGCCAACGTGCATCTACTGATTCCCCCAACCTAGCTGCCTACTACGTGCTCCAACAGCTGTGGAGTTGGGATCACTTCCCTGTTGGGTGTTCGACCATCATGATGCTAATGCACCTGTTCGCGCGAGTTCACTGACCTGATAGACGGGCCCATTATGGGTTTCCAGTGGACTAGTGCCCGCCTACGCTAGTCCAAGGGCAAACCATTGAGGTGCTATTTGCGGTGGTACAACGAGTTCGAGTCGTTACATGATAGCAACATCATCTGGGGTCCATGGATCTGGGATACACGAGTTCAAGTCGTTGCACGAGTTCGAGTCATTGCACGATTGCATCGTGTATCGCTATACGGATTGTCCATGCAATGCCTGCAGGACGCGGAGCTATGGGTGATGACACGCCATCTGGTTTTCTCGTACATGGTGGAGGCTTACGCGTCGCAGCATATAATGTGACAGTTTGATCTACATCAGGTCGTGCCCCCTCTGCCGTATACCGGTGAGTCAAACTCCATCTGAGTAATGTTTACACTTTGTATGTCTTGCTCTGTAACATCGATGATTCTGGAAATTTAGGCAATCAAGTGCGGGTCAGCATGGTACGGACTAGCAGCCACTGCAGTAGGAGTGAATGATGGCATGGACAGACAGGGCACACCTGGATATCATCATGGAGCAGTGTCCGTACAATGTCCAGACGTACGATAAGTACCTTGTGTGGTACATACCCCGGTCGCGTAACAGACTCACTATTCGTCCACTTGATCGCCCCAAGCAGATCACGCACGAGGACAGTCTACAACACTCGATCGATCCTCACAGTGCTTCACGACGGCATGGCAATGTAAGACAGTTGCAATTTCTTATCGTTTCATTTACAAAATTCATACCGGTCATTACTGAACCTGTTTCGTATGTCACTTCAGTTAGAGCGGGCATAGCACATCGCAAGCGCGTCCGAGGCCAACCGTTATTTGATTATTTTCAAAAAATATTGAGCCGGGCCCGGGTATGTAAGTTCAGTTATGTACAAACAAGGATTGATTTTACTTCTGCACCTAGGTCGGGGGGGGGGGGTAGGTGGGAATCCCTATTTTAGTTGGCAAGGTCAATCTAGCAGATGACAGGTCTAGAGAGAGATAGCAGGCTTTAGGGGTTCTAGGGCAGAAAGAGTTGGCCTCTATTTCAAGTGCCAAAAGAGAGGACTCAACCGGCGATTAGGTTAGGCTCGGGCAAAGCCCTTGATCCTAAAAATGAGGTATGAAAAGAAGGTATTTTGGAGGCCCTGTGATATACCTATCGTTCGGCCCTGCAAAATGCTTTGAATTACATCCTAAAGCAGGCAAAAAAAATAGTGCATAACCTGAGTTGCGGTTGTTTGACAAATCACGCCTTGCATATCAGGCACCTAGTGGGCCACCATGCTCATCCGCTAGGTCATCGCAATCTAGCGAGTCCGGTTGACCATCGTAATCTACCGAATCTGCCCGGTGTCATAATACCAGTCGCCGATCATCCGCGGGCTGTATCGATGAAGAGGTAACTTACGTACAAACCTATGTTTTATTTTCCTGTTAGACCTTACGTTCCGCTAATATCATGGTGTTCACCCACCGCAGGTCCGTTGTTGAGATATAACACTTTTGACGTCCGCACCACCTACACAGACTACCGCTCTTCGTTGTTCATCTTCACTGCATATCCGGGAGATACGAGATTCGTATTCTACATCCGGAATATTTATTTTGACTAACATCGTTTCATCTCGCAGCCTCTAATTCAACGTGAGAGTGACATCGAGTCCACCGATGATGATACGAGCCTCCCGGACGCTTCCAGGAAACGGTACACTGTGCCAGAGTTTGCAGCGTACGCTTGGTAGAGCTCATCGTTCACACCATAACTACGGTTTAGACATTTTGGAAGGTAAAGCTCCTTCAATTTCGTTGCCATGTCGTACGTTCAAGGTAAGAGTTCCTCAGCACCACGAGGGGGATTTTTCGAGTCCTTTTTTCATAATATTATTACTAGCAGCCCATAGTTCGGTATGTCTCAGCTGGAAGACATCGACGCTTACTGGACCTAGCCTGCTGGACCACCGCCAACCACTGAACAAATAGAACGGTCTCCATACCTCCTCCGAATTGAGAGGCAAGCTCTGGACCGGCTGACGTACCCCACGAGATATGCTTGAGCTCAACAAAAGACAAGACCATGCACGGGGAGGTAGACACGGCGAAGAGATAGCAGAGACTCATATGGGTGAGCCATATCACATCCTGTGCGATGCGTTTTTATATTACATGTACTTCTACAAATATTCGTAATGTATAATATTCTCCAAAAAATATATAATAATTACAACTGTGTTAGGATGTTGCACATAAGATTTCATAATTTTTTGTAACTCTTTTGCTACATGTAATATCTACAAAATCGCAATTATACGAAATTTTGAGTAATGTTCACAGAGGATAAGATTGCAAAAAAAATTACACAGTCAAGTACGTTGTGTCGAGAGGCTACACATAAAATTTCATAATTTCGGAGCTCATTTGCCATATTTAAAAATTGAAATAAACAATATGCAAAAAAGGTATGTAATTAAGCTGGCTCGTCTGCCATGGGGCAGCAGGCAAGCAGCTGGCGTCGGTGGTAGGCCCGCGCGTCGGCTTCTCGGCGTCGCCGCCTGACCACTATACAGTAAAAACACTATTTTTATTAATATATCATATATACTACTTTTTTATAAATACAAATACAAAACAGTGACACATATGCCCAAAACTTCGCTAGAAGTAGGAGTACTACTCCTTTATTGCCGAACGATAAGCCGCACGTAAAGAAATGCTCGCTGTTCACGTTTCCCTATCGCGCACATACATGTACGGAAACCTATGCGTGCAGATGGTAACATAAACGCTGCGTCCTTTTCAGATGCGGACTATAGCCATTGAAAATCTAGACAATATTTTTAATTTCAGATTCTAGTAGGAAATAAATATTGCAAGTAACATAAATCAATATTAACAGTGGGCAACATATTGTATTTTAGAAATATATACAGAAATAAAATTTAAACAAAAGTCAATCAGTCACACGAATGACTTACAATTAGGTCTAATGAAGAACAGAAAGTAGCACATACTCGATACAGTGCAAAACGTAGATAAAGCAGCGAAGCGAGTAATCACACAAATGTGCCATACCTAGAAAACTTATTACCCCCCACGTGTAGGTCTTCACGGCAGAAATGGTTCGAAGATACCACCCCTTCTTCACGGCACCAATTATTTACCTACTGGTAAGTGACAATTTAACCTGCCATTTATGCACTGGTCACTGCTGTCATTAACACCCATAAAGCCTAAAATTTAAACATTTGAATCTCATTCAAACATAGAGAGATGCATGGTTCAGCAAAAATAAAGTGGATTGGTCTGCCAAATAGCACACCACGTCACGGCGCGTTCACGTGTCACGCTATTTTTCATACGAAAATACGCGAATACACGCACGTATGTGTTTAGGCAAGATTCTGCTCATGCCATCTTCATCTATGTGTCATATGTTTCAAAGAGTGACAATAACTCTACTTTATAAATTGGCTACCTTCATATCGTCTTAACAATACGGTATTAAACAATGCATACTTTAGAATTGCAGAGAATGAGCCTCACCCATATGAGCATATTTCTAATAATAGTTTATAATTGTGATTTATAAGTTTTGACCCTCACATGAGCGTTTGTGTAAATGAACCGAATGTCGATAAATTATTTTGAAAAAACTATCTTGATAAATTATTTTAAAATAATAATAGAGAAGTTGCTAAGTTTATTTATCAGAGGGAGACTATACGCAATAATTAGAAAAAAGAACCGGGCAAAGGCGACGGAAGGATGGACGGATGGAGCGTCACATCGACGTCCGCGTCCAGTCGTTCCATGCATGCATTTCCGTGGCCCATGGGCAAAATACTCCTCTGGCCCGCCTGGCGGGTCCCCGGGAGCACAGTTTCCGTGGAGGCGTCGCATCGCGTCGATCGTCTAACCCAGTCGCGCCCAAACCCAGCGTGAGTACACGTGACAGACCGAGCTGACTTGGATGACACCCATTCCAAGCGTGCGTCCATCCATCCATCCATCCATCCATCCGTCACGTTGGAATGCGCTGCGCGCGGCGGGGTCGATCGATCGGACGGGCCGGCGCGCGCGGGGGCCGTTTGCCGTGCCAATCGATCTCGAAATGTCTTGAACTCCAAACACTGTATCGATCACTTACTAGCAAAATGAGAGGCGAAAGCCAATCACTCGAAATGTCTTGAACTCCAAACACTGTATCGATCACTTACTAGCAAAATGAGGTGTTACTTGCATTTTTCAATGCAACAAAAGGCGAAAGGGTAACGTTAAAGCCGAACAAGCAAACACCACGCACGTGGTTTCCCAAACTCTGCCCGTGCCTGGGGATGGAAACTGCCAGCAACTGCAAATGGAGTAGCACAGCACGGCTAGTTAATACCACTTGACTATTGAGACTATTGGCTAATGTTGCATCTTGTGCGCGTGTCCTAACTATAGTAGCGCTAAGCACTAGACCAAGCATGGCTGCATGGGTGACTACTAATTAAGCTAAGGTAGCCACTAAAAAGTGTACAAACACCGAAACACGCACGAGTACGATGCTAAAACTTTTCTGGAAAGACCGGATCAGAGCTTTGACAATGCGGATCCATGCAATGTGCTCTCTTGTCACGGGGCTCGAGAGAGGACAACAATAGATTATCATGCACGCACAACCTTTGCACTACAGCACAATAAGTGCATCTAGCTATTCGATTAGGCCAAGTAATGAACCAACCAAGCAGGCAATGCCACCCTGTGATCGATCGATCCACGACTATTCACACGTCACGTTGATGAGTTGTTACCCAGCGCGAATAGTAACCGGCTGACAGCTAAAGTTCAAAAGCGGCCATGTTAGAGGTGACATCGTGAGTCACTCATAGCAGGCAGCCCCTCAAATCCTCAATGGAGTGCACGTCTTAGCCTACCTAGCAGTCGCTTGCACGGCTACGGGCGTAGTCAGCCTCGTCTTTTACCGGGCACCGCCACTGTGCCGTGTATGTGCCCGTGCGACGTCGCTGTTGTGTCAAGATGACCAAGGGACCCAGCTAGAAATTTAGATCACGCGCCCAAATTGTCATAGACAGTACGGTTTCAGCAAATATTTAAATAAAATTATAAATAAAAATAAGAAATATTTTCAGCGCATATTAAATCACAGGTATAAAATAAAATGATTGCAAGACCATAAATCTCTACCACGTCATTTGAATATGAAATCATATTCAATGGGACCACCGAATATAAATCAACAATTAGCATAATACTCAAATGTGATTTTCTAATTATTGCTCTCAGATTTCGGTTACACTTGTTTAACACAAGATCTTCTCGATACGGTAGTCTATATTTATCCAATGATCACAATGATAACCTCTAGATATTCTGCTAGTTTGAGTTCTAATACTTACTACATTAATCGATTGCACTTCCAGTATAATAACAATAACATAACAATACTAAGTATGGCTCAAAAGGAGATGAAAACACTACTAACCGAAGGCAAAATGACAAGATTAAGGCCCCACTCTAAGTGGCTTCTGGCTTCCAACCTTCAGACGCCAAAAGTTGGAATGAACACGTTGATTTCTTAATTTTGGTGTTTTTTTTCTTTTTCCTTATTATTTTACATTATCCGTGGAGATATAATAGTATTTTTTAATAATTCTTTAATTGAATGACTCAGAAAAAACTAACAACTGCTATAGTGTAGTTTCAGCCAAAAGCAGCCAGTTGGAGTGAGGCCTAAAGCAATGGCAAGATTAGGAAAGCAAATAATTAGGTTGCTAACAATTCATATACTAGCAGAATATTCCTAAATTATCATCGCGATCTCAAATTGACCATGAATCGTCATCAAGCAATCGATAATCTCACATATTATCATGCAATTATTTCTCAGAACTAGTGATAATATTATCAAATATTAAAGTACACTAGAATGGCTCATAATCACATGACAACAACAAGAACCGAAGGCAACTCACGAGGTGACGACACTCGAAGTCATCCAAAAGGCAGCAAGGCTAGGCACGCCGAAGTCGACGTTGTCCCATAAAACCTATCAACGCTGTTTGCACCGTGCACAGGGTTCTCAGAGATACAAAACAACCTGCATGAACTGACAAGCACCACGGTCGTGAGGTCGAGGGTCGGAGAACACTGCACAAGACCACGAATTGAGCACGAACCAAGTGCTAGGCAAGCAAGAATACCACATAAAATACAAACGAAATCTCCTCCATCATGACCAAGCCACAAAGCAACCACCATTGAACTAGCACCCGAACCAGCATCTGGGATAGGACTGTTCGTTCGGTTTTTTTGGTTTATACGGTTCGGTAAATACGGTTTGTTCGGTAAATACAGTTTTAGTAATTCGGGAAATACGGTACTTTATAGAATACGGTGTGGTATCGGGAAATACCATCTCATTTCGGTACGGTATCGGTAAATACCAATTTTACCAAAGTTTGCGCGAATTGCTAAACGTTAATCTCCAATTCTCCATAACTCCATTCCATTCCAGAATCTAAACTAACCGGCAGTGGCAGCCACTACCCATTCAGGCATTCACTAGCACCCATCACACATGGAGAAGACAAACGCATGTCCATTTCAGATCAAAGCACACACATGCATCATGCATGCATGTATAGCCTATGTTGTAAAATGACCGAAAGTAAATGAACTATGCATCCCTCACTGTACGCACGTACCACGAGTCGATGCAGTCCTGTAGGCTGCAGCCGGGAGTCCGGGACTTGGGCGTGCCGCGGCGCGTGCGTCATTTCTTGGGCCGAGTGGGAGTTGCCGCCGAGTTGGGCTAATGGGCTGAAGTGCTGAACCGCAGCGCTCAAATGCAACGAACAGACAGCGAAGAGCAACAGGTGAATTCGGTTTATTCGGTTTTAGATCGGTTTATACCGAAAATACCGAATAGACGAAATACCAATTTTTCAGAAACCGAACCGAATACCGAATACCGGTCAAACCGAGTTGACCGGTACGGTTCGGTTATTTCGGTTCGGTGCGAAAATGCACATCCCTAATCTGGGAGGAAAGCCCAAACTCGGTATAATAAGAGGGACGGAGGAGGACTGCGCCCCCAATGGCTAACTGAGGCCACTGGAGTTGGGGAGGTAGGGATTGGATTGATCCCCATCTCTCTCTCGATCTAGTGAACAGAAGGAGCTAGAGGCTCCTTACCCTCTTCCTCTCTATCAATGACAAGTAGGCCCCTCTCTTTCTCTTTTTTATTCTGAAAATCCAAACCAAAAAATCCTAAAATGCCCTCGACGGCAACATAAATAAGCTTTACAATGTAAAGATATTTGATGAAAAGGACAAAAAGGTATGAATACAAATAATATTCGCTAAAAATAGATAGACTACAATAGAAATTTTTAGATCATAAGGGGGTCAGGCCTCTGCCAGCCTACAAGAGAAAATTCTCTAGGGGAGGGCCTTGAAAGGTGAAGCTTAGGACCCTCTCCTAGATTTTGCCACATGTTCCATCACTAGTCTCAAAGAAACACTATTTTCCCTTCCTCTTCTTGCCCGTGCTCATCCTTCTTTCTCTCTCTCTCTCTCTCTCTCTCTCTCTCGACATTCTTGCTGCTATTGCAGTTATGCATCCTCAGATTCTCAGTGGTGGTGCACGACTTCTTCCTTTGGCCTAGCTTCCTCTCTGTTGGCCTCTGACTTCTCTGTCTATCTCTCCTAAGTCCTCTACCCCATCAGCGCCGGCACTACCGCCCACGTCTAGGCCCTGCTACATCTCTCACGTTGCCCCTGTCCTCCTCCTCCATGTGCATAAGCACCATGTCAGAACAGGGATGTCGACAGTTCTTAGGCTTGGCTGGATATGGACTGAAGTGGGTTGGTGATGGTGGCTCGCCATGGCATGGTGGGCTAAGAGACTTTGCAGATATGTTAGCAATAGCCATAGGACTCTCCAACCCAAATCTCAGGCCATTTCCTCAAGGGAAACACGAAAGGCCACAAAACCCTAGAAATGCAAATGAAGAACAGAGGAAGGCAAAACACCAAATCTGAGATTTAAAAGAGGTTTGCTCTAGGGAAACTTGATCAAATGATCGTGAGGCACTATCCCATCAAGGAGCAACCCATTTTGGGCCTTTCCAGCAATCAAGAACTCAAAACACCGAAAATCAAGAAATCACCCAAAAGAGGAACGAAGAACAGAACAGGAGCACGGGAGAAACTTCAGATTTCATTCCAACCAATCAAGGAATACAAAGGATACAAAGAACTACGTCCCCATACGCATGGACATTCGGAGGAATGATTACATAGTGTTTCACTCCATCCTCTCCCTCTCCAATCCCTCTCAAGAAGCCTCAACTATACATGATTGGAAGGAAGAACACAACACTCAGACAACCATCGTAGGGGATAAGCAGGGAGCACACCTCTGCCTCCTCCACCCACTCTCAACAACTAAAGCCTAAAGCCAAACGAACCACTAAAGCCTATTTTGACTAAAGGAAACCCTAAAAACCCATGAAGTGCTCAAGTAGGCATGCAGCCCCTCCACTCCTTTTATAGCCCATGGCTAACGGGTCTCCGCCCCGTTACGCCCGCTATTTCCAACGGAGCCTGCTCCCGCTTGTGCAGCCTTGCGAAATTCCCGTTTCGCCCGTCCTGCACCTTCTGGGAGGCTTCCGCGCTCCTTGTCTCGCACGCCTCGCAACCACCTCGAGTCCACGTCGTTTTCGACACATCCCGACCGTTCTGACCTCAGCGCCACCTACGCCTAGTCCAGTCTACCGTGTCTCACCACGACTCCACTCGACGTCCTGCAGTCACGCAGACAAGAAAACACGTCAAATAGCACCGCTCGATACATGAAAGCATAAATACCATCATACTTACCATGACGAAGTCCAAACCTGTCGAATCATCTGAATATGCATCCTAATCCCATACGACCAAGTTTGACCAAAGTCCGACCGAGCCCGATTGCGCCACGCAACGACTCGACTCCGAACCACCCAAACCAAACTCGACTTGTCTAAACCCATGTCAATTACTCATTACTCACATGTGGTCACCTCCACATGGTCTCTCAATCTCCCCCTTGATGAGTATATTGACAAACTCAGAAAAAACATTAAGTTGAGTTTGATTTTGAAGAATCCAACATGATTCCAACATGGTCCAAAGAAGGGAATAAAGCTAATGACCATGTCGACAGAAGGAACACTAGAGCAACAAGAAAGAGCAAATTGATCTCCAAAACTCTAAACTGTTCCCAACAGATTTTTTCTTCTCTATTCTCCCCTTTTGGCAATAAACACATCAAGATGCAATAGAGAGAATATGACATAATGGATGAATATGGCTGAAGTTTGTTTATTTAAGCATTTAGAGCCATGAGAATTATCCATAATGACCATAATGTAATACACCAAGCCATAACTCAATAAAACGCTATCTAGATCATGACAACATATATGTAAGCCAGCTAGAGCACATAGATGACAATCTGAAATGTAATGCATTTTAGTGAGCAAGTCAAGTCATCAATGAGCAAAGTCTAACTAGAGATATCCAAGGATGATGCAGGCCATGTCAATAAGCTAAGCGGAACAAGGAAGCTAACATTAAGTCCAAATAGAGTGCTATAAGCTCAAGATTGAAACTTTGGTGAAAGTACTTGGTTCTTTTTGAAGCTTAAGCAAATGGAGCACAAATGACATATTTTCTTTTGAAATTCATGGTTGTTGCCAACCAGATTTTTTTATCATGTGCTAGATCTCAAGCCTTATGCGACTACTCCAAGCAAGCAGCTTAAGAAGATAGTCTAGGTCATCCAAAACTTCCCCTAAGTTTGTGCCAAGTGCAATGGCAAGCCGTCTCATAGGAAAAAATTGGTAAAATCAGTTTTTTTCGCACAAAAGAGATCTTTTTGCTTTTTAACATTTTGTACTAACTCATGTATCATCAAGAGACTAAAACAACTCAAACTATGGCTCAATAAAGATTCAACGCTCAACTTAGCCTACTTGACATGGCATGAATCATAAAGGGATAGCTCAAGAGAGACTAGACTCAAATGCTAGCATGACAAGTTTTAATTCAAGTTGAGCAATTTTAATTAACTTATCATGGCAAAGAGCTAGTCTATACATATGAAGTCATGATAAATCTAGCAAGCTAATCACAAGTCATGGCAAGGTGTAAAGCATTCAAGCATGTCATAACAGGATAATAATCAAGGCTCAATGCAGATTGATTACAATGCTAGAATGCTGAAAATGCAAGAAAGTCCAACTCCCCCTCAACATGTGTTCCAGCTTTAAGTTCAAGTTAAGTTATGTCAAGTTTAAGCTTCAGAAACTCCCAAATGAACTCCCCCTGAACCAAAGCAATAAAATTGACAAGCTGGCAAATAAAACCAAACAGGCAGTCCTTAAAGCATAGATAAGATATAGAGACAATTATGGCTCAGACTGACTCTCATCTACCCCATATGACACTAGGACTATTAGACGGTAATCTACCTCACTAGGGAGCAAACACGTACCCCGTCTACCCAAGGGTGGTCCGACCCTTGCTAGAACCTGAAAGCAGTGAGTGGGCTCAACCTAGTAAGAGAAGAGAAGCGGCTAATAGAGCAGAACCCTAGGTCACAAGATGAGAAGAAGACAGCTAAGCAACTAGACTAGAGAAACACTCTAACCTATGCTAGAAGGACTAACCCAATGCACCCGTATGCAATGCAATCAGAAAAGGAGTTAGAGCATAATAAAAATAGTAAAGCAGTAAAGTACAAACTCCCCCTCACAACAGTCCATAAGGACAGACCACCCCAAGTTCTCCCCGCAGAGCTGAAAACCTCGAACTATCCAAAGGCTTGGTGAAGATATCAGCCAACTGGTGGTCACTCTCCACAAACTGGAGCACTATATCGCCCTTCTCTACATGGTCTCTAAGGAAGTGAAAGCGGATATCGATGTGCTTGGTCCGGGAATGCTGCACTGGGTTCTTGGCAATGTTAATCGCAGAAGTGTTATCACAAAAGAGTGGAACACTGTCTATGGCTAACCCAAAGTCCCGCAGGGTCAAGGCCATCCAAAGCACTTGGCTACAGCAACTGGCTGCAGCAACGTACTCGGCCTCTGCGGTGGACTGTGCAACACTGGACTGCTTCCTTGAAGACCAGGAAACGAGAAAAGTGCCAATGAACTGGCAGGTGCCCGAAGTGCTCTTCCTATCTATCCTACAGCCAGCAAAGTCTGCGTCCGAATAGGCTCTCAAGGAAAGACAGGATGAGGAAAAGTACCAGATACCATAGTCAATGGTAGCTCGAAGGTACCGAAGGATGCGCTTCACCGCCTGGCGGTGAGATACGCGAGGAGAAGCCTGAAACCGGGCACAAAGACACACGGAGAAGTGTATGTCCGGTCTCGAGGCAGTGAGGTACAAGAGGGAACCAATCATGCTGCGATACTCCTTCTGATCAACGGACTCACCATCCTCATCTGGGTCAAGATAGGCTGTAGAAGCCATGGGAGTCGACACAGGCTTACCATCACTCATGTCGATGCGTCTCAGAAGGTCACGAGTGTACTTTCCTTGATGAAGAAATGTACCCTCCCGAGTCTGCTTGATTTGGAAGCCAAGGAAGAAGGTCAACTCCCCCATCATACTCATCTCAAACTCGGTGCTCATGACATCCGAGAACTATGAAACCAGAGCATGGGAAGAGCCGCCAAAGATGATGTCATCGACATAGATCTGGACGAGCAAAAGGTCAGTGCCATGCCGGCGGATGAACAAGGTCTTGTCAACTTTACCCATCTCAAAACTATGACTTAACAAGTAGGACTTAAGCCTCTCATACCAAACTCTAGGGGCTTGCTTAAGTCCATACAAAGCTTTGAAAAGCTTGAAGACATGGTTTGGGTATTTGGGGTTTTCGAAACCAGGAGGCTGTCGGACGTAGACCTCTTCCTCAATAAAGCCATTGAGAAAGGCACTTTTGACGTCCATCTGGTAAAGCTTGAAACCCTTAGAAGCTGCAAAGGCAAGCAGGATTCTAATGGCCTCAAGTCGAGCTACAGGGGCAAAGGTCTCCTCGAAATCTAGACCCTCAACCTGGGAGAACCCCTGAGCTACCAGTCTAGCCTTGTTCCGAATAACCACTCCATCCTCGCTCTGCTTGTTCTTGAACACCCACTTAGTCCCAATAATATTGTGACCTCGCGGGGGCTCGACAAGCGACCAGACCTTGTTCCTCTCAAAATTTTCTAGCTCCTCATGCATGGCATTGACCCAAGACTCATCAGATAAAGCACGAGAAACATCTTTGGGCTCAACGAGGCAATGAAAGCAGAATGGAGACAGAATTGAGATAAGCCAGATTTTGAGCGGGTAACACGCTCGAATAGGTCTCCAATGATCTGCTCTGAAGGATGAGCTTTCTGGATATGTCTAGGAGGTCCAGGATGAGATGAAGAAGTGGCCTCTACCTCATGAACTGACGAGGTAGGGACAGAGCCACTAGCTCCAGAGGAAGCAGAAGGCAAGGGCTGATCGCCTCGAGGTGCGGTGGAAGAAGGCACCTCAAGGGGTGGATGAGGGATAGGATCAGGTAGACAACCGTCGTCTCCATCGTCCTCGTCATCCACGAAGATGGTCTCGGACTGCTCTAACGAACCTGAGATATCGGGCCTAGTCCCCGGACTGGCCTCGTCAAAGGTCACCTCACAGATCTCTACCATTTTGCTAGACTCGCAGTTCCAGACCCTATAAGCCCGCAAAGAAGTCGAGTAGCCTAGAAAGATCCCATCATAGGAACGTGACTCGAATTTATATAGGTTCCCAGACTTCAAGATAAAATACTTGCAACCAAAAACACGAAAATGAGAGACGCTGGGCATTCGCCCATATCTCAACTCATAAGAAGTGTGGTGCAAGTGTGCCCTCAAAAAAACTCGATTTGAGACAAGGCACGCGGTGGCTATAGCCTCAGCCCAAAACTTCCGCGGTGTAGAGTATTCATCAAGCATCGTCCTGGCCATCTCGACCAAGGTACGGTTCTTTCTCTCCACGACGCCATTTTGCTGTGGGACGTGCGGAGAGGAGAACTGATGCTCTACACCTGTCTCATCGCAGAACCTCTCAAAGTCGGAGTTCTTGAACTCCGTGCCATTGTCACTGCGGATCACTCGTAAGGCACCTGGGAGCTCAACAGAAAGCCTACTGAAAAGACCTCGGAAATGTGAAAACGTCTCATCCTTCGAGGCTAAGAAAAATACCCAAGAATACCTCGAGAAGTCATCGACCACGACAAGAACATACCACTTCCCTCCTGCTGACTGCACTCGGGCTGGTCCAACTGTGTCCATATGGAGCAGCTGTCCTGGTGCATCGGTCATAGTAACTGTGATCGGAGGGTGAGAAGCGGCAACCATTTTGCCGTGCCGGCATGAAGCGCAAACAAGATCTTTGACCATCTTGAGTTTCGGCAGACCACGAATGAGATCGTGACCGCTAACTCGAGTCAAATGGTCAAAGCCTATATGACCAAGTCTCCTATGCCAGAAGGAAAGGTCGCGGGACTCAGAAGCAACTAAACACCTGAGAGGATCACCAGAAGACTCAGAAAAATCAGTACGAAAGATCCTCCCAAAACGAGAAATCCCGCAAACCAGACTACCCGAAGAATCAAGAATTTTGCAATTGTTTTTCTTGAAGCTCACCTCGCAACCGTCATCGGTAAGCTGAGAAACGGAAAGCAAATTGTACTGCAGCTTACTAACCAAGGCAACATCCTTAAGAATAAAAGAAGCATTAACATGCACAGTACCTTTGGCGATGACGCGCCCAGACGAAGCGTCTCCGAAGGTGATCGTCTCATCACCTGGAGCGCGGGCAAGGGAAGAAAACCAACGAGAATCTCCGGTCATATGTCGTGAGCACCCGGAGTCTACAAGCCAAACCTTTCCCTTTCCTGCCCGGCGAACCTGAGTCAAACAGAGAGTAAAGTCTCAGTACTGGGATAAATCAAGAGAGATTTTGGCACCCAATACTGAACAACACGTCGAGCAGATGAAGTAGTCAAGCACGACTGACCTCTATCTACCCTACGCTCTCTGTCACTCACAGCAGAAGGTCTGTGAGCAGACCTGAAACTGTTGCGGGGTCCGACTGCTACGGGAGAGCGAGTCGGAACACCGGCAACATGCTGATCACGCCGCGGGTAGCTATCTCGATGGATGAAACGAGATCTACCCTCAGGACGGCGGAAGTAACGACTCGGAGCAGCATGAGGACGAAAATCAGAAGACTCAGAAAAACCAAGTCCTTGATGCTGTCCAAACACGTCAGAAGCAAACCTGGACCTCGTGCTAGTCTTAGGTGCACTCAGGATCTGGGGCTGACCCTGAATACGCCTAAGTTCCTCTGCACGGTCTTTTCGCACAATCCTAGCGCGCTTGAAGCATCGATCGATCAAGTGTCCATCCTTCTAACAGAAGGTGCAATGATATCTTGCCTTCTGAGAGGTAGAAGTAGCATGAGATGGCTTCGCCTTCTGAGAGGCCGAAGCAGCAGGTGGAATCACCTTGCTGTCAGAGATCCCTTGGACAAAGCCCGCTGATTTGAATTTAACCTCATCAGACCTGGGCTCAACCTCGATCGCACCTCCTACTATGGGTCTGAGAATAGCAGGTGGATGCTTCCTCATATCCTCATAGAAATCATATCCTAGACCCTGATTAAACTTGCAAATATTGGATTGGTCTAGAATAAGATTGAGCTTCTTCTTGCCGCCTACAAATCTCTCGAGAGTGTTCATAAGATACTGACACTCCCGAAAGAGAGAGGTGCAAGAAGAGCAGGGAGAAGAGGGAACAACAGCAGGTAAGGGAGCAGATGAAGAACCAACAGCAGAGGTAAGAATGGCTTGTGCACGCACAGCCGACTCAGAATGTACAGTCCTACTGCTAGCAGGTTGGTTCTCGTCGTTAAGCGTCTCTACCTTACCCTGGGGCTTCTCCCCCTCCTCAGCAATCACATCACAAGGAGTTGATGACTTCTCTAATAAGTCCTTAGTTAGCTTCACACATTTATCATTCAAAGCAACGAGTTCAAGTTTTAGTTTGTCACAACTAATGCATGGTGAGCTAACATGATCCTTAGTCGCAAACTGAGCCAATTTGTTGTTTTGATCAATCATCTCTTGGAATTGCTTAGAAACAGATTCAAGTTCAAAAGTTAATTTTGGACAATTGGTGCAAGAAACAACAGGCTCAAGTAAAGAAGCATGCAACTCAGCAATCTTGTGATCTGCCCGTTTTAGGTTCGACTTCAGTTTATTGCAGTTTTCACATGACTCGGGCAGATCAAGCAACATGGTATAAAGGCCTCTAAAAGCATTGTCCTTATCCCCACATGAGGTGCAAGCACTAGTCTCAACAGGAGCAGATGAAATAGAAGCAATCCTACTCATCTCTAGTTCAACCAACAGACTAATGTTCTCCACTTTAACAGTATCAAGCTCGGAGGACAAACTATCATGCGAGGTCCTTAATTTCTCCATGTCACCCAACAAGGCAGAGCATGTATCACAGTCGTCACTAGAGGGACCAGATGTAAGAGCAATAATCTCTAGTGACAATCTGTCTACTTCCTTCTCTAACTCAGTACACCTAGCCCTAGCTCTAGCATGAAATCCACCTAGCTTAAGAAAAGCATGATTGAGCTAGTCGTAGGTGGGGCATACCTCGTCCGAGTCGGAGTACAGCTCGCTGTCGCTGAGTTCGCCCTCGAGGGCCATGAAGCACATGCCGGAGAAGTCGTCGCCGCTCTTGGGATCTTGGTCACCCGTCCCGTCGTCGTCGCTCCATCCCTCCACCTCGCTGAGGTCGAGGTCGTCGAAGGCGGTGAGGACGCGGTGAAACAGCTTCTTGGCCTTCCCGAAGTCGCGGAACTTCTTCTTGCCCGGCGTCTGAGCTAGAGTCTTCTTGTTGTGGTTCTTGTCGGTGTAGTCGTTCTTGACCGAACTGCCGTAGTCGTTCTTGCTCTTCTCCAGCTTGGGGCAGTTTGCCCGAATGTGGTTGGGGCCACCACACTCGAAGCAAATCACGGGTCCTCCTCTCTTTCTGTCCCTCCTCCCCTTGTAAGCATGGGAGAATCTTCGAGCAAGGAGGGCCAGCTGTTCATCCGCAAGCTGTTCTAACTGATCATCAGTTATGTCACAGAGAGCAGCAAGGGAGAAACCGCAAGAAGACTCAGAAGAAGGACCAGAAGCCGAACTGGGACTACCGCCCATCAGCAAGGGAGAAGCTGACTTCTCTGTCTATCTCTCCTAAGTCCTCTACCCCATCAGCGCCGGCACTACCGCCCACGTCTAGGCCCTGCTACATCCCTCACGTTGCCCCTGTCCTCCTCCTCCATGTGCATAAGCACCATGTCAGAACAGGGATGTCGACAGTTCTTAGGCTTGGCTGGATATGGACTGAAGTGGGTTGGTGATGGTGGCTCGCCATGGCATGGTGGGCTAAGAGACTTTGCAGATATGTTAGCAATAGCCATAGGACTCTCCAACCCAAATCTCAGGCCATTTCCTCAAGGGAAACACGAAAGGCCACAAAACCCTAGAAATGCAAATGAAGAACAGAGGAAGGCAAAACACCAAATCTGAGATTTAAAAGAGGTTTGCTCTAGGGAAACTTGATCAAATGATCGTGAGGCACTATCCCATCAAGGAGCAACCCATTTTGGGCCTTTCCAGCAATCAAGAACTCAAAACACCGAAAATCAAGAAATCACCCAAAAGAGGAACGAAGAACAGAACAGGAGCACGGGAGAAACTTCAGATTTCATTCCAACCATTCAAGGAATACAAGGGATACAAAGAACTACGTCCCCATACGCATGGACATTCGGAGGAATGATTACATAGTGTTTCACTCCATCCTCTCCCTCTCCAATCCCTCTCAAGAAGCCTCAACTATACATGATTGGAAGGAAGAATGCAACACTCAGACAACCATCGTAGGGGACAAGCAGGGAGCACACCTCTGCCTCCTCCACCCACTCTCAACAACTAAAGCCTAAAGCCAAACCAACCACTAAAGCCTATTTTGACTAAAGGAAACCCTAAAAACCCATGAAGTGTTCAAGTGGGCATGCAGCCCCTCCACTCCATTTATAGCCCATGGCTAACGGGTCTCCGCCCCGTTACGCCCGCTATTTCCAACGGAGCCCGCTCCCGCTTGTGCAGCCTTGCGAAATTCCCGTTTCGCCCGTCCTGCACCTTCTGGGAAGCTTCCGCGCTCCTTGTCTCGCACGCCTCGCAACCACCTCGAGTCCACGTCGTTTTCGACACATCCCGACCGTTCTGACCTCAGCGCCACCTACGCCTAGTCCAGTCTACCGTGTCTCACCACGACTCCACTCGACGTCCTGCAGTCACGCAGACAAGAAAACACGTCAAATAGCACCGCTCGATACATGAAAGCATAAATACCATCATACTTACCATGACGAAGTCCAAACCTGTCGAATCATCTGAATATGCATCCTAATCCCATACGACCAAGTTTGACCAAAGTCCGACCGAGCCCGATTGCGCCACGCAACGACTCGACTCCGAACCACCCAAACCAAACTCGACTTGTCTAAACCCATGTCAATTACTCATCACTCACATGTGGTCACCTCCACATGGTCTCTCAGCATTCCTGCAGGAGGATTTACAAGAATATTTCCTAGTATTGCAGGCCTTGCAATGACAAGTGAGAGCAGAAAACATGTGAAGTCATGTATGTATCATACGTGAAATGATCGGTGGAAGGGAATCCAATCCCCATCCAAGCGTGGAGCTGGAGAAACTACGTCGCTGATGATCAATCTTTATGAAGGACCATATGAGAGAGTTCTGGATTGTGTTGTGATGAACTATTGCAATTTGGGAGAGTTGAAACTTTGAATTTGCATTTTGTCAAAAAAAAAAATCTGAAAACCAGATGTAATAGTAACAAGTTAAAAAATGCTCCTGATTACTATTATGTCGTGCTGTTAGTTTTTGTCAGTAACGAGTTGATTGATGTCTATTGCTATATGACTTGAGTCTCATCTCAATGTTGGTCACTGTCTTCAAGAATTAACTAATGCATGCCCGTGATGTCTTTTGAGGCCTTGCGTGCACGAAATCATGGTGATATCCTTGCATGCATGCATTAATGAAGCTTAAAATTTGAGAATGCATTTTAGTGGGACGATCAGCAGGTTGGCCGGTCAGACCATATTTCATCATCGATCTTATCGGTGCATGGCAGCGGCTCAACGGATTAGAGGATCGGTTTTACCAGCCTGGTAGTGTCTGTCTCAACCAGTTTTTGTAATTTAATTTTTTGAGTCATTAATTGGTTTATGTGACCTAGGTCAATGATTATATATTTCATGAGACATGTTACTGCTAACGTAAGTCAAGTTGTAAAAAACTTATGTTCAGAAACAATTTCTTGTCTTGGATGTGTAGGGTCGCTTGGAATCAAACATAGTCAACGGTGAGGATCAGAGGTACACACATGGTGGAGCCGAGGCCTAGAACGACCGAGGATACCGGTGAGGTGGTGAGCTCAAGCATGACACGAGAAAGGTGGGAAATATTGAAGGGAAGTTCAAATGACGGGTTACATCATGTGGCTTGATCGGTCCAAGTAATACATGGTATGGTGGAATTGAAACAAGAAAGACTTGTTGACGTGTGGCAAGCTAGTGGTGCACCTCATGTGGCAAGCATGACGATTGCTCGTAATTGAAGGAGAAGACCGGGTCAATGGAAGGGTATTTTGGTTAGTTGACCAAAATACCAGAAAGTACCTTGGATCACAATCGCGACACTTGAGTAGTGCTTGGGAAAGTGGTGCAGGTCAAAGAGAAGCTGAGAAGATCAAGATAGATCAAGGCCATGGACTTAGCGGATTTGAGCTTATGCACTTTGAAGGGGGTATCAGGTTTCCCATTGTGCTAAGTGGATAGTATCCACTAAGCATTAGATGTGGCTGGCTAGCCTATCTATTTGACAGGTTAGGATAGAGATTTGTAGTTAACTATCCAATCTTCCTCTCTTGAGAACAAGTGTTAGGGTTAGGGTTTGAGAAAAAACGTGCTTGTGGTGTGCTCTCTATCCTCCAAGGTGGGGTGGCTATAAAACTTTTCTCCTCCAATAAACAATACATCAATCTTTGTTCATCTCCATGACTATCTCTTGTGTTGATTGATTTGCACTTGTCTTAGTTGGGTTTTCCCTTTTCTCTTCCCCTTTCTTGATTTTGTTATGTAAGGACATATAAGAGATGGATATAGACTCTAGAAATTAATCTCCACCCATTTAGACACTTTGGTACCAAGTTTGTGAAGAAATCCAGTTTTGCTTGATTTTTACCTCATCAAGTGATTTCGTGATCTGAGGGTTTTTGGCTTGATTTCTTTAGTATTTTTGCTTGCTGTAACATGTAGGGCGTCTCCTACCCACGAGTATGTTGTATTATCCAGTTTTATTTTTATGTTGTATTATCCATTTTTATTTTTGTCTAATTTTGATGCAATCTTACTTCAATCTCAAAAGGGTCTTAAATTTGACATTTATTTGTACAATCCACTGATAGAATAGGTTTTTGAGACATTAAGTAACGTGTGTGCAAAGTTTTATAGCTTTTGAATCATCAAATCAAAAGATATATGATTTTTGGATTTCACGGCAATGCTGATTTTACTATAGCTTTGGCTGAAATCACTGTTCATAGCGGTCAGACCGCTAGAACAGAAGACAAACCTCTAGGAGAGGGGTCATATCGCCCCCTGTGTGGAGGTCAAATATCTAAGGTTTGGATTTTCTTCGAGTTTAATTTCTTGGTT
Source organism: Dendrocalamus latiflorus (assembly GCA_017311315.1). Taxonomy (NCBI): domain Eukaryota; kingdom Viridiplantae; phylum Streptophyta; class Magnoliopsida; order Poales; family Poaceae; genus Dendrocalamus; species Dendrocalamus latiflorus. The sequence goes on from CM029613.1 coordinate 11,209,425, forward strand.
GATTTGATTTGGGATTTTGGCAGTAGATTCAATTCTCAGTAACTCTATAGTTATTTGAGAAGAGAATCTAAAATACTTAGGTGAAAATTTTGGACGGCACCATTCACTCCCCTCTGTTGCTTTTCGGTTCTACATTCTATTTTCTTTTTCAGAAGATTCTAAAGATCAATCACTGATTCACTGGCTATCTATGTGCATTCGCTCATGGAGAAGACAGAATTATGTTAGGCATTGGGAATGGGCCAATGCTCTTTTTTACTGCAGTTAATGTTTTTTAGCTGCAGCTAATGTATTTTCTTGAGCTCAAAATCTTGTATGTTATCTGTTGCCATATCAAAAGACATAAATAAAAACCATCAACTACAGCTAAAAACCATTAGTCATTGGAAAAAAACAGGACCACTCCGCACAGGTCTGTCAGAAAACGAGAAAAAGCTAGGCCCAGCGCCTAGTCCGCCGGCCTCTCAGCCTCCCGCACTGCGGCCCATCTTACCATCTGCATGTGCTGCCGGCCGCCAAACCCAATCATCATCTCTCGCGCCTCCCGTGCGGCTCGGCTTCTAGCGGCCGAAATCCACGCGCACAGGCCCTTTTTTTTTTTGCCCACGCGCCTCCAGCCCAACTTTCTTTCCCACCTGGCGCGTGCGCAGCACATATACTACAGCGGCAGTTCGGCCCATTTCCCCTCTCACACAGCCCAACGGTTACGGGTAACTTAAACTAGTTCTATAAAAAAGTTATAAAAAAAACAGCTTAAACTAGTGCTGAATTGTGTTCCCAAATCCAGTGTACCTACGATCAAACACATTCGAGACAATGTGCCCATCACATTGTATATAGTAGATATAGATTCGTTTAGCCCATATCTCCGGGATAGATTAATCGCTTCTCCCATTAGGCCATGAGCTCACACTACCAAGTGGCGCACATAAAATGCAATCAGATTCTCTCAGCTGCACCAATGGAGTAGCAAGCATGATCGGTATAATATATCTTATCTCGTCGTCTCGTGGATAGCTGTACGCCTATTTATATAAACTAATTATAATCATGCAGTGTGATGTGAGTGTGAGGTCTTGATCCTTGAACAATTAAATAGCTATTCATGGAAGAGCTCGGCATATGCTGGCTGGGATATTAAGATATCTAATGCCAGCATCTTCTGGTAGCTGTATCCCCAGCAAGAAACATCTCGTCTCTGTATGCATATATACCGATCTGCAAGATTTTCGTGCGTGGGTGGGTGTGATGATTTCGTTTAGATCATGTGAAGCTTCCTGCTTAACTATACTCTATGCAGGATACTGGAAAACTCTGAACCCTATCCTAGAAAATTAACAGTTCTCTCTCTCTCTCTCTCTCTCTCTCTCTCTCTCTCTCTCTCGCAGTGTAGTTATCCACTGAGTTAAGAGATTGCATGTTTCTTTCTGTAATTATTCCTTCTGTCTACCTGTCCAAATAAGCCTAGCCCATCCATCACTTCATTACTTTGCATGCATCCACTCCAATTGGTAGGTCGCTAAATGGCCAATGGAGGGACGGGACGCATGGCATGGTCCTTAAAGAGTATTATAACCCAAGTTGCTTAACATCTAGAAGAATATTTTATACCTTGAGCCGACAATAAGAGCATGACCTTACACCAAACAGTACACCAGTACAGCGCCTGGCGCTACTCATGCATGATTAGAAAGTTTCCCTGACACCACTTGTACTAATATAGAGTGAAACGGGTAGTACACATATAGTATACATCATAACTAGGAATCAGATCTTCTGATTTCTGAGACTAAACACTGCAGGTGGAGTACTAAATTCTGTTGACATCTTACCTTGTGCCATGATCAACCATATGCTGTCTTTAACGGTTTTTCTCTTCCTTTTTTCCAATTCATCTCCTGTTGAAATAGTAAAAGGATTTGCAGCTTAGATTCTGTGGCCTGTTGTGAATGAATGATCTTGGCACCGCTATACCCTAGTTCCATGTAAAAAGTTATTCATTGTTTGGAAAATGGAGTTGTTATCTAGTTGGGAACTTGAGTCAACAGCAAACATCCAAAGGCGAATTTGTCATGCAAGAAGACTGACCTCAAGATTTTCTCTCTTTCCCCTGTTTTCCTTCTCTTTCTAGAAGACAATTGTGGATAACAACTCCAGTCTTGTCCAGTAGTCCTCTCACTAATGAACATATGGAGCCTAATTCACCATCTTTATACATCCCAGATTTATCATCTTTGTTGCTTCAGTTAAACTTAACAAAAACAGAAGTAATTGGGAGCTAATTTAAATTCACCACTAAATGCTGTCACTCTTTACTTCATCCCCATCAGGACCATTTGGGAGTGTGAGAAACAAACAGCACCAAAGCCTGTCCAGTCCATGAAAGAGCTTTCAGCTGCTTGTGATGATGGTGAATAGTAATTAACAAATGGCAACCAAACTGGCAGGCAGAGTGGCTTGAGGGCTATGGAATGCTTAGCTCCCAGTCAACTTTTTATCCTCTTCTGTAGGGATATGAGAGCTGCACCAGCCTCTGGATTAAACTACAAGGGATTATTAATAAGGGAATGTTACTTTTTCACATCACAAAGCAAGCATGTTTGTTCTAGTTTATTCCCTCCAAAACCTAAGTGAAACCAGGTGGTGGCCGCAGTTTGACCGGACCTCACTTGTGCGTGAAACTTTGGCTTAACTCCAAGGAATTTGCAAGCTTTCCAATAGTTAGATTCTCTAGACGAATCAGCAGATGCTGTGTCCCCCAATAATAACTATCCAAGAGCAGACGGAATATCAGTACAGAAAACTACTATCTCTGATCCATGGCCCTCCATCAAATGCCAAGAATCCAAGGTTAGCAATTACAAAATGCAAAATGGGATAAAATAGCATCATATCAGGGTAACATGATTTTTCAAAAGTACAAAGTAGCACTTTTACTTTTAATTTTGATAATTTAGAACCAAAACATGTGGCATAAAAATATTACTCAGTAGATTTGAGAGAACAGGAAGGTAACTAGGATCAGTTTGTCCTATCTGAAAATTCTGCTGTTACTGAAAACATGTGAAGCCAAAAGAGAAGGCATCAGGGGTTGGGGGTAGTACTAGGAGTTGGGCCGTACCAGACACGATGGGTCTCGGGCCACGGCAGCATGGCATGGCAAACCATGCTGGCAAGGACAACCACCAGCGAGGCCCAGCCCGGTACGATGGCACGTCGGGCCGCACCGGCACTGGCACAGCACATGTCGCCTGCCTGCCTAAGCCGCTACCACTTGCCGCCTCGGATTCATAGTCGGCAACGCGGAGTCAGAGACGGCGTTAAGGACGAGCGGTGGGCTACGAACGACGATAGGATCTAGACTTGGGTGGCCGAATCCAGAGGGCGATGGCGCTAACAGGCAAGCGCTGTGTCGTCGGCTGTGGAGGAGGAAGGCAAGGCCACAAGGGCCGTGTGAGGTGGGGACAGGGGAGTAGAAGCGGGAAAAAAGAAGAAAGAGAAAGGATGCAGGAAAAGAAAATAAGAGGAGAAAGAAGTATGAAAAAAAGGAGAGGAGAAAAGGAGAGAGGGAAAGGGGAAAGGAGGGAAATAAAAAAGGAAAAAGGAGGAAAATATTGAAATTTAGGTAGTTGCGTAAAAATATAGATATGCAAATATTTGGGAAAAAGTGAAAATTTCTTGATATTTTACAGATACAATGTTACCGTATTGTTAAAAACTTTATGCCCTAGAGTGAAGTTCCCTTGGTAAGGAAAAAGAGTACAACAACAATATGCATACATACTAACTACTCTCTAATGTCGAGATCATTCATGAATTCTAGGCCAGTGTATGCCTGCATAATCTCGGGATCCTCTAGATGATGCAGGTGATTGCCTCTGCCATCTTGGGCATGAGGGAAGACCTTCTTTTTTTCAATTATTCTCCCTACCATGCTGAACATCGCTTTCAAAGAGATCATGGATACCGAAACTAAGCTGAACATCGCTTTCAAAGAGATGGTGGATACTGAAACTAGTAGAACATTCCATGTGAAATGGCACAACACAGGAAATATCAGTTTGTTGTTCTCCACCACTTGAGCAAGTCTATCTTATCTTCGTCGGTAAGATCAAGATTGGTGTTTGCAAAATCATGCTCTAGGTAGTGGTTCAGCTCTCAGATAGAATTTCACTTGTGGGAAGGAAAAGACTGAGAGGATGAAGAAGCTCTAAGCTAGATAGAATTTCACTTGAGGGACGCAAAAGACGGAGAGGATGAAGAACTAGACTTGCCCTTTGGCTTCTTCCACAAGTGGGTAGACAAGCTTGTTTTGCCTTGTTGCGCCTGCTGTGAGGTCTCTAATCTCACATTACTGTCAAGCTTATCATGATACAAGCAAAAAATAAGAAAATAACTCCTTTTTGACATGTTCAAAAGCTTCAGAGAAATTAAGACCGAGGTATTCACCTATTTCATTCATACCAATATGCAAATGTACTAACTTTTTTATAGAATAAAAAATCATAGCAAAGTAATACATGTGTGAAATAGACTCAAAATATTTAATATTTTTTCCTCTATTGCTACAACAGCATGGCATAAAGGTAATCCCCTAGATTTAACAAATTTATCTACAATTAGTCAAATAAAATCTATAACTAAATAAGAGGTATTGTAGTAAACACCAGATAAAACCTTGGTTGCTTTATAAAAAGGTCTAAAAAAACTCTAAAAAATGATTAGCAATTTGCCAATCTGAATTAGTAACTACCAATTTATTATTCTGAGAGTTAGCATTGACAAAGATAAATGTAATATGTTCATACCTTATACCTGCTTTAGCATGATGTATATCGAATTCCACCCCACCTTGTCAAGACCAATTTTTCTTGGATCCTTGCCATTGGCTATGCAGTACTCCGCGAACCTAACTATCACTTGTGGTGAACTTATGATATAATGAAGGGCATCACGGATATTGTTTAGATATTTGTCAATCACTTGCATACCGTCTTGCACAACAAAGTTCAAGATATGATATACACATCTCTGATGAAGAACATATTCACCAATATATGTCTGCAAACTTAGGGTGACGATGTTCATAGTCGTCGTATTCACTGATGCATTATCAAGAGTTATAGAAACAATCTTATTATATATCTTACAATTATCAACTACATCAAGTATGTGCTCAATAGTGGCCTCCCTTGCCGCCCCTCTTCCAACCCACTGTAAGATCGAGGAGGCCGACAAGAAGTATGTGCACAAACAAGGCCTAAATCAACTAGGTTTACCTAAGTGCACCAACACTCTAAGTCTATGTTAAGGTTTTCAATTCTAAAATGACAAGTAATCAATTTAATTCTATGAATATAAATTGTTTGAATGTAAATTGAGCACAATAAAACAAACCATAATGACACGGTTACTTTTTACCATAGTGTTCGGAAACTTGATGGTCTCCCTTAGTCCACATTGAGGAAAGCCTAAACGAATTGGAGCAGCTCCACGAATTAAGCCAACCACCTCAATCCACTAGTGGTAGTTCTTTTCCGCTCCAAGTAGTTGAGCTCTAGTCCAACCTCCAAGAGTAATAATAAGTCAAGCTCCTTGCTTGACTCTCACCATGTGCAACAAATGTACAAGTTCAAGTGGATATAAAATTCACCTCTAGATGCAACATATGCAATCTAGAGCCCTTCTCTTTGCCCACAAGGTGCAACACATGCACAATTGAGAGGAGAACCTTACACTAGCTCAATAGAATGAAATGAAGTGCAAAAGGTCTTATCCCAACCAACCATAAGGGAGTATTTATACTCCACACCTCGAAACTAGCTGTTGGAGATAGAAAATAGGATTTTAGGTAGTGCCGCAGGTAAAACACCGGTACTACCGCTTCCCTCAGCAATGGCCAGAAAATTAACCGTTATAGGCAAAATCGATAGTTCCACACAAATTCCAATACTGTTGTTTTGTGGTAGTACCACTCTACATGTGCGGAACTACTGTTCTCACCGAGGAGGAGAAGACTCCCACAAAGGTATCTCTCTGGAAAAAAAAAATATACCGCTACACAAACTGTCATTTCGTGACCCGGTAGTTCCGCTCACATAGAGCCGGTAGTACAGCTCTTAGGTTGGGCCGTCCACACAGAGCTAGAACTTCCGATCATCAACCACACTGGTCCTTGACCACATTGTCTGGTTTAACCACACAGGTCACTGACCACACCGATCTTTGACCACATTGATTTCAACCACAGAAGTTTCGACCACATCGACCATGTCAATCATCGACTATGTTAATCTTCGATCACACATATCTCCGACCACCACATTGATCTTCGACCATGTTGTTTCAATCATGTCGGTTCGATCACATTGGTTTCGACCACACAGGTCTCGACCATGCTAGTTCAACCACGCCGATGTGACCACGCTGGTTTGACCATGTCGGTTCGACTACGCTAGTTCAACCACGTTGATCTTCGACCACACAGGTCATCGACCACTTCAGTTTCGACCACGTTGGTTCGACCATGCTGGTTCAACCACGATGGTTCTCGACCACATTGATCTCCAACCACGTTGGTTCAACCACTTTGGTCTTCGACTACTTTGGTTTGACCACACTGGTCTTCGACTACGTTGGTTCGATCTCGTTGGTCACTGACCACCAACAAATGTGGTAGTACTGTGATCACAATGTCGGTAGCTCCGCTTAGCGGTAGTATCGCACGACACACTGTGGTAGTTTTGATTTTTCTGAGAAGTGCATATATTTTAACAGATTTTGCAAAACATATTTTCAAATTATAGTGTCATGCACACAAGGGTTAACCATGATTTCCATCAAGTTGCAAAATATATTTGCATACTTTTGTAATTATGACACAAGGTAGAAAACATGGACTTCAAGCACTCGCAAAACACATTTGCAATGTATAGTCCTATGTTACAAGGATTAAACACATGAGCCATAACTATTTGCAAAACACATTTGTAAATATAAGCATCATGCTACGGAGAGCTAGAGCAAGTGAGGATGAGCTATCAACACATGACGAGACTCAAGCTACTAGACATGACCCCTCTTAATAGTACGACAACCTATACTAATAATCCGGTTTTCTAATCAAGCACCACGACCGGTAAAAGACTATGTACACATCCTTAGCCCTACCTCGTTATACTTTTGTCTTGGGTCATTGTCTTGATATGCATCAACCCATGATGCATTCTTCACTTGAACTCCATCAACACATGATAGGGTCTTCACTTGAACTCCATCAACATATGATGGGGTCTTCACTTGACATAATGATCAACTAATGATCATCTCCTCTTAAACATGCATCAACTCATAATGCATCCTTTTCTTGATGGCATTCAACTCATTAAGCTATCTTTCATCCCACATCTTGATTTGATGATCTTCAACATATGAAGTCATCCTATATCAACCCTGTTTGTGGAATCTAACCTATTCATCTAACTCATAAAAAATATTAGTTCACAAATCAATTACCATTAATTATCAAACTTCACCATTAACTCATAATGGATGAACTAGATTCTACAATTTTTCCTTTTTGGTAATTCATGACAATCTCAATAAATAATAAGATAGAAACTAATTTACATGTATACAACACGTACACAACAATTATATACTCTAGAATAAGCTTATTAAGCATTTAACTTATTTGAATGTGAGTGTTAATCTTTGAGATTAATTGCAAGCAAAGTTTACATATCCGATTGTGATTAATTATCGAACTATTAACACATAATGGAGGAACTAGATGACAACCTGATTATGAGTATATATGAACTACACAACCTATATATATTTAAGGGATATGTTTCAATGTAAAGATCCTTAATATGTGGAAGAAGGAACATGGATCAATACTAATGAAACCACAAAATAGAGAATGAACTCCTCCTAAATGTGTGTATACAAGAATATATAATAAAGACATATGCACATATTTATGTTTGACTATTTATGGAGTTTAATCTATATTTTTGATTCAAAAAAATCTACTAAGTTATAAGAATGTGATGTCGAATGCATATCTCTATGATTTTCATCCTTTCATCCAATGAGACTAAGTATATCATAATCAAGAAACACGTTAGTCTCACAATTGCATTTGTCATTTATCACATTCAAATAAGATTAGACAATATCATAGTAAATAAACAAATTAGTCTCACAATTGCATTTGTCATTATCACTAAAACTAACTTAATAGAAGTTGAACGTATAATCTCCCCCTTTTGGTGATTGATAACAAACCCATTAACAATAATAGTATTTGGATGAAAATGAATAAGTGATAGGAAATTAAACTAAGGTGAAATCACTTTGTGACAAGCATGAATAGTTTAATTTTCTCTTTGAAAAATTATTCTTCCCTTATACAATATTATCCCCCTTTTTGCACAATTCAAATTTAACTCCCCCTTTTAGCATTATTCAAATTTAACTTTGAATTTAACAGGGCAATTATATATAATTCCCCCTTTTGGCATTGATCACCAAAAAGCAAGGAAGAGAGTTAAGCCAAAATAGACTCTTTAACACAATAAGCTTAACAATTAATTCATTTTAAATTTGGTCATAAAGAGTATAAAAGTAGATACATATGACCAATTTGGAGAGATATAGGTAATCTAGAGAAGATACTTGAAACACACTCAATTAATCCTATTGTTGGGAGCTCCTCGAAGGTTTTGATATTTCAATTAAAGTTTCTAATTTTCAGACTTTGAAATGTTGATAGAGCTTCAAAAGCTAGCTAAAAAACTAGCTTACAATTGTCTAATAAAATTGAGAAAATTCATCAATATAGATTAATAATATAGTATAAAAAGTCATAGTTGTAACTTTCTCATATTATGAGCCCACTTAAAGATACAAAAATCACAAATTTGCTCAAAGCCATACAAAACTTTGAATTTTCAGCATTTAAGCAAAGAGAGAAAAGCACATAACCTTTTTTAAAAATCAGAATGAAACAAATGAGTATGAAACACATTCATTTACAAGATCCATAAAAAAATTTTTTAGACAAATAGGTAAAATAGTTTTCCCAATATTTATACTTTACCCCTTTTGTTTAAGTAAGCCCAAAATACTATATACGTTTTTCACAAAGAAAAACTCCCCCTTGCACAAGGTTCCTCTTGGCATTTTTCTTTTTCTTTTACACACAAAGGATTATCCTCTTTCTTATTTTTCTTCTCTTTTTACATCTCTTCCCTTTTACTTAAATTTTCTCTCCATATGTTATCTAGCACTAACAACTTGTCTAAATAAATATTGTTTAGGATACAAGGGAGAAAGAACTTGCATGTTGGCTTGTTTAATCAAGGGGATAAAGATTTGACGTCGACCGAAATTGTTTTAGGACATGATGCGCTATATATTTGCGAAAAAGATATTTGATCGATCAAATCAAAATTTGAGGATGAATTCTTCTTTTTTAGAGTTAATACTATATCTTGTAATCGGAACCTATTCGATTAATCGCCTTTGACCTTTTTCTGGGTTTGACCCTAATTCTTTTTGGCTATGCGTTACCTTTTATTCTTGAAAATATAATCGTGCTATTCTATATATGCGCTTAACTAACAATGTTGTTATAACCTAGAAACTTCCTAGAAGAATATGCGGAGTCAAACCACTGGCATGTTGAATTAGGGGTGGCAATTCCCCATAGGGGCAGGGCCCTACGGGAAGTATCCCTATGAGGGTGGGGGGTGGGGGATGATCTCCCCCGCCGGGGGGGGGGATAGAGCATGGCCCGCTATGCTGGCAGGGAGGGGACAGGGGTCATTCTCCCCCGTAGGACCCACAGGGACTCGGTAAAAATAAAAATAAATATTTTGGTAATAGATTATAGTTTTTTAATATGAGATATTGTATTTTTTTCTTGTATATTTAAACTAAAACTTGAATTTATATGTTAGAATATATATTTTGAACTTATATTTAAAAAAAATACTTAAGTAATTATAAATTAATAAATAAAATCATACTGTTATTTTTAAGTAAATTTAGTCTTTTTTTAATCCCCGCAGGGACTCCGTAGGTCGAGTCCCCACAGGGACTGGGGACAGAGGTCATCTCCCCCGGGAGGCTTAGTGGGGCGGGACGGAAGGCCGGCTAGTGGAGGACGAGGCTATGGAGGCTTTCCCCACGATTCTCCACCCTGTTGTCATCCCTATGTTGAATAATCGGATGAGCGCAAGCAGCTCCAATACAGTGTATCTTATCTTGTCATTCATCACACAGGCCTACGGGAAGAGCTCATGTCGAAGACTTCAGTGAACAGTGTATGACAGGTGGGCCAGACGCACAAGATGCAATTTAGAAGATAATTTGCTCTACGGTTTGATACTAGTTGCGTGGTCGTATGCTCTCCGAGTCACTACCAATGCTAATAATGCTTTCTATCCAGCCCCCTCTGTGCCTGTGATGCGTCCATTTTGTCCCCCGACATCTACTACTCCACACATCCATCAAGCGTTCAAGTGGCTCCTGAGAGCTCAAACACTATACCACTTACGGAAGCAAGAAGATTCCAACGGCGGTCATGTCCGTCGGTCCATTCCCATATTCCATGTGTTGGAGGCCAGTCACGTTAGAAAAAGCCTATGAAAACCACGTCGATGGTTGGGGATCAGATGGCACAGTTTTGGAACTTATCATTTGTGCCAGTATTATGCGGAATGTGCTAGCAGCAACCTACATTGCCACTCTTAAAATTGGCCAATTACCTCTGTCACTTACATGTGGGACCGTCTGAGTCACTGACAACGGGTGAGGGTGGCAAATCTGTTACCCCTCACCTCATAAAGGTGGCAAAAACATAAATTTTCAGGGGCGGTGACTCATACAACTACGCACCGATAAATTTGCTTGCACATGTAACCTTTCCGTAACAAGAGGGCACAAATTCGAGGTTATTGGGTGCCACATCATGAGCATGCATGTACTTGGGGTCTTAGCGCGTGCTCAGCTTTGAGTGATAGATTGGTAGGGCAAATGGCGAGTAAAAGGACAAGAGTGGAGCATGAACTGGTCTGCACAACGCATGCTGCTGATCTGCAATTCCTTTTCCACGGCATTCTAATCTTGCCCCCAAGGATAATGGGATTTGACCTCCAAATCTACATCTTGTTTTCTTTTTCCCAAGCAGATATAGATCTATTCTTTTCAGCTTTTAAAAGCTGCATTTTGACTTTTCTACAGTAACTATATTTCAAATGAAATATTTTTTTAAGATGGGATCTATAAGTTAATTATAGTACATACTGTAGTGACTTTACTTATATCGATTAAAACCGCATACGAATTTCTGTTACTCTGTATTTTTTTATAAATAGTTTAAAAATCATAAACTACAGACATAACCTATAAATCGAAGTAAAAAAGCCCATTGATTAGGAGCTGATTTGGTTGCTGGCCCTCTTCTTTTCCCAAGAGCACGCCTGCCTGCCTATTTTTCATCAAGGCCAATGTTTTGTGAGAAGGAGAGGTGTAGGGTTAAGAAAAGAGGAGCTTGTCTATAGGGCTAAAGTTGCTCAGATATTCTATGGGCTACCATGCTGTAGTACCAAGAACATGAGAAGGAACAGATGTTTGGTAGTATAGTACGTATGTGAAGGATGATATGTCAACTGCTCTTGTTCTAGTTAGTACTTGCCTACTTGGTACACATCTTAAAAATGAATTTTTTAAAACAATAATCAATTTTTTTTATTTTAAATTACAATATTATACCTGTTTTTTATTTTTTTTACAATTTTGACCATATGTCGCTCCACGGTTAGACGACTTAGGCTAGTTGCCTAACTGTTGAGCGACATGTGGCCAAGTCGCCCAACCGTTGACGACTAGGGGCTTGTCGCCTAACCGTTCGACGACTAGGGGTATACCCCCTCACCGCGTGCGGCCGGCCAAGCGCATATCTCAGTTCATCCGAGAGAAAAGATAGAAAGGGAGAAGAGAGAGAGGAGAGGAGGGAGGAGAGGAGTGGAGAGGAGGAGAGGAAAGAAAGGAGAGGAGAGGGAGAAAAGAGGAGAGATCTGCGCGTCGACAACGGTGAGTGTTCTATATTTCTTTGTAAATTTATTTTTGAAACATGTTAGGATAGCAACTAAAATCATTAGATGTGTAGTTTAGAAACTAACATCAATTTAGTTGTTAATAGTTGTATTATCGTTTAGATCGCTCTGTTGCGAATTTGAAGGCCTAGTTAATTTTGTTAGTCGCTTATAAATTACAGAAACCCCTAATAAGTATTCTTAATTTTTAGAATAATTAATAGCCATCAAAAGATTTAAAACTGTTTGTGACAATTAGAATAGCACACACTGATTTAAAATAGTACACAATGATTTAAGATTACGTGTAGCGATTAAAATTGTACGTGATGATTTAAATAGCATTTGAGTTGTAAAAATCCGCAAATGACTAAAATAAAATTTAGTGATCCCACATGGGTGCATTAGTATAATTCATTTAATTATTATTTAAGATTTACTTTCTGTTATATCTCTAAATAAATCGCCACACGTGTACTAATTATGGGAAAAGAATCGGTACCAAGATGGAAGAATTTAGTCGAGTGACCCTGAGACCTAAAATTATTTAGTGACATAGATAAATATGTATGCACCAATGAGAAATTAAATAGGCATAATAGTGTATGTGAAATCAGCTAGGAATGATTTGAAGAAATTTCGGAGTTATGCTATTAATAATCGAACCAGTAATTGTATCGTAATTGCTAACTTCAAATTGATTTGCAGATATAGCTCGCGACTTTGGTGGTTTAGACAGGCCTTTCAGCTTGCTGGACCGGCACATCGACGCGCAACACCGTGTGAGCTATCGTGTCCCGTATCTTGAGGACGGAGACGAGAAGACCCAGTTAGGGGTGGTCCGTATGCGAACACCCCGACAGGCCTGGAGACTAGACCCACACTGCATAGATAGGTTTGTGTACAAACTATCGTATGTCTTTTTATGATATTTTGTTGGACCGAAATCGGCGACAGAGGGGGGGGTGAATGTCGCTATTTAAAATTTCTCTCAAGTACTCAAATAAAACATCTTCTCCTATAGCAATGAATGCTATAAAGAAACAAATTTGCCTTACTGAAGACTTACATTCACATAGAAAGAGAATATGGCAAATAAACTAAAAACAAGTCACCAAGAAATGTCATAAAAAGGAGAATCCAGCAGCCAAACGCCATAGGCCGGTCTGACCGCAATGGGCTGGGCGGTCAGACTGCCTAATAGCTGCCGGTCAGACCGGTCATAAGATGCCGGTCAGACCGCCGTGAGTAATCCGGTCAGACTGGTTGCTTTGTCTAGACAGCAGCGCAGGTTTTCTGAAATTTCAGATTCTTGCCGAAATCAACGAAATGAGAGAATAGCTTCCATTCTTTTCAGCCCAAAACACCAAAGAACTATTCTAAACATTACAGAGGCCTTAAACAACAGGGGAAACAAACAAAAACTCAAGATTTTCATATTTGAGCCAAAATCTGAAAAATTATAGAGGACTGACCCAAAACACAAATTCCCATCTCATCTCTGAGCCTTTGTCCATGAAACCCAGAGATTAGCTAGAAAATAGCCTTGTGACTCTGAAACTCAAATTTGGGCACATTCTCTCAAAGGAAATCAAGAATCACCTCAACCCCTAGAACAACAGACTGAGAACGAACAGGGCACAGAAAAGGTAAAAACATGATTCTTGCGATTCAATCGACTGCTCTTGAAACTAGATGACCAAAGGGTCTAGAAATGCAATTCCATCATAGAGCAACCCATTTTGCCACTCCTCAGCAAGAATCAACTCAAGACACAAAAACTCAAGAATCAAGCATAGGAAGCATCGAAGGGAAAAACCAACAGAGAGACAAGAGCTCGATCAAACTTAAACAAAACCATCTCAGATTGATATTGAGGAAAGGAGATACATGATTACATAGGAGAATCTACTCACATCCTCTCTACTTCCCAATACATGCTTGAATGATCAAGAACCCATCTCCCTATCTCTCAAGAACACACACAGGGAGAAGCTACGAAGGGGACATACACCTCTGCCTCTTCTGCTCTCAACCACTAAAGCCTCACCAACTAAAGTCTCAAAGCAAAACCAACTCTCAAAGGCTCTTTTGACTAAAGCAAAACCCTAACTCTCTCCCAAAGCCATTGAATACATGCAGCCACTCTCTCCTATTTATAGCCCTTGGCTAACGGGTCTCCAACCCGTTACACTCGCTAAATCCAACAGAACCTGCTCCCGCTTGTGCAGCCTCGCGAAATTACCAATTCACCCCTCCTGCACCTTCTGGGAAGCTTTCGCGTCTCTTGTCGTCCAAGCCTCGCAACCACCTCGAGTCTCCACCGTCTTCGACACATCCCGACCGTTCTGACCTCAGCGCCACCTGCGCCTAGTCCGGTCACCTCGTGTCTCGCCACGACTTCGCCTCGACGTCCTACAGCCATCACAGACAAGAAACACATCACATAGCACCGCTCGATACATAAAAGCATAAATATCATCAATGAAGCATGAAATCGCCTAAACGACCAATCGGGAAGACGAATATGCAATAAGACCGTTCAACCATACCCGACTGCGCCAAATACCGACCTGGCACAAATCACTCAAACCAAACTCAATCTTTGCAACAAACTTGTCAATTACTCATCATAAACATGTGGTCACCTCCACATGGTCTCTCATATTTTCACTACATACTGACTTCTTTGTGCTTTGCAAGCTAAGATATGTTGGTGTCGGACCCCAAGTTTACTAACCTGGAATCCTCTGTGATAACACTGCATTATTCCATGGATCAGTAGATAATGCTCACAGATACAATGCTGCATCATTTCATACACGACAAAACCATACATTATAACACCAGAGTTCAAATAGACCGCGTCGGGCCAAGGTTACAATAGGGCCGTCAGGCCAAATGTCTTACAATACATAAAGAGCGGAAGCGGAAATGTACACAAGCATAGGGGCACAACTCGCCACAGGCAAGTGACTGGGTCAACCTGAGTACCACCGCTATTAATCAGGGGCCTGACTAATAACGGATGCACCCACCAAAACTAGCCTGGTTAACCGGACTGAGGCGAGAGGCAAGACTACCGATGCCTAATCTAATATCCGCCATCTTCATGACCTTCGGCATCCTCATCCTCATGGTAGGCGTAGTGCTCTTGATTCACACCTTCTGAATGGGGGAGTAAGAGCGAGAGTGAGCACCAACAACTGTGCTCCGCGAGCCAACACACAGAATGCATATATTTAATGATGCAAGGGTGGCTCGGGTTCTTTTATTTGCTTAAAGCGACTTTTGGAATAATCATAACATAAAAGTCCCTATGACCTAGCATTTTTCAAGAACTCATGATTTGATAACTGAAAGTGTGCAATAATTTATAATGGGGTAGTTTCAATCCACCGATTTTATGATTCCATCCACCATTGCTAACTTTTATTTAGACGGTTACATCCACCTTATTACCAACACTAGAGTGCATCCCTCCAGGGAAAAATTACCAAAGTCAGGTTACATCCACCTAACAACCCTTATTCCCAACCTCAAGAGTTTTGAAATAGAACTAACTCGAGGAAGATTTCCATGTCTGCCCTTGACCATGGGCACGGCTATTCGAATAGTTGTATACTCTGCAGAGACTGTACAGCTTTACCCACAAGAGATAATCATCCCGATGGTTCTACATGATTCCTTAGACATGCAGCTCGAGAGGATATCACGAGGCCTTTACGATACCTCGCCCTCTAGCATATCACTCCTATGGGGTTACTTCCATAGGTTGTGCAGGATGTCTACCATAGGTTAGCGCAGTCGGACTCCACTCTCCACATACACTATCCTAGGCAACGCCACCTACATCCGGTGTCCCGTTCCAAGTGGGGCTTTCATTACCCACCTACACACGTTCTCCGTGAAATGACTAGAGAGTCCAGTAAATTAGTCAGCCAAGCCTACAATATGCTAGCTTGAGGTTGTACTGTTATACACGGAGGGTCCACACAGGATTAAGTCCTTAATTTGTCCGGGCGGTTCAGTCCACATCCCCTGTGTTACTTCCACACCCACCACTCTTACCACCCGCCCAGATATGTTTAGCAGATTTTTAGGTTTTTGAGAAACATAACACAATTTATCATAAATAATCAGCCACGTACTTCCCATGACTGTTCCAGAACTAGTTTTCCATGATTAAAGAATGATTATCCGGGCTACTGAGGCTCTGGACTTTACAAGACTAGCATGGCAGTAATACGACGTATAACTACCATAGTTATAGTTTATATCTAGGGCGACAAGGACCATGTGAGTTCAAAGGTTACTGGTGGGATATATTATTATGAGGTAGATACATGGTCGTTAGCTAACTTAAGGGTGACATACGTTTGCGTATAAAGTAAAGCATGAAGATTTTCATAATTTAAATGAACATAGTTTCACATGAAATATAGGCACAAAATGATCAAAGTATTGACTCGCCTGGATCAAGAGCTTGGGGGTCTTGTGCTGCTTCAAGCGGGGGCTCGTTCGCATCCTCAAACTCTACTCGGGAGATCGAACTGGAAAAGCAACACAAAGAACGAAGGCAAATAAATACCAAACAAAATAAACAAAACTCAAATTAACTCAAAACTGAACCAAAACAGAACCATCAGATAGATCTTGATTTTAGAAAAATTTAGAATTTGGTTTCATTAAATTGGACTTATGGTTAAGAAGTTATAGCATTTCAAAGTTTTAAAATCCTGAAATTCAGAAAATAAAAGGGAGAGAGGGTATGAGCTGTTGATAGGTAGGCCCGAGGGGAATTAATGGCGCTCGGGTGAAAATTGCTGCACCGCAGCCGACAGGTGAGGCCATATTTAATAGCAGTGCTAATGCCCCATCAATTGGTCGGCTTAGGACAACTTAATGGTCGATTAAGACAATGGCTAGTTAGGGAGTAAATGCACTAGGTGCTCTCTGTTCTGGCTCATCCCGGCCGCAAGGGAGGCGGAGCCGGCTGGCGGCGGAGGGGGTATGGAGGCGCGGCGGAGCCAGCCAAAACGGGTCGCCCAGCCTGGTGCGCGCCTCGGGGAGGATGGAATCGGCCGGATTTGGCTGGGCGGAGGGCGACGGCGGGTAGGGCGGTAGCGGAAACAGGGGAAAAAAGGGCGTCGGCGGCTCGGTTAATGGGGGTTCAATTCCTCGGGGGTGGAGCATCTACAAGCCTCCGTGAACTCACCAAGAGCGCTAGTCGGGGCCGAGGTGGAGCAGGGCGGGCTAGCGGCGAGAGGGAGCTTGGCGGCGAGGATGAAGACGGCGGCGGCTCGCTGGGGAGGGCGGCGGGGTCCGGCGAGGTGGGGGACGTGCTCGGGGTGCCCTGGTGGTGCTCCGAGTGCGCCTAATTCGATTGGGGTGCGGTGGTTCTCTGGGAATTCCCAATGCCGGAGTTGATGAAGAGAAGCGTCGCCGGCGGCTTGCGGGGAAAGGGAGAGCGATTAGCTCGGGCAAAAGGAGAAAAAGGTGAAGGTGAGTGCGGCGATGGGTTGAGGGGATCCCGAAGTCCACCGGTGGCGCTTGGCGGCGGAGATTGCCGGCGGGGCACTCACGGCAGAGGAGGCGACGGTGTGTGGTTCTCGGGTGAGCTTGGTGGGGCGGTGCAGCGATGCTTCGGTGCATTTTATAGAGCCGGGGAAGGAGGCGAGACGCCGAGGGGGGCAAGGAGGCGTGTTGCGAGGATGCGGTGGCGTCAGCACCGTGCGACCACAGGGCGGCGCGGCTTCCGGAGCGTGTCGCAATGCGAGTGAATGCGGAAGAGGCGGCGCTCGGTCCGGTGGTCGCAGAGGGAGGCGTGGCGTAGGGGCAGCTGGGCGACGCCGACGGGACTGGCGTGACCGGGGCGTACCACGGCGGCGAAGCGCACGGGTGGGGGCTGGCGAGGGGCGTGCACGGCAGGGCGAGGTCAGCGCTGGCGGGGGCCACGCGGGAGGTGACCAGAGCCGGGCGCTGATGGCGAGGAGCGGTGCTGAAGGCAAGGGGCGTCTGCGTCGCAATAACTCACCGACGGGATTGGTTGAAGGGAGGGCGACGAGCAGCCGCTCGACCAGAGGAGGAGGGGAGGGCGCTCTGCAGCCAGGAGGAAGAGGTGCGGCAGCCAAAGAGAAGAAGGAGATGGGCGGCCTCGATGGAATGAGAAAAAGGGGTGGACGGCCAGGATTGAAAGGAGATTTGCATAAATGTGTGTGTATATATATACACACACACAACACATATCCCTATATTTTTTCTCAGTTCTGTTATGATGCCTTCTAATTAAAGTTGTACATTTTGCAGGCACAATAGGAGGGGTGGAAGCAAGATGAGCTAGGCTGCGAAGATGGCGTCGTGGGTGGCGAAGTTGGTGGAGACACTCGAGTACTTTGTGCAGGAGGGCACCGCGTATGACCCTAGCATGTACGACGAGTACCTACATTGGTGCACTCCACAGACACGCACCAGGCTGGTGCATGTCATTGACCCTCCCCTAGCTCACGTACCAGCTCCCACTGATGCATAACCTATGCACTTAGCGCGGACATTTGCCCTTGTGGTAGGTACTCTCGTGTATCAACATTTCTGAGTACGATTACCACAATTACTAGTTTGACACTTTTATATACTTCTTGTAGACGGACATCACCGCCAAGATTGTGAGGGACACCAGGTCGATCGTGGATAGGGTCACCCACGGTTTGGAGGTGACGCGTGACGAGTTGCTGCACATTGTCCATTAGGTCTACGCTGCGTCGAGGTGTGCCCTTGCCCTCTTGTCATGCAGGACGCTCCCAGAGGTGACCACATCGATGCGTACGCCGAGGCCGCCATGTCCTCCAGCTCAGGTAGGAGGCTCCAGAGGGCCACGTGCCTATCCCCGGGCACCATCGTCGCCACCGCCGGGCTAAGCCAGAGGGTCAACGTGGGCATGTACCTACACACCGATGTCGTCGTCCATGGACCTCTACTTGGCATTGACAGGGCAACACACATTGTTCAGCTAGGGCAGGTCCGGCGGTACGATAGTTGGCTACAGGCCATAGCCCACATGGAAGGTACATTTCGTCTCTTAAGATTTTTTTGCATCGATATATTATAGGAATAAACAATACCTATCCTGCAGGTACGACACACCGGCTAGGAGTTCAGCTATCCCCCCACGAGGATCTCCTAGGGGACATGAGCGACATCCTCGCGGACGACCCGGTGGAGGTCCTTTCTAGGTTGTAGCTCAGCAGTGCGCCAGTTCCCACGCAGCCACAGGTGCAGTCCACCCCTGAGGCATTAGGAGCATGGGTCAGCAGGCCTCCTGATAGCCTCACCCTGTCAGGGTGCCGACACCCTGCCCTAAGGAAGCCCAACCGGGGCCGTACAGGTGGGCACCAACCAGAGGTCGAATGTGGCGACGACAGAGGTGCTGCAGGTGGTATAGCTGGTGGCGAGTAGTGAGTCTTCCTCTTGCTTTATGTACTTTTTTCATTGTGTTTGTATTTTGCTTTATCTTCCTACGTATATGAATTCTCTATTGTATCACAATATCATTTACCTTCCTACTTACGAATTGTTGTTACCTTAATCGTTCTCACAAAATTCTTCGGAAAATTTATCACACTACGACAACATATGATGATCGTAAAATGTTATTGCGAGTCTAACAGATTTCGTACCATTCACAATCTACGAAAATCACAAACGAATCAACTGACATTGTTTGCCCTTTTATTTAAAAAAACAACATATGAACAAGATTTGCTATATATATTATCTACAAAAATTACCATTTACTCCCCCACAATTATTTCTATTAGATTAATACAATAATTATTTTATTTTTTTTAAATCGCCCAACCGTTGGGCGACTTGGGCTAGTCGCCCAACCTGGTTGGGCGACTAGGGATCTTGTCGCCCAACCGTGCAGCGAGATATGGTCAAAACTGCAAAAAAAAAAGCAGGTATAATACTTTAATTCAAAATAAAAATTTATTATTTAAAAAATTCCATCTTGAATGCTACCCAGATATATACCCCATATTCTATGACTAATACCTATTCCAAACGGCTTTAGCTTCTGTCTTTTTTTGGCTTTCGGCTTATTTAAGCTAGAAGCCACTTGAAACTCATCAGTTTATTTTGGATTATTTTGGTTTTTTCCTTTTCATTTTTCCTTGTTTCTTCGTATTGTCTCTGACGATATAACAAATTTTTTCAAAAAAAAAAATTCAGCCAGAACCCACAACCAGAACCTTAAACCAAAATATAGTTGGAGCATCACCTAAATATATCGATACTAGTGGGAATCGTATAGCCCTGATTCTGTATGGAAGCTACTATTGGCCCTACTCTAACGAGCTTCTGCTTCTAGTTTCTAGCTTCTTACTTTTGTCTTTTTTGTCTTTTTCCCCTTATTCCTTTGTATTATCCGTGTTCATAAAACTTTTTTATTTTTTTAATAATTTTAAAATTTAATTATGCTAGAAAAGCTAACAGCAGCTACAATACATTTTTAGCTGCTACAGTGCCAAGAAAGCCAGAAGCCTGTGGGCTTATAAGCTCAAATGAGTACCACCATGTGTAATTGAACTCGAATATGCCATGCCGACTGCCAAGTGTAATTTGTGGTGACATTAACCAACGAGGTCCAAATGTATTTGAGAATACTACTGGCCCTCTTATCTATCTACCTCCTTCCCCTTTCACTTGATATCTTTAGTCCGAGTAAATCCCATGTGGTCCCATTCTCTACCAACTCCAACAACTTCGTCGATGGCGGCGAGGTGGGGAACCAACACATGAGTCCATTGATGTACATGATTAGGTTATTTTCTATAATGACCCCATTTTTAATAATAGGGCTGTCATATTTCTCGCGACAGGCCAGGAGTTCATTTGTGAACACAAAAAGTATCACATATGCTCATGAATATTTAAAAAGGATTGGTTTGATTGAAATATGATCTAATGGCCAAATTACAACAGTTTTACAGACGTCTAAGCCCAAAACTTAACTTACATTTAGAAAAATCGAAGAAATCCCACATAACCCTAATATGTTAGCTGATGCATCCTTCCTTATTCTGGTGTCTGTTCTGATGAAAATAAGTGAGATTGAGTACACTAGCTACTTAGTAAGCCATATGGGAAGGCTATTTAACTCCTATGCAAAGTGTTCAATTGGTCAGATTGACGGGTTATATTATAATAAGAATATATGCAAGTTTATTAGTAAAGAACTTTACACTTAAAATAGTAAAATATTATTTAATTAACAAGGGATTTTATCATTCACAACTTTCACATTTAAAAATTTCCAAATTCTATTTATGCCTTGTTGTTCGAATTATCCATGAAACACAACTCCATTGACTGAGAGCACAGTGTATTCGAATACAATTTATTATGCTATGTAGAGTTGTCCAACTTACCCATAAGATATCTCAGACTCATAATGTCAAACTATAGACACGAAACATATTAGTGTGCAACTGAGTTGAGATAACTTGGTCGTTTCACTGATATTTTTGTACTAGTTTCTACCCGGTAGGCTCAGAGCCATTCAACTCATCAAAAATCTACAACCCAATGTGGAAATCGTGACCCAACATTGAATATACTACCGTTGTGAAGAATGGTAAGTGGTATATCTAGCCCAACATCCATCTCACCCATTTTTTTGTGGGCCATCCCGAAACCCTAGGACAGCGGTATTTCCAGTAGACATTCGATCGGATCGAGCAATGTGCTAGATTAGGATGATAAGTCAAACTTGTGATTTAGCGATTTCTATGTCCTTTATTTAACATAAGGGTCTAGTCCTTACTTTTCTCAAATGAGACCATCATCCATATTCTATGTGCACCTCAGAACAGTACCACCAATCCATACCAAGGTCTCCACCCTAGGGTGAGGTCATGGCTCCAGTCATCTAGTGGCATTCTACTGATTAGCCTCAACTCTAGTACCATTTTAAAATCTATCAGAAAAACGCTGAGATATTCTTAGTAGTGTATATATAATATTTAATTGTCTAGTCTACTAATGATTAATTATACGATAATTAATAAGGTTGTAAAGGTGAATATGGCCTTCAAGTACAACATGGTTTTTCAATGGTACGATCTAACTAATTATCAAGTCATTTCAAACTATTATTTTAAATAAATAGCAGTGCACAATTAATGATAATGAAAGTAATGAATATTAAAAAATATATGAGCAATATGATCAATGACATGTGACTTGCCTTTAGAGTTTTTGATTAATTCTTTGTAAGCTTCTGGTTTAACAATTTCCACCTTAATTGCTCCAGTAGCTTCTCCGTTGGCCAACTAGTCGAATCCAGATGCTAGCACAAAAGAATGAATATAAATAATTTCCTGCTTTGCAAATTGCATGTTGAGAACAAAATAAAATAAAATAACAAAAAAGATATAAAAGAAAGTGGGTTTAAGTGGATATGATTTAAGCAGTGCTTGGTAAAGTCGAATGGAGTTGAAAATCATTTAGATGGACTCAGAATGGTTGAAATGAGTATAAATATGCTTAACAGGTCTTGGGATGAATAGTAATGGGTCGACACTATTTCTAACGAGTCGGGTTAGGTGAACAGTAATGGGTTTGGCTTATTTCTTGTGAAGCCTACTTAGCTTAAGTTCACACCCATGGCCACCTAAGTAGAGGAGAACGACGACAATGGTGATTGAGCAACGACGAGTGGTGGTGTGGTGAGGGTACTTGGGACCTGGGCAACCCATTTTGGGCATGTGCATGGTCAGAGGTGGGCTGAAGACAGCGGGCGGCGATGGTGGCTTGTCGGAGTAGGACCATGGCACAACGGCATTGTGGTACGGTCCTGGCTAATTCAAAGGTGGCTCAAGCATCTATGGCATGAAGGGAGCCAAGTGGTAATGATGGCTCAGCTTGGTTTGACTTGTGCGATGCTTGCAACGGTGGCTGTGCATGGTTGGGCAATGGCACATGGCACAGGCGGGCCAGGGCTGACGAGATGGGTTAGGGAGGTCGAGATTATCCTCATGATGTTAAGGAGATGCTATGGGCATGTTTAATTTGATTGGAATGGATGCTACCGGGAGAATTGGGTTTTAGGGCTCATTGGCGAGAGCTCAGCAGTGATGGTGAGTCTTGGCCGGAGAGGAGAGGGAAAGGCTTTGGGGTTGGAATTTGGCACGAACAGAGGTGAGGGAGCTACTTGGCTTGACTATATAGCTGATGGAGGCGATGGTACCAGGAGCACAACAACGGCGTGACCAACGCATGGACGACAGTGTGGATGGCCGAGGCGCTTCGGCGGTGTAGCGGTGGTGCTGGCAGCTGCATTGGCAGCATGAGAGATAGGGCTCCTCACTGTCACGATCGCATGGGTTGGTGAGGCGATTTGCGGCGCCGAGCCCATGTCAAACGGCTGGCGCAAGGAGGTGGCAGCGGCGAGGTCAGTGGTGGCAAAGGATGACGCGTGGCCTGGCGTGGCGTTATGGCTCTGTACAGTGTCTTGGCTTTGACTCATCGCCTCATTGTGTCACCACCTGTTTCTGCCACTATCAAGTCCCTACCCACAAAAGGGATCAGGTCTAGCAGGATCCAATGAATTCCAGAGGGCTTGAAGTGTACTGCAGAGAAGGTATCTCACCAAGAGATCTAGAGCTGTCTAGAATCCATGAATTCCTGAGGGGCTTGGGCTACACAGCAGAGAAGGTATCTTACTAAGAAATCTAGATCTTCCTGAGGGGCTTGAACCACATGGCGGAGAAGGTATCTCACCAGGAAATCTAGATTCGATCAAGATCCGATATATTCTTAAGGGGTCTGTACTGCAAGGCGAAGTAAATCTAGATCTGGTCAAGATCTAATGAATTCCTGGTGTGCTTGAATTGCACGACGGATAAGGTATCTTATTTTTTTTAATCTAAACAACAACAAGAAATTCTTCACAATTTTTCTTGGAAAAAACTCACAATTCCTTCAGTTTTTTTTGTTATAGTCCAATTTGATGAGTTTTAATTTGGAAGTCGTCGACAATAGAATCGTCGATTTTACAAATAGTAGAAAAATTCAAACTTGACAAAAGGATGAACAGGGAAAATAGGATGATTTTTATTGCTATATTGAGATTACAACTTGCTCTTAATGAACGATTACAGGGGAAATGCTACCTGCACTAATGCGGAATGATCTTGATGTTATTGTTCTCCTTTGTTTTCTCTCTCTCTCTCTCTCCCTCCCTCTCTCCCTTTCTCGTGGGCAGGGCTTAAGTAGCGTCGAAGGGGTGTCAGTTGCCTTCGTAAGCTGGCACCTTTTCGGTTTCATCTGTTCACTTGAGCAATCCGTTGTTGTCAACGAGAGATGCTTGATCAATAACCGTCGACCGGTTATTGGCAGTGAAGGAGAACTTTAGTAAATAACTGCAAGAAGGTTGTTGTCAAAGGCATATGGCCGAACGTGGTACAGTTGAAGGGAATAGAAGTGCACATGTTCTATGGCTTAACTACACAAGACAACGTTCAAAGGGAATCCCATATGTCGGGTAGAGAGCTTTCGAGTAGTGGTTGGTCAAGTAGATAAATAGTATTCTCTGATCAGTGAGTACTCGAGGTGTGTTATACATAAGCTATTATAACATTGATTTAAGAACTTTGATTACATATTAAAGTGTCTTTAATGAATTATCTAATCCTCGTCAGAAGTGAAATGCTAGAGTAGAGTAGATGGTAAACAAAATCCTATCAACTCCTTTAAAAATTTCCTTCCCACTCTAACTCCGCATTGCCCCAACTAAATTCACGTTAACCTTAGGTGGTGATCGGTTCGGCTGAAAAGCTCGTGGCTTACGGCTGAAAACACTGTAGCTGGCTGAAAAAAGCACTGTAGCTGACAGAGGCTTATTTAGCATAATTAAATTTAAAAAAATTTAAAAATAAAAAAATATATGTTAGCCCATTATGTATAATACAAATAAATATGGGAAAAAAAAGAACCGGCAAAAAAGCTCAACAAAAAGCCAAAAGTTCAGAAAAAGACGAAACATATGAATAGTGAAAAATAAGCCAGAAGCCGAAACCGAGTTGATTAGGGCCTTAATTCTGCAATAATACCACCATCAATCTAGTCCAACGGATACTTCTCCCCTATCCTTGGTACTCCAGCTAGCTGCCATGAGGTGAAGTGAAAGTAGAAACAACGAACCACCTCCAACCAAAATAAAACCAGAAACGGTGCCCAAAGTAAATGCCATAAAAAATTGAATTTTTTTAAAAAATGAATGCCCTCCCTTACTCAATTACTACAATTAGAAAAAAAAAAAGAATACGCCAAGGAAAGTCCCAACGGGGATTTGAACCTATAACCTCTCCCCTTGACTTCTCATTTATTAATAATCAGTACACCTTTCATCCAACCAAATCCTACATTCCTAGATGCTCAGCTCAACGGCTGTACTCACCCCTAGGTAGTACAAAATATCCAGCCATTCTCTAGATCCAGGACCTGTCCATCAGTCCAGCAACGTGATGACCATAGCCACCTCGAAGATACACAAGCCGAGCCGAGCCACGCCACGCCCAACCAACCAGGCGGCACGAAGTCCCCCTTCAAACGGTTTGGCTTCTTTGCAGAAGTTAAAAACTATTTAAAACATATAAATGTTTTAGTTTTAGTTTTTTTCTTTATTTTTATATTGTTTTCAATGATATAACGGTTTTTTTATTTTTTTTTGATTTTTGGCTTCAAAAAGCTAATAATTGCTACAATATATTTGTAGCTAAAAACCAACAACCGAAGTCCGAAGCCACAAGTTTGAAACTTTAAGCTGTTTAGAGTGGACTTAGAGAGAGCGAGATGTGATCCGGCGACATGCCCATATGGAGGCAAACCAAACTCCAGCTAAGATACCATCACTGTCATCTCTCAGGAATCTGATCCCAACTGAACTAAGAATCCCACGCTTATTCCCCTCCAACCGAGAACTGAGTTTGGCTCAGTTGGCTGGGAGCGCCCCGTCCGCGTCCAGGTCCACTCAGCATGTGTTTACCTAATAATTTTCTAGGTATGCATGTACACGGGTTAAGCGCGACAGTGCATTTTCACGCTTTGGAGACCTTAAAGCCCTCCGTTTAATTTTCTAGCATACATAAGCGCATCTGTAGTGTATATAACCCAAGGGGTCTTAAGGTGGATCCCATCTAAACCTTAAGGCTGACTTCATAGTGTATATAACCCAAGAGACCTTAAGACGGCCCCACTTGGCAGATAAAGAAAAATTGTATTTTAATGCTTGTGGCCAGGTCTTTAGCTTGAGGATTAGTCTTAAGCCTTTTTTGCTTATAGCCTGCTTAAGGTCACCCCTGTAATGTATAATGTTGATCTTAAGATGACTTAAGACCTTCTATTTTCACACACTACAGATGCCCTAAGAGACGCACATACTACTTTGTACCCATAAAAAAAATTCCCCTCCAAGGCCAGGCAGGCCCCATCTCAGCCCTGGTGCAATCCTACTCCCCTGCAAGATCTCTTTTTTTCTCTTCTGCTGCTCCTGTCCTCTTGGCTTGGCAACCACCCTTCTCTGTGGCCCGAAATCCCGGAAAAACAAAATTGTTGGATTTCTCAGCGTCTCTCTCTCTCTCTCTCTGAAAGAGGGGAGAGGAGAGAGAGAGAGAAAGGTAGTGGGTAGGGGTGGACAAATGGCTCGAGGCTCGCGGCTCGGCTCGGCTCGCAACAGGCTCGGCTCGGCTTGGCTCGGCTCGTGGCATTTACGAGCCGAGCCGAGCCCGACGTTGAGCTCGGTAGATTAACGAGCCGAGCCCGAGCTGGCTCGCGAGCCGCTCGGAAGGCTCATTTGGCTCGTTTGGCTGTGACGATCACGCAGTCACGGGCCAGCCCAACGCGAGCGCGACTCGGTCTGCCGCCGACGGCCCATCTGCGCGGCTCGGTCAAGACCCCTACGCACGCACCGACACCGCACGGTCCCCGCACCCGCACTCAGATCCCCGACCCGACCCCGATCCCCTTCCGACTCCGATCAGGCGACGCCGACGCATTGAACCCTAGATCCGGCGCCGCCGCGAAGGTGCGGCACCGGCACCGCACCCTCACTGACCGCCGGCCCCTCCCCTCCTCCTCGCCTCAATCTCCACCGTCCTAGCCCCTAGATCCGGCGCCCTCCCGATCCCCTCTCAAGTCTCAACCCTAGATCCGCCGCCACGGTGCCGCACCCTCGCCGTCCGCCGGCGCCGGCCCCTCCCCTCCTTCTCGCCACAGTCTCCACCGCCCTAGCCTCTAGATCCGGTGCCCTCCCTCCTGAAACCCTCTCAGCCCTAGATCCGCCGCCACGGTTTCGCACCTCCCCTCGCCGTCGATCTCTTGTCGGAAGACTGGACTTTGGCGCATGGAGCAGGCCAGCATGGAGTCGAAGAACCGCGGGCGCGGAGAGAGGAGGTCCTCCGGGTCCGGCTCCGGCTCCGCCTCGGCATCGACCCCAGTGGTGAACCGTGTCGGCGTCCCCAATCCCTGTCCACGGCCACCTTGCATTGGCAAAGCCAAAGCAGCTCCGACCTCAGCACCGGAAGCCTTGGTAAAGTCGAAAACCCTAACTCATGTCTTGAGAATTTTATCCATGCTTCTGCTATCCCTGTCGCCATTGTTATGTGCCCTGTGAGGCTGTGACTGTGTGAGGCTATATATGTGCTGGAAGAGGATGGTGTGTACCGTGTGTTGCAATTTCTTTTCTAGGACTAGTATATGTGCTGGTTGCTAACTAAGACAGGCAGAGGAATTAAGTAAAATTCACCTCTTTTAGGCTTGGTTTTCATAGATGATATGAATAATGTGCAATTCATGAATGTAGTTGGTCTGTTGGTGCATGGGCTGATGGGCTGATGGGCACTTGATTTGTTTCATGATATGAATAATGTTAATGTGCAATTGCAGAAGGTAGTGAGCAGAATGTAGTCCTACCAGAATGAGTTGCAACTGAAATTAAGATTGCTTTGGTAAAATTATGTGAGAGCGGAGTGAGTAGAATTTTTTAGATAGTGCCTTATATTTAGATGGTTTGATATAACGATAGTGCCTTATATTACTGCCTTATTTAGCATGTGTGTGTGCATACTGTGTGCAGTGTGAGCAGTCTGTCTCGTCGGACACGCTTGATTTGTCAAATGACAGTGATGGTTCGCATGTATCCCTGGATTCTGCAAGTGATGATGCACATGCGGTAGCAGTCGTGGTGGAAGATGATGATGCCAACAGAAGAGTGAAAAGGAAAAAAGGAATTGAACTGTCTCCCACCAAAAAGGGTAGAGGAAAGCGTTCAGATTGTTGGAAGCTATTCAAGGTTGTCAATGTCCCATCCAAGAAGGAGAAAGGGGTGACTGAGACGAAGGCCAAGTGTCGGTTTTGTTATGGACTATTCTCTTACAAGCATGGAGGAGCCACTTCACATCTGAAAAGGCATATTCCCAAGTGTGCACCCTATCTAAACAAAATGGGAAGGCAAAAGGCGCAAGGTACACTCAACTATGATCCCGAGGGATCAAGTTTACCATTTGTTAATCCTAGTGAATATGACCATGAGGAAACTCGTAGATTAATTGCAAAGATGATAATTGTCCATGAGTATCCATTTAAGATGGTAGAGCACATGTGGTTTAATGTGTTGATGAGGTATATGAATGCATCATACCAGTTTATTGGTAGAAAGACTATAAGGGCTGAATGCATAAAGGTTTACCAAACAGAAAAAGAAAACCTTAGGAAGAGTCTTAAAGCTGTGGATAACATAAGTTTAACCTGTGATTTGTGGACTTCCAATCAAAACCTTTGTTATATGAGTTTGGTGGCGCATTACATTGATTCTAATTGGGCTATGCAATGCCGTGTGCTAAATTTTGTTGAGTTGGATCCTCCACACACCGGGATTGTGATAGCTCAGGCAGTCTTTGAGTGTGTAACTGCATGGAAAATAGAAGACAAGATTAGGACAATTACTCTTGACAATGCTGCCTCAAATGATGTTGCTGCTAGGAGTTTGATAACCAAGTTCATTGCTAGGGGATCAGAAAACTTTGTTCCTTCATATTTTCATGTTCGTTGTTGTTCTCATATAGTGAATTTGGTAGTGAATGATGGAATGGCACCATTGGAAAGCTTGATTGGCAAACTTAGGGAATCTGTCAAGTATATGAAGAGGTCTCCATCCCGTATGTACAAATTCTTAGAAATTTGTAAATCCATTGCTTTGGAAGTTGGAGAGGGCTTAAAGTTGGACGTGTCAACAAGGTGGAGTTCAACATATAGAATGTTGTCCGCTTGTATTGCCTACAAGGATGCATTAATGTGCTATGCTGATACCGATGCTAATTACAAGTGGCAGCCTTCGAATGAAGAATGGGCATTATACAGCAAAATTCAACCAATATTGAAAGCATTAGCTGAGGTAACTACTGCATTTTCAGGTTCTCTATACCCAACAGCTAATGTTTTCTATCCTTACATAGTGAATGTTAAGATTGCATTGAGGGCTGCAAGCATCTCCACTGATGAACATGTCAAGTGTATGGGTTCAGCAATGATAGAAAAGTTTGACAAGTATTGGGCTGAAAAAAATAATGTTATGGTTATTGCTACTATTCTGGATCCTAGGTTTAAGATGAGGTTTGTTAGTTGGTGTTTCACACAGATATTTGACTTCTCCAAAGCCATTACTCAGGAGACTGAAATCCGTGATGAGTTGTTTGATCTGTATGCCACATATGAGATGCAGTATCGGCACACCAAAGCTGCCAATAGCAGGGCCGAGTCCTCTTCAACCGTAGAGACTAGTAGCTCATTGGCCTCACTTTCAAGTGAGTTTCAGACATTTCTGCGATCTACTTCTACGGAACCATCTAAATCAGAATTACTTATCTATCTGGATGAACCAAATCATCCTTTAGCAGACACAAGTTTCAAATTGCTAGATTGGTGGAGGTTGAATGCTCATAGGTTCCCGGTAGTGTCCAATATGGCAAAGAAATTTTTAACGGTACCTGCTAGCACCGTATCTTCGGAATCAACCTTTAGTGCTGGCGGTAGAGTACTGGATGATTATCGTAGTGCATTGCGCCCAGCTATGGTTGAGGCACTAATATGTGCTTCTAGCTGGATACGAGGTTCGCATAATGACATGACACCTCCAATGTTTATGGTATGTTGTTCCACACTAACTCATTTAACTATCATCTTTGTTACTATTGAGTCTAACTTGATTTTGTATCGCAGGAAGAAGATGACGAGGATGATGTCGAATCTATTCCATTTCCTGAGGGTGTGGTGGCTAGCAGTTAGGATAATAACGACTGCATTGTAAGTCTCTACCGAAACCTTCATTTGCTGCTGTATACTATATTCAATTGTGTATTAATATTTGTCTGTTTTCCTTTTGAATATACTTCTGTATACTGTCTGCTGCTGGTTCTGCAAAATGGCAAATTGGCAATAGAGTGAACTTCTGCTGCTACTGCCTGCTGGTGAACTTTTGATTTTGTGCTCTGCTGCTTCTGCAGTTCTGCAATCTGCACTTCTGCTGTCAACTGTGCTGGTTCAGTGATTTTGGGGTCTCCTGGCAGTGAACTGTGCTGTACTCTATTTATGTATTGTTGCTGCTGTGTCTGTACTCTGCAATCTGCATGCTGTCTGTGACGTCTGTGATCTCTGTCTGTAAATATTTCGATGGAATTGGTGGTCTGGAATCTGGTATTTTTACTACTATATTGTTTTGCTGGCTTGCTGCTGGAATCTGGTATTTTTACTGCTGTATTGTTTTACTCCTATATTATTTTGCTGCTGTCGCTGGCGCTGTTCTGGAATCTGGAATCTGTTCTGCTGGCGCTGCTGTAATCTGGAATCTGGATGTAATCTGCATTCTGTTTTGCTGTGCTGGCGCTGCTGTAATCTGGAATCAGTTCTGCAGTGGCGCTGCTGTAATTTAGACTGACGAGCCTAACGAGCCTAACGAGCTGAGCTCGAGCTTTTTACCGAGCCGAGCCGAGCCTCTTTTTTAGCTCGTTAGTCTAACGAGCCGAGCCGAGCCGAGCCTCTCTTTTACCGAGCCTTAACGAGCCGAGCCGAGCCGAGCCGAGCCAGCTCGATATCCACCCCTAGTAGTGGGGAAAGGGAGAATCACAATTCGGAAACCAGCGAGCGAAGAGACAACAATTCGGCTATTCTTTGCGGCTTCAAAAAGTAACTTTTAATTTTTACTATAGTATTCAATTTTTTTAATAGAGTATTTTCTTAATACGAAGTCTACAAATTAATTAAAATATATATTAAAAGTTTAACATATATACCAACAAAAATTATTAACGAGTATTATTCTTCGTAATCTTTAGTATAAACAGGTTAAAATTTAAAAATTTAACAAAAGTCATAAGCCACCTCTATGAGAGAAAAAACAGGCCGTACAGCACTCCCAAACTCATCAGGTACTCCTCTTCACTCATCAGCCGAGAGAGAGAAAGTGAGACGTGAGAGAGAGAGAGAGAGAGAGAGAGAGAGAGGCAGGGGTATCGTAGATAGCACACGAGCAGCTGCTGCAGCAGCGGAAGCAGAGGATGGAAAAGAAAGGTCCTAACAAGAGAGAGGAGAGAGGGAAGAAAGCTTAGAAGGAGAGATCCACCTCGAAGTAACCCCTCCCTCCCTCCCTCCTTCACCTGCTCTCTTCCTTCCTAGCTTGCTTGCTGCTAGTGGAGGAGCGGTGGTATTGCTACTGCCACCGCGGAATAAGGGGACTGCAAGAATTGCTCTGCTTTTGAGCTGAAGGGGAGGATGAGGGAGGAGGAGGAGCCGAGCTGGTTCGCACGGTGGGAGGAGCAGCTGCCGGCACCGGATGAGCTGATCCCGCTGTCGCTGCCGCTCATCACGCCCGATCTCGCCGTCGCCTTCGACATCCCGTCGCACGGGGGTCGGGCGGGGCCGGCGCCGGAGATGAACGGCGAGGCGTTGCCGGCCGCCGGGGAGGAGCCGGCACGGACGCTCAAGAGGCCGCGCCTGGTGTGGACGCCGCAGCTGCACAAGCGGTTCGTCGACGCGGTGGCGCACCTCGGGATTAAGAACGCCGTGCCCAAGACCATAATGCAGCTGATGAGCGTCGACGGCCTCACGCGCGAGAACGTTGCCTCCCACCTCCAGAAGTACCGCCTCTACCTCAAGCGCATGCAGGGGCTCGGCAACGGGACCGGGGGCGCCGGCGCCAGCGCCGGGGGCAGCCACTCTTCCGGCTCGGTCACCGACGCCGCCACCGAGCACCTCTTCGCCACCGGGCCCGTCCCCTTCCTCCCGACCGGCCGCGCGCCCGCCGGCTCCGGCGTCGACCCGTACCCGCCCTTCGCCCCCCTGGCCGCGCACCACCACCACCCGCCGCAGATCGGGCACTTCCACCACACCGCCGCGCGCCCGCTCGGCCACTTCGGCGCGGGGCCCGGCGCCGGCTTCGACCACGGGTTCCTGAGCCGCGCCGTGGCCGGCGGCGCGCCGCCGGTCGGCCCGCCCGGGATGCACCGCATGGTCGGCGGCGGTTCCGGGATAGGGATGGTGGCGCCGTCGTCCTTCGCCGACGAGCTGGAGCTCGGATCCCGAGGAGGGGGCGGCGGCGGCGGGCGCCGCGAGCTGACCCTGTTCCCGACGTCTGGCGACCACTGAGCCTGGACGTCCACAGCGACGGGCATCGGACACCCTCCGTCTCCGGGTATATATATCAAATTTTCCCTATAAAATTCGTTTGCTTCCTGTTCCCCCCTCTGCTGCAACTGCTGCCGCCGCCGCTACTTCCCAAGATCGGCATAGAAATCGGGCAAGGTTCATCGCATCATAGAGCCCAAGCATTCTTGGGAATTAGCACTCCATGTCTCCATCCATCCATATTGCTACCTATCTCTTCGCCCATTGTTGCTGCTGCTGCTCTTGCTGCTGTTCTAGTGTCGCTGCTGCTATTTGTCATTGCTCTTCCACTTCTCTCGGCTTCCCTTGTTCTTGCTGTTGACGACATGAACTTAGCCTTAGGATTATTTAGAGGGTAAAAAAAGTTGTGACAATTTGGTACTTTCGTGTTCGTCGTCCAAGAAAAACTATTTGCGATTGCGCCGAGGATACAGGTGGTCAAAATTGCTCTGCTCATCCTGGTGACAATCACTCGGTTCTCGAAACAAGTGATTCAATCAACTACCATTGCAGATTGCATAGGCCAGTAGTGATGATATAGGCAGGGTTGAATAATGCCAAGGACCCACCCTGGAGATGAATAAGTTTGAGGATTAAATTTGTATCAGGATGATGATAAATTTGGCCTTGCCAGGGAGCTCAATTATCTGCGAGGCCAAATAGATTCATAGCTTAATTTAGCTCCCTATCTGTCTATGTTCTTCCTCGCCCCTCCTTTCAGGGAGGGGAAAGTGTAGCAAAGGGTTGCATTAGCTCTTTATCTTACATCCTGCTATGCTGCTGCTGAGAACATGGTCAGAGCAACTCGAATTGGAGTTTGTTTGTATTAGTCACTTGTAAATCTGCCTGCGCGACCTAAAAAGCTTCTTGTTTTTCTTGTAGCTGTGAGGAAAAAAAGACCACTTCTTGAATTGTGCTAGCTAGTACGGTGGTGCTTAATTGTGTTCTTGACTTCTTGTACATTGAACTCTGTTCAGACCAAAATTTCCATGCTCTGCATCACGCCGTCTCCTCTCAATGGATGTATGTGTGATGTGTCACTGCTCTAAGTGTCAAGCAAGAGAGGCAGCTCATCCATTCCTATGCTGATAGGATACCGATGCTCCTTTGCCCATCTGAATTAGTAGCAGTAGTTTAGTAGGGTAGATAATGCAATTTGTGTAGTTAGTAGCATCCCACACATTTGTCAATCAATTAAATAGTAACTACGAACTACCCACACCATTGTTCATCTGATCTGATCTGAGAGCCCCATGGGGTTCGCCATGGTAGTAGTACTATCTCTATCGGCGTTGATGAGTCCTAAGATATATTATTGATAGATAAGAGAGCCAAGAGATGAAGTGATGCTGCTGCAATAGCAATGCAACGCTGTTGCTGTGTCGTGTGAGATGGGAAAGGCAGAGGAGCATTTAATTTCCGAGGACGGGCATGTTGTTGTTTGCCACGACTATAGGCTGTGTTGTGTCCACGAGAGCGACCAAGGCGTTAATCAGGAAAAATCTAAGCGAGGCCCCAGCGCCGCAGACGATCACGAAAGCGAGGTGTGTGGATTTTGTTCAGGTGAGCGGAGAGGCTTGTCCTTTCGGCTTTTCTCTGTTTTTTTAGAGTAGACTCTTTAAATGACTTTTTAAGTTTAAAAAAATATATTATTCGTGTTGGCGTTTTCATCATCTATTGTCGTTTTAAAAAACACAAACAAAAATCATCAACTATAGCAAAAAATTATCAGCTATAGCAAAAAACAGAACCAAACCACTGCTTCCTTGCCTGGTCTTCCTTCCCTTTCCTCTTCTTTTCTTGCGGTCTTTTTTCTTTCCACATTACGAATCTGATCTTATACGAGTTGGTGAATGAACCAGCACCAGAACTAGTAGTACGTGTGTCGATATCG
This sequence comes from Dendrocalamus latiflorus, assembly GCA_017311315.1. NCBI lineage: Eukaryota > Viridiplantae > Streptophyta > Magnoliopsida > Poales > Poaceae > Dendrocalamus > Dendrocalamus latiflorus. The sequence goes on from CM029613.1 coordinate 11,244,144, forward strand.
TCCGGATAAAGCACAGGCGAAAAGTTGTCGGTTTTTTTTATGATATTTTCTTTTATCTGAACCGTTGATTGCACGATCAAACCATTGGAAAGCCGTGTAGCTAACTACGTCCGCTGTGGCTCCAGTCCATAATCCACATCCATAGTGTTTCCTGGATTGAGCATGATGGCCTCCACATGATAATGTGTTGGGTAAAATTATATGAACATGGTAGGAGGAGCTGGATAGTTAAGTAGTAGGGATTATTATGTGTTTTGAGCCACTGGGTAGACTCTACGGTTGAGAAGAAAATGGCTAATTTTATCCCAAACACGGTCAAGGGTTAATAGTCAGCCCCTTTTATTACCATTTATTTTTCTAAGAATTTTCAATTAGCTATCACCAAATGTTCCTCACTTACGAAAAAAACCCTACATTCAAAAACTGGGGTGGAAGTGCGCATCATGAATCAAAAATTAGGGTGGGTTCTTTTGGGTTGATGGCTTATAGTTTAAATATTTGAATTCTGGCTGTTCGTGAGAGACAGTATGCAGAGGGAAATAGTCACATGCGATTATGAACGATACAGCTAAACTCAGTACACTTTTTACTATAATTTTTCTATTGGTCCTGCCTTGAAAAAACACATCGTTTAAAAACTAGTTACTATAGATAATATAAGTATAAGTTAACTTTAAGTCCAAAAGAATGATGACCAAACAAACATAATACTTCGAGGAAAAGATATGTAAAAATAAATTAAATAGAAATGCCGAACCGTAATAGACCGGCCGGTAACCGGCCTAGCTCCGGTAATTTTTCAAAATTCCATTTTTGTAATCCTTGGTGGTGATTAGATCCTCACGAGCCCTCGTATGTCTTCTCTGATCAGTTGAAACCATCATCACCATCGCGGTCACAATTTGGTACAGGATCGGTAGCATGACAACATTGCATCAAACTTAGGCTCTGCTCTAACAAGCTTCTGTTTCTGACTTTTAAGTTTTAGCTTTTAAATTTTGTTTTTATTGGTTTTTTTATTTTTTAGGTTTTTTGTCTTTATTTTTTTATTGTCTGTAATGGTATAAATTTTTTATTTTTTCAATTTAATTATGTTGAAAAAAGTGAAAATCTAAATAAGCACTATCTTGTACATGCATTAACTCGAGTTTACAAAATTAGCTAAGGGCAGTCACAATGATGTATTGATGATGGTTTCTATCCTCATTAAATGACTTGCCACGTAGGCAAAATGCTGACATGACAACGTAATTAATGATGAAAGAGAGCACAAATCCTAGAAACGGTTTCCTCATGAAGAAATCAGGTCTTCACTCCACCCAATGCACCAAGAAACTATGAAATCGCCATTGGGAAGAAACCACCAGTTTCTAGGGGGCTCGTGGCACACTCTCATTGGAGGAAGAAGATAGAGTTGGGAGAGAGAAAGAGAAAATAATTATTACTCGAAGGCACCTCCACTGTGGAAGATAGTTTCTATAGATGATTTCTTATGCTATGGAAATCGTGTCAGTTTCTTCCATTGGGACTGCCCTAAGGGGGCAAGAGCACATCCCGTTCTCCTAGCCCCAATGGTTTTTTTAATGACGAATTGAGTGCTCAGTTAATTTAGGTAGGTGGAATGTTTGACTAACTAAACTGGCACCTCCAGGAAAATGAGAGAAACTGATCGCATCCTTTGCAGCGAGATAGTACTACTGTAAACAAAATTTCACATGATTTCTCCATCGTTGTGACGTTCTCCTTTTCACTTTGCACTGCTTAGCAAAGCAACAAGTTAGTATAATAGTAAAAAGCAGCTGTAACCTGTAAGAAAAGAAAAAGTGAAAAAAAAAGAGAAATTCAGAAGGGTGCCCATCCCATCTGTAGTCTGTACCATTGTAGCAACTGAATTATTGCTCCTGTAACAACTGGAAGCCGGAAGCGTATCCTGTGTGTGCCTTGGCTTATGCAAAGGCAGAGGGATACAGCACGGTGCCATGGACCTGATCTCAACCGTTGGATCCGACGCGAACGGTGTAGACGAGCCACTACAGTAAACACACCTAAACAGTGAGGAGCCACGGTACCCTTGCAAGCTATAGTACGTGGCGTCCTCTCTCTTTGTTTTCGCTGTTTGGCACGCCTCTGTGAATACGAAGGCAGAGGATGCGTTTCTCCTTTTGCTGCTTCTCTGGCGACCTTTGCCCCCCCTCATGTGCTCTGAAGAAAGGCCAGTTTGCTACTAGTTCTGGAGGAAAAGGGGCGCAGCCGCAAGGACAAAAGCTAGCGGCGGCAGCAGCAGCGTCAGATTGCTGCCATTGCGTTGAACAGGTGCCCCAGCTCACGCAGCTCGCTGATCCGGCGCAGGGGAATGTGCTGCCAAAAGCTAGCGATCCAACGCCTTTCTATCGTCCCCAAGGGGAATTTCTATCCGACGACTGACGACGAAAGCTACCGGCATCTTGGCGATGGATGGACTCACCTCTGCATCTGATGCTTTTGATATCGATGGGTTTTCAGATCCAGTGGGTTTGTTCGGTCGAAAGATGTACTATCTCTTGTCACAGTTATAGGTTGTTTTAAAGTTAATATGGCCTCTAAATATAACTTTGATCACTAATTTATATTATAATATATTTGTAAAACTCAATAAAATTATAATATTATGAGCGTACTTTTTAGACACACACACACACACACACACACACACACACATATATATATATATATATATATATGAAAAATACCTTTTACACCCGGGTGTAATTACACTCACCTCTAATATACCACCTAAACAAACTTGAAATACTTCTTTATCACTTTAGGTATATTTATATACTAATTATAAGATACTCCAATGTGAACTACACGAAAAACTTGTAAAGGAGTTCATAGTTTTTAGCGTATTTTGTAAATACCCTCATATACGCGTATAAAAAGGAGTATGTCGAAAAAATGTACATACCACATCTGAAAAATTGTTCATACCACCTAGATGGTCTTAAATACTCGTATACTGCACGTACATACCCTCCGTTACGCGAGATACGATATAGGGTGTAATTACACCCGGGTGTAGAAAAGATGCTTCATATATATATATATATATATATATATATATATATGTATATATATATATATATATATATATATATATATATATATATATATATATATATATATATATATATATATATATATATGATTTTCACATATTTAATCTAAATATTTAAGAAGATAACAATAGTCAATGTTTCGAAAATTTAACTGCATGTATTTGAAAACGGCATATATTTGTGACGGAGTAAATATTTCTATTCATGTAAGTCGTTTTTTATACAATTATTGTTACAGGTATTTTTTTATAAGTGATAAGAAGTTTAAGATGAGTTGTTGACGGTTTCAGAAAACATTTCAGTTTTTTTCCCAAGGATGAATTGCTCTTGCAGGTAATTTCACATAATTGGTAGATTTACAAACAGTAGTCCTCCCTTTACGGACAAGTCAACCGTAAGTCAATCCGGTAAGATGTTTGGTATGCAGTACTACTATCTAGTGGGGTCGTAGTGCGAGTGTACGTGACAATTTCATATCGGCATCAAAACATCTCCTTACAAAGTAGGGGAGGAGATTTGGCGCTTTACGAATGGTAGATCCATCCAACCAAGATTGTTTGGGCAAAGCTGGAAATTAGCACAGGATAGGCCACCTTTTTAACCATAATAGAAGAATTGCTTGGAGTATCAAACTGCAGAATCGAGCCCTGATAGTCGCGATTGAAGGCAGAGAGGCTATCTTCCAGGGTGATCTTTTTATTTCTGGAGCTCCATGTGCCATTGGAAAGGGGAAAAACGCCCCAAGGAAGAATGGGACCATTGGAATGATTTTAGAAGGCCTAACGAAGTGACAGTAGATCAACCCGATTGCATGGAATGGACCTAGTTTTGGTAATGATACAATCCAATTATCGTTGCAATTTGCAAAGTGCAAAATTCAGGTACTGAACCTTCAACTTTCAGATACAAAACCTCACTGTGACTGTTGGTTGTTATTGGGGACCGGGGTTCTATATTACTAGCAGAATAAGCGCGGCGCACGCCGCGCTAGCTACCGTGTGGACCAAAGTAAAAGAGGCGATAATTCGCAGGGAGTTTCATTAAAAAAAGCGAGGACACATGCGTAATTTCAGGAAAACTAAAGATCTTTTTCGGAAAAAATCAAGGGCCTGTAAGGACCTGTACGTAAGTAAATAAGGACTTATACGTAATTTTGGAAACCCGCGGGGCGCCATCCAAGATTTGTTTTAAAAAAACTTGCAGGGACCTTTTTGCGAGGAAAAAGGACCTCTACGTAATTTCCGAAAAGCTCAGGGAAATGCCCTCCCCCGGCCGTACCGAAATCCCCGCGCCACGCGCCGGCCGGGGCGCGGGCGACGTGGCCGAGCAGAGGGCGCGGCATTCCCCCGGCTATAAGAAGGGGAGTACTCTCTCTCTCTCTCTCCTTCTTCTCAAATGGGCTTACATAATGCGGATATACTATATTATAAATAGTTGAGACCTGTTTACCACACGGATCCAACGGCTACTTATATCTAGAGATGGAGGGAGTATTGGTTTGGCTTAATGTGAACTTATTAACACATAAAATGAAGTTGGAATATATCTATATATCTACAAACAATTAATGATATTCAATGTACCTCATTCGATTGGAGGTCTAAAATTCCAGCGATAATCCTTAAATAAAAAGCAAAATTTTTAGAAATTCTCTCATTAATTAAAAGAAAAAAATCAACACCACTTATTTTGGTGAGACCAAATTATAATGGTACAGATTAATCATGTATACATATTATAACTATTACAATTGTATAACATATACAACTAAATTTTTAAAAAAAACAACAGAGTTATATAACAAATAAAATATATTACAATATCTAGCCATGCAATTGCATGAAAACTCCCTGAATAAGATTATCCTTCTCATGAGGAGCTATGAACAAGACTAAAATTCAACCAGTCCAAAATTTATCCAAACTACCTCTGGTTGCTCAAAAGTAGTACATGGTACAAAAAGCAATAAACGAGGCATTCCAGAGAGTTCTTCCGAACTCTCGACATAGAATACTACTCACAACACTAACCGCTCGCATTCTAATTGGAACGGCGTGGATTTCTTTATGAATTCAAGAGACCAGTTTTTCCCAGGGAGATCGCTACAAGATCTGCACAACTTGATTTCAGAGCAAACATAAAACCACTTTTGCATATAAGCATTCAATTGCGAAATCCGGCCAGCTCAGCTCATGATCCCGGCCAACGTACCCTCCTCTCCTCTGACATCCCGAATCAACACCCCAGAAGACAGGCAAGTACAGAATAAACATGCCGCAGTCCACAACGCCAACAAACGAGCCAGCCTTCATAAAGGAACAAGGAAACAAAAGGATTTTTGCAAAAACACACCTATAAGGGATGGAGTTTGTCAAAAAGAAATACAAAAGAATAATACATAGCGTTCTTTGCTGTTTCGACATGATAACCCCCTTTTAATGCCCTGTGTTTTTAGACTAAACATGATTGCTAATCGTGCGTTGACAGTAGTATTTAATCGTGTAATTAGCTTCGTCATTGTAGTCATTTCAAGCATTAAAATTAGACAGCACGTAAATTAAGTAAAAGATGATGGAGTAAATTAATACCAATTACAATATGCAATGAAAATTAATGTCATTTCATCTATTGCCGATTACTCAGTGAGCACATCAAAAGAAATTTACAATGGAGAGCATTTAAGACATAACTATAATCAATTAGGAGATACTAGATTAGTAGATTTAAATTACATCACATTCATTTCATACATTCGTTGTGATGCACCAGATTTACAAGATTAAAACTGCGGTATTAATTGCAAGAAAGTAAATTTAATGATATAAAAAAGACCAAACAAAAGAAGAAAATTAAAAGCAGTTATCATCAGAACCCTAGTTTAGATATCGAAATGGGCAATTCTCTCACTGACATACCAAACTGTCTAAAGCCAGTCAGCACCTCTCGCAGCCATAGGATTTCATCATCTGGCGTTAAAAATCAACCTAAATTCATTCAAAAATTCCATTTCCCAACCAACCAGCCAAAATATCCAAAACTAGCCCACTGTGCACAGTAGTATCACTAGAGAGCATAGAAAACACATGGGAGGAGATAAGGCTAAGCCAACCGGGCAAGAGGAGAGAGAGAGAGAGGGAATTTTAGTGATGACCAGAATAGCCAGCAGTTGACCAACACTACCACCATTGCCATTCCCCCAACCCTTCCAGATCCACCCCCAAATCCAAATCCACCAGCGAGCCGAAGGAGCAGAAGGGCGGGCAGCACGACCAGGGGAACAGCCATCACCAGGAGGAGGAGCAGGGCCAAAGGAACAAGCTAGCCAAGCCACGAGCACCAGGAGAAGAAGGGACAAGCCACCATTAGCACCATCAAGCCAAGAAAGCAACCGATGAAGTCAAGCTTCAATTCCTTCTCAAATCGAGCCGACAAACAATCGACAAGGAAGCCCACAATCCATTCTTAAACTTTTGCCATCTCTTTATGTGAACCACACCATGTGAACCACCATCGTACATAGCAAGGCGTAATTTGCGTGTGATTTCCACCACGGTGTAAGGACCTTCCCACTTTAGGGAAGGCTTTTCTGATTATACTGGGATTAGATTTCCTCAATACTAAGTTGCCTACAGCAAGGCTGCCAGGCTGGAACTTACAATCATAGTACTTATGCATAGCTTGTTGATAAATTGTTGAGAAGATTAAGGCTTGATTCCTCTTCTCTTTGAGCAAGTTGATGTCGTCCGCTCGAAGATGCTCTTGGTTGGAGTTGTCGAAGTGTTTGACCCTTGTTGACTGGATCTTTAGTTCTGGAGGAACGATGGCCTCAGCACCATAACTAGGAAAAAAAGGAGTTTCTCTTGTCACCCCACTAGGAGTCATTCGAATTGCCCATAATACTAAAGGTAATTTTGAATCCAAGCCTCCAAGAACTTTACAAGCTGGTCGAAGACTCGGGTTTTAATTCCTTGCATTATTTGGCCATTCGCATGCTCGACTGCCCCATTACTCTGAGGATGAGTGATCAAAGCAAAGCATAATTTGGTGCTTAATTTATCACAAAATTCTTAGAATTTCACGCTCAAAAATTGCTTACTATTGTCTGTAATTATCTGGCTTAGCACTCCAAATCGAGTAATTACACTTCTCATCATGAACCTTTTTGCGGCTTCTGTTGTTATCCCAGCTGCTGGTTCAGCTTGGATCCACTTTGTGAACGTATAAATAGTTACGAAGAGGAACTCGAAGCCCCCCAGTGCTCTTGGAAATAACCTTGGGATATCAAGTCCCAAGTTGCAAAAGGCCAAGATAAAAGAATTGTCTAAGAGCCTAGGCTGGTTGGTGTATTTGCTGGCTATAAAATTGGCATTTTCTTAACCCGTTCTTTGGCATCATTGAGGGCTATTGGCCAAAAGAAACCTTGTTAAAAGACCTTACCGACCAGCGTTCTATAGGAAGTATGCGCTCCATAGATGCCCCCGTGTATATCGGTAAGGCGTTTTAATCCTTTTTTTTGTGATATATATCACCTGAGAACACCCTGGGTACTCCTTTTATAAAGCACTCCATCGACCAAGGTAAACATCCTGGCCTTGTTGACAAGATGGTCTGCTACGGGATTGAACCCTTTTGAAGATAGTCGTAGATGGAAGTCATCCATGTCTCTTCGTACTCTAGAGAGACTGTCTCATTAGGAGTTGTTTCTGATGCTTCGACCAGAGATGGCTTCTAGAGCTGCTCCAAAAAGACTCCTGACGATACTTGTGATCGGGACAAAACTATCTGAGCCAAATGGTCTGTGAGAAATTTATCCTTTTAAGGGATATACTGTAACTCAAAACTGAAAAAGTGATTTTCAAGATTCTGTACTTCCAACAAGTACTGAGACATGGTCATACTCGAGCATCGATACTCTTTTCTAACTTTATTCGTGACTAGTTGAAAGTCTCCTCTCACGAGTAGTCAGCGAATCTCAAGCGCTTTAGCGGCTCGTATGCTAGCTAGCAAACCTTCATACTCGGCCACATTGTTAGTGGCTGAAAAGAGCATTTGGATGACATATTTTAAGGTCTCTCCCGTGGGAGATTCCAGGACCATTCTAGTCCCCGAGTCACTTAGTGTAAGTGGCCCATTGAAGTACATCGTCCACTCGTCGTGGGTAGCGTACTGTTGGTATTCTGAATTTTTGTTCATTCAGCGATAAAGTCTGCCAAGATCTATGATTTAATGGCCGTTCGGGACACAAAATGGAGGTCGAACGCCCCAAGTTCAACCATCCATTTGGGCCATGCATCCCACTGTTTCCCTGTATTGGAGGACCTCTCCTAAGGGAAACTCAGGTGGCACAATAATTTTGTGCACCTAAAAACAATGCCTTAGGATCCTCAAAGACATGAAAAGGGTATACGAATATTTTTGGACCTGAGAGAAGCACTCCGTAGGCCCATGTAAGACTTTGCTTACATATTAGATCGATCGTTAGACCAAACGTAACAGGCAGAAAAACTTGGCCAATGGCTTGGCCGAAGATCCTGGAACAATCCCATGAAATGAATATCATATTGGTTTTATTCTGGTCTGAGGAACTTGCATCTCGTCCAGTGCACCTGCAAACAAGATTTTTAAAGAACTACCACCCACGATCAATACTCGATTTACTCGATAGTTGTTGATGGTGGGTTCGACCACGATCGAAAATTGGCCAGGTCGAGTTGAAGGGGTCAGGCAATTGACTTTCTCAAAAGAGGTAGTAATTTCTGACCATTTTGAAAGATAATTGATAAGGGAAGGGTCAATGAAGTTTACCTCACGTTGGAGTTTACTTCACGCTCGATAGTTTTATATTGTCATGTTGACTCATACGCTAAAGATACTCCATAGATGTGCTCGACGGCATGCTGTGGATTCTAGAACGGCATCTCCTTATCGTCTTCAAAGTGCTTCCAACCACTTGTTTGCCCTGACTCATCGAGTATAGGGAACGTCCCTTTGCTAGAGTAATAATCTTGAGTTTTTGTCGCGAAACTCAGCAATTGCGAAGGTCATGCGCTTCTTTCTTGTGGAAAGAGAACCACCTAGGCTTGTTGTCCTTTCGATCAGAACATTGTTTAGGGTTCCAAGGCTTTTCATCGTCTACGGCCAAGACTTCCTTCGAGGTCTTGACCTGAGGCTACTGACCTTTGGCCTTGCTCTTGGACTTCCTAGCCTTCCTCTTTCTCCTACCGCCTTTACCTTCCTCTTCGGAACTTCGGTTGACCTGATCGATGTTTTTAGTCCCTTTGACCACCTCAGCAGTAGTTGCATAGCGATCGGCCATCTTAAAGAGCTCAACGGTGGTAGTCGGAGGATTCAAGGTGACATCCTCTATGAACCTCTGATTACAGACCCCCTGCTTGAATGCCCTAATGATAGAAATGTCAGAGACCTCCAGAATTGAATTACGAACCAGACTAAAGCGCATGATGAATTGTTGTAGGGTCTTGTTGCTGTTCTGCCACATCTGGTGCAGGTCGTCCTCTTTCCCAGGGCGATGGTAGGTGCCTTGGAAGTTGGCCAACAGAAGATCGTAGACAACTGCGACGAATGGATTGACTCGAATGGCTGATTGAGCAACCACAATCGAGTGGATCCCTCATGTACAGTTGGTAAATAGCTCGCCATAGCGTGATCTCCACCTCCCGCTGCTCGAATCACGGTTGTATAGATCTGAAGAAACTCGATGGGATTTTGGGATCCATCAAATCTCTCCAGGTTTTCTGGCCAAAACCACAATGGCCAGTACACCACTTGGAGTTCAGTCGTGAACCTATCGAATCCCAGGAAGGGGTATTCTGGATTATAACTGTCTCCAGTTGGATAAGTACTCTGCGAAGGGACAAGCAAACTCATAGGGAGCCTAGCCAATTTCTTTCCATGTTCCACTAGAGAGTTACAACAATCCGTCGACAATGAATTCCCGGAATTACAGATTCCAAGGCTCGCTGAAATCGCTCGAGCGGTCACCGGGGGACTCAAACACTTGGGGGTAGACCCATTGTCATGTTGTGAGTCTTGTTGTGGTTGGATTGACCCTTGCTATCCAGGAAAACTGCTTGCTCTGTCTGGCGTATTACTGCGGGGCATGAGGATCCTCCTTTAGCCTTTATACAATGCGGTCTCTGAGATACTGGGATGGATCTCTTGAGATGGCCTCACCATCGGAAGCAAGCATCGTCTGCTCGTAGTCATAGCAGGCCTCCATGTCGATATCTGCGTAGTTGACCAAGTCAAACTAGTTCTCCTCGTTCCATTCACCTACCATGAGGACATCAGAAGAAAAAAAGAGAAAATTGCCGATGAGGAAATTACCAGAATCCTGGAAGAAGTAGCCCCACGGACGATGCCAACTATCGATGTTTTAATATCAATCTTATATATGGTTTGTTTGGATTTGGGGAATTGTTAGAAGACTCGGTGTATGCACATGCAGAGTAGAGACACGGGAATTTTTATACAGATTCGGGCCTTCTCCTGAGAGAATAATAACCCTACATTCTGTGTGATCACTAATCACTAAAAAAGGATTACAATTGAGAGTAATGTGAATGCCTAGCACTATCTCCTCCTTCGATCAGAATGCCCCTTGGTCCCTCTCGTCAATCTATATAAAGCTGGTGAAGTGATGGCCGTTGTCCCACGCTAGAAGACGCCTTAATGTTTCAGGTGATAACTGTCCGACAGAAGTTATTGTCAGAGAGACGTAGTGGCTATTCACCGTGAAGCGGTTATTGTAAGAGAGAGATCATATGCGGTTATTGGATAAACACACATTCTAACCACCTTGTCAGATGAATCCAAGATGTAGTTGGTCATCGTGGACTACTTGGTTAGAGATAGATTGGTGGGAAGAATGTCCACGACCATAAGGTGATTGCAGGAGAATTTACGATTACGTGATCATAGAAGGACTTACAACTAAGGGGTAGTCGCAGTAAGACTTACGACTACGTGGTCGTAGAAGGACTTACGACCAAGCGGTGTGGTTGTCGGAGATCTTATGACCATGCGGTTGTAAAAGAGCTTACGACCATGTTGTTGTAGAAAAGCTTACGACCATGCAGTCGTAGCAGGACTTATGACTATTCTATGGAACTTTCCCTTATCAATAAAGGGTATATTTAAGGAACATGATGACGTAATAATTTGAGGATTTTTCTATCATCGACAAAACTCGTTCAAACACTAATTTTCAATTTCAAAACTTGAAACTCATTTTTTTGATATTCATGAAACCTTAAGTCTTGGATGTGAAACTCGCTGAAACATAGAGTTTCAGATTTGAAACTCTCTTTTTAAAACTTCATGAAAACTCAAGTTTTACATGTGAAGCTTGTTGAAACACCAACATTCAGATTTGAAACTTGAAACTCATGTTTCTGAAACTTCATGAAAATTGCAAGATTTTGAATGTGAGACTCGTTGAAACTCTTTGAAACATGATTGAAACTCTCTGAAACATGCTGAAAACTCTAAGAAACGCAAAATATGCTTGAAACCCCATAAAACGTGCTAAAACTCTATGAAACTTGATTGAAACTTTTTTTCAAAACTTTGGTGTAACCTTCTAAAACTTGGTTGAAACATCAACCTAAAACTTTTGACGAAATATGAAGTTCATTGAAACTTTGACAAAACATGAAACTTGTTGAAACTTTGTTATACCATTGGGGAGCACTTCCAACGGTATAGCGTTGCATAACAACTTCCATGTTAAAAACCTACATGCGTCTTAAAGTTTGTCAAAAACCCACCCATAAGTTCTATATGATTGCAAATCCCACCCCAACCATCCCAAATAGCCAATTTACTCACTAAAGCTCTTAGAAGTCAAAAATCACCAACCGGGGATCATGTCCAAGTCTAATCAAACGGCGAGACCCTCCTACATGGCCACAATGTCAACAATTGACCCTAATCATCTTTTTTTCCTTGTCCCTATGTTCACCCACTCTTGCATGGCGCTTTATTCTCTGACCCCCTACCCTACGTTGGCATATCTTTCCTGCTCATAGTCTATAAGATCAGTCTGCTAGGATTGCCACACGAATGCTATATATGAGACTCAGTGAGTAAATTGGCTTTTGGAGGTGGATTTGCAGCCATATGAAATTTGTGGACGTTTTTTTTTTTGACGAATTTGGATTTTTAACAAACCCGCCAACTTGAAGATAGGTTTTGAAAAAAAAAAACCAGAAAAAGAGAACCATCTACCATCACGCAAGCTGTGCAGAGTGCAGATAAGCATGGCCGATGCCAACGGGATCGGTAGCAGCAGCAGGCCGCGATAGACAGAGAGGCAGTGGGGGCCATTCGAGTGGTGGGCCCCACCGGAGGTGGTGTGGTGGCTGGAGCGGCTGGGAGATCGGAATCTGAGTCTGTCCTTTTCTTGGCTCGCCCGTCCGTCAGTTCGACCCCGGCCCCACGGCCATGCATATCTGCTTGGATTGGTGCCCGAGTCGTTAGCTGTCAAGGAAAGATGCTTCCATCCACCCCATGGGAAAGATATGGAGAAAAGAACAGGGGGGCGCGCCTGTGCTGTGGGCGATCTGATCACACTCACACACCAACGCTGCAGCTACTCGTGCCCCTGCCTGGACCACAGCGCGCGGCAGCGGCAGGCGTCGTCCTGTGCTGTGCCGTGTACTCTTCGTCTGTTTGGAGGAGGGGGAGGTGATGGCGATGCGGTGCCTTTGCGCTTGCGTTGCATGCCCTGGCTGGCTAGGGTTGGTGTCCCAGAATCTCTCGGTCTCTGGTGCTGGCGGAGAGAGAGAGAGAGAGACAGGGCTGGTGCTCACAATTTTTCTCGTGTTTTGAGCAGTGTTTTTTTACTGATTTTGTATGACCAAATGTGTTTTTTCTTTATATCTTGTTTAATTATGCGCAATTTAAGGCCCCATTTAGGTTAGGGAATTCAGTGAGATCATAGTGAAATTGTTCTGTTCGGGTGAAATCCTCGCGTTCCAAGTAGGCCTTAGCTCCGGAGAAAATAGTCGGATTTACATCGTGGAAACCCAGTGGTGCTTATCCTACCACCAAATGGATAATTATTAGTTCTCGATACAATGATCGAATTGCTGGTTTGGAAGATAGGCGGCCATGGATGAAAAGAAAACTACTCCTTCCACTGGTTGTGTACTTGTGCGACGGCTCTTTCAGCGTTAAGTACACACAATCATGATGACCACGTAGGCCGGATCGATGCCGGCCGACCCAGTCACTGTCCAGCACGTACGCAGCACGTGCGAAGCACGTGGCCAACGCTGTTCCCCCAGGGCGCCGTCGGCATTCGAGAGCTATTAAAATTCTCGGGCAGGACAAGAGCACTGTTTTGGCCGGGGCGAAAGGCGAAAGCGAGAGTTCAGTGCTAGCCATCGAAGATCAATGTACACGCTGCTGCGATTGCATTTGCATGGGAGGCGTCGGCGTCCCGCGCCCTGTTCGAAAGCACCGCCTCGGCCGATCGAACGGGGCTTTCTTTTCATTTTTTTTTATTCGTCTTTGTTGTTGCGAGCGTGCATGTGCTGTGGCACGTAGGGCGTCGGCCGGAACAGTGGGATCACGTAGGCAGGTTACTGGCGTTTGGAGTTTTGGGGTCGGATCGACGCGATCCGGGTGGGCTTCTGATGCGTCGATGAGTACGTGCTTGGATCGAGTACAACGACGGTTCAGTTGTCCTCTGTTGATTGTTATTATCCATTAATGATCCATAAGGCCATTAAAAATAATGGTAATAACCCATAAGGTAGTATCATTTGTGGGTCTTGCCAAAATTCCCGTTATGCCTCTTTTAACAGAATTCTTAGTTTAGAATTACTCCTTAGGTCGCAAAAATATGTCGTTTTTTACATGGGAGATTGGATCATATACCCTCCCTTTAGTTGGGAAATTGAGGATTTACCCTCCACATCTCAATGACACGTGGGGTCATCATAAGTCACTGACACGTGGGCTACGAGGGTAAATCCTCAATTTCCATCTAAATGGAGGGTATATGATCAATTTTTTTCTTTTTACATTGATTAGGTCGCAAAAATATGTCGTTGTTGATATTGATATGGGCTTCAAAATGTTAATGTGATCATTAATTTCTATTTTAATATAGTTATAAAACAAACAAAATTATAATATTACCGAATATTATAATTTTGTTTGGTTTTATAACTATATTAAAATAGAAATTAATGATCACATTAACATTTTGAAGACCATATCAATGTCAAAATGACATATTTTTGCGACCTAAGGAGTAATTTTAAACTAACAATTCTATTAAAATAGGCATAACAGGCATTTTGGCAAGACACACAAATATATATATATATATATATATATATATATATATATATATATATATATATATATATATATATATCCACGCATTTTCTAACTAACTTAATCAATGTAATTAGCATTAATAGAAATAATTAAGCATCGATTGGATAGTGTCAAGCAAGTAGTCCTTTCCTTCTCTTTCCCCTTTTTCCTCTCACTTCCGGGTGGGCCCAGCCATTTTCCCTCTCCTCCTTCCCTCTCTGCCGCTGCGGCCGACTCCTGCCCATCTCCCCTTTCCTTCTTTTCTCCCCTCCTCCTCTGCGCCTTGCTCTTCTTTTTCCCCGTCGCGTGGCCGAGCTTGAGCCGCGTCACCTCCTCTTCCCTCCTCTGACTGCACAGCACGCGTGCTTGCCCCGTCTTGTCGCCGCCTCCACTCTCTGCGCAGCGCCGCTCGCTTCGCACGCCTCTGCGCGCCTACACGCCGCACGTCGCCGCGCCTATGCCCTGCTGCGCCTTTGCTCCACACGTCGCCCAATCGCCTTATCGGCTTCACTTCCCCATGCGCGCTATCGCTTATAAGGAGCCCGAGCAGCCTCCTTCCCTCTCCTCTTGCCCACCCCTTCTCCTCCCTCAAGCCATGACCGCACAGGCCGCTGCGCCTCCTTGCCGCCCCGGCCGCTCCGGCAAAGCTCCACCGCTCCGACCACGTCCCGACGTTCCTCCGCCCCCCGTGTATGTTCCATCCAAATTAATTGGACTGCGGTGCGCCCGGCTAGCCGCACAACCGGATTTCCTCACCGCCGGCCAAATGTGCCATTACCGCCGCCATTGCTAGCTCAGTGGGTGCCGACCCAATTCCATTCGCCGGGAGCTCCACCTAGGCGCCACAACCCTTCCCCGAGCACCGCCCTACCCTACCCTCCCCTTCGCCGTAGCACGCCGGCCACGGTGACCTCCCCCGCGCCGCCCATGGCCTCCACCGCCGGCCCACCTCGGCGCCCCTATGGCTCGGCCAACCGCACGGTGAGGTTACAAACACCCTCCTCCAGCTCGTGCTTCCCCTATTCCCCTTCCTCTTCAGCTCCAGCGCCGTCGCCCCGTGCCTACCGCGCCGCCGTCCGCTCCGGGCAGCTGCCCGCCTACCTCGTCGTCGCTCCGTCCAATGCGCCGCCACCCCGAGCCTCCTCATCCCTCACGCAGCCCATTTTGGTAGTCCCCGACGTCCCTCCGGTCGCAGCTTGCCGTCGGCAAGCCCAGCACCGTGCGCCGCTGGCTCTCCCCTGCTTGGCCCCCCCTACGCACGTCTTAACTCATTTCCCTGCGCCTTCCTTGCCAGCCCAGGCTTCGGCCCACTTGGCTAGTAGCACTTGCGTTAAGAAATTGCACCCGTAGGTCCTGAGTTCAAATCTGGCTGGCAGCACATTTTTCCCCACATTTTTGCTCTACTTTTTGTAGCTCTTTTAAATTAATAAAAATCATGAAAAATTAGGGAATAATTTAGAGAAGATAATAAATTTGATTATGATGTAAAATAAGGTTATTTGAGCTGTAATAATAGATTAAATGTTATGTATGTTGTTTAGAACATTTAACTCAAATCTAAATTCTAATTAAAGGTATTAATAAAAGATGACTTGGGTTAATTATTCAAAAATTTCATAAGGATATTGGATACCATGTTTAGCTATAAAAGCAAGGTTTAAATTAAAAAGATTACCCTAGACCATAATTAAATATACGCGCTACCATTTCACATGCTGCCATTGAGTAAATCGCAATGGTAGGTTTAATTAAATAAGGCCTCTTCATAAAATTAATTAAACAAAAGGACGTGACCATAAACATTTAAATGACGACCCTAATAAAATCCTCGCCATTAGCACGTCACCGATAAATAAATCTCAAATGAATTTAGTGGAGTAAATTTCGGGTATAGCGAGCTCGGTCCTATGTAAATAGAAGATTAATTAAAATATGCAAGATACTAATGCTAAGGAATAAAATATCTGTATCAGTAATTTTCAGAGAGCACTCAAATTAAAAGGTTGTAATAATATACATATACCAAAATGTAATAGCCCTAGGTAAGCATCAAAATAATCTCACGGACATATAGATACTTTAAAGTAAACACGTAACCATTAACACGAGTAATTAGGGTCACATAAAATGATACATACTAAGCTTTGTAGATAGCCAAGTTTAAACTAAAATCAAAAATAAAGATAAGCCTAATAGTAGCTAAAGTATAAGCAGGATAAAAATACTGCCATTGACTAAATTTTAACACTAACTTTAGTACATGATAATATTGAGCATAATTGTATATAGAGCAAGCTGGGACCCGTACCAACGGATCCTAAATTGAATTAAACTTAATCTAGCAATAAATGAAGGTACATAAAATGTCACACCACAAGATGTTGTCAACCCGGATTCTAACATTAATCCGGTAAGATAAAGATTATATATATCACTTCTATAAATAGCATATGCCTGAATATGAGCGCTCAACAACATAATGCCCCGCGTCTTATCTAACTCATGGAACTTCCTTGATAAATACCAAAAATAATAAAAGGGATTGTTAATAAAAAGATCAAGTCATCGTATTCTACCACCAGCCCTGCCTCAAATCACCCAAATCACACATTAACTCATAATAAAACAAAAATTGAGTTTATTCGGATTTATTTGGATCTCTTGAGTTATTTTACTTTCATTTGGATTCAGTTGGTTGTCGCTAATTAGAAATTGGAAGTCGTGAAGATTCAGTGGACCCAGCGAGATTAAGCTCGACGTGAAGATAGAGAACAGAAGCTCAAAAGAAAGCATCGTGTGAGCTCAAGTCCGCGGTAAACCGCACCAAGCGAGTCAATACTTTGATCATGTTGATCCTACATTTTCTGCAAATTATTTTTGTTTAAATTATCAAATTGCATGCTGTTATTTTATATGCAAATACATGATTAATTCAAGATTTTAGTTATATGCCCATTATTTAACTTGATTAATATTACATCTCCTTTGGAATATTTGAATATGTGAACCTTTTCGCCTTAGCAAAATTTTAATGGTAACTTTTTAAAAGTAAGTCCGTAATTATACGCCATGCTTAGTACTATCTATATACTCAGGGGCGCTGAAATGCCTAAGCATCATTATCATTTTCAATCATGAGAAACTGTTTGGAAAGTCATGGTGGTAATGACTGGTATATGTTGGTATGATTATTTTATCTCCCAAAACCCCACTTGCTTAAATATCTGGGCGGATAGTTCGAGGGTGTGTGTGTGTGTGGTGCAATGGATGCACAAAGTGGGTTAGTGGTAGAACCGCCCAGATACAACTAAGAACTGAATCTTGTCATGACCTCCTGTGTAAAACAGTACAACCACAAGTCTGTAAAGTACAACTTGGCTAAATAAATTTATCGAAACCCCCGGACTCATCTCACCGGTAGTGGATGGAAGTGGATACGCAAGGCCAAGGGGAGGTCTAAAGGGACACCAAGTGGAGGGTGAAGTTTCCCAGCTGTTCTAAGCGTTCGGGTAGTGGAGCCCAGCTGCGTTAGTAACTGTGGGGAACATCCCGTGCATAGATGGGACCCACCACAAGTGGGAGAAGCCCATAAAGTGAGATGACAAAAGGGGCTAGATACTTTGAAAAGTCACTGTGATGGTCAAGTCAACCACGTGGCTAAGGAATCATGTGGGGCAACGAGTTGATTGTCTCTTGTGGTGAAAGTGTACAAACTCTGCAGAGTCAAAACTATTCGAATAGCCGTGCCCACGGTCAAAGTCGGACATGGGAACTTAACCAGATATAGTTCTATTTTAAAAACTTTGTGGGTGGGAATGGAAAAGTGGAAGGGCAGTGAAAAGCCCTGATTTGTGTTTCCCTTGGTGTCGTTCCAGTGATAATGTAAGCGGCTATAACGCTGAAGGTCTAGCATATGATGCAGAGACCATGTAACGGTGGATGGAATCTAGATCACTATTATTATTGCATTATGTCTTTGGTCAAAACTGCTAGGTCTCAGGAATTTTTATGTATTATATTTCAAATATGACACTTCTGTTCTTGCAAAATAAAATATAAGGAGGAATAAATAGAGTCATGTGTAAAGAAGATGGATGTTGTGGTAAACACATAAAGATATTGGTGGACTCATGTCGATCATAAAAAGGGAAATGGTAGTGTGGATTCTGGGAAAAATAAATTGGTGGAGCTTAATTGGATATATATATATATATATATATATATATATATATATATATATATATATATATATATATATATATATATAGGCTAGATAGATGATTTAAATGATTTTTGGAGAATTGGGAAGTGCAAAGGTAATGGTTGGATTACAACACTGATGTTTAATATAAATTCTTGGAAGATGTTGGTGATAATGAGATTAATAGGATTTGATCAAATACTAGATGGATAAATTGAATTTTTGGGAATTGGGATGAATAATAACAATTATTGCAGTATAATCTTGATAAATGATATTCTTGGTGAATGTATACTAGTGAATTGTAGACTTGATCACTGATATTCTTGGTGGATGTATAATAGTGAATCGTAGACTTGATCGCTGATATACTTGGTGGACTAGTTAGAGGTAGATAATGGAAAATAAGATTGATTATTGGAAGAGCAAATCATGGTTTTGGATCAATAACCAAAAGGACTGAATTGTTAGGGGGTCCTGATACAAATGATATCGGTGGATTTGAAAGTAATTATGTTAGAGAATCATTAGAATTCAGAAGTGAGGAGTTGATGAATAGCAATTACAAGATTGGATTATTAGGAAATTCAAAATACAAAGTTATCGGTGGAGAATAAATAAATGATGACACTTGCTGTTTGGAGTCTTAGACAGCAATCAATAAAGAAAGTGTATTTTGGATGGATTAAGTCAATTATGGTAATCATTATGTGGATTTTAGGTAACAATAATAACACTATCAGGAGATAATAATAATGCTACTATAAGCGATTTTTGACAAATAAAACAACCCGAGCCTCTCCTTTGATAAGCCATGCATACTATTTATTTGCATCATGTGTATTGGCTCGCGGAGCACAGTGGTTTGTGCTCACACTCGCTTTCACAACAAATCCAGAATCAGGAATCAGATCACTACGCCTCAGCAACACGATTGGACATGATGGCAGAGAAGATGAAGATGCCAAGGGCTAGGTCGCGAACCTCCAGTTGGCTGCCTGTGGGTATGTCCTGAAGGTCTCACCTGTGTACTTCGTTCTTCCGCTGCTGCAATTTAATGATTGCGGCCTAATCGGCCCATGAGTAAGTCTACTAGTATGTTTACGCTTCCGTATGATATGTACTTTGATATTCAGAACTGTAATCTGTGAGCACTATCTACTGATCCAGGGAATAGTGCGATGGAATCACAGAGGAATCCGGATTGTAAAATCTGGGTCCCTACAGCAGCCGGTTCGGCCGAATGAGAAAAGGGAGAAGAAGGAGAGAAAGAAAAGGGGAAAGAAGAAAAAGTGAAGAAAGAGAGGAAAAGGAGGATAAGAGAAAATAAAAGCACGCACGAAATAAAATTTCCTCGTGATTAGTTAACCTAAAAACTCTATAGACATAGTGGGCAACTAAAATATTACTGATCAGTAGTTTTGAGTAATGTGAATTAATTACATTAGTCAGAGTCGGTAATTAAAACCGTACGTGCCAAGATTTTTATCGTATGGATCATTTTGTACATATATAAATCCTCAGATAAATTCTACTTGCCCCATATAAAAATGTAGTGAGTAGTGACCCACAAATACCTAATAAAGACCACTAGAATGGATACATTGATAGGAAACCATTCAAAACTATATGCGACTAACTAGAATTTCATGCAAGAATTCAACTTAAACGCAACCATTAAAATAGTAATTAAACCATAAAAATCGATATTGAGCCACAATAAAACCTAGGAACCATATTAGGACGTTTTATCGTGTAACCTTCCTCGTGTATCTACCACATATTAATTGCTTTAGGATTGGTACTTTGAAGTTAGCACATATACTAATTTCAAGAGAGAGAATGGGATTGGAAAGCGGATCAGTTCAGAGTGACATCGGGACTCAGAGCTCTCATATAGACCCAGGCAAGCACTCCTTTGAGCAATTGTACAAAATATATTTAATAAAGCCAGTATTTTCTTATTAATCTTATATCACACTGCATAAAAAGGAAAAGTGTTTTAAATCGAAGAAAGGCTATAAGAAGGAAAAGAAAAGGGATATTAGTCAATTGATGGAGAGTTGACCAATTGAGTTAATTAAGAAGGTGGGCAGGGGTTGCCATAGCAAGCAACAGAGAGGTAGGTTGGGACCTCTACATAAAAATAGAATATAAGTAACTAACAAACTTCACTCGTATGTGTAGACCGTATTATTTGTATCAACCATTATTCCGTGTGAGGAAAGACAGGATTAGTAGCACTATCAAAGTTATTATATTCTCCACATGGGTAAATATCAATTAGGGGAGGAACCTAGAGTCGGACCAGAACCGGGAGTGGGAAATCCACAGCCGCAAGAACCCAAAACTGATACGTAGGCTAGAAGTGGGGGATGCAGATCACAAGAACCTAGGACTGGTCAAATACCAGAAGCAGGGTATGCGAAGGCGATATATTGCGCATTGGAGTGTTGGGTATGGGTGAATGAACCGCCCAAACCACCAATTATGAGGTTTTCGGCGGGTTTGGTTGTGGATTAGATACCCTCTAGGCTTGCCGATTGAGAATAGCTGGGTAAAGATATATACTAAGATAGGGTAAAAGTTTTGTACTCTAATTTGGGCATCGCATCTAAGGAAATGTCAAGTTCCATGAGCCAACAGAATTAGAGTGATTATGGATAAAGTGATACAAGCTTACACAATAGAGGTTTTAGCTAGTTATACGAGTGTTTAGTAGTTCTTCTAAAATAGTAATCCAAAATGTTTTTTTCTCAACATAAAAACCGTTATTTTCTATACAGTTAAGATGAAAATGAACATGGTAACTAGAAAGGAGAACAACAATAGACAGGAGCATACAGTGCATAGTTGCTATATACACTTGCTAAGTACATCGTACTCATTCTTGGTATTATTTTCCTTATCTAGAGGATAGCCAGCCTGGATCGACAGTGGAAGGGGATGAGACCTGTGTAGAGGAGCTCCACCACGAATAGGAGGGAGATTGTGCAAAGTCAGAACCGTATGAGGGTTACACCTTATACGAGAATTGGGATGACTAGTGTTCTAGTAGCGGCACGAACTCGACCTTTAGGGTATTGTACCATTAGTGTATTGTATTTTGTACTCATCCCTCTTATATAATTAGTTTGCTGAACTGGACTATCTGCTGGTATTGTAATAACACCATGGAACCAGGTTGTATGATACTTTAGCCCTATGTGGCTTTATGAATATATGTAACTTACTGTTTCTAATTATTGTTCTGCTGTAACACTTTGATAGACTTAGTATTCGTTAGATCGATATTTTATCGGCTAAAACGAGTAATAATTCATTGACTAGCATTTTTACCCTACGGTAAAAATGTGGGTCATCACTATAGGTGTGTGTATCGGTTGTCTAAAATTTAAAATTTTGACTGCACCTGAAAATCCCCTGAAAATTTCAAAATTTTTGAGCCTTTTTCTTGGATTTTTGAGTGAATTTTGGGAACTTTCCCTTTTTGGAAAGTCCTCCCCGATTCCGCTTTCTTCTTTTGGCCTGGCGTTTTCCTCTCTCCGCAGGCGCCCTTCTCTTTTCCGCCTCCCTCCTTCCCCGACGCTCGCGCCTCCTCCCCGTTGGCGCCGCTCCCCTTTCCTCCCCTGGCGCCGCCCCGCTCCCTCCTTCCCGTTGGCGCCCCGCCTCCTTCCCGCCTCCCCCGCTCCCTGGCGCCTCCCTCCGCTTCCCTCTCGCTGGCGCCTTCGCCCCTCTCCGCCTCCACCCTCGCGCTCGCGTGCACGCTGGCGCCCGCGGCCGCACCGCCTCTGCGCCCTCGGATGCTCCCCGCGCCCTCCCGTCCACGCCGGTCCGAAGGCGGCAGAACCCGTGCGCCACGCGTCGCCGCCCTTCTGCCCCGACCCCACCTGCCAGTGGCCACCTCCTCCCCTCCCCGCGCGCGGACGCGCCATGCCCCTGCCGCTCCGGCCACCTGCTCCTGTGCTGTCGCCTCGCCTTAACTCCCGTGCGGAGCCCCGTCACACCCCCCCCCTGCGCGGAGAGACTCCCCAACCACTCCCCTGTCCACTCCCTTGACCCCGGCGTCATTGCCGCTTTCCCCCTCCCTCGGATTCCCTCGCTCCGCCCGGGGCATAAAAGCCCCATCCCCTGCCCCCTTGCTTCCCTTGCTCCTCGAGCCTCCCCGATACCCCCATTCGCTCCTCACTACTCCCGTGCACCTCCCAGAGCAGCCGTTTGGAGCCCCGTTGCCCGAGGCTCCGCCGCCGTCTCCCCTTGCGTCGGCGACTCCCTGGAGTCGATCTCCTACTCCCCTCCCTCATTCTCCAATTGCTCGCACCCCGAGCTTCCCCTCAGCTCACTGACCCTCCTCATGCTCTCCCCTGGACATGAGGACCTTCGAGGAGCCGTGACGCCGACGACCACCGCCGCCCCAGCAGTGCGCCCGTGGCCAGCCTCCCTCGACACTCCCCAGCTCACGCCGCCGCCGCGAATGTGAGCCCCTTCCTCCGTAGATGGTGTAGCCACGGCCGTTTGACCCCAATCGCCGCCGGCGACCCTCCTTCGCCGCCGGTGAATCTTTCTCCCCTTTCTGCCTCCCGCATCCCCTTCTGTTTTCCCAGCTTCCCAAGGCCCCAAAATGGAGTTCCCCAGCCGCCCCCTTCCCGGCGGAACCCTCCCCGGCCCCGGTAGGCCGTCACCGTCGCCGGAATGCCACAGCTCCGCCTCGCTGCCTCTCTGTTGCGAGCACCTGCGAGAGGAAGACGAAGAGGGGACGTGGCCTCTCCTCCGTCGCCCGATCTCCCCGTTGCCGTTTAACGTTGGCCGTCGGATGAGAGCTCGCCGCAGCCGCCCGATGCCACTTAAGTCCTCTCCTCTCCACCGCCCGATTCGTCCGTACCGCTTCGCCCCCTCCGTTATATCCCCACCGTCTGATCTCCCCGCTCCCCCCATTTCGTCCGCTCGCCACGCCCGATCCAGGACGTTCACCCGGGCTGCGCGTCGCGCATCCAAGCCCCGAGAGAGCGCTCGGGAATGGGCCGAGCGGCCTGCTCCGCCGACCGAGCGCGCGCCTGCGGGCCGCCGCACGTCGCCGCCGTGGGCCGCGCTGGCCTTTGGCAGCGCGGGCCGCACAGTGCCAGGCCGCACTGCTGCTTTGGGCCGGCCTGGTACTGTTCATCGAATTTCCAGAGACTTTTTCAATTTCTAAAATCCCAGAAAATCCAAATAAATCCTAGAAAATCACAGAAAATCCCAAAAATTCCCAAATTTCACCACTTTGCTCCAAATATTATTTCAGACCCAGTGGTGACCTCCATTCCTCCAGTTTCATCCCAGATAAATTCCTAAAATTCCATTTGAAGGATTTATGCATTTTACTCCTTTTTAAATAGTTTATTTTTCCTCGCTTGATTAGTCTCAAGCTGGATTTAATTTGTTTTATATGTTTGCGCTAGTGTCAGAGTCTCCGGAAGTTCAAGTGCAGTCGCAGGAGCCAGGAGGTTCTTCGTTCGAGCTAGCGGAAATCATTCGGATTGACGGCAAGTCCCAAATCCTTTGATCATATTGAAACCCATGATGTTTAATTATGTTAATATGTTATTTGCATTGAGCTAGTTCTGAAATGTTAGTTCGAAAATAAAATAAAATGTTTAGAATGACTTATTATGTAGTTAATCCTACCACCGTCAAATGCCATGTTTAATTTGTTGCCAAGCCTTTGTAACCCTAGAATTAATTACTTGATAATCTAGATAATTGTAGGATATTATTACTATCATGCAAAATGTTACACTGATAAGGTTGTGGCTGTGGGCCAATAGAATTTGGAAAACCCGACTCTAAGGTAGGGTGGTATGGGACACCGTATCTTAGAGCGGAGAGTGCCGGCGTGCACAAGGTAGGGTAAGGGGGAGTGGAAACCGCAAGGCGGTCCTCGCCAATCTTTTACCCTAGGTTTGGAGTAGGGTAAGGGTGAGTGGGAAACCGCGAGATGGTCTACGCCCACCGCTTACCTTAGGTTGGGTCGCGGGCCTAGCGAGGTTGCGGACCATGTGAAAATATAAGGACTGAAACCCTTACGCTGAGCAAATGTCACAGTAATCGCTCAACCACAGGAGTTGACTTGTCAACACTTGTCTAGTAGCTGCTCAACTCGATTGAAACTCTACAGGAGGTTTAGCAGTGAGGTTAGGCAAGCCGTGTTTGGGTGCCTAACAACGGTAGAGTTCACTCGAAGCGGACACCGTCTTTTCTTGTGTGTGTGTGTGTGTGTGTGTGTGTGTGTGAGCCAGACCCGAGTGAATTCTACCGGGTAGAGCCTATATAAAGAGTTGAGCAGTGAAACGACCGGGCTTTCTTAACTCTGTCGCGGGAGTTAAGAGATCGTGTGGGTAAAGCTGAGCAAACTCTGCAGAGTCAAATAAATGGTATTCGAATACGCCGTGCTCCCGGTTATTGGAGCTGTGTCACTTGGGTGATTCCAGCCGCAAAGCTTAAGTAGTTTTGTAAATGATTAACTTGTTTAGGTTGGTTGATGAACTCTTGTTGAAAAACCCCTGAGTCCTTGAGGAGTAGTTTTGGGTCCGTCTTCTAAAAATGCTTGCAAATAAAACTGCATCCATTCAAATTAATAAACCAAGTATACTCCCTTCCTTTGATGTTCCGTGCATGTAATAAGTTAGGGTCCCTTTGGGACTTGCTGAGCCGGTTGATTGGCTCACGGCTTGCTTTTGCCCTTCTTTAGAGGTTCAAGACGAAGGTGTTTGCCTCCCCGTTGAGGAAGTCCCGGAAGGTCGCTTCTTCGACGAGGATCCGTGGCTTTAGGTCTTGGCCGCGCTCAAGCGGATCTTGGAGCTTCTGTAATGTAATTATACTTTGGGCTTGCACGCCCCGCTGTTGAAAATGGATGTTAATCCGTATGTGAAATATATGCTGAACTTTTGTTGTAGGCATGCAATGGTATACTCTTGCGCGACACTCCATAACTGTTCATGCGTGAATAGTTGCGGGGTGCCGTGTCCGTACGCGCCCCTGGAAACGGGGGCGTTACAAGAAGTGGTATCAGAGCAGGCTCTTGACCGTAGGTTGAGACCTAAGGCAAACTAGGAAGCGATTTTATCGCAAAACTTAAATTAAAGGCATAAAAAGGATTTACGAAAAATATAAGTAATATTGCTGTCTTTTCCTCTCTTGTTGCTACCTTATCTATCTTAGTTTATTTCTGCTTAAGTTTTACTTTGGCAAAAATGTTTACTGCTTTGCTTGTCTAACTTCAAAATTTTCGTTTCTCGGCAGCTGGAGGAGTAGCCGTCGTTCGCTAGACTAGACTGACCCTGAGTGGTAGTGGTATTTCTTTGTAATGTAAAGTAGGTGTAATCAGGAACCCTAAGTGGTTTGTGTACCACCTGCATATTGTAAATCTATGTTCTTTATCCTTGTATATTGTTTGCTTAATTATGAGTAATCCCCCTGTATTCAAAGCTTTCTCCTGTCCCTTTCGCTCTCGTTCTTACCTTAATTCGTCCTATACTTACCTTGAAATTCAATGTCTTACTTATCTACTCTTATTCCCCAAGGCCGCTGCAAAACTGATCTCAAGTTCCCAATTGACAGATGGACCCGACAGAGTAGAGGGATCAGACCAACAGGCAGGGTGCACCTGCCACAGATCAAGCCACACTTGCCAGCATAATAGCGATGATGGAACCAAATCGCTATCAGAGAGAGCAAAATATTCTGCGAATGCGAGATCAACAGACCCAGTTGCTTGAGCAGATAGCAGCCAGATCACCCAGTGTCAAGGTGACACCCGAAGAGTCAGCGTCAGCATCAAGCGCAATTGCATTGAAGTTTACAGCATTCCTGCAAACTCAACCACCTAAATTCCCCTCTGCAACAGAACCACTGAATGCAGATGACTGGTTACAAGATGTTGAGAGAAGAATGAATACTATACGATGTACCAATAAGGAGAAAGTCCTTTTTGCCACCTATCAGCTGTCAGATCCTGTAATTACTTGGTGGAATGCTATCCAGTGGATACATCCAAATAAGGAAGACATTACCTGGGAAGACTTTGTGAAGAGATTCCGTAAAGCCTTCATTTCCCCTAGAGTTATCACTGAAAAATATCAGGATTTCCTTGATCTTCAACAAGGAGAGAACTCCATCACAGCATATCTACAACAATTCCATCAGTTATCCCAGTATGCTCAAGAAGAGATTGATACTGAAGCCGAAAGGATGGAGTGCTTTATGAAAGGCCTACGACCCAATATGAGACAACGCCTTCAGTCCATGAAGTTTCCAAGCCTATTTAACCTGGTTGATCGAGCTCTACAGATAGAAGAAACACCAGGTTACGTGAAAGTTATGAAACGAAAGAGACCCTCGCCTCCAGCACAAACGGTTTGCTTTCACTGCGGACAGAATGGGCATTTTCGTGACCAATGCCCGCTGAGGTCCTTATCCTCAGAAGAAGCTAGAAAGCAAGCAAAGAGGCAGACATCATCATCCCGCCTACCACCGATGGAAGAAGATGAATCTTACCCTAAGAGGA
Organism: Dendrocalamus latiflorus; assembly: GCA_017311315.1. Classification (NCBI taxonomy): domain Eukaryota; kingdom Viridiplantae; phylum Streptophyta; class Magnoliopsida; order Poales; family Poaceae; genus Dendrocalamus; species Dendrocalamus latiflorus. The sequence continues at coordinate 11,271,337 of CM029613.1, forward strand.
CCAGAATGGAGGATGACAGAAAGCGTGAAGCAGCGCACAAGTCTCAGTCTTCTCACAATGCTCAACGGAGCAAGACCACGGGATCACCCTCATTTCGATCCCAACCCTTCCGTCAGTTTGTGACGATACCGAAGACCCAGTCTGAACAGTCTCAGCAGTATGCCACTCCCTCACCACTCGCCACCAAGTGCCTCACCTGCGGTGGCAAGCATCTTACTAGCAGCTGTCCACGAAGGACAGATGCATGTTTCCATTGTGGAGAGACTGGACACTACAAGCATCAGTGTCCCAGAAGGAGTTTGTCATCAGAAGCAGCTAAACTCCAAGCCAAAACCAGCAGATAGTCAAGGAAATATGAGCTATGCAGAACAAGAAATGAGATGATGTACTTTTGGTTATCCTTTTGTAAGCTAGTTGGAAGAACTGAATAGCTTGTATGTAAATTATTTTAACTAAGGCTTGTGGCAAGACTATGAAAGTGTATGAAGACTGTCTGTGTAAAGCATAAGGAACGAGAAGTTTATGTTGCAATGAAATTAATCCTAACAGACCCGGATATATATGTAGCCCTGGTACTGCATAATCCAGCTAAGTGTGAACCTGTAGCATATACCCAATGATGATATGCAGGTACAAGTGAGAAGGAGTCAAAGTCAATCCAGCAGAGGTTAAAGCAGATTTACTGCAGCCAGATATGCAAGGGCTAGATGCCATTTGGGCATGAACTGACTAGCCAAGAATAAAGGCAAGGTAGATTGTGAGATCAAGACAGTATCATTGGTAACCCTTGAAGGTCAGAAAGTGGAAAAAAAACGAGAAGTATTGAAGGATGCAAGAAAGCGCATGATCAACATGCTAGCAGTTACACCAGATCAAGTGTCGATAGTACAAGAATACCCTGAAGTAATCCCAGAAGAACTACCAGACAGACCCCTGACCGACAAATAGAACTTGCCATAGAGTTGATTTCAGGCACAAAACTAATTGCGAAACACCAGTACAGAATGTCAGCTAGTGAATTGAAAGAGCTCAAGAGACGGTTAGGTGAACTGTAAGAGAAAGAGTTTATTCGACCAATTGTTTCGCCTTGGTCGGCACCAGTCTTACTAGGGAAGACGAAGAATGAAGAGCTAAGAATGTGTGTAGATTACAGAGACTGAATGTTGTCACCACCAGAAACAAGTACCCTTTGCCCAAAAATTGATGATTTGTTTGATCAACTCAAAGGAACCAAAGAATTCTCTAAGATCGACTTGCGCTCGGGTTACCATCAGCTCAAGATCCGAGAGCAAGATCGAGAGAAGATAGTTTTCATCACCAGATATGGATTATATGAGTTCACGGTCGTTCCCTTGGGTTTAACCAATGCGCCAACGTATTTCATGAACCTTATAATATGGTGCATAGGGACAAATCGGATCGATTTGTGATTGTCTTCATTGACAATATTCTGATTTACTCCAAGAATGAAGAAGAGCACAAGGAGCACTTGCACATAGCTTTGACCAGATTGAGAGAACACCAGTTGTATGCCAAGTTCGACAGATACAGCTTTTGACTGAAATAAGTTGCTTGCTTGGGTCACATTATATCAGAAGATAGAGTCAGGGTTGACCCAGAAAAGATAGTCGCAGTTATGGAACGGAAACAGTCCAAGACAGTGACAGAAGTGAGGAGCTTTCTTGGATTGGCAGGCTATTATCGCCAATTCATAGAAGGATTCTCCAAGATTTCCCGTCCACTCACTCAACTACTGAGGAAAGACAGGCCATTCACATGGACATATGCTTGTGAAGCGAGTTTTCAGCTGTTGAAGACCAAGTTGACAACAACACCAGTGTTGATTTTGCCCAACCCAGAGAAAGAATTTCAAAGCTATTGTGACGCTTCAAAGCAGGGTTTGGGATATATGCTGACGCAAAACAGGGAAGTTGTTACCTATGTATCCAGACAACTGAAGCCACATGAAGAGAATTACCCCACACACAATTTAGAACTAGCAGCTGTGGTGCGTGCATTCAAAATTTGGCGGCACTACCTGCTAGGGAATCGTTGTGAGATGTCCTCAGAGCACAAGAACTTGAAATACTTGTTCACACAGCCAGAGTTGAATATGAGACAGCGGAGATGGCTAGAGTTGAATGAAGACTATGACATTGATCCCCAATATCAACCGAGCAAAGCAAATGTAGTGGCCGATACCCTTAGACAAAAGACTCGTCCAAGCAAAGTCAGCACGATAGAGTACCCACCAGAGTTGCAATGAGATACCCTACGGCTAAATTGGGTGATCACTGAACAAGGCAGTACGGCAGCGTTGGGACTCCAACCATTGCTGACAGATCAGATGAAAGCAGCACAAGATGAAGATGAAGAGATTCAAAAACTGAAAAAGGATATTCAAGAAGAAAATTCATCAAGATATGCGATAGACGAGCATGGAATCATCACCTTCCGTGATCGCTATTGTGTACCCGACAAGGAGTTAAAAGAGTTGATTCCATCCGAAGCCCAATTCTCAATCCATCCAGGAAGCACTAAAAGGTACCAAGACTTGAAGAAGCAGTATTGGTGGAACAGGATGAAGAAAGAAGTGGCAGAATACGTGGCTAAATGTGAGGTTTGCCAACAGATCAAAATAGACCACCAAAAACCATCGGGATTGTTGCAGCCTTTGCCAATACCCGAATGGAAATGAGATAGCATGGGAATGGACTTCATTACGGGACTTCCCAAGACTCGTGAGGGTTATGACGCTATCTGGATCATTGTCGATAGATTGACCAAAGTGGCTCATTTCCTCCCGATTAAGCAAACCTATGGAAGAGACAAGCTTGCCGAGTTGTATTTGACGAGAATTGTGACACTCCATGAAGTTCCAAAGAAAATTATCTCAGATAGAGGAGCACAGTTTACTTCCAAGTTCTGGGAGAAATTGCATGAAGCTATGGGCACCAATTTAAATTTCAGTCCAGCATATCACCCACAGACAGATGGATAGACAGAAAGAACAAATCAGATTTTAGAAAATATGATGAGAGCTTGTGCAATTGTGTATGGTGCAGCATGGAATACTTGCTTACCATTCGCTCAATTCTCATACAACAACAGCTATCAAGCCAGCATTCAAATGGCACCGTTTAAAGCACTCTATGGCAGAAAATGCAGAACCCCACTGAATTGGACAGAAACAGGAGAACGACAACTCATTGGTCCCCAGATTGTTCAAGATGCAGAAGCACACGTCAGAATCGTCAGAGACAGACTCAAAATAGCACAAGACCGACAAAAGAACTATGCAGATAACCGCAGGAAGGAATTGAGCTTTGAAATTGGAGATTTTGTATACGTCAAAGTCACACCCTTCAAGATAGTCAAGAGATTTCAAGTCAAGGGCCAACTAGCACCCAGAGATGTGGGACCGTTCTAAATTATCGGAAGAGTTGGAGAGGTAGCTTATCAAGTGCAGCTTCCGCCCAACTTGTCAAGAATCCATAACGTGTTCTATATATCTCAACTTCGAAAGTGTCTACGACAGCCACCAGATGAAGTGCCACTGTCAGACATTGAATTACAGGATGATTGCACATATGCTGAAGAACCACTACAAATACTTGAGACTTCAGAAAGGCAACTCAGAAACAAGAATGTCAGGTTTTGCAGAGTGCAGTGGAAGAATCACACGGCGGATGAGTCCAACTGGGAACGAGAATCAGACTTGCAGCGGGATTTCCCCAACTTACTCCCTGGACCAAGTTAATCTCGGGGTCGAGATTCTTTTAAGGGGGGTAGGTTGAAAAGCCCCTAAAAATTTCAAAATTTTTGAGCCTTTTTCTTGGATTTTTGAGTGAATTTTGGGAACTTTCCCTTTTTGGAAAGTCCTCCCCGATTCCGCTTTCTTCTTTTGGCCTGGCGTTTTCCTCTCTCCGCAGGCGCCCTTCTCTTTTCCGCCTCCCTCCTTCCCCGACGCTCGCGCCTCCTCCCCGTTGGCGCCGCTCCCCTTTCCTCCCCTGGCGCCGCCCCGCTCCCTCCTTCCCGTTGGCGCCCCGCCTCCCCCGCTCCCTGGCGCCTCCCTCCGCTTCCCTCTCGCTGGCGCCTTCGCCCCTCTCCGCCTCCACCCTCACGCTCGCGTGCACGCTGGCGCCCGCGGCCGCACCGCCTCTGCGCCCACGGATGCTCCCCGCGCCCGCGCCCTCCCGTCCACGCCGGTCCGAAGGCAGCAGAACCCGTGCGCCACGCGTTGCCGCCCTTCTGCCCCGACCCCACCTGCCAGTGGCCACCTCCTCCCCTCCCCGCGCGCGGACGCGCCATGCCCCTGCCGCTCCGGCCACCTGCTCCTGTGCTGTCGCCTCGCCTTAACTCCCGTGCGGAGCCCCGTCACACCCCCCCCCCTGCGCGGAGAGACTCCCCAACCACTCCCCTGTCCACTCCCTTGACCCCGGCGCCATTGCCGCTTTCCCCCTCCCTCGGATTCCCTCGCTCCGCCCGGGGCATAAAAGCCCCATCCCCTGCCCCCTTGCTTCCCTTGCTCCTCGAGCCTCCACGATACCCCCATTCGCTCCTCACTACTCCCGTGCACCTCCCAGAGCAGCCGTTTGGAGCCCCGTTGCTCGAGGCTCTGCCGCCGTCTCCCCTTGCGCCGGCGACTCCCTGGAGTCGATCTCCTACTCCCCTCCCTCATTCTCCAATTGCTCGCACCCCGAGCTTCCCCTCAGCTCACTGACCCTCCTCATGCTCTCCCCTGGACAGGAGGACCTTCGAGGAGCCGTGACGCCGACGACCACCGCCGCCCCAGCAGTGCGCCCGTGGCCAGCCTCCCTCGACACTCCCCAGCTCACGCCGCCGCCGCGAATGTGAGCCCCTTCCTCCGTAGATGGTGTAGCCACGGCCGTTTGACCCCAATCGCCGCCGGCGACCCTCCTTCGCCGCCGGTGAATCTTTCTCCCCTTTCTGCCTCCCGCATCCCCTTCTGTTTTCCCAGCTTCCCAAGGCCCCAAAATGGAGTTCCCCAGCCGCCCCCTTCCCGGCGGAACCCTCCCCGGCCCCGGTAGGCCGTCACCGTCGCCGGAATGCCACAGCTCCGCCTCGCTGCCTCTCTGTTGCGAGCACCGGCGAGAGGAAGACGAAGAGGGGACGTGGCCTCTCCTCCGTCGCCCGATCTCCCCGTTGCCGTTTAACGTTGGCCGTCGGATGAGAGCTCGCCGCAGCCGCCCGATGCCACTTAAGTCCTCTCCTCTCCACTGCCCGATTCGTCCGTACCGCTTCGCCCCCTCCGTTATATCCCCACCGTCTGATCTCCCCGCTCCCCCCATCTCGTCCGCTCGCCACGCCCGATCCAGGACGTTCACCCGGGCTGCGCGTCGCGCATCCAAGCCCCGAGAGAGCGCGCGGGAATGGGCTGAGCGGCCTGCTCCGCCAACCGAGCGCGCGCGCCTGCGGGCCGCCGCGCGTCGCCGCCGTGGGCCGCGCTGGCCTTTGGCAGCGCGGGCCGCACAGTGCCAGGCCGCACTGCTGCTTTGGGCCGGCCTGGTACTGTTCATCGAATTTCCAGAGACTTTTTCAATTTCTAAAATCCCAGAAAATCCAAATAAATCCTAGAAAATCACAGAAAATCCCAAAAATTCCCAAATTTCACCACTTTGCTCCAAATATTATTTCAGACCCAGTGGTGACCTCCATTCCTCCAGTTTCATCCCAGATAAATTCCTAAAATTCCATTTGAAGGATTTATGCATTTTACTCCTTTTTAAATAGTTTATTTTTCCTCGCTTGATTAGTCTCAAGCTGGATTTAATTTGTTTTATATGTTTGCGCTAGTGTCGGAGTCTCCGGAAGTTCAAGTGCAGTCGCAGGAGCCAGGAGGTTCTTCGTTCGAGCTAGCGGAAATCATTCGGATTGACGGCAAGTCCCAAATCCTTTGATCATATTGAAACCCATGATGTTTAATTATGTTAATATGTTATTTGCATTGAGCTAGTTCTGAAATGTTAGTTCGAAAATAAAATAAAATGTTTAGAATGACTTATTACGTAGTTAATCCTACCACCGTCAAATGCCATGTTTAATTTGTTGCCATGCCTTTGTAACCCTAGAATTAATTACTTGATAATCTAGATAATTGTAGGATATTATTACTATCATGCAAAATGTTACACTGATAAGGTTGTGGCTGTGGGCCAATAGAATTTGGAAAACCCGACTCTAAGGTAGGGTGGTATGGGACACCGTATCTTAGAGCGGAGAGTGCCGGCGTGCACAAGGTAGGGTAAGGGGGAGTGGAAACCGCAAGGCGGTCCTCGCCAATCTTTTACCCTAGGTTTGGAGTAGGGTAAGGGTGAGTGGGAAACCGCGAGATGGTCTACGCCCACCGCTTACCTTAGGTTGGGTCGCGGGCCTAGCGAGGTTGCGGACCATGTGAAAATATAAGGACTGAAACCCTTACGCTGAGCAAATGTCACAGTAATCGCTCAACCACAGGAGTTGACTTGTCAACACTTGTCTAGTAGCTGCTCAACTCGATTGAAACTCTACAGGAGGTTTAGCAGTGAGGTTAGGCAAGCCGTGTTTGGGTGCCTAACAACGGTAGAGTTCACTCGAAGCGGACACCGTCTTTTCTTGTGTGTGTGTGTGTGTGTGTGTGTGTGTGTGTGAGCCAGACCCGAGTGAATTCTACCGGGTAGAGTCTATATAAAGAGTTGAGCAGTGAAACGACCGGGCTTTCTTAACTCTGTCGCGGGAGTTAAGAGATCGTGTGGGTAAAGCTGAGCAAACTCTGCAGAGTCAAATAAATGGTATTCGAATACGCCGTGCTCCCGGTTATTGGAGCTGTGTCACTTGGGTGATTCCAGCCGCAAAGCTTAAGTAGTTTTGTAAATGATTAACTTGTTTAGGTTGGTTAATGAACTCTTGTTGAAAAACCCCTGAGTCCTTGAGGAGTAGTTTTGGGTCCGTCTTCTAAAAATGCTTGCAAATAAAACTGCATCCATTCAAATTAATAAACCAAGTATACTCCCTTCCTTTGATGTTCCGTGCATGTAATAAGTTAGGGTCCCTTTGGGACTTGCTGAGCCGGTTGATTGGCTCACGGCTTGCTTTTGCCCTTCTTTAGAGGTTCAAGACGAAGGTGTTTGCCTCCCCGTTGAGGAAGTCCCGGAAGGTCGCTTCTTCGACGAGGATCCGTGGCTTTAGGTCTTGGCCGCGCTCAAGCGGATCTTGGAGCTTCTGTAATGTAATTATACTTTAGGCTTGCACGCCCCGCTGTTGAAAATGGATGTTAATCCGTATATGAAATATATGCTGAACTTTTGTTGTAGGCATGCAATGGTATACTCTTGCGCGACACTCCATAACTGTTCATGCGTGAATAGTTGCGGGGTGCCGTGTCCGTACGCGCCCCTGGAAACGGGGGCGTTACAGCACCCTAAAACAATATTTATCTGTCACTGGAGGAGTACCTTACCGTAATCAAAAGATGGTAAAAATGATGAACAAGATTAACGAGAAAAACAATAATTGACCTTTTATAATGTTGACAAACCAGATTCGTTTACAGGCTGAGCATGAGTGCCACTGTAGAATTCTGGTAGACGAGCCCGACCTGATGGACGTTTCGTGGACTTCTTAGGCCAGTCTCAGTGGAAGTTTCATGTCCCAGTTTTCAACACACCCATATTTTGGAAACAGTGCAGAAGAGTTTCATCCCCATGAAACTCTCTCTACTCCCATGAAACTTTTATCATCTCTCTCTTCATCAATACAGTGCCATATCAGCGTATTTAATGCCAATGAAACTCAAACCCCCACTGAGACTGGCCTTAGTCTAAAACTATGGGGCAAGAGCCGAGCAATAGATCAAGGTTGGAAAAAGGTTTGAGCGGGCTTTCAACCTTTGTCGCCTCGCCCTCCTTTTCAAATTCCAATATCCGTCAGGCCTATGGTATACAGACCATTTCCTTTGTCAGACAACATTTTACAATAGCATCCTGAACAATTTCGCTTATATAGAGCTGAAATGTTTGGACAGCTGGATTTTCAGTCTGCAACAGTCCTATTATGCCGTGGATATCTGCATGACCTGTCTCTTTTTTCTTACGATGACTTGGATCATTTTACATCTACATCTAATTGGACATAAGATAATAATCGGGGCCAAAGAAAAATTGAGCTTGCAAGTCTACCGTTTTATCTACATTTTAAAAGGTTACCAATTTATCTATGGATAATGGAACCAAAACGTATGCTTTCTTTCTGAAGTCTGGAACACAGAGTAAAAGTTCCTTGCAAATTGCTACAGCGTACGGACCGGTACAAAACCAAATATCGCTGGTAAAGGCTAAAGCTAGTCATGAGCTCGTACCGTTAACTAGCCAGCAAACATTTCCCGGTCCAACGCTGTTTTAGAAACCCTGGATCGATGCTGAGTTACTGAGAGTAGAAGAGCACCAGAGAAGCACCATTGTTTGTAAATTAGTCTTATCGAAATAGGAATTCTTATACAGCTACCTTCGACGCTACACAATAGTTCCATAGTAGGAAAAGTTCCGACTCCAAAATAGACTCATTCAAAACATGTGACAACACAGAAGTTTTAACAAATTTTGTTCCAAAGATTCCAGCAAGTAGAGAATCTCCTAGCCATGGTTGAAGGACTGGTACACCGGAACCTGCAACACAAACAGCATATCATGGTCTTTCAGAAAGACGCCATCCAAAAAGAAATGAAACCGAAATGGATAATTCATACCAAATTGTGCTACTCTTGCAAAATTAGAAAATACGTTGACAGAATATATCCAAATAGCAAGGCACATTTTAACATGGAAATTATCCTTAAGAAAGTACTGAAACTTACAAATGATGGGCAAGGTCAGAATCCAGTGACAGGCTCACCTGAGAAACCATATGGCCAAGATTGTCATAGCAATGGGGATACATCATTGCTGGGGTAGGCCACTGTGGGTAAACAGCAGTTCCAGAAGAGGATCCCATAGATAAATCCGGTTGACCAAAGTACACAGTAGGTTGGTTTCTCGACATGCTAGCAGACTGCACATAACCAACACCATAATGCATAAACTGAGGCACAACAAAATTGAAGCCACCTGGGCTCACACTGAAGTCAGGCACCGGACCTCTAACATATCTGCAAAAGTAAAACATTACTGCTTCGTAGTCTCATCATTAAGATCCACTGGTGGCAATCAGAATTTAACAGATGAATATGCTAACCTTTTGTAGTTACGATCATAGTCAGGATCACTACGATCTTTTTCGGCATCCTTAAAAACAGCAACCCTGGAACGGCTGTTCATTTTGCTGACCTTGTTCTCATCAACAGAAAGCTCAACATTCACTAGTTCATCTCTGCCAATGGACAAAGCTCCCAAATCACTTATGTCTTCAATATCTGCCGGAATGGAACCAACGAAAATGCGTGCCCGTGCTTTATTATATTCCTCTATCCTCTCTTCAACAGTTTTTACCGCACCATTCTTGGCTCCAGCACCAGCTGCATCATTTTGCGATGCTTTGGGCCTTTGACAAATGACAAACTTAAGCTTCTCTGCTGCCTCATGGTCATTTCTTGCTTGTTTGCTGGGAAGTTCTGATAAAGCAATAACTGGATATTTGCTTTCAGATGTTTTTCTTGCAACTATCCTGCTAACCGAACCATCTACTAAGTTATCTGCTACTGTAGTCTCTAAACCGTAATGTTGTGCAACACGATGAGCAGCACAGCGGAGGTAAGAAGTTGGAAAGTGCTGGAATTCAAATTCATGCAGTTGAGGATTCTGCAAGAATTTCTGTATATCCAATTCCATCCGTAAAACTGTAGTACAAGAGAACCGAAAATGATTATGCAGCAATAAAAGACTAGAGATGAAGAGTTGGAGGCTCCTCTAGGAGCCCCCATATTAATCCTAGAAGTAAAAAAGCTAGAAATTACCGCATTAATCGAAGAAAAGAGTAAATACTTAAAATTCTCACATTAATGGGGAAAAAGAGAAAATCTCAACCATCTAAGTTTTTAATATATCTATACTAATTGGAGGCTCCTCCAGGAGCCCCCCCCCCCCCCCCCCCCAAATAATCCTAGGAGTAAAAAAGCTAGAAATTACCACATTAATCGGAGGAAAGAAAAAAATACTTAAAATTCTCACATTAATCGGGAAAAAGAGAAAATCTCAACCATCTAAGTTTTTAAGTTGGTATAGTCTAAGGCTAGGATTACATATTGCAGTTAGTGTACCCATCCAGGCTGTTAAATTCCAGGGTAGATACCAAGATGGAGTCTGATTCAAACAATTGTACGTATGCACACAAGTATATACCTTCTCATGTATCTCATGTATGTAGCTCGGGAAAAATATTCATGACACAAGAGGATACGACACAGGGACTCAAAACCGGATCAAACTAGAAGAAAATAATGTGATGCAGCCAGGTATGCTGAGACCCAATTGGACTATAGGGAAAATAATCGCACGGCATCTCTATTAACGTACGTATATAGAGACTTAGAAGCTAGCATCATGGACTCCCTAATTTATCCTCCGTATCATATACTCTTATATATTTCTTGCTCTTGAATAATTTCTCCTGAATATTGGTAATTGCATCGATATATATCTATACTAATTAGGCGCCCCGAGAAAATTCCCACGTTAATCAGGAAAAGAAAAATATCTAACCATCTATCTGGTAGACTGAGTTGTAATGGCTTAGATTAAAAGAAAGAGTCTCCATATCAAATACGATAAAAAAATATAGCCGTCCACCTAACGGACACCAGTTATGACTGCTTATATTAAAAGAAAGAGTTGATATAAAGTACAATATAAAAATAACTGAAATTCGGAATAAAATAAAAGAAAATTAGCAATTTTACTTATTTATGAATTCCAAGTACCCTAAATGGCTAAATGGTCTATTTTTTGGGCTGCGGCTTATTAGTCTAATAAATAGTGATTGTAGCGAGAAACCAAAAGCCGCTGAAAAGCCAAAAAGAACAGGGTAAAAAATTGGAATAAAATTAAATATATCTATACTAATTAGGCATTCCGAGGTTGCATATTGGAGTTATAACGGCTTATACAGTTATATTAAAAGAAAAGAGTCAAAATCAAATATAAGCAATTTGATTTCCACCTGAATTTCAAAATAAAATCCCTAAATGACTAAATTTTGGAATAAAAATTAAATATATCAATATCTATACTACTTAGGTACTCCGAGGCCGTCAATCTTGTGAACGTGAGTCAATGTTCAAGAAGGCGCTAGGCGGGCGGCGAGGTGGGGCCTAGCGCCTAGAGAGCCTAGGCGGGGCCTAGGCAGCCGAATTAAAAATAAGATAGTAGGTAAAAATAAACAATCCTGTATACATATTTGTTGTTTAGATGAAGAAAATTGTTAGCTTGAGCAACAATGATCAGTGTTACCAAGATTCGAGTGTCCAATTCAGCAAATTTTAGAAATTAAGATCCTAGGATTCGCCTAATATATATATTTAGGGAGGTCTAGATTGAAAAAAATCTATTGAGAAAAAAACCTATTCGTAATTTTTAAAAACTGGAGGACTAAATAAAAAAACCCAACCACCCGACCCCGCCGCCTATACCTATCTAACCGACCGGCGCAACCGCTAACCCTAACCCCAACCCGATGCCTCCCACGTGCCGCTCCCTCTACGCTGCTCCCTCCGCAGCTCTACGCCGCCCCATCCCCGCCGCTCCCTCCGCGCCGCCCCATCCCCGCTGCCCCTTCCGCGTCACCCCCTCCACGCGCCTCCCCCGCCACCTAACATCTCCCTTACCAGCGGCCACGGGAGCGGCGGCGGCGGGATCTGGCGTGGGGAGTCCGGATCCGACGGCGGCGGTATCTGGCACGAGGAGTCCGGATCCGGCGACGGCAGCGGTGGTTTTTGGCGCGGGGAGTCCGAATCCGGCGGCGGACAAGCGGGGGGAAGATGTCCCCTCCACAGGAGGGGAGGCGAGGCAGAGAATATGGCGGACATCCGGAGGGAAGATGGTGATGCGGAATCCAGCAAGTCAACGGCGGCGGCGGCCTCATGTGCGGTAACTCTTTTCCCCCATCACCGCTCCCTTTGCACCGCCCCATCCGCCGCACCTAGGCTACTTGGCCCTGCCTTGGACCGCCTCGTCGCCCAGCCACCCGACTAGGGGCCAAGGCCGGGCGGCACCCTGCCGCCCAGGCCGCCTTCTTGAACAGTGACGTGAGTTATAGCGACTCAGATTAAAAGAAAGAGTTCATGTCAAGTACAATAAAAATTGGAATTTCGAATAAAAAATTAGCAATTTCAATTACATATGAATTCCAAATAGCTAAAATTTGGAATAAAAATAAAATATACATGTACTAATGTATCTTGTGAGAGAATAATTAGTTACATACTCTTGCACCAACGTTCATTTGGTGAATCATCAACCATCTAGCAATATATCTCATGTGTACATGTGGTAGATATAAAACAAAACATGTGCCAAGTGAGTCAAATCCACATTAATCATAGAAGAAAAAAGGTCTAATCCATTAACCTAGTAACTCTCCAATTAAGGCACGTGTAATGCCAAACACTTTTGCATGGATGCTTGAAGAGAGAGCATATAGCCAAAGTACCCATGTAATTAGGGATGAAAACGGAACGGAAATATCCCATACCGAACCGCATCGTTTTCTACATTTGACCCGATCGAATTCGTATTTTCGGACAAATTCGAATTCGGTTCGAAATACGGAATACCAAATTCGAAAACGGAGCGGAAACGGTTTAGGCGTTTTCCGACCGTTTTCTACTTTTCTACATTTTATTTGGAATATACCGTATTGTAAATACGGTTTAAACCGAATTTGGGGAGGGAGGAGAGCTCCGCCACGGCCCACGGCGCCACGCCTGGCAGCGGCCGCCCGAGCTGCGCACATCTGGGGAGGGACCGAGGGAGGACCGGAAGAGAGCTCTGCCACGACGCCACGCCCGGCAGCGGCCGCCTCGCCTGAGCGCCAGATCTGAAGCCTGAAGGAGAGTGTCGGATCTGGAGGCCGAGCCGCCCACTGACGGACTGAGCAGCCGACGCCCGGCAGCGGCCGCCTACGCCTAGCACCAGATCTGGAGCGGGAGCCTGGAGGAGAGTTGCCGAGCCGCGGGCCTCCAGCTGCGAGCAGGAGAGGAGAGGGACCGAGGGAGTAGGCTCCAAGGGGCGAGGGCTGACCGGCCGAGGCTGGGAGCCGGACTGCCGGTGCCCGGAGGGGAGGACCTGCGAAGGGCGGGCTGCCGAAGAGGCAAGAGCGGAGGCTGCGGAGCTGCGGAAGAGGCGAAGAGGGCAAGAGGCAGAGGCCCAGAGGGCAGTGTCGGCGGGGGAGGAGGCGGCGGCTGGCGGGGATGGGGGCCATGGGGCGGCGGGGGAGGGGGCGGCAGGGAGGGGGAACCAGCGAGGGAGGCGGAGCCGGGGAGGGGGCGGAGGCGTGGCGAGGAGGGGGAGCCGGGGTCCCAGGGATGGGGCGGCGCCGCGGCGGTGGGGGAGGCCGAGGGAGGGAGGGGCCGCCGGGGGCGGCGGGGGAGCCGGGTACGTGGGAGGGAGGGGGCTGGCGGGGAGATTGGGAGGAGGGATCGGGGGAGGAAGCAGGTGAGAAGAATCGGGCGGCGGTGAGATTGGGAGGAGGGATCGGGGGATTAGGGTTTTGTATATTTTTTTCAATTTAGTTCTTCAGATTTTCTAAAATCTATAAATAGGTTTTTATCTATTTTGATTTGTTCTATTCTAGTCCTCATAAATTCTGATTTTATCGTGGAAAGATCCTATACATCTGTTGTGACATGTACATCTGTACGGAACAGTCCTTAGAATGCCAAATCTGTACGGTGGGCTTTGGGCCGTGCTTGGGCCTGGCCGGAGGCGAGGTGGGCCGGCACGGCATGGCACGACTGGATGACTGTGGGCCGAACCGGCACAGCACGAAGCGGCCCGAAGCATGATGGGCTTGGGCCGTGCCGGCACGGCCCGGCCCAATTCCCACCTCTACTCTGGAGTAGTGGAGTTAAGGGCGTCAAGCTGGTCACTGGTGCCTGGTGGAACCGTGGAAACAGTGGACATTGGTAGCTGGTAAGATAGCGAGTCTCGATAGTCGATAGCGAGTCCCCGAGCACTTGGTAATTGTTATGTACTTGGTCACTTGTTAATTGTTATGCACTTGGTCCTACAGGTCGGTATTCCGAATTGAATTTTCGTATACCGACCGTGTTCGACATAATTCCGCTCGAATTGGTTCGTTTTCGAAATTCTCGATATCCCGTAAGTTCGCGTTCGTTTTCGTGTCCAGCTTTACCGCTTTCGCTTTCGTTTTCGTATTCAAATGTAGAAGTAGAAAACGGTTGAGGAGTTTTCCGACCGTTTCCGACCGTTTTCATCCCTACATGTAATAGTCATCTCCTCTAATGTAAGCACCTCTAGCAGATGCTTAGATAGTTGTATTTATCTATTAATTAGAGATAGTTATAGGTTTTTAAAAAATAGAGGTAGTTATGTACAAAGCATCCTGCTCAAGCATCCATGCTGCATAATAAGCACCTTATATATCCTATGTGGCAAGAAAAAACAGTTTTTTTTTGCTAAGCACCTCTCAAAGCACCTACATTGTACATGCTCGTAGAGATTGACACATTTTCCTAAAGTTCACATGTTACATTTGAACTACATATCTTGATTAAATAAAATTATTCCCTCCGTTCTTTTCTAAATGACATTTTACTGGCAAGAAAAAACAGTTTGTTTTTTTTTTTTGCTAAGCACCTACATTGTACATGCCTGTAGAGATTTGAGACATTTTTTCTAAAGTCCACATGTTACATTTGAACTACATATTTTGATTAAATAAAATGATTCCTTCCGTTCTTTTCTAAATGGCATTTTTCTATTAAGGCTGTCAAACTTTAGAATATTTTCACCATTGGTGTGTTTAAAACTATCTATATTATCTATATGAAAATTATATCACTAGATTTATCATCAAAACTACTTTCATAATATTATAATTACTTACTTCATATTAGTATAAAGTCACAACTTATCAATATTATCTATATGAAAACTATATAACTAGATTTATCATTTAAAAAATTGCATCACTAGATTTATCATCAAAACTACTTTTATAATATTATAATTACTTACTTCATATTAGTATAAAATCACAACTTATCAATATTATCTATATGAAAACTATATGACTAGATTTATCATTTAAACTACTTTTCATAATATTATAATTACTTCGTATTAGTATAAGTCACAACTCAAAGATCGTGGAAAGCCAAAATATAATTGAAAACAGAAAAGAGTGAGTAGATAAGAAATTTTTAACTCAGAATTAACAAATCTACAAAGGTAAAAAAATGACGCTAGAGAATTATATATATATATATTAGGAAAAATACTTTTTACTCCTGGGTGTAATTACACCCACCTCTAATATACCACCTAAACAAACTTGAAATACTCCTTTATCATTTTAGGTATACTCATATACTAATTATAAGATATTTCAATGTGAACCACATGAAAAAATTGCAAGTCTATAATTGTTAGCATATTTTATAAATACCTTTATATATGTACATAAAAGGAGTAGTCAAAAAAAATATACATACCACCTCTGAAAAATTGTTCTTACCACTTATATAGTCTTAAATACTCGTATACTACACGTACATACTCTCCGTTAAGCGAGATACTACCTATGTTGTAAGATATGACATATGGTGTAACTACACTTACACCCACCTCTAATATACCACCTAAACAAACTTGAAATACTCCTTTATCACTTTAGGTATACTCGTATACTGATTATAAGATACTACAATATGAATCACACGAAAAAATTGCAAAGGAGTGCTTTTTAGCGTATTTTGTAAATACCTCCATATACGCACATAAAAAGGAGTATGTTGAAAAAATGTACATACCACATCTGAAAAGTGTTCATACCACCTAGATGATCTTAAATACTCATATACTACATGTACATACCCTCCGTTACACGAGATACTTCCTATGTTGTGAGATACGACATAGGGTGTAATTACACCTGGGTGTAGAAAAGAGGCTTCATATATATATATATATATAGGCAAAATAACAGGTGCACCATGGTGCCCAAGCTCCATAATTAAAACTTTCCATCCATGATATATATATATATATATATAGGCAAAATAACAGGTGCACCATGGTGCCCAAGCTCCATAATTAAAACTTTCCATCCATGATTAATACTTTCCATCCATGATTGATTCCTTTCCAAATTGATACCTTTTCGAATTAATGAATCTTAATAGGTTACCTAATATATTGCACCTGCACGCATCTAAAAGCAATCTAACGACAGAGAGGCTTGGTGCCCGGGCACCTTGGTGTCCCATTTCAGCGTCCTATATATATATATATATATATATATATATAATGTAATTTTTCTATATAGGACGAGTGTTTCATGCACCCAGGTGCCTAGGCACCTATATCAATACCCGTTGATTTGCTTTGAGATTCACAACGTTTGACGTGGGTATCTTCATATACCCATAAAAAAGTATATTTGAGATGTCAAACTCCCAAAAAAATTAAATTCAACTTCAGTTTAATTAGTTTGAACTATTCTTATGGTATATACTCACTGTAGTCGCATTGAACTCAAAAATAGTTCAAACTAGTTTGAACTGAGTTTAAAACTTACTTACCATAAATATATCAAGGGTATAAAATATTTTCATACCCAAACTCAAAAAAATATCAATCATACACGTGTATCGAACGGTTCTTGATGTGGGTGCCTAGGCACCCAGGTGCCTTATGTAATTTTTCTATATATATATATATATATATATATATATATATATATATATATATATATATATATATATATATATATATATATATATATGCGTGTGTGCGTGCAAACTAAATGTTTGAATTTGGCAATCCAAACTTTAAAATTTTGGAACATATAGCTAGCCCGTGTAGATGCACGGGTTGATGACTAGTGTAATACAACAAAAAAAACAAATCAACAAAAACAATTGCAGAATAACTGAATCACAAAAAAAGTGCAGCCTAATTTGTAGAAACAAAACAATTATAAATGGATCTGACTAGTATCAACCAGTAAACATCTTAAAAACCGGAAATTGACTCCATAAATTAAAATCCAATAGCATACTTATAACAGAAGTTCCACCCTATTACAAGAACCGTTTTACAACACAAAATTAGTTATTCCATTAGTTACACCACCCAGTCAGCTCCCATGGCAAAATATTTTCAGGTGAGGATCACCCAGTCAGTTATTCACTTTCCTTATTGCAAATACCATTTGAGAAAATGATATAAAAAAACTAAACAACAATGTGCAAGTAGGACCTTTAAAAGAGTCAAATACTCGACTTCCGTGTTACAATTTCAGGTAAATTTATACGCTCACTCGCTCAGTGCATAATAAACTGATATTGCAGCACTAGCATAATTTGTTGTTTGATGCAGATATACACGGAACTGTCAGGGATGCAAAAGGTGCACGCCTAGGCACTTGGGTGAGACACAGCGAGGCAAAGCACCTTACGCTACACAGGTGCAGTGCCTTAGGTGAGGCGTGTGCCTTTCTGCTCAAGGCAGGAGGCGCCAAATCACACTCCTCACAGCCAAACACGGATTAGGACACGCAAAAAGTGCTAGGCATAAATAAAGCTGAAAAACATTGATCCTAAATCTCATATTATAGGGTTTGTTTTTGTGAGGCATGCGCCTTTCTGCTCAAGGCAGGAGGCACCATATCACGCCCCTCACAACCAGACACGGATTAGGACAGGCAAAAGGTGCTAGGCCTAAATAAAGCTGAAAAACATTGATCCTAAATCTCATATTATAGGGTTTGTTTTAATCCATCACCCACACAAACTTGAAAATAAAGGAAAAGGGCAAAGATAAAAATGTAAAACAGCTGCAAGTTAAGGAAAGGTCAGCTGCAAGTGAAAGGAGCTCATCCTTGCCTCATGGAGATGTCAAGATGAAGCTCAACAATCACCATGCTCCCACCTGCAGCCTTTTTCTAGTTGCAGCAGCGATATCAGCAAATATGGCTATATCATTATTTGTATACTGAAGGGGATACTGGTGGTGCATCAAGTAACAAGAAAGGCCTGATTGGAATTACATCTTCCTAACTGATCAAACCACCAAAAGAACAGCCACTTGTGGAACTCAGCATAAAATATTTTCATTCAACACTAATTGTCATTCGACTAGTGGACACACAGTAGGTCTGAGAATGAACAAGTATACACAAGACATTCCTCAAGAAATAAACAATAATTGACCATCAAAACAAAAAAATGTAAGGGCCTGTTTGGAGGAGCTGGAGATTCTGAGTAACTAGCTGGTCTGAGTAGCTAGCTGGCTAGGCTGAGTAGCTGGCTAGTCTGAGTAGCAGCTGGTCTGAGTAGCTAGCCTGTTTGGCATCCTGGATTCTAGCTGTGCAGCTGGTATCCTGATAGATGTATTGACTGAAATGCTCTTAGGTGAGTTGATGTCCTGATTATGTATTGATAGAAGAGATATCCATGCTGTAAATTTGTAGTACTTAGTTCAAACATTGAAAAACTAATATTAAAATTTCATGACAATAAATTTGACTCCAAATCATAATTTTAAATATTATGAGGTATCCCTTTGTACGGAGCGAGGTATCCCTTTCATGTTTTGCTTGTGATGGTGAGGTTATGTTTGTGCCAAACTATTTCATGTTTTATGTTAGCGTAAATATGAATGTTCATTATTTACTATAATTTTGCAGGTAGCTATGAGCTGTTGCCATACTACAAAGGGGATAACACTGTTTTTGATGTCTCACCTCCTTCACTGCCTGTTTCTGTTGGGCACAGTCATATGACAATCCCCCAAAAGTTCCAGGTAATTCTTGAAGTCGCTATACATCTCATATTTTGAACTGTGAAGTTATGATCAAAGCTATTTTGCTTGAGGATGACAGATAAAGGACTACCTATCATTTAACACTGGGTAAATGTAACTTGAAGTTAGCCACCAATTGGATTAGCCTGCATGCTTTTTGAATAACAGGTATAAATGAGAAATGGAGGTACATGATTAAAGCAGTCAAAACTGTTGCAAGGTTGGCTGAGCGTAAAATTTTGGATCATGTGATAGCTTAATGTAGACTTGAGAACTTTCAGCTGCTTAATCATATGAGTTCTTATATGTTCTTTTTTTGTTTGTGGACAATGTTCTCACACATTTGATTTCGGTAGTTCACTTCCTCCTGATCTGTGCACCTGATCTCCACTAACCAACTAGCAATTCCTCACATATATCTTACTAGGTTATTGGGTTTTCTGTTGGTGGGCGTGTTGTTGATGGTTATGGTGCTGGTGTGGAAGGTGCCAATGTTATAGTTGATGGTCAGTTGAGAGCTGTAACTGACAATCTTGGGTACTACAGACTTGATCTGGTAATGTTATTTGATCAAATTATTTGCTAGCACATATGTTGGTCTTGGAAGTTTCTTTTCATATTAATGGTACCTTTATTTTTATGTCAGTGTGCAGCATGGTTTTATATATGTAAAACTACTAATTTGATGATGTTGTTTCTTATTTATTCAAGTTGGTTGTTGTGGGAGAAGCTGGCTGGTTGCACGACGATGATAATTTTTAAGGATAGCATTATTAAACATTGAGGAAAGCAATAAAGAATAACAGAATTACTAGAGATAACAGAAAAGTATGAACTCCCAGTTTAGAGACCCGAAGGTCAGGATGTGCACCATCAGAGGATCTTTTTTTTTTTTTGTTTAGAAACTGCAAATAGGCTATTATAACCTAGAAAATTATGTGAGATACCCAAAATTGAAGTGCCTCTAGGTTTTTGTCTTAACAACACTACTAGAAGTCTAGAAGCTAATTTGTACTGCAGATTTGCAGTAATTAGCCTGAATCCATTCAGGCACAAATTCTCACAGTGCAAAAGTTTTGCAAATCGCAAATATATACTAGCAATTAGGCAAGGAAAACAGTTAAGAAATGATTTTTCTTGATGGAACGCATGGACGGGGGGGGATCTGGGGAGGGGGCGCCGGGATGGGCGGCGCCGGGGAAGGGGGAAAGGAGGCGTGGGGGGGGAGGGGTAGGAGGGGGGCGGCGGCGGGGGATCTGGGGAGGGGGCGGCGGGGGGAGGAGGGGTAGGAGGGCGGCGGCGGGGGATTGGGAGGGGGCGACGGGGCAGTGGGGGGCGGGGGGATCTGTGGAGGGGGAGGGGCGGCGGGGGGATCTGGGGAGGGGGCGGCGGGGGGAGGAGGGGTACGAGGGGGACCGACGGCGGGGGAGGGGGTGATGGGGCGGCGGGGTGCGGGGGGGATCTAGGGAGGGGGCGCGGGGGGATCTGGGGAGGGGGCCCGGGGGGTGGGGGCCGGGGGGAGTTTTATCCAGTGGCATTTGCGGGTAAATAACTTCAACTTTAGGTAGCATTAGCCCGAAGAATCTGTGAGAAGCTCGGCTATTGCAGCTACTCGGTCCCAGTACAATTGTGTCTTCCCAGATTTTCAGATTCTCAGTAGCTGGCCCAAAAGCTGGACTATTTGGGAAAGCTTTTGGCTACTAGAAGTAGCTAGCTTGCCTAGAATCCGAAACAAACAGGCCCTAAGTTACCATTCATATATTGTTCAGAGAAATTGACACTTCAAAGCCTGACATGACATTACAAGTTCAGTTGCATGACACTAGCAGAACGATGGCCATAAACTACAACTTGTCTTTCACCACCCAAGAGTTTTAACAGGTTCAAGCACATCCATTCAGCTAACAGAAAGTCATTCATACCTACAAAATGATGAATTTCAAATTATGTTTGATCGAACCATAACCTAAGCTCAATACCAGTCATATATTTATACATCCCCGATTCACAAGTGACCATCCCTTTCCTCCTTCTAGCACAGTACCAGTATCCCACAACAATTACTAAAAAAATCAGTGTGACCCCCATCGATTAAAGCCCTAGGCGACAATAGACATGCATCCGTTCATCATTATCGGCATACTCAAAACCAATATCAACTAGAACAAAACTGATGTATGCATTAGTATTGTTCCCTCGCTCTTATGTACAGCAGCAGCATAACCAGCAAGCAGGTAGCACTGTAGCAGCAAGGAAATTAAACAAGCCACCACGCTACAAGCTTAAGAGATAAGGCATATCGGCGAAATTCGACTAAATTTAGCAGGAATTCCGGGACATCAATTATTTCATCCCTCCGAGCTACCTCGGACCACACGGGCTCCCAATCCCCAATTCCACACCTAGAATACACAACGAAGCAAAACCCTAGTAGTAGAACACGAATCCGTACGCACATCCCACCACCCATCCACACGAACCCACCGCAAACAACACATCCACGCAGAAATCGCCCCGCGACACCGAAACCCTAGCCGCGCGAGATGGGTAGAGAGCCGGAGAAGAGTTAGGTGAACACGTACGTACCCACGAGGCGATGGCGAGGGTTGTCGAGCGCCTCGACGAGAAAAGGGTCCACGCCGGAGGCCACCCTCCCGTCCACCTCCGCCACCTCCCTCGGCCGCCCCTCGTCTGCGGCGGCTGAGGAGCTCATCGTGCGGCGGCGGGGGCGTCGGTAGCAAGGGTACGCTGGGGCGGAGAGAGGGAAGCTGCGGCCGGGGACGGCGACTCGCCTGCCTCTCCCTTCCCCTCCGCTTCCCGATCCCGAAGTGGCTGCGGCCCTGCGGACAAGGCGAAAGCGCAGCCGAGAGAAAAAAAGAGGGGTTCCCAACGCGAGCACGGCTCCGGATTTTTAACGCCGCGTGGAATTTTCGGTGCGTTGCAGTAAGGAACAATCGGTGATTTGCCCCCACCTTTTATCAAAATAATTTTAATATGCGAGTTTTAGCTCTGTATATCAGTGAGATATCACAGAGTATTTTATTAAACTGTAAAAAATGATGAGGTAAATTATCAAATCTCCCTTGCAGTAATACAGTTGGATACTTGGATGGATCAGGTCGGGTCGCGGAGGTTGATTGCGACCGTTCGTGTGGGATCCGACGCTCGGAAATAAGGCTCGGATTTTTTAAAGATGGAATTCGATTTTTATACGCCCCGTCCAGTGACTTGATCTTCTATCCGGTCTGAACAAGATTACGTATACCGAGTAACTTCTCTGTTCCTATCTGGATAGCTCAGATACCAAAGTTTCCTTTTAAAAAAACTAGCAGTCATGACTGTTAAAAAGTCATCGAGGAAATGGAAAAAAATAACACAATTCACGTAATTAATCATCAAGAATGTAATAGATCAAATATAGGAGACACTAATGAGAGAATACAAGTATACAACACATAGTCTCTATTAATTCTCAGATCTCTTTACATGGTACAATACCTCTCTATTTATAGCCTAAACACTTTAGGGGTAGTTCAGGTATTTACCCACACTGGAACCTTCTAGGTTTCGTAACACTCCCCTTGGGCGATAACACGGTATACACATGCCTCATTAAAAACTTCTCCCAAAAACCCAATAGGAAAAAGGATAAAGAAAAGAGTACATCGCATCCGTATCTTGTGTCGCACTTGTTGCCTCATTAAAAACCTTTCCGTGAGAAAACTTTAGGAAAAACTTACAAAGGAAAAAAGAGTGCAACATTTGGATCTTCAGGATCATGTAAGTCTTTTGGCTTTACATAAGGGTTATGGTTCAGGGATTGCTCCCCTTAAATCTTGTAA
Source organism: Dendrocalamus latiflorus (assembly GCA_017311315.1). Lineage (NCBI taxonomy): Eukaryota > Viridiplantae > Streptophyta > Magnoliopsida > Poales > Poaceae > Dendrocalamus > Dendrocalamus latiflorus. Next base: position 11,294,153 of record CM029613.1, read on the forward strand.
CTCTCTAGGTCACCTCATCCCAATGCCTCATATGTACTTCTGAAAGGTAGAGGTTGGAAGAGATTTTGTGAATATATCTACCAGATTATCATGAGGCCTAACTTTCAATATCTTTACCTCTCTGTCCTTCTAGAGCTCATGAGGATAAAAGAATTTAGGAGTAATATGCTTCGTGATATTGCTTTAACATAGCCCATTTGCATCTGTGCCACACAAACTGCATTATCCTCAGGGATAATAGTGGGGTTGTCGACGGTGTTTATGCTACATGACTTCTAGATGTGGCTAATTATTCATTTGAACCAAGCACATTCTGGTGAGGCTTCATACCACGATATGCATATGCCTCATTAAAAACTCCTTCCCAAAACCCCGTAGGAAAAACGAATGGAGAAAAGAGTACATAGCATACATTAAATTGTATTGCAGTCGTTGCCTCATTAAAACCCTTCAAGTAAGAAAACCCAACGGGAAAAACTTACTAAGGGAAAAGGAGTACAACGCTTATCTTCGATATATATTATGATTTTCACGACCTTTGTCATGTCCATCAATTGGACTAATATTGATATGATGTAAAACCTTCAAGGTAGTGGTCATCAAGTCAACACCTTCTAGGTTAGAATAAAACCGAGATTTTCTGAATCTCATGCATAACTATAAAAGTTTAGCATATGCTCCCCCTGAAGACCACTTTTGGTGAAGTCTCATTATTCCAATGCCTTTAATAAGAAAAAAAATACAGGCCAGTATATATTGTGAGTATATCTACTGGATTACCACAATGTATAATCTTCTAGACATTTGTTTCATTATTCTTCTAGATAAAGAGATGATAAAACAGTTTGGAAGCAATATACTTAATTTTCCAAAAAAAAATACCACTTATCTATACGTGTAACACAAGCAAAATTTATCCCAATCAGGATATTATACAACCATCTCTGAGTGGTACTATACAACCAAAAATCTATTCTGCAGAACTAAAAGCATGGTCATACGACCATAGAATTAATATAACCAGTCTTAGTTGGTACTTAGGAGATTAATAAATTTTCCATTAACACCAATGTATATGATACCTTTATGGTAATAAAGGATATCACCACTCCATATGCTTTTGGTAGGAAATGCACTACATATGTGCTTATGTGGCATACTTCTGGTTTTAGTTTTCTCATTCCATCCCCTCAGGTCTTGGATGGGTCATTATCCACTTCTAGGGATTGCATAATTGTTGGTGTATTTTCGATTAACTAATGATTTAATTTCTCTTCAAGGAGATGTTCTCTCTTTTGGAAGATATTTTCTCTTCTGAGAGACACACTTTCTTCGAGTAAGAGTTTACCAGGTATGAGTTTTATATACATATATACATGTTGCAATTTACTTTCTATTTGAAACACCGAGTCCTTTAAGAATCGAGCTTTAAGTCACTTCAGGGATCTCATAAAGGATTTTCAGGATCCAATAACTGCATATCTTATTCATGTCTTGTAGGACCGGACAGGCAACAAAGGGGGGCGAATAGTGCCTAGAAATTTTTCCTCTAAATATTCACATATTCTTTTTACTCCAATAGCTACAAAGCTGTGAAGACTAGGATATGAGGTCTATTTGAAAACAGAGGAACACATATCACCATACGACCATATCAGAACACAATGTGGTCGAGATACGACCACTCAACGGAAGCACAACATGGTCGATAACGACTACTGGTCGGAAAGCAAAAGACACCCAAACTGAACGCAATTAGTCAGTAGAGAAAAGCAACATAATCGAAATTCAAACAACGTGGTTGAAAGGCAGACAACGTGGTCGAAGCCACTGTGGTCAAAACCAGGTTGATCAAAACCCACGTGGTCATAACCAGTGTGGTCGAAACCAAGGTGGTCATAACTAGTGTGGTCATAACCAACATAGTTGAAACCAACGTAGTCGAGACCACAGTGGTCGAAACCAACGTGGTCATAACCAACATTATTGATGTCCAATATGCGCACAGAAAACACATACAGTCGAAAACCAGAATGTGATCATAACAGTTCAGCGTGTGACTGAGAGATCTATGACCATTGAGCAATCGAAACTATGTGCAGTTGTAAACGACTAGTGGTTGCAGAGAAGTCGAGCGACCACACGACTTAGGACTATTGAGCGATAGAAAGCAAGTGTGGTCATAAACAACTATAAGTACCAGAGGAGGCGCACGACCACCAGATCTAAAAACAAGAATGACGTGCAGATCTTTGCTCATGGGAAGAGAGTTGCGAAAATGATTTTGAGCACTATCCCACATGTCACAGCAAGCAGCAGCATCGAAGAAATCAAATCAAGAACGACAACGTGATCGAAACTTACATCGTGGTCATAAGTCCGACAACGTGGTTGATAGCTTGCATAGTGGTCGTAAATTTGACTACTCGACCGAAGTACAGCTGGGTCAGAAATCGACTACCGAACAGAAGTCACTGTAGTCAATAACCACCAATACCAAAAACAATGAGATCGAAATATGGGTGTAGTCCGAACCGACATGGTCGTAAGCCAATGGAATGGTCGAACGATCAACGTGGTCGAAGACCGTCGAGCACTCGTAACCGACTGCTGTCGTATACAACTCGTAAGGCAATGGGGGCACACGACCATGAGATCTATGACCATCGAGCAATTGGAAACCAGTGCGACTGAAAAACAGATGCGAAACAATCTGAGTCTTAACCGTGGTCGAAAGACTAGCAGCGGTCGTAACTTCTCGGAAGAACAGAGAAAGGCCTATGAGGCGCACGACCGCAAGATCCAGATTCTAAATAACTTTTGATCCAAAGATCAATTGGCCAAGAAACTTTGCACACAACATGGTTAGGGTCTCAGGAGGCTGCTCTAATCTTTAATTGAAAACTTAGCAACCGAAATGAGTGCTTGACGAGATTTCACTAAGAACACCCAAAACCGAATCCAAGAGAATAAGAAGATAATCAAAACCGCTCGTGGGTCAAGGATAGCCAAGATGGCTTGGAGTACAATCCCACATGTCACTGTGATTCAGAACAACATCCAGATCAAGCCAAGAACACCTTATGATCAAGAAGGGAGAGGACTAGAATGAAGAAACAAAGATAAGGAAGAACAGAGGATGAACCAAATCGAGCTGAGCAAACTCAAACAGAAGAAATACACAAAATAAAGATCGAAGATTGATGTATTGCTCAAATAAATGATTTCACAACCACTCCCCTCGGGAGGACCAGGCTCTAACCCTAGAGCCACACCCACTCTCTAGCCTAACTCCCATGGGAGGGAGAGGCACTAGCCACCAAGGCTCAGCCGACCTGCTCAACCCTAACTCTTTCCTCCCCTCCCCTTTTTATAGTCTCACAAGCGAACCCTAGACCTAATGGATCCAACCATTAGTTAAACCGGGGATAACTCGTTAACCCCACCTAACACTGGGTTTTACTCACGCACACTTCTCAAAGTAGCTTCCATGTGGCCCCAAAGACTTGTTGTCAAGCCTCTCACATGTCCGGATCCCACCGAATCGTCCTCTCTTGCAAACGACCCAAGTCACTTGGCACACCACGTCCTTCTCCTCGCGCATGGTGGCACCTGGCATCCTTGACCGTCTGGACCTCGACTCCTCCCTGAGCCTAGTCCCGGTCCACCTCGCCGTTGCCTGTCATGTCCATCTCCGGTAGCTCCTGCTCCGGTTCCTCATCGTCCCGGCTTGCAACCACCTTACCAACCTTGATCATCTTCAGCATCTCCCTGACCATTCTAGACCTCAACACCTCCCTGTGCCTAGTCCTAGTCCTCCTACGCCTCACCATGACCTAGCTCCGAAGTCATGCAACCAACACAACAAGCAAACCATCACATAGCACCGTACAATAAACAAAGATCATCAATCTGCACAAAATGTATGCACCCAGAATACTGATTCTAATCCTAGAACCAAGCAATATCCTCATGTGCACAAAGGAACAGACACCCTAGTCAACCCTGACCAAAACACCAGTAATTCCAACGAATAGCCTCAGCACTAAGACTGGTCTTATACGACTTACAAGTACTCGGATGCACAAGAAAAGAGGTACTCGTAGCCCAAAAGATCCTTCCAGTAGCCTACGACCACACATAAAACCACTACGACCACCACGCAGCTTGCTACGACCATCAAGAGTACAAGCTACGACCATCACACAGTTTGATATGACCATCAAGACCACAAGCTACGACTATCGCACAAAGCGCTACGACTTACCAAAACGATCGCTACGACTATCACTCACAGCGGCTACGACTTACCAAACCTGGTCACTACAACTAACGACTATCAACAACACAGCTTACGGCTGCCAATCACGACCAGGCAGTAAGCTACGACCATTGATCACTAGTCTACGGCTATCACTCACAACATCTGGTCGTTAGGACTTACGACTATCGATCACAAGCCAGGCAAAGCTACGACCATCGATCACGATCAGCAAAGGCTACGACTATCGACCAGCAAAAGCTACGACCACCAAGTCGTAGGAGCACCTGATGACCACCAAGTCATAAAAGTCTCTGCCGACTACCAAGTCGTAAAAACGACTGGCGACCACCAAGTCGTAAAATCGACTGTTGACCACCAAGTCGTAAAAACGACTGCCAACTTCAAAGTCGTAAAATCGTCTGACAACCACATGGTCGTAAATGCGACTGCCGACCACATGGTCGTAAAAGCTACTGTCGATCACCAAGTCGTAAATCCGGCTGCCGACCTCCAAGCCGTAAAATCGACTGTCGAGTCATAATAGCGCCTACGACCACCAAGTCATAACACAGGCTGTTGATCACATGGTCGTAAGGATGACTGCCGACCACCTCTACCGACCGCCAAGTCGTAAGGCCTCAGTCGACTACCAAGTCGTAAGACCTTACAGGCAGAGACCCAACTTCTACACAAACCTCAAAAACCAAACTTAACCTCTACACAAATTCTAATCCAAAGGTCAATTACTCATCACAACTATGGGGTGACCTCCACATGGTCTCACACATCTGCTAGAGTTATTATATAACGGAATATTATTTCACCACCACATTATTTCATAATGACCCATCAAGTCTGAACAAACAGGTTCCAAGACTTTCATCTGCTATTATGGTTTGGCCTCAATTGCTTCCTTTCATTTTGACCCGATATGAACACCTCAGGTGCTTGGCCGTGGACTTTGGTTCCGGATTTATGTTCTCATACGAGAAGCTTTAGCAATTTTAGAGGCAAACTAGTTGTCAACAACTTTTCTCCAAATATCCTCATAATTGAGTGTCTTTTAATGTTTAACCAAATCTTCATCATTTCCCAAACAAAAGATTATTGGTCATTCCGTGCTCCCCAGTATTGAAATATGTGCGCGCTTAATTACTGGGGTTTTCATTTTCATGATGAGCCTCTTCATGAGGTATTTCACCTTCAAGGTGATTTCTCTCCTAGAGTATTTAAGGAGTGTTTAATGATTATTTTGACTAGTGTCACTAGACTTTAGATCCACAAGCGTCCCCATAGACTCTAGATCAATGACCAATAAGTCAACTTCGCAAAGATGGATATACTATTCAACCTAGGGTATTCCAAACTTAGCGATGTATTTACTTCAAGTAAATACTATACCACTCCTCCATGTACTGAAAAAGAAATCTGGCAGCCTCTCTGCTTCTAACGTATAGGAGTATCAGCTAAACTTAAATTTAGCTTAGTGCATGAACCATATACTAGAGATCATTCTTCAGGAAAATATCACGGCATCCCAAGATTTTGGACATTTCTCTCCCCCTGATGCCAAGATCTTGCTTAATAGCATACTTCAAAAATTCTCTTAGTATGGACATATGATAGATGGAATTTCAGATCCAATCTTATCCCAGCTTCTGGTGGTGGCCCAAAATAGTGTACACTACGGTGGTGATATTATATGGGAAATGATTGGTTCTTCTAATACACGCTAATCCTCAATTGGGGGTTCTTTTTTCTCAATGCAGTGAGCTAGACATTTACTAATGCAGTCACCTGAAAACTGCACATCTCTACTACTGGTAGATTATCCCAAACATTTGATGGGTTATTAATCTACGATAGCAGAAATATTCTAGCTTCTTATATATTGCCCAATATTATGATCCAATGACTCATACTTCTGATTTAAAATTTGAATCACTCAAACTTCGAGTTTTGTGTTAATGCAACATGTTTTAACCTGGTTAAGAGTATTATATTTTGACAGCATAATATACATCTTCAAGATGTTTACAAGGGTACAAATATAACACTGTCACATAAAACATGACCATTGATTAATCTGCATGGAATATATATTCTGATAGAATAAAATTCTAATTTAACCTCCTAGATGGAATAATTATTCTCTAGGAATATATGTGAATAATTGGGTGTCTGCTATAATTTATGATGCCAAATAAGTATCACAGATTTAGATCATTCGGGATCATAAAAATCCAATAGGTCATCTAGTATTTTAAGAGTTATATTTTCTTTAGGAAAATGACTATAGCTTCCAGTGGCATATGTGCAATAGTTTCATGCTACCGTGCAATTCCCATGTATGTTGTCGCATGCCAGCGACAAACATATTATGAGGGATAAATCAATTACCCTTCGAGGGTTGCAATGATTTCTATTTGCCAACAATGTGGATAACAGTTTCAACTCTCTCTCAAATAAACTAGATTATTTATAGTTTCAAGCTTGTTTGCTTCTGGATTTTACCTAGGATATGTCACTATGCTTACCATTACTCTTGTGCCTCGGAGGTTCCACATATGCCTCAAATTTCTCCCCCTTTTCATGCCAACCATAAAATTCCAAGTGAGAGCACTTGCTTCTAGCATTTACTTTGAATGAACTCAAAGTTTTAGCAATAATTGCTATTATACTACTTCAAGAGTAAAATTTTATTGGCGTGAAACCAACATATACTTTGTTGTAAGGAAGATGGGATTATATATAAACTTCAGGTCTTTGGGGTGTAAGTTATACTATTGCCATTTGGGCATTAATGCATAAAGGGCTAGTCAGCTGAGGCATTGTGTTCCTTTCAAATATCAGGCATAACATTTACAACTTTCTTCCATGCATAATTAATTATTTACTGTAGGTAAGATATGCTGCTGACAATATGTTCTATTGAGCAACTGTTCAGCAGGGGTAAGGCTTTAATAGAACAACTTAGACCAAATACATACATGGCATCTAAGAAAATAATATCTAATGCCCAATTTTAGCTTAAGGCAAAAGATAAGAGGTGCTCTTCATGAGCAAGATCAAACTCGACAGGAGTTGTATCTATACTATTGATGCTACTCATGTAGGGAAAAAACATATAAATGAAGCTAAGGGATAACTAGGAGAATGCTACTGGTCTCCATATTGTTCACCATGGCATATTCTTACTTATGAATGCACCTACTTATTGGTAACATATGGGTTGCCTAGACCTTAGTCCATAGACAAAATGGTGCAAGATAGAGTAACACTTGTGTGGGGACTTCAGGTCCTAGAAACAAAAATAGATCTTGACAAAGTGTCTACGGGAATACTAGTAACCTTTTACAGGTTTGGCCATTCTTTCAGAGAATGCCCTTATGCCCAACGGATCTAAATCATATAGTCATTCTTCAGGGTAGAGTAGAGGCAATACCTCATAAACTATAAAGATTTTACCTTTCAGCGATAAAAGGGTACAGCTACGTCAGCGTCAGGCATGACATTAACATGACTAAGTCTAAGGTTTCACAAATTTATGAAAGCTCATATACTTAAAAACCATGTTTTAGGATTTTCTAGAATTTTTTGGAATTTTCTAGCAATATTAATAAATTTCTGCTAATTAATAAACAATTTTGAAAATTACTAAATAAGCAGAAATAATGCGCGAAAAATAAATCCAGAAACATAAAACAATAATGCCACAAGATAACAAGATTATAATGAAGCTTAAATAATCTAGAAAATAAAACATGTGGAAAGAAGTTCTATCTACTGGACTTAATTGCAAATCTGACAAACTTAAGGGTCAAATTTTATAATCATTTTCCTGTTTTCAGCGGAATTATTTAATTTACCGAAAGTCCAAGGACTTATTTGCAAAAATTTACCGACCAGGGTTTTCTTTCTCCCCGTTTTTTCTTAGGCCACTTTCAGGCCATAGGGTCCACGGTTTTTCGGACCGTCAATGTTGCTTGGCCCATGTTTAACCCTAGCCACCGGCTCCTTCCCGTGGCGGTGGCGCACTCCAACTAGCTGTGTACAATTTTGGCGGCGGCTGATGGGGCGTGAAGGGCGGAGCAGCGGTAGCGCGTGGTGACCATGCCACGAGAGGTGGCAACCAGGTGGGACGGCCGTGGGCGGCGGCTGGCAGCATCGGTGCGGGCCTCTGGTGCAGCATCGGCGGTTTCCAAAATCGAGCAAGCAGGTGGTCACGGCGGTATCCAACAGCGCTAGCTTGAGCGCACGAGTCTTCGGGCGGCTGCCAAGCGATGCCGGCGTGGGTGAGGGCGGCCAGTGTGGCGCTGGTGGCTTCAGGCTGACATCCAAAGCACGGGCGGAGCATCGGCTTCAGGCGGGGATGCGGGAGTAGCGGCCGGAGGTGGATCGAGGTTGAGTAGTGGCGGCCGACGGCGCTAGGCAACAGCTACCTCTGGCGCACGACTGCGGAGCGTCGATCGGCATCGGGAAGGAGCTGAGCGACATCGATTAGGTGCCTACATGTGTATCTTTGGTCCTGCGGTGATGATTTTTTTGGCGGCTTCGATCGCTGCTCGACGACGCCAGGCTCGTCTTCTGGTGGCGGCGGCCGAGCCAAATTCAGGTGGCGGTCAGCTACCGTGCGGCTACGATGGGTTCCGGCGGCTAGCGTCTTCGAGGCCGTCCGAGACCGAGCATCGGCCATGCTATGGCCGAGGCCGAGCGGTGGTTTGTGAATTTCTTCGAATTTATCTAGATTCTATATTGAGATGCAATCTGATCTGGAGATTAGATTGTCTAATCTATTGGATTTCTAGATCTAAAGCCCAAATTGCAGATCAATCTCTTGCTAGAAACAACTACCACAAGATTGACCTAAACATGTTCACAGAATTGCATAAGAACTAGCTAGCAAATCGCAGATTAATTTGAGATTATCACAACTAGTCTACTGGACATAGATCAATAGATAATCCTGGAATTGCAAATGAATAGATTGATCCGTGATTCGCATACCTTTCACCTTAGAGAGTGATCCGTACTGATAACGTGTTAAGAAATCGTTTAGGAATAGATGAACGGTAATGCAATTCACGCAATCAATCATCAAGAACGCAATAGATCAAACATAGGAGACATCAATGAGAGAACACAACACGTAATCTTTATTAATTTTTGGATCTTTTTACATGGTACAATGCCTCTCTATTTATAGCCAAAATCCCTTAAAGGTAGTTCAGGTATTTGCCAACACCGGAACCTTCTAGGTATCGTAGCAATGGTAAGCACCAGCGTGGGTAGTGTGATGTGGCGATAGCTTTTCCACCACATCAGTTCAACCTCAGGTGGCAAAGTTACGTGAATTTGACAGCGATACATAGATCGGACAATTATTTTACTAAGAATTTGTTTGGAAATCAATAATCAAGAGCTGATATAGGCCCCGCTTATTTTGGTTTGAACTTCTAGTTTTTAACTTATTTTTCACTATTCATAAATTTCGTCTTTTTCTAGTTTTTTTAGCTTTTTTAATCTTTTTTTTCCGGTTCGTTTTTTCCTCATTTGTGTTGGTCATAATGGGTTAACCTGTTTTTCACTATTTATTTTTTTAAAATTTAGTTATGTCAAATAAGCCACCATCAGCTACAGCGTAATTTCAGTCAATTACAGTATAATTTTGGCAATAAATCAGCTTATTTCAGTTCAACCGAGCGGCACGATAGTTTGCTTAGCATCGTACTTGACACGTACGCTAAGAAGTGAAAAAAGGATCCAATGAGGAACGTTACCGTGAAATTCAGGGCAGGATCAAGCCAGACAGTAACAGTAGCTTGGCTAGCTAAGAGCAGGTGCTACCTTGTGTTTCGCTGCTCTGCATGAATCGTGCTCTCTTAATTTACTTCGTCTCAAAAACCAGCAATTCAAGAGAGCATCGATCCTTTCCCCCTCGTCGCAAATCAACGCCAAAAACAGAGTGAAGAGAGCGAGATCCTTTGCCTGGCGACGTTTTACTTGGTAAACGTCGCGAAGCAAGCAATGGAGGTAGAAGATGACACGTACGCGGGAAGTATTCGGAAAGACCAAACCGCGGGCAAGGGGCAACAGGGGAGCGCGCGGCGAGGGACTTCCTGCAGGCTAGCGATCCTGCGAGTTCAGGCTGTTCTTTTCTTCCAGGCCCTTAGAGCATCTCCAACAGTGACTTATGAGCTAGCTCTAAGCATATTATTTCATATTTTAATAGAAGAGAGAGAAAAGCTATCTCTTGATCAAGAGCTAGTCTCATACACACATTCCAAGATTATGTGAGAGTGTCATGTGAGGCTATTTATGTTATGAGCTATGTGCTAAAGTTAGTACTATTGGAGAAGTTATCTTAGAGCTAGTAACTAGCTCATACTGTTGGAGATGCCCTTAGCTGCACGACAAAGAGGCGGACGGACGGTGCCATGGGCGCCACGTATCCACGCTGCGTGGGCGCGCCGCGGCAACACGGAGAACGAACCACGTCCACGCTACCGACCGCAGCGTGCATGTGCATCGGACGCCGTGACAGTTGTCACCCGTGGGGACAAGTCAGGTGAGTTCGCCTCAGATTTGGGCCAACGGTGGTGGGTTACTGACTGGGTGGGCGTTCGGTGTGCGTCGTGTCTCGCACTCCACTGTGCGGACCAAACACTTGGGAGCAACGCTTGATCTTGATCCTGCTAGAAATAGGTGCACTGTTGTAACAACCCGCATTATTAATTAACCTTAAGCAACGAATTACCACGTTAAGCATGATTAATGATGTAAATAAGAATCTAAAAATACGAGGGAATTTAAAATTTTTCTACATAGTCGAATAAATTGAACTTAGCGAGCGATAAACTAATACGCTGTTTTCACAATTTCATCGATGTGGGTTAATATCAAACGATATAGACTAAGTGAGAAATAAAAATTCAATTAAAAGTAAAAGTTTCCAACTCAATTAAAATATATATAACAGTCCGTAATACAATTGTGTAATTATTACAATTCTTGGTCAACAAATCAAGTCACATTCCTTGAGCTACAACTAAAACTGGCTTAAATTAAATAAAGATATTACAACTCTTTTTACATTAATAACGACAATACAAATTACTGTAAGTTTACAAGTCTCAGTCTTAATCAAATGACCGTCTCGCAAACTTAGATAATTGCAACACAATTGCAACATTAGAAACTACATTCGAGTAACATACAATATTCTGCATACAGCAATATTAAGAGAAAGCCAGATTACATTCAGATCATCTCATACATTAGAGACTATCGTCGAACGGCCACCACACCGTTATTTCATTTGTGAACAAACCAGTAGTTATAATGCCGAAAAAGACCGAACAAAAGAACGAATAAAATAAACAAAAGAAAGAAGAAAGAATTGTCGTCAGAGCCCTAGCGATTAACTTCGGGCGGGGTAATCCGTTCACGGAGATACCTGACCGTCCGGGGGCCAATCGGCACCTCTCACAACCATAGGCTCATCACACGGTAGTATATATATACAAACCTGTTTTGAATATAGGAATCCAACCAAGGCAAAGACCAGGATATCACAAACCATTCCAGCCCAAACCACCACAGAGAAACACCTGTCAAAGCCCTCACCATGCAAATGCCAACCACAGTGAACCAGATAGCACCGGGCCAGAGTAGCCACGCCCAGAGAGCAGCGGCAGCCAACAAAGCCTCACGGGCAAGCCATCCACCAAAATATCCCACAGCGCATACCAGTAGCCAAACCGAGAGGAAAGAGCACAGAGGGACAAAACAAGGTAAGGTAACACACCCCAACTCTTCCAGCCAATCCCCAGACCGCGGAGGAGTCCCCAGCCGAGTGGAGCCGAAGGTCCAGGGAGTGAAGAAGCGACAAGCCGAAGGAAGATGGGGACATGACGATGGGGACATGACGGCCACAGGAGAACCGCAAGCCAGCAACCATCATCCACCACCGCAAGCCAGCATCAAGCATCAACTACAGCCAACCGGCCACCACCCCAACCCCAAACCCTAGCATCCCTCACAAGCACCAGTGCAGGTAAACCCCACAATCCCACCATCCATGCATTGCTATTACCCCATTTCATCCAACATAGGCTAGCAACCATAAGAATGTCACCGGAGGTAAAGGAAGGGGAGAAGAGGGTTACCATGAGAACGACGGCTGCGGGATTCCCGGCCAAGCCACCGGTTCACCGCCGTCGGTACTCCCCCGGCGTACGGCGACGGTTCACCGGCGAGACAGCCACAGTCACCCGCCTCCCAACACCGAACCCTAGGCAAAACCCCACAAGTTAGCAAATTACAAAATTAAATCAAGTAAGAAAGGGGGAAAAGAGGGGAAACATCCGGTTTGGCCAGATCTGGCCGGAGATCCCAGGCGGCGCCGGTCATCCCGGCGGGAACGGCCGGCCAGAAGAGGCGCGCCGGCGGAGCGGCGTGAGGAGGAGGCACGAGTGGGCGGCGGAGCCGCTGGAGGAGCAGAGCGACGGCGCTAGGGGGGCGGCGCAGCGGGGAGCCAGGACCCGGAGCGGAGGCGCTGAGACCCGGGGCGGCGGAGGAGCCGAGAGGAGGCGGACTCGGCGTGGAGGGAGACCGAGAGAGAGAGAGAGGGCCGAGCGCATGGGGAAAATGGGGAGGAGATGAGGAGGCGTCGGGGTAGTGAGAGGAAGGAGAGAGGTCGGCTTCGGCCGACAGCAAGAAAAAGGGGGAGGCCGGACAGAAAGAAAGAAAGAAAGAGAGAGAGAAAGATAGGGGAAAAACAAGAAAAGTAAGTAGATAGAATAAAATGTGAAAAACTAGGGTTACTAATTTTAAGGATACTCTTAATCCTGCATTGTACCAATCTTGTTATTATCAGCGACGTTGAGTTGATTATAAGCAAAATGAGAAATTAGAAAACCGCAAGCACATTTAGCAGGATTCGTTTAAGTACTTAAACCATGGTATTATTCGACGTTGTAGATTAAACTACTCAAGATCATTATGCTAATTATGTTAAATTACAAAAGATAACTAGTTAGTAAGTACAACTGTTAGAACTTGATTAAGGACTGTCAGTAGATTAAAAGTTGGCGTGGATCGATGGAGCTGGTACATTACCGTTTAAATCATGAGCCCCGAGTTAAATACCTAATTAATCCTGTTAGTAGTATAAACTGGTGAAATTTTATTAATAAATATTCTTGATCGTTATAAATACACCAAGCCATCAATGGATTAAAGCATGTACATGAGTATATCGAAATTGGTATATCTTCATTTAGACCATCTCATGGCATATCTAAATACGCAGAAGTTGTGGTTACTAGCATTCAAATTATAGAAATCCACAGCGATTAAACTTGTACATGTATGGATTAAATTAAGATGTTGTAATCTTAGTCATACGGTGGTGAGTTTAAATCACCAGATAAATTGGTTAAGTTCATCTAAGCAGTAGAAAACCATTAATCAGTATTTACGATAATTAGAATAAATGAATTGTCATATATAGATTAAACCATAATGCGTATCGATGTAACTGAGGCGGTGCTAATTAAATTATTCCGGGTTACAATTAAATACCCAATTAACCTAGATCGCGTTAAACTACAGAATGGCCTTAGTAAACATTTGTGAATCTTGAAAATAAATTAAATGATGTCTGTAGACTAGGAATTGCACGCATGCTAAGTAAACGATCATAATATCATTTAGATCATTCTATTGCGCATTTAAATGCCCAACTAAATTTTGGTAGTCAAATATAAACTGTGTAAATCCACTAATAACTATTCTAAATGATTAGAATAAATTAGTAGCCGTTAGAAGATTTAGAATTGATCGTGACAACTAGAAGAACGTATACCAATTTAAAATAGTAAACCATGATTTAAAATCGTGCCCACCGACTAAACTGGTACATAGTGATTTAAATAGCATAAGTCGCACTAATTCGTAATTAGTTAAAAGAAAACTTGGAGATCGTGGAGACGCTTTAGTATAATTTAATTGATTGGTTACTTAGGAGTTAATTTCATTTGTGTCGATAACTTAAGTGGCCAACCGCGTACTAATATGAAAAAGGATATTTGAGTAACCTTGAGATCTAAAACAAACTAGAGGTGATTAAATATATACGTATCTAGGAGAAATTAAATTAGCCTAATTGCGTACGCGATATTGGCTAGATTATCATTAGCCGCTATAATTGTACATGTATTTTGTTCATCCCGTATAATTGAAAATTTGCTAAGAATTAATAAAACACCAGGCATACCTAATAAATCAACCGTATCTCATGACGTTAGTGCGAGGATGTCGAACGACGAGTAGTGTACCGAAAATAACCTCGACTACTGCAATTGGATTAAATGGAGTGACGTCTTACCTTAGGAGCACAAGCACCTCGACACATCGTATTTTATTATGTTCTCGTAAATTAAGTCGTGGCCAATGTATTTTAATTGCAGGCAACGATCCAAGCTACGGGAACGACTTCACCTGATCCTACTTTAATCCGAGTATATGGTTAAAATTCAGGCAAGCATTCCTTTAATCAAATTTTTAGCATATATTGCTTGAAACAAGTATTTTGATATTAACTTAGTATCACCCTGCATGAAATAAATGAAAGAAGATTTAAATCAAGAAATGGCAAGAGATAAGAGATAGATGGCAACTGATGGAGCAGTTGGCCATTAAAGTTAATAAAAAGGTGGGCAGAGGTTGCCGGGATAGGAAATGAGTGGGCGAGGGCGGGACCTCTGCATAAGAATAGAATATAAGGGATTACAAACTTCATCCGTATGGACAGACCGTACCATTCGTATCAACCAACGTTCCGTTTTCACGGGCAGTCGATACCCTAGTGAGGTGTTATATTCTCCACAGGAGTGAAGTAATTAGGGAATAGGCCCAAAGACCGGTATGAGACCGGGGCGTATAAGAACCCACAGGCGGGTCACGCTTTTGCGTTATATTACGCGGAAGGGGGCTGGGTGAGGGGCGGACACCCTACCAGCCAACGGTTATGTCGTTTTCAGTGGGTCTGTGTAGGCTACTGATTGTGAATAACCGGGTGGAGATATAATTACTGAACTAGGGATAATTGTACTGTACTCTGGTCTGGGCGCCGCTTCAAAGGAATTGCGGATAATCCCAAGAGCCAACACGATCAGAGTGATGATGGGTAAAGTGATACAAGCTTGCGCAATGCTGTCAAAATCATGAATTCATGCCTGTCTCCGGGAAAGGAGAATTACGGAAACTTATGGGGGTTTTTGCTGTTCATGCGTATGTTCAGTAGTTTTCTAAATTAATAAATCGAACTTCTTTCAAAACCAACAAACCTATTTTCTATAAGTCATGGAAATGACATGGATGCTGAAGAAGGGTGTTAAGAATGAACACGGAACTGAAAAGAGGAATTGAGATTCCTACAAGTGTAAATAATGGGCATTTTATGCATTTTGTATTATAACGCTTGCTGAGTACGTCTGTACTCACCGTTGCTATTATCTCCCCCTTTGCTTAGGAGCATGTCAAATCAGAGAATGGCTAAGATCAGGAGGAAGTTACCTGGATGAAAAACCGTGGACTCGGATTTCGATAGGTACAAGGTGGGCATCCCGCGCGAAGGTTAGGTGAAATATGAAATATTTGAGCCCTTGAGGCTTTGTAATAACTTTAGCCCTGCGTGGCGATATTCTTGTAATATCGTATTTTGTCTCTAATTATTGTTCTGCTGCAATACTCTGATGGCTTATTATTCGTTAGAGCGATGTTTTATCGGCTAAAACGAATAATAATCCGTTGACTGGCATTATTACCCCACGGTAATAATGCGAGTCGTCACAACTGTTGTGATTAATTTAATTCGGAATTTATTATACAGATAAAATGTGGCATATATATACACACACTAGGTGAAATGTACGTGTATTTTTTTCTTTGTTCAACTAGATAAGACCAACTCTACCTTAGTCTCCTTCCACCTAGACTATCAATGTGATAAATTATCGATGTTTTAATATCGATCTTACGTATGATTTGTTTAGATTTGAGAGAACTCTAAGAAGACTTCGGCGTATCTAGCTGCGAAGTAGAAACACGAGAAACTTTATCCTGATTTGGACATTCTCCTAAGAGAATAACAACTCTATGTCCAGTATGATTGCTAATTGCTAAAAAGTATATTACAATAGAGAATTACACGAATAGCTAGTACTATCTTGCGTGAATGATTCACTGAATTTCCTCCTTCTCTCCTTCCGACGTTAACCTTTTAAATAGCCGGTGAAGCGACGGCAGTTGTCCCACGCCGGAAGACGCCTTGACACTTCAGATGATAACCGCCTGACGGAGGTTGCTTTCAGAGAGACACAAGAGATCGTTCGCTGTGTAGTGATTGTTGTCAAAGAGAGATCGTGTACAATTAGTGGACTAATGCACGTTCTAATCGCCTTGTCAGACAAACTATTAGTGCAGTCCATTATCGTAGGAAAGTCGGTTGGAGGTAAACTCGTGGTAGGAAATCTCACGATCATAGAGTGGTCACAGTAAGATTTACGACTACATAGTCGTAGAAGGACTTACGACCATATGGTCATAGAAGAGCTTACAACGATGTGATCGTAGAAGAGTTTACGACCATTCTGCCGTATTTTCTCTTTATCGATAAAGGGTACATTTAAGGAATATAATGGCGTAATAATTTGAGGATTATTCTATTCTTGTCATCTAGCCCCCAACTTCAAGTGAAAATAACTTATTCGACTAAACATGGTCGTAGATAAAGAGTGGTCAAAAGAAAACACATTCTTGACCCTTATCGACTAGGAATTGGCTTGGTTGGTAATTTCGCTTGAGTTGTGAAGACAGAAAGACATTAGATAGAGAAAAACGTAATTGATTTCCCTCGAGCTATCCATCGAATCGGTTCCCAAAGCAAACGTTTGATTCCCGAAGCAAATATTTAGTTCCCGAGAGAAGTAACTGGCGCATTGGTTATAAAGACTTACCAGGGGTGACTTTTGATTTTTCACTTTCCCCATTTGCATCAAATCGCTTGAGCTCTCCGCCTCCAATCAATCTCCAATCTCGCATGAATCCCTTCCAATCTCCCAAAAGAATGACAAGGTCTTCTTCGACCTGGCTAAATTAGAGATGGATCATGCCAAGATGAAGGCATTAGAGGCTGCGGAGAAGATTCTGCCATGGTGGTTCGTCAAATGGATCGAAGCCTCTGGGTAACACTGGCCAACTGGACAAATTAGAGAGATTTCGGTCTTCCAGGTGTACTGTGAGTGTGGCCTCCGTCTCCCCGCTCACCCTTCTTGATGACTGTTCTCAAGTATTTTGGGGTCGAGTTGGTAAACTTAGTTCCCAATTCGATTACGATACTCAACGTCTTCGTATACCTCTGCGAGGCATACCTGGGCATCCCAGCAGATCTCGAGCTTTTTCGGTTCTATTATGAGATGAGCTGGCAAGCGGGGATTGCTAGAAGTAGTGGATTAAAGCTCCACGATAAGAAGACGGAGCTTTATATCCCCATGTTTACCGATCTTCATGGCTGGGGTGGAAGAAAAGGTGGTTCTACTGGGAAACGACCAGTGAAGACAACCTCTCTTTCATTGGGAAGGCCACGGAGAAGAACAGTCTTTAGAACTCAGCCCCTAAAGACATCATAAGAATAGCCCCTACATCTCAGTCATCAAGGAGCTGAGGTATAAGGGGCTTACAAGTTGGTATGTGGTGAAGGACTTCATCACACGTGCGCATTAGTCCCTTGAAACGTCGAGCACATCCCATGTGGATGTACTCAGGAGTCTCGAATTCAACCTAGGACTATGAGAACGGTAAGTCTTGAACCAAAACTTAATAGATCCACTCATGAGGCCAAACCGGGGATAACCTGTTAACTCCACCTAACACCGGGTTTTAGTCACGAATGCTTCTCCGGTATTGAGTAATTTTACCAAAATGCCCCCTACCGCTTTCGACGAAGCTTCCCACTTCCTTTTCCATGAAGCATCGCCCATGTTTTGCCATCTTTCATGTGGCCCCAATGACTTGCCGCCAAGTCTCTCATACGTCCAGATCCCACCGAACCATCCTCGCTTGTAAACGACCCAAGTCACTTGGCTCACCACGTGCTTCTTCTCGTACATGACAGCACTCAGCTTCCTTGACCGTTTGGACCTCAACTCCTCCCTGAGCCTAATCCGGTCCACCTTGCCATTGCCCGTCATGTCCACCACCGGTAGCTCTCACTCTGGTTCCTTGTCATCCCAGCTTGCAACCACCCCATAAGTCTTGGTTATCTTCAACGTCTTCCTGACCGTTCTGGACCTCCGCACCACCTATGCCTAGTCCCGATTCTCCTACACCTCACCATGATCTAGCTCCGAAGTCCTACAACCAACACCAACAAGCAAACCATCACGTAGCATTGAACAATACACAAAGTCTTCAATTTGCGCAATTAATCCATACAATACATCATGCAAAAAAGTGTGCAACCAAAACAATGATCCTAAGCTTAGGACCAAACAATAAACTCATGTACACACTAGCAACAACACCCAGGTCAAACCATGACCAAACTCCAAGATTTCCAAACAACATATTGAGACTGTCGAGAGAATCCAGTCTGACTGCCAAACATAGGCTGGTAAAACCACTAGCTGGTCTGACACAAGTACTCGAGGTCTACGACAGCCGATCGCAATACTGATCACAGATACACACAGCGTGGTCGTAAGAGCAAGTCGTAAAAGCACTTATGACCACCAAGTCGTATCAGCATCTACGACCACCAAGTCATAGTGGCACCTACGACCATTCGTTGTAACGGCACCTATGACCACCTAGTTGTAATGACGCCTACGACCACCAAGTCGTAACAGTGCCTACAACCACCAAGTCGTAACGGCACCTACGACCATTCGTCGTAACGGCACCTACGACCACCTAGTCGTAATGGCGCCTAGAACCACCAAGTCATAATAGTGCCTATGACCACCAAGTTGTAGCAACACCTTCGACCACCAAATTGTAGCACGAGTTGCTAAGCACAAAGACAAGCACAGAGGTTGTAAAACCAGCAACCTTCAGTACAGAACTCAAAAACCAAACTCTAAAGCAGAGGTCAATTACTCATCACAATAATGGGGTGACTTCCACATGGTCTCACACAATAAGCGTCATAAAAACCAACTCTGCTGCCAGAACCTTGGAAGAGAAAATAAATGGTTAACCCTAAAGCAAAGAGAAAGGCGAGAGAATAAAGCTGCTTCAAACTCAGCTATCAGGTAAGAAAAACTTCACCTTCGAATAGTTGATGCAAACTAGTGTTGTAGGATTTACGACTAAGTGGTCGTAGAAAAACTTACGACCAAAGGGTAGTCACAGTAAGACTTACGAATGCGTGGTTGTAGAAGAGCTTATGACCATATAGTTGTAGAAAAGCTTACGACTGCAACGAATATTGCCTTGACTAACCTTAACCCTTTCGCAGAGTGCATGGTCGAAAAGAAACATCTTTCCAAAGCAATGACTCATAGAGAGGAAGACGCGAAGTCAATGAAGGCAAGCCTTCAAGACTGTAGTATTCTTCTAAACGATCTACTCGGTGAGTTTGGTGCGGAAAAGATGATTCCCTCTAAGGAGACTACATCCACTCACACGAGTATGATTGCACTACAAAACAAAACTTTGGAAAAACACTTAGCTATTATGAGGGCTGATCAGGCAGAGTCGATCAGGGATGCAGTCAGTGGCGCAGTGCACTAT
The DNA here is from genome assembly GCA_017311315.1 of Dendrocalamus latiflorus. Lineage (NCBI taxonomy): Eukaryota > Viridiplantae > Streptophyta > Magnoliopsida > Poales > Poaceae > Dendrocalamus > Dendrocalamus latiflorus. The sequence continues at coordinate 11,314,215 of CM029613.1, forward strand.
GCATTGGCAAAACTCAAGGCATGTGACCAGAACCTGAACCTACATCCCATCGAGCACGACTTCGCCTGCTCTTTGGAGGAGGCGTCTCGCCTAATCGAAGAAGTAGAGCTAATTGGACGAAAGGTGTCCAAAGAAATACAACTTGGCTCTTCCCATCCTTCGAAGTAGAGTAATTTGTAAAAAATGATTTTGTAAAGACTTACCTTTTGGAGATGAATGAACTTTTTTTCCTGCAATTTATCTTGTTGAGCAATTAGTACTCATAAGATAAAAACAAAATGAAAAGAGAAACGAAATTACGATTAAGAAATAAAGTTATACGAATAACTCTATCCTAGCCCCCGACTATTTACTTAGTTTATATGAATAAACTAAGCAAATAGTACATAATATAGTATGCTGAGAGCAGAGTAATATATCTGACCATCATTGCCGAATTCAATTTGTCATATACTGGCGGCAAAAGTGAGGAACGAGTTAACGCTAAGGAGCTCCTTCCAATGGGCAGGACCACATGTAGAGAGGAGTGACTCCGACTAGGTGATGTTACCTCCTTTCAACCAAGTTTAAACAAATCGAAGACTTGAATGATCAAAGGATAAACACTCAGATCACCTTCTATTATATTTGTTCAACGTATTCATAGGCAACGCAGTTGTTGTATGCTTATATCAAGAGTTAGGAATAGACTGACACTAGGAAGGCTCCTTCTAGTGGGCAGGACCACATGTAGAGAGGAGAGACTTCGGCTAGTGGTATTCCCGTATCTGACCAGTTAAACAAGTTGGATGCATAGAAGTGGTCGAACTATCATAAGAGAAGCTCTACAAGACATACGACAATAAAAATTCATATAAATTGAATTTATTATTGAAAAAGGGGGAGAAATATTTACATATAGAACTTGCGTAATTGGTCAATATTCCAAGAGTTTGAGAGAATCTGGTCATCTTCCATAGCAAGTCATATAGAGCCATAGCGTGTGACTTCTACCATGGTGTAAGGACCTTCCCACTTTGGGGAAAGCTTGTTTCGATTATACTGGGATTGAATTTTCCTCAATACCAAGTCGCCTACAGTAAGGCTATGAGGCTAGACCTTACGACCGTAGTACTTACGCATGGCCTGCTGATAAACTATTGAATAGATTAAGGCTTGATTCCTTTTTTCTTCGAGTAGGTTGACATCATTCGCTTGAATCTGTTCTTGGTTAGAGTCATTGAAGTTCTTGACTCGTACCGACCAGATCTTTAGTTCTGGAGGAAGCATGGCTTCCGCCCCAAAAACTAGGAAAAAAGGAGTTTCACGTGTCACCCAACTTGGAGTCGTACGAATCGCCCACAATACTGATGGTAATTCTTGAACCCAAGCCCCCGAGTGTTTTACCAGCTGCTCAAAGACTCGGGTTTTGATTCCTTGCATTATTTGGCCATTCGCATGCTCGACTGCCCCCCATTACTCTAAGGATGGGCAACTAAAGTGAAACTTAACTTGGTACCTAATTCGTCATGAAATTCTTAGAATTTTGCACTCAAAAATTGCTTACCATATCAGTAATTATTTGACTTGGGACTCCAAACCAAGTAATTACACTTTTCATCAAGAACCTTTTAGCGGCTTCCATTGTATTGCAGCTACTTGTTCGGCTTCGATCCACATCATGAATGTATCAATAGCTATGAAAAGAAACTTAAAGCCCTCGGGTGCTCTTGTGAATGGCCCCAGAATATGAAGACCCCAGGTTGTAAAAGGCCAAGACAAAGAAATGGTTTGAAGAGCCCAACTGGTTGGTATATTTATCGGCTATGAAACTGGCATTGCACACATTTCTTAACCAGATCTCTGATGTCATTGAGGGCTGTTGGCTAGTAGAAACCATGTTGAAAGGCCTTATCGACCAGCGTTCTGTAGGAAATATGTGCTCCACAGATGCCCCCATGTATGTCCTGAAGGAGTTTTAATCCTTCTTTCTGCAATATACATCGCATGAGAACTCCCTAAGTACCCCTTTTATAGAGTACTCCATCGACCAAATTATACATCTTGGCCTTGCAGGCAAGATGATCTATTGCAAGATTGTCGTCGGGTATTGAACCCTTCTGAAGGTAGTCGTAGATAGGAGCCATCCACATCTCTTCGTACTCTAGAGAGATTGTCTCATTAGGGGTTGTCTCTAGTGCTTCAATCAGAAATGGCTTCTAGAGCTATTCCAAGAAGACCCCAGGAGGTACTTGTGATCGGGAAGAAGCTATTCGAGCCAACTGGTTTGCGAGGAAGTTATCCTTCCAAGGGATATACTGTAACTCGAAACCAAAAAAATGTTTTTCAAGCTTCCGTACTTTCGACAAGTATTGAGATATGGTCGTACTTGAGCTTTGTGATATTTTATCTGGGTCTCATGCCAAAGGAAGCATGGTGACTGTTAGGATAATTTATCTCTTGGGGGTAAAGTTGTACAACCTCTGCAGAGTGTCAAACTATTCGAATAGCCGTGCCCACGGTCAAGGGCGGGCAAGGAATGCATTCACATGGTAGATCTTTGGTTTTCGTTTTAAAAACAAAGTTTTGGTATCCCGAGAGTGGAGGGAACTCTCGGAAGGTTGTCCTAGCGGTTGGAGCCAGTGTGGGTGGATGTAACCCGTAGTTTTAAACTTCATCGGTTAGAGCTAATTATGTAGTGTTGGTAGATAGAACCTTCACTATAAAATGTTTATTAGTTTCAGCTAAAACAATTACTTTGTTCAAATTAATGCCTTCAAAAATATTTAATGTTATTTGAAATAAAATATTACTTTGTGCAAAAGAACCATGTAGCCTTCCTTTGTTAAGCCTTGCATCTACTACATTCTTTCCCAAGACTTGTGGAGTACTTTATGTACTCACATGCTGCACTAAAAATCAATTCAGAAGAATATGAAGCTCAAGAGGGAGACTACGACTACTTCGCGTGCGGATTCGACGAAGGATTCCCAGAGTACTAGGTTGCGCTTCCCTAGTCAATTGCCTGTGGCGTATTGATGGGTCTTCGCCGGATTTATCTTTTGCTTCCGCTGTGTTTTGTGTGTGTGAGGTCTTGAAACCTCATTTGTGATAATGAGACCTTTCGGTTGGTACTCTCTATTATTGTAATAAAGCGTTGTTGGTTATGTAATCATTTCTGTTTGACTGTGTGCACTAGTTTTGATCTGGGACTAGTGCTGTAATACACAGAGGGTCCAGATTTGAAAATCCGGGGTCCCGAGAATCGGTTACATAGCTTAGATCGAACCGATAGGTGTATCTCTATCTCGTCACCAGGGGAGGCTAGAGGGTATTGGAACTATCGGAAGAAAAGCAATAACTCTGGATCAAGATACGTATGCTCAAACCCATTTCACAGTTTTAAAACACATTAGTGAAGTGACCCCATATATTGAAGAGCACAAGGATATGTTACACCAAGAGAATGCAGGCCAGTCAGAGGTTTGGATCACGAGACAACACAACCGTCGGGTCAACAAATGGTTGAAGGTGCGATTGACTATGTGGTCGTCAAGTGAAACACTACAATATTTGGCAAAAGGGCCAAAATTTACAATTGTGACATGGCAAGGATATGACATTAATAGCTACACATTTTATACAACAGATCATGATAGAAAGAGCTTAGTGCAGAACTCAAGTGTCCACATAGATGCCTTTGATGTGTACGTTAATACCACTAACCCAAACTCGTACTACGGGCTTATAGAGGAGATTTGGGAGTTTGACTATATAATTTTCAAGATTCCTCTATTTTGGTGCGTTGGGTCCAACTCCCACGGGGTGTAAAGGTCGATAAGTACGGCGTCACTACCGTGGACCTTGAATGTGTAGGATATGGAGACGAACCATTCGTACTCGAGGCAAGTTGTTCAAGTATTTTATGTAACTGACCCGGCACATGGCGAATAAGAAGCGCCATATAGTTCTTCATGGAAAAAGAGAGATCGTGTGCGATTAGTGGACTAACGCACGTTCTAACCACCTTGTCAGACGAACCAATGTGTAGTTCATTGTCATAGATAAGTCAGTTGGAGATAGACTCATCATAGGAATTTCCATGACCACACAGTAGTCGCAGTAAGATTTACGACTACATAGTCGTAAAAAGACTTACAACCATGGGATATTCACAGTAGGACTTACGATTATGTTGTCGTAGAAGGACTTACGACCAAAGGGGTAGTCGCAGTATTACTTATGACTATATGGCCGTAGAAAAGCTTACGACCATCCTGTCATATTTACCTCTTATCGATAAGGGGTATATTCAAGGAATATAATGACGTAATAATTTGAGGATTATTCTATCCTCGTCAGTCCTCCTTGTCAATATTATCATCATCATCATCTGTGGACTCCAAAAGCTTCTTCTTCCTGACACTTGAACAACCAAAGATAAAGAATGTACCAGAAAGCTCACACTTATGGTTTTTTTGCAAATAAAATCACTCTCTAGTTGATTTCAAGCCTCTTATCACAAAGGACATCACTAGCAAAAACACCCTGACAAGATTCAAAGAAGAGCTCATAAGTTTCCCTAGTAGTTGCCATGCTCATGATCGGTTAAGATCACTTAAAGAGCAAACCTTGCTTTGATACCAATTGTTGGACTAAAGATGGCAACAGAGGAGGATAAATGGTGACTTAAAATTTTCCCCCCAAGTATTCACTTACCCTTTGCTTCGATAGCTATAAAGATTCGGATAGGAACCCTACTCAAAATCTAGAGAAACTCAGACCTATACTACTGTTAAAAAGTAGCAGGTGCAGTACTACCACAACTGGTCGAAAGACAAAGTTATCGAATATGACTTGAATTATTGTCGACCAGTGAGTGATCAAAACCAACATGGTCATGGTCATAAATCAACGTGGTCGAAACCAACGTGGTCTGAATTCGACTTGAGTGGTCAATGACTAGAGAGTAGTCAAAAACCAACACAGTCGATGACAAGAGAGCAGTCGAAAAACTAGCGTACTCGAGGACCATTGAGTGGTCGAAAACCTATGCGGTCGAACACTAGTGAGCAATCGAAAGACTAGCATGGTCGAGGACCAAGGAGTGGCCAAAAACATATGCGGTCGAACACCAGTGAGCGGTCGAAAGACCAACGTGTTTGAGGACCAATGAGTGGTCAAAAACCTACGCTGTCTAAGATCTGAGTACAAACCCGAGTGTTTTAGGCAGGATGAAATTCGATCGGTGAGAACAACCTCTAGTGAGTGGTCGACCTGTAGACTGTCAAAACCAAAGGAGTTGAACCAAGTCGAAACTCGACCAAAAGTTGACGACCAGTGAATGGTCGAAAACTAGAGTAGTCGAAGACCAAGGACTGCAGTACTACCAATACAAGGCTTGCGGTACTATCGTTTCCAATATAAGAACAAGGCTTTCAGCCGACCGCGAGAACCAAAATTGATAGAACTTTCGATCGACTAAACCAAAAGCCGTTAAACTTTTGTACACATGTTTCTTAAGATCTCAGGAAGCTATTCCATTCCTGGATCGAAAAATCCATGACAAATTTGAGACCTTTCTGCAATTTAAAGCAGCACACTCCAACTAAGAACCAAAAACCAAATCACTGATCAAATCTTGTTCGTGAGTAGAAGATAGCTAAGATGGCTTTGAGCACGCTCCTACACGTCATAGTAAACAAGATAACCGAAGGAATCAGCCTAAAAACACTCAGATCAAGAAAACACCCGATTAGGCCAAGAACGAGCAAGAACAAGATTTCTTAAAAATCTTGCTATTGAAGTGCCTAGATGATTGTAGATCGATCTCAAGAGATTATCTCCATCTCGTTCATGTTCTTAGCATAGTAAGATCAAGAGAGGGGTAGAAGAGAAATCAAAGCAATCGAAACATAAACAACTCAATCAACAGGAAGAGATCAAGAAAGGGTTGAGAGAAGAGAGGAAAACCAACTCAAATCAGAGCAAACTCAATCAGATAAAAAGATACACAAAAATTAAATCAAAGATTGATGTATTGCTCACTTGAGATGATTTGTTTTACAACACTCCACTTAGGAGGACAGAGCTCTAAGTCTAGAGCGCGCGCGCGCACACACACACACACACACACTCTAACCTATCTCCCATGGGAGGGATGAGGAGCTAGCCACTAAAAGGCTAACCCAATAATCTCAAACCCTAGCTCTTGCCTCTCCTCCCCTTATATAGGCTCACAACCTGAACCAAAACATAATAGATCTACTCATTAGGCTAAACCAGAGATAGCCTGTTAACTCCACCTAATACCGGGTTTCACTCACGCATACTTCTCTTGTATTGAGCAATTTTACCAAAATGCCCCCTGCCACTTTCGACGAAGCTTCCCGCTTCTTTTTTCCATGAAGTATCGTCCATGCTTCGTCATCTTTTATGTGGTCTTAACGACTTACCGCCAAGCCTCTCACGTGTTTGGATCCCACTGAACCATCCTCTCTTGCAAACGACTCAAGTCACTTGGCTCACCACATGCTTCTTCTCGCACATGATAACATCTGGCTTCTTTGACCATCTGGACCTCAACTCCTTCGTGAGCCTAGTCCTGGTCCACCTTGCCATTGTCTGTCATGTCCACCACCGGTAGCTCTCGCTCCGGTTCCTCATCGCCCCGGCTTGCAACCACTCCGCAAGCCTCGGTCATCTTCAGCGTCTCCTTGACCGTTCTGGACCTCAGCACCACCTGTGCCTAGTCCCGGTCCTCCTATGCCTCACCATCACCTAGCTCCAAAATCTTGCAACCAGCACCAACAAGCAAACCATCACGTAGCACCGCACAATACACAAAGTCTTCAATTTGTGCAATTAATCCATATAATGCATCACACAAAAAGTATGCAACCAAAATATTGACCCTAAGCACAGGACTGAACAATAAACCCATATGCACACTAACAACAATACGTAGGTCAAAAAATAACTAAACTCCAAGATTTCCAAACAATATATTCAGATCGCCGAGAGAAAGCCAGTCTGACCACCAAGCACAGGCCGGTGAGACCGCTGGTTGGTCTGACATGAGTACTCAAGTTCTACGACAGCCGATCACAACGCCCACGACTATCGATCGCGAAGTCTATAACTACCACAACATGCGAAGTTTATGACTACCGACCATCGACCATCCGTGGTCGTTCAGGCATTGTAGCTTTCGACCATCGACCATCCGTGGTCGATCTGCCGATTGGACCGTCTAACACACGGCCGTTCGGATCATCTGACTACAAAATCGAGGACTACGCCTCCGACTACTGTTAGCGGTCGAAGTTTGCCGGTCAGACCGCCAAAACAAAGCGGTCAGACCGCTTAACCTGAAGATTCCAGCAGACATCCCATCCAAAATGCAGTCTTTTGCAAAATCCTCAAAAATCAAACTCAAACTCTACAAAATTTTTTAATCTAAATATCAATTACTTATTACAACTGTAAAATGATCTTCATGTAGTCTCACAGTACTACCCTTTGATCTTTGTCTTGCTTCTACGCAAGGGAAAGCTCACACCTAAAATGATGAAGCCACGTCTCATGCGCACCGCCCTCATTCAATCCTAGTTCCGAGATAGGTGATAAGCTGCCGTGCATGTTCCAACAAGAACATTTTCGATGCTCATATTTAACGCTACTCGTGCTCTTATTATTGAAAAAAGGTTTAAATAGTTATGAAACTATTGAAATTTTTTGACCGGACCATCTAACGCACGGTCATTCGGATCGCCTAATTATAGAGTCGAGGATCACGTCTTTAACTACTGTTAGCAGTTGAAGTCTGCCGGTCTGGCCGTTTTCAGACCGCCTCAAGCTCTATAAAAACTTTAATCTAAATATTAGTTGCTCTTTATAATTATATGATGATGTTTACGTAGTCTCACAGGACTACCTTTGATCTTTGTCTTGCTTCTACGCAAGGGAAAGCTCACACCGAAAATGATGAAGCCACGTCTCAAGCACACCGCCCTCATTCCCAGTTCCCAGATAGGTGATAAGCTGCCGTGCATGTTCCAACAAGAACATTTTCGATGCTCCCAACATATTTAACGCTACTGGTGCTCTTGTTATTAAAAAAAGGTTTAAATAGTTATGAAACTATTGAAAAAATTACATAGGGTAGGATATGATAGGACCTACCATTCCACAGAATTCCAAATCCAAATTTGATCTAAACATTAGGAAACAAACAAATTCAGTGAATTGTAGCCTTTCTTTTTTATTTCGGATTTTCTTTCAGCAGATTTTGTCTTTTTTGTTTCTCAATGTGTAGAACAAATCTGGATTTGAAATTTTGTAAGATAGTAGATTATATTATATCCTACCTATGTAATTTATTTCAAAATTTTTCATAATTATTTAAACTATTTTCGAACAACGAGACCAGATAACACAAATATATTGGGAGCACCGGAAATGTTCCCGTGTTCCGGACTCCTTCCATCCACACGGCCCGATAAAGAAAAGTGGAGTAAGAAAAAAGCATTTTCGGATACACCCTTCTCATTCACTAATTGTTTTCCAGGTGCGTTGCAACATAAGAATCTTAACCATCGTAAGATTTTAGGGTGTTCTGTTCAGTTTGATTATGCATCTATGTGCAAGAGGCCTTTTGTTTATGGGTCTATTTTGGTTAAGTTCTTTTTGATTTATGATTTTTTAATCAAATAAATAGGACAACTTAACGATGGATCATAAGTCATAAGTTATAGCTGAAAAGTATTTCCTTTTATGTAAGCCATATTTCCACGAAGGGCTAAGTTAACATACTATAACATCATACTGCAAAATGAGGCTCAGACTTCCATCTAATGGAGCTTAGGAAGAGATTATAACATCCAAAAACATACTAGCAATTAAGGAGAAGGGATCGAACATTTTTTCTTCTTTCTGGACGACAAGCTACTGCTGATTTATTGGCAGAACGACAGGCAAGCATGTTTGCAAAATGTGATAAAGTACACACTTGCCAATGTCAAAGTTAAATTCTAAAATGTAAGCTAAAAAAACTCTCCCGATGCTGAAACAAGTTTTGAACGGAGGACTCTACGAAATCCAGTTTCCAAAGGATGAAAGTACAAATAAGCAAACCTGAGTGGATGCATATGGAAATTCCAAAAAATAAAATAAAATTATTTATCCAAAAACAGGACAGCCACATTTGCTGCACCGCTCACCCACCACCACCAGAACCTTCCCGATCAAAACCTTGTACCACTTTTCTTACCATCCTTATCGTTACCCATGGCCGCCACACTTAACATCAGCGGCCCGTGACCCCACATACCAGTGCACAGAGTTCCAGGCGTCTTAACTTCTGCGTTACTGCGTGGTCTTAGCGCTTTTCGCACTCCAACGGCAAAAATCCTAGATCTAGCTGCTCCCCACACAGTCACACCGACCACGATAAGTACATGCCCCAATGACTTATGGGACCGAGCTAAACTGGGTCCCACTCGTCATGGACAAAGAAGAGCTGCGTCTGGAAATACTCGTAGAGAAAACCGGATCCCCACGTCCCGAGCACGAGCCCGTCAACCCCCCCGACCCCGTCCACCTCAACACAGCCGAGTAGCAAATTCCAAATTCCTGGCATCCCTCGTGTCCTTACACCTCGATGCCAAAACCCTAGCGCGAGGCGAGCCATCCCCGACGCGCCATGGCGGAGCCGGCCCTCTTGGACACCTCCCCCTTCGACCTCCGCCACTACCCGGCCCACCTCTTCGACCCCGACCTCCCCCTCGTCGGATGCGATCTCCCGCTGGGCGGCTTCGCCGGCGCCGGCGCCGACTGCGATGGCCTCGACTTCGATCTGCCCGTTGATTTCTCCGTCGACGACTTCCTCCTCCGGTCCCCCGACCGCGACGACTCCGGCGAGGGCTCCGCCGCCGGATCCGGCCCCACCGCTTCCTCGTCCTCCCCCACCACCTCCGCCGCCACCTCCGCCGTCGCCCTCGGCAGCTGCGAGGTCAAGTACGAGGAGTCGGACGAGGGGAGGAGCGGGGGCGCCCCCAATTGGAGCCTGAAGCGGAAGCAGGCGAGCCCCGGCCTGACCTCGGACGCGGCCAAGTGCCGCCGTTCCGGGGATGGCGAGGTTTCACCGTCGGCGTCGGCGTCGCGGGCTGCCGTGGACTCCGACGAGGGAGGCGCGGTCGGCGAGGAAGAGGACAAACGGCGCGCGGCGCGGCTGATGCGGAACCGCGAGAGCGCGCAGCTGTCGCGGCAGAGGAAGAAGCGGTACGTCGAGGAGCTGGAGGAGAAGGTGAAGTCGATGCACTCGGTGATAAATGATCTCAATTCTAAGATCTCCTTCGTCATGGCCGAGAACGCCACACTGCGGCAGCAGCTCGGTAGCGGCGGTGGCGGTGGGAATTGCCCGCCACCTGGGGTGTTTCCACCGGCGCCACTGCCTGGTTTGCATTTCCCGTGGGTGCCTGGGTATGCGCTGCGTCCTAATGCTTCCCATGTCCCTCTTGTGCCAATCCCTCGGTTGAAACCACACCAGCCTGTGCCTGCATCCAAGGTGGTAAAGAAACCAGAGAGCAAGAAGCCTGTGGAGAACAAGAGCAAGAGCAAGAGCAAGAGCAAGACCAAGAAGGTGGCAAGTGTTAGCCTTCTTGGTTTGCTGTTAGTTGTGCTTGTAATTGGTGCTTTCGTTCCGGGGTTCAATCATAGTTTTGGAATGAGAGGGGAGAGTGACAATGCAGTGTTTAGGAATTTTGGTCAGTCTCATGCTAGGGTGTTGAGTGTCACTAACCATGGTAAAGGACCTAAAGGTGATTTAAACAGTAGTGACATGATCGGTGTTGATCTCGGAAAGATGATGGGGAATGCTGACACAGCTGAGCAGAAGCATCGGCCTGCACATAACTCAGGGGAGATCCTTCCAGCTTTGTTGTATGTGCCGAGGAATGGAAAGCATGTTAAGATCAATGGCAATCTGATCATTCATTCTGTGCTTGCAAGTGAGAAAGCGGTGGCACATAGGGCTGCAAAAGGTAATAGTGATCACTCAGGTATAGATCACAAAGAGACTAGTGTAGCCATAGCTCGTTATCTGTCACCATCTGGAAAGGATATGAATCCACAGGAGAAATCCCCGGCAGATGGACCATTGCCACAGTGGTTCCGTGAAGGAATGGCAGGTAAGCAGAGCAATTATTTACCAATCTTGTATTCTTGTTTATTGTGATTTCATTTATTAACCAGGATTATGATTTCTCTGTTGCATCCACATGACATTTTAATCAAGAAGGTTCTTGTATCTGTTATTTAAGAGATACGATATGTAAATTGTAATACTGTCCATGTAGTTTCTTGTTAACATTCATTCATTCCCTCCAGATATCAAATACTAAGATTAAGAATGTTACCAAGTTAAAAGTACTAGTCAAAAGACTGAAGTGATTGCCCATAGGTCATATAGAAAAGTAGTATGCATGTTAGATAGGGAATGGGGTTAGTTCTTATGCCAACAAATAATATGCCATCGTAACTATTCAGAAAATGGGAACTCTTATGTATGTTTAAGGTTGCCAAGAAGTAATGACAGTGTAACTAGCCAGGAATGGGAACTATATCTATATGCAAGGTTCTTTGTTTAGCAATCACATAGGAGTTAGTGCAGTAAATATAGTAATATTGTTGCAGTTCATGGGAAAACTTCTTATAATGGTGATAACAATGTCTTATGGACTCTGAAGAGCCTGTATGTTAATCCTTAATTTTACAAAACTTGTGCGGTCTTGTAAATATGACAATCTTGTACAGAGGAAGTGGTAGATCTCCTGTTTCTATACAAAAACAGAAGAGGAATTTCAGCTTGGATAGGGTGACCTGTGTTGTTCACTGTTTTTGCTCTTTGTGACTGGGGACTTCACTCCTTCGCTCCTTCGTGAAGTTGCGATCAGTGCTTAGAGTTGTTGCCAGTACAAACTACATTTACAGCCTATGCTAGCAAAATCTTAAGAGCCATGATGTGCTGCTTTAAGCATACTTTAAACTTGTGAGCAAAGTTGTTGCATCTTTCAGAATTGGAGTTGTCTTCAAACCTGATGTTTTGCTTTATTGGCCAAAGATTTCATTGCAGCTGTTGCTTTTATTGGGAAAATGATAGATTAACAAGTCTGAACTCTTTAGGATAAATTTTGTGTTCATTTGTGTTGTTCAATGAGATACTTAGGTAGATATTCTTGTTTTTTCTTGACAGGCATCTCTTATAGAAATTTCAACTCTCTGATTGATACTCCTTGAGTGTTAATGCATATTCTCTTACTCTGTGATTCTTATGTAACAATTTTCAGGGCCTATATTAAATTCTGGAATGTGCAGCGAGGTATTTCAGTTTGACATTTCCACTGCTACCAATTCTGGTGGCATGATACCTGCTTCTCCAATTGTGAACTCCTCGAGCGTAAATGGTACTCAACAGATTCCAACACCAACTCCTGCTTATCATGGCAAGCTGAAAAATAGGAGGATCATGTATAATGAGGCGATTCCACTCACCGGAAAAACGGTGAATAACACGGAACCTTTTAACAGAACTTCTGAAAGCAGCAAGTTGCCTGATAGCAAGCCAGCATCATCAGTAGTTGTCTCTGTGCTAGCTGATCCCAGGGAGGCTGGTGATGGGGACAGTGATCCGAGAATATCTCCAAAGCCCCTGTCCAGGATATTTGTTGTTGTTCTTATTGACGGTGTCAGATATGTCACATACTCCTGCACGCTCCCTTTCAAGAGTGCCAGCCCTCATCTTGTGAACTGACCAATACCTACGTGGTCAGGGGAGTATTCTGGTGCTTGAGCGGCTTGGTAGTTCGCCAAATCTGACGGTATAGAATGATACAATGATCTGATGCTGTTTTCTAACCAAAGACTAAACTTCCTAAACACTCGGCCTGAGGTAATTCAAGTTTGTCGAAGGTTTGAGGTGCGATGAGTGAAATGTGGTTCTGCAAGTTTAGCTAATGCTGCAGTTTGTGCTGCATGGGGTAATCGGGTTCTTATCTGTTCCTCATCTGTAACGTTAATGTAATCATGTAATAGTGCTTGATTGCTGGAGACGGGACCTCGAATACAAAATATATATGTAGTTTTTTACTATTGAATGAATATACTAAGTTCTTCCAAATCTGTTCCTGTGTTATCTTGGACAAATCGACATCAGGTTAATGGAAAACATTTCTTTAAGCTTTTGTTTGGATAAAACTTTTTAGGGCAGTAGAAGATACAATTTTGGTAAGAATTTTGAACGTCGCTATAAGCTTGCAAAAGAATAACGGCTTCGAGGATACATGTGTTTTTCATATAAAACTTTAATTATTAATATCTTTTTAAATATCTAAATTAGATATATGAAAATTATATGTATAGTTTTATTTTATAAATTTTATTAGATTTTATAAATATATTTTACAATGATACGTATTTGTGACCGGAGAAAGTATCATGTATCTTTAGTATCAACTGATCATGTCATCCATGTCTTTTTATAAAAAAAATTATTTGGGTTTGCCCACCTATTAATGCATTCGATGTAGGATTTGAATTTCCAATTCACGAAATGTATAAGAGAAAAAAATAGCCGTTACACATGAAAACCCATAAACAAAACGAATGCCATCTCATATAAAAATGACCTCGAGCCCGAAGAAACAGTCGCGCACAGCCGCACAGGCTTGCTCTGTCCATTTCAGTTTTTAGTTTCTAGCTTATTTTTCATTATTTATAAATTTCGCTTTTTTTAAAATTTAGTTATTTTATTAGCTTTTTCTTCGGTTCTTTTTTCTGTGTTCGCTTGCGTTATTTGCGATGAGTTAGCATATATTTTTTATTTTTAAAATTTAATTATGTTAAGTAAGTCATCTAAATTTTAACTGCTACCGTGCACTTTCAGTCACAATCGAGCGGAGCTTAAGGGTGCTTTTGGTTGAGCTTTTGGGAGCTGCTTTTGCTTCCAAAAAGCCAAAAGCCAACCAAAGGGGTGGAAACTAGAAGCTGCTTTTTCAGAAGCAGCTACTTTTGGGTAGTACAGTTTTGAAAGCACCTTGGACCCTGCTTTTGGCTTTTGACTTTCTGTTTTTTGAAATGGTGAAAATAGAGAACTGTTTCACAGTTGTTTCAAGGAAAATAGAGATAAAAGGTAAGTTTTATACTTGTTTGAACCAAACAGCTTACAGCTTTTCCACAGCCCACAACCTACAGCAGCTTTTTCATAACCCACAGCTCACAGCAGCTTTTTTCAGAAGCCACAGCTCAACCAACACACCCTAAACCCACGTTATCCGGAGTGGCACCCGGCCGCACGCGCTCTCCCTTCCGCCCTCCACCCCTATCCGCCATGGCGCTCGCCGCCGCCGCCTCAGGCCTCATACTCCCACCCTTCTTCTCCCTCCCACCTACTCATCCCCTGGGCCCGAACCCTATCCGCAGCAGCCTCGCTGCGACTAACGCCTTCCCGCGACGCCGATGCGGCGCGCTCGCGGCTGCCGTGCGCTGCGCGAAGCGCACGGGCAAGCGGCGGTACCCGTCGGAGAAGAAGCGGTTGGAACGGCACCACAAGGAGCTCCTCCGCCAGGCCGCCCCCGAGGAGGGCAGCGGGGGCAGGGAGACCGGGTTCTGGCGTCTCTCCAAGCTCGCCGTCCCCGCCCGCGACGACCCCGGCAAGGACTTCGCCGGTGTATCCCTGCCGCTCCTGCAGGCCATCGCCAAAGCCCTCAAGTTCCCGGTACGGTAATCTATTCCTCTTCGAAATGGCTGATATGGTGGCAAAACGCCTTGAATTCGCGAGGTTTTAGGTGAATCGTGAACGTGTTATTGAAACAGAGGTTTAAGATGCGTAGACTTAATATGCTCCCATGAGTCAATGCTCTGGATGTTAATGTTGGCTTCTCGATGTTTTTTGACTTAGCTCGTTCCTCTTGGCGAATGGCGCAACCCTTGAGTCGAGTTGCTGGTAACATCCTTTCTCAAGGAGTTGGTGCAGCTTGTCGTGGTGGTATGGGGACTGAAGTGCAATTTGTTGCTTTTGTGGTGAGGAATAGGTCTGAATTAAGCTACGCTTTGCAATTGAATTAGCACCACGGCTGCCTCTCCCTTTCCTACATGTTTTGAACAATGTTCCCAACTGTGTGTCGAATCATGCAAAGGATGCGTACGTTAACCGGAAGGATGAGTGTTGTATGCACAAAAACTTGTTATCAAAATGGCCGCTTGTCTGGAAATGCTAAGCTATAATCTTTAATGATATGCCTTTGGGCATACGTTGGCTTTATAATTCGATTGTCCATCTTTGTTTTTATTTGTTATTACTCATGTTATATCCCCTCTCCTTGTAACTATTGCTGCTCTCGCATTTTTTCATATCGTTGTGCTCATCTTTTATTCTGTTGATGTTCTGTCTTTTCCTATATTTATGGGCCTATAATCTATTCGTTTGTGCTGCAGGTTGCCTCTATGCTTCCTAAAGAGGCCTTCTCTGTTATCCGCAAGTCATTTGATGCACGAAAGGTTTAATCCCGTCCCTACCTTACTTAATATTTGTCCTCCTGCCTAGAGCTGGGATAGCAACTTAGTTGTAATCTCATGCTTGCTGTTGGAACCGCTGAAATGATGCAGGCAAATTCGATTAACGTTGGTAAAAAAGTACTCATGCAGTTAAAAAGAAAGCCAATGTAGCAAGCTTCATTTTACGTCTGCAGTTAATTTGCCATCCTTTTGTTCATGGCCTCACATTCACACTAGAGGGTAACCTTTATTTGCATAATTGCACCCTAAGTTCCCAACAATTCTAGACAGACCCATGCTGACGATTTGTGGAGTGCCAGAATTATTTATAGGGTTTCAGAAAAAAATTGTGAAGTTGTGGAATAGTGACAATTATATACTACTTGATATTGTGTCAAGAATTGTGATTTTCTATGATAGATCCTTTTTTCTCTTGACGTTCTTACTTTGCTATCATTTTGTTTCCTTAGCTTTGTTAGTCTTTTGTTCCTGAGTGTGTAATCTTGCATCATGTCTCACAGACTGGATCCAGTCAGCACACAGTGTTCTACTTCTGCTTGTGCAGTTGTGCTCCACACTAGTTGTATTTATTAATGTTGTCTGATACTTTAGTTTACTTTTCATCAATTTTACAGGCTTTATATTGAAGTTATTTTTGTTGTGTAGATTTTCTTCTAAATTAAACGAATTTGCTATTTTGTGAACTTTCCTTATTGCAGCGACTGGTTTATCTGTGTGGTTATCCAATCCTAGTTATATTTGATGATATCTGGAATTTATCATAATATTTTTTGGTACACCGTACACGGGCCTGTTTTACACTGATTTGCTTCATCTGCATTGCACCTGTAATCATATGTTGCTTCTACTGTTTTTGAGAAAAAAATATTTATACCATTGATACGCTGATTGGTTTATCGCTTCATCTGCATTATTTATTTGTGACTAAAGAAACCATATTTTACATCTACAGGTTTTGAAAGAACCTCAATTTGTTTATACTATTGATGTGGATGTTAAAAAGCTTCTGAATATGGAGCCAAGGACATGGGATTTTATTGCTAGATTGGAGCCCAAACTTGGTGCTGTAGAATACATGCCTGATGAGAAGGTAGCAGCTGATCTGATCAGTATGCTTAATGTTCATAAGAAATGTTCTGATGATGAACTGGGAATCAGGGATACTGTTAATAATGGCTCGATCTGTCCTCCACAAAAGAAACCGAGGGTGGCAGTTGTAGGAAGTGGACCATCTGGCTTGCTTGCTTCCCTTGTGCTTGGTGAACTTGGTGCAGAAGTTACCTTATTAGAGCGTGGTCAACCTGTTGAACAAAGAGGACGTGACATTGGTGCACTGGCAGTTAGACGAGTTCTCCAATCAGAAAGCAATTTTTGCTTTGGCGAGGTATACTATCAGTTCCTATTTTGCTACCAAGACATTACTGAATAATCACAGAATTGCCTTGAGCAGTATTCAAATCGGTAGTTTGTTGACAATACAAGTGAAGTATTTAAAAGAGATGACTATATCTTTTACATTAGCTAACATGTCATTTGGGTACATGTATCTTTGAAGAAAAATGTACAGAGACATATTTGAGACTTAAAATGCATCTGAAATAATTTGAGGACGCTTCAAATGAACTGAATGAATTATGCAGAAAATATTGCGTAATAATCTTCATACTTTTTTATTGCAGATAAAATAATAATTAAAAATTTAACTTTTGCTGAATATATGTGCGAATTATGAACTCCTTTCTTATTTGAGTTCTGTTTTTATGCATTATTGTGACATTGGAAAGGTTATTTAATCAAATGATCTTTATAAGTTGGACTGATGGCATACGGTAACACCTATATTTTTAGAGTATCAATTACCCACTATGGATCTGGAAGGATTGATCAAACTACTAGTCCCTTGTTCCATGTTCCTTTGAAGCTTAAGCCCATCCATTCTTGATCTTCTGTTCTTAATCATAGCAGGGTGGTGCAGGTACATGGAGTGATGGGAAGCTTGTGACCAGGATAGGAAGAAACACGGATGGTGTTCAGGCTGTGAGAATCTTCCTGCTCTACCTCAATTATTGTTTAGCATAAAAGTTCACTGCCAACCATTCTGTTTGCTCAAGAATGCATTACTTTTTTTTTTCTTCTGAATGAAACAAATTGAAAATAAAAATTACAAACTCTCCTTTAGTCCTATGAAACTTTATTTTGTAATTATTGATGCAATCATGCAAGCATCTGACAGCTACCAGGGTTCAAGATCCTGGTGGTAACCAGCTAGTTGCTGGTCATGGATAGTATGGCCTGTTTTGGCCGATATTTTGCATTCATAGCCATCTAGAAGTAGAAGAGCTTGCATTGCATAAAATAGTATCCTAGACTTCCTATTTAAAGTTGACTATTTTTGTGTGTTTAAGCTATTTGCTGTGTGGTCTTGGATTTCAGGTTATGAAAACATTTGTTCACTTTGGAGCCCCTACAAACATTTTAGTTGATGGGAAACCTCACTTGGGTACAGATAAACTTGTCCCCCTGCTGCGGAATTTCAGGCACCACTTAACAGAGTTGGGTGTGAGTGGAACATATCTGGCTTGCATTACGCTTTGTCATTCGTTTGTTCTGTAAGTTCCCATGCATTGATGTATTCTGTTTTGTATTTGTCTTACAGGTTGCCATAAGATTTAATACTAGAGTAGATGACCTAATAGTGGAAGGTGGGAAGGTCAAAGGAGTTGTGGTTTCTGATTCAAGGCTGCAACCAGGTTCTGTTGACCAGAAACTATCATTTGATGCAGTTGTATTGGCAGTTGGTCACTCAGCTCGTGACACATACAGTATGCTTCTGAGGCATAATATAGACATAAGCCTTAAGAATTTTGCTGTAAGTGTTATTATGCTACTTAAAACAGTTCCTACTTTGCTAGTACTTAAGCTAATCATCTGATCCTTAGATGTCAGACAGGTTATAGCAAGGAATTAAATGGAGTTTGTTTACTTGGTCGATCAAATCGATAAACCATGACTAAGATAGAAAAAAAGTACATGCTATGGAGTAACAACTAATAAACCATTTAACCTTTTAGCATGTCATATCAATGCTTTCTGTGTCAACAATATCTTGCTTACCCTATTTTAGTCTCCTTTACACCACAAACCTTTCATTCAAAAGTGGTGTTGATAAAATAATGTAGTTAGCATAAACTAGCTCGGTTAGACATGTTTAACTGGAAAATTTTTATTCTTTAATCAACCTGGGCGTAAAGTAGGGCTGTAGATTACTGAAGTGCAGAGTGGTTGGAAGTTACCCCTTCTTGTAGCATTTTTGGGCTGTAGATTACTGAAGTGAAGAGTGGTTGGACATTGCCCCCTTCTTGTAGCATTATATCTTTTTGCTCACTTTATCTTTGCAATTACTAAATTTTGTTTACGAGGAAATATAGTAAATTACTTTTCTCTTCAGTCCATATGACTTAAACATAGGTTGTTCTTACAGGTTGGCTTAAGAATTGAGCACCCTCAAGAACTGATAAACAACATCCAAGTGAGACATTTTACCTTTGTTCACATCAATGTTTTTTCTGAATGATACTAACTCACCTAATGTGATTTATTTATTTAATTCGTGATATTTGATTTTCTGTAATTTAGTATTCCACCATCCCATGAAAACTCCTGCTAAAGGGGAAAAAATGAAACCGACCACTCGAGGGCATTATGTATTTTTTTTAAGGAAATGTAGCATTATGTATTGGAGCGGTCCATATGTAAACTGTGAAAAAAATAGAGAAATTGCCTGTTGTTCAAATTGAGATATTGAAGTAGCCAGTGAACTATACCTATATGAGAAATTCATTTATAACACTGAGCCTCGCTTGCTGGGCTGTGGTCAAGGGCTGCCCAAGCCTTGTGTCCACCAATGGTTTTACAACATGGATGCTCACAAAGTTACTATTTATCATGTGATTACAGCAATATTTTGTAGTATTTTTTTTGAACTCATATTTTGTAGTATTTGTAAAATCTTTTGTAGAGATTTGTGTAGTTTCTACTACCAGGCTCCTTTGATGTATGAAACTATTGAGGGTTTAGTTGTTAAGGGTATTTGTAGTATTTCCCAGTGTTAAAGAGTTTAGTCTTGTGTGTGTCTCCTATGTAGTCCATATATTTGCCTCTTGGGCTGTTGTAATACAAATAGCGTCAATTCATCCATTCCTTCTCTTCTTAATATGGTATCAGAGTCTAGGTTCAAAATCTAGGCTCCATCCTCTTCCGGTTGCTGTTGTCCCCGAGAGGAGCGATCTCAATTCCTGAGGGCAGCCACCTCGTAGTGGTAGTCTTCTTCTTGTAGTAGCAGTTGTAGCAAGTCATCTTCGACGCGTGCCAGGAGCCGCTGTCTTCGTCGAGCTGTTGCCGTTGGTCGTCTAGTGGACCGCCACTGCTGCACCAGGCTTCTCCTACCGGATGTGGTGCTGCTCTCCATGGCCGGCTCAACCGTAACCCGACACATTCTTCAACGCGACCGGGTTGGATCTGCTTACCCTTGCGTCATCACCCTTGAGGGCCATTGCTGGCTGTCCAACTTCACAGGATCCGACGCTACCAAAGTCGGTCTTCACCAGACCCAACGTCGTTGTCTTCTTCCTAACTAGATCCACTCGAGTCTAGCCAGATTTGGTCTCCACGCGTCCTCGGTTGTCGCCGGTCATCTTCTTCGCATCTTCGGCCTCGATCCACCCTTGATCCTGGCGCCTCGCCGTTGGGAGCTGTCACCTCCGTCAAATCTGGGCTCGGCATCATCTTCCCGGCGAGCCTCTTTATTGTCGACGTCACCTCCGAGCTCCTCCATCGGTCCGGGCTTTGGGGCACTGCCGAGCCCGAGCTTGGTCCTCGTCGGATCTGCTCATTCGGTTTTCGTTCTCGACCCCAACGTCACCCGCCCGAGCTTCACCTTGCTCGGATTTGCCTCTGGATCTGCTCGCACCATCATGCTGCCCAAGCTCCTCCCGGCTAGATCTGCTCCTCATTGTTGCCGCCCTGGGCTCTCTTTGGCCGTCACCGCCTTGGGTCTCTTCTTCCCCGAGCTACCACTAGCGTTGCCTCCCCTATCCCTGGCCGCTGCTGATTTGCCGGAGGAGGTCGTCGCTGCCCTTGGGGGCCATCACTGGCCGACGTCCTCCTTAGGCCGCAGCTGCCTCCATGGCCGTTGCCATGCATCACTAGCCTGAGCACATCTGTCGCCTTGAGCCCATTCCAGCCACGGTCGCTGCCTGCTGCCTCTCTTAGAGCGCTGTCGCCGCCTTCTGTCTGGACAACAATCCTTGTTGCTGGCTCTTTTGCTCGCTTCTTGGCTGGCTTTGGGCTTCTTCAGTCATGTCATATTTTGGGCTAGTGTTGTTTTGGATGAGAGGTCTGTTGCCTGAGACTAGGCCGAACTTTGCTACTGGTGTGCTATGCATGTCATGCTTGTTGCTGCTAGTTATCCTTTTGAGTCATTTCTTTCTTAGTGTCGTTGCTTTATTTACGTCCATCTAAGTCTGTAGCATCTATCTTTCAGTTCGTCTAAGTTGTGCTAGTGTAACAATCCTTTGTCAGTCAGCTGATTGCTTTTCTAGCTCTCCTTCCCTTATGGCAGCAGCTGCCGCTCTTCTTTTTGAGCTGTCGTAGATCGTAGAGGTCTTTATGATGCCGCCGCTTCTCTCTGAGTCACCGCCTTGAGCTTCTAAGGCTACCACGCTTTCTTTCCGTGCTGCCACCGTCTCGGGCTTCGATTTGCGCTACCATGCATCTATCTATCCCTCTTTGGCTTCGTCATCTTCTTTGTCATGTTGTCACGGTCGACTTGCTCCTGCTTGCCTTTGCTTTCTCAGCCCCTGCACTTTGTGCTTTTTGGGCTACCTTATGACCCCGGATAGGAGGAAATCATTTAACACTCGACATGTTTTCCAATAGCGACATTATTGATGCATTAGCGCGACTAAACCCTAGAACACTAGGAAATACCATTTGAAGGACCTAGAACACTAGGAAATACCATAAATACCCTCCTTCAAATGGTATTTCCTGATGTTCTAGGGTTTAGTCATGTGTGTCCTATGTAGTCTATATATTTGCCCCTTGGGCTATTGTAATGAAACTAACATCAATTCATCCATTCCTCTTCTCTTCTTAACATTAGTAACCATGTCATAAGCACTCACTTATTTGCCAGCTTGATACAGCTACAACATCTATGAGTAGAAGGTTGTAGTATCATATTGTATTTTCATATTGTGTGAACCACCTACTCCCTCTGTTCAAGAATGTATGACGTTTTGAATATCGGCACAGTCTCCAACATGCAACTTTGACCACTATTTTTTGTATAGATATGTTCATTAAAATATAAAATTATTATATTATGGAAATATTTTTTATAACTAATCTAATGATACTATTTTCATTTGACCAATCTAAATAGTTTTTTTATATATAAGTAGTGAAAGTTAAAAAAGTTTGACTGCACGCTTTCTAAAACGACATACATTTCTGAACTGAGAGAGTATATGATTGTCATCAATTGCAGTACTCTGAATTGGCTGCTGAAGTACATAAAGGACGTGGGCGGATACCTGTAGCAGATTACAAGATAGTGAAGTCTGTTGGTGAAGGAGATGCAGAGAATGACACAGATCTATTGGAACAAAATCGCAGTTGTTACTCGTTTTGCATGTGTCCTGGTGGACAGGTCAGTCAGTATTTTGTTCTACTCACCCCTCTTTTTTTAATATATTATTGAGTATTGCAATCCTATTTCTCCAAAAACTGAGACATGCTTGCAGGTTGTTCTAACTAGCACAAATCCATCAGAATTGTCCATCAATGGCATGTCATTCTCACGGCGTGCATCCAAGTGGGCAAACTCAGCTCTTGTGGTCACTGTGTCATCTCATGATTTTAAACCATTTCAATCCCATGGTTCCCTTGCAGGTGTTGAATTCCAGGTACTTGTTACGATTCTCTTAGATAACAACACAAATACTTCAATAATGGCCTTCCATCACCATGCACAATTGGCTACACTGACCCTCTGGATTATGTGCCTTAAAATTGAAAGGTACGATAGATTTACAAGGGTATGCAGGATGCTGCAGATATTTTCTAGAAGAGAATTACTTGCATTGCAAGAATATAAATGTATCCACCTGGAATTGGTTCTTTTAGGGTTTGATTCCTCTACCTTTTCCAATGTTAGGTGCACTTCTGCACTGGTTCAGAGATACATAAGATGTTCTCCTTTGTTGCTTTGAATTGTAAAAATACATAGATTGCTGTTTGATTTTTTGGGAAAAATAAGCTAATTATTCTGCCTTCGGCTCATGTTATTGCCCATTCCAGTACCCTTGCCTACGTAGGGGAGCCAAACTGCCACTGCGTAATGTTTGAGCTTATTATAGTCACGTTGGCTAATCTAGCAAAGAATGCCAGCCTTTTCTGATTCTGCTAAACATTTTTTAGCCAACAAAGGCTAGATGGATTGGGCCTAGGTCCCAGCCGGTTTTATGTGGTACAATAGCAAGGGTTTTGGTGTAACGTGATGTGAGCAAGGAGTTGTGTTGTGACTGCATAGTCTGTAGGTGCGGACTGAAGTTAGAGATAGACCCAACTATATATGCGCATAGGATTGGGATGATCTTTCTGGTCATGCCAACACTGGCAAGGTTAGTGCTTGTAGTTGCAGACTTGCAGCAATGATGTATCCAAAGTGGGGTATGAAAGAGGGTACTATTAACTATTATTGCAGATAGTGCGTGGAATTTTATTTGAATTTTAATTCAAAAGATGAATGTTTGAATTGTTAACAGTTTTGGAAGGGTATGAAAGGATTCAGTTTAGACTTTAGAGGGCTAGATTTGCGAATTTTCTGTTATGGAATGTGTTACCAGTCTATCACGTTAAGTAGACCATCACACTATCTTGCTGGTCATGCCAACACTGTGCAAGGTTAGTGCTTGTCACACTATCTTTCTGGTCATGCCAACACAGTGCAAGGTTAGTGCTTGTAGCAATGATGTATCCAAAGTGGGTATGAAAGAGGGTACTATTAACTATTATTGCAGATAGTGCGTGGAATTTTATTTGAATTTTAATTAAAAAAATGAATGTTTGAATTGTTAACAGTTTTGGAAGGGTATGAAAGGATTCAGTTTATACTTTAGAGGGTTAGATTTGCTAATTTTCTGTTATGGAATGTGTTGCCAGTCTATCACGTTAAGTAGACCATCACATTAATTGGAGCAAAAATTTATTGGTCACAAGATGATGATCTTTTTTCTGTATCTAATTCAAAATATATAAGTGGGTTGAAAAAAGAACAGATTTTTTCTAAAATATGACAAGTAAATTGGCTATTACTATGAGACATGGTAGATAAGGCTGGTGGGCTGCAACCTACAAATATGACCCAATTATGATATTAAATAGGTGAATATAATATGCAATGTAATCAATGAAAATATCAAAGCTTACGTTAGTGTGATATATGCTAAAACCTTACCATGCTTGTGCGCTGGTACATGATGTAGTTACTCATAAATGTGGGATACCGTGTCTCTCTTTAGTTCAACAACTCTTTTTTGTTTGTTTGTACTGCACTTTGATGACAGTTTCCCCCCTTCTGTATTCTTACAAAATATTTGTACACTTTGAAAACAGAGAGAATTTGAAAGAAGAGCAGCTATGATGGGGGGAGGGAATTTTGTTGTCCCTGCACAGTGTGTCACAGATTTTATCAGTAACAAATTGTCAGGTACTAACGGTATGCTAAGGTTTTGTCAGTAGTAACTAGTAATGATACATAATTTTCTTTTATTTACTTTGTTATTTGTTCCAGTTACAACTCTCCCACCATCAAGCTACAGGTTGGGAGTTCGTCCATCAAAGCTCCATGAGCTATTCCCTCCTTACATAACTGAAGCATTACAACAATCAATAATAATGATCGACAAGGAGGTTTGAAATATGCTATTTTTTCTTCACTTATACGGTTTCAAATAGGAAAATTTGGCTGTGTAGCACTAAAATATCACAACTTTGGCAAAAATACCTATTGTGCTTACACACCAAACAGTGGTTACCAGAGCTTCGGGAGACCCGGAGCCTAAAATTCAAGAGAGGGGAGAGGTGTGGAGCGTGTGCCTTGTATTCAATCTCAACTTAAGTCTATTTCTTACACCAAATGTTCTCTTTCTCCATGGTGCTCTAGGGGTCATATTTATAACCATGGATAAATAGGTTTACATAAATATCCCCCTTTAGGTCTTAACTAGTGAGGGCAAACACGCCATTTCCTTGGCATGGCCTTCATGGGCCTGCCCTCTATTTACATGTACAGTTGGGCTTGCTCTCGGTGGGCCGAGTGGGCTAAGATGGGGCCACACCTAGACCCCTAATAGTAGCCTCTCATGGTCAAAGGCTTTGCAATCGATAGGCCGAAACCATGTCCTTCACGCTTTGGCCCCCTCCGTCCCTTCGACCCACCGTTTCAATCGTTGAGGCAATTAGGGAGCTTCGTTGTACTGCCCGCGGTTCGGGTAGGCCTTTGGCGCATTTACAAGGTGTATGCGTAAATCACTGACCGCGTGGTCTGGCTGGTGACCGTGCTTCTATGCGGGCCTCCTTTGGCTGGTGTCATCCGCTCCGTTGCCTGGCCCAGGCCTCGGATTTGTCGGACATGTCGCTGCGGCGTGAGTTGTCGTTCACCGTGTTGCTTGGGCATTGGGCGCGCTGTGCCTGCTTCGTGCCTGGGTCCCTGAGGTTACACATTGGGGTCGGTCTGAGTGCCGTTGAGGCTAGGTCCACGCGGTCCGCTTGTGCCCACGTGTCCCACCGCCTGGGGGTATCGTGCTGGCCTCATATGGCGGTCCCGAGCATGCGTCGGCGTCTCTGAGCATGTGGCGATGATCGGTCCCATGTTCGCACTGGTGTTCCTGCACACGTGGCGACGATCCCACCTTGGGGACGTGAGCAGCCGTGTTGGTTAAGAGGGCACACACGTTGCCTCAAAAGGAGTGGCCTGTCCCGTCGATATTAAGGCGCCTAGGTGGTTTGCCTCTCTGCATTTTTCCCTGCATTCCATCTTGTTCATCTCCTATGTCACCATTTTCGCTCGCCACAACGACCTATCTTCCACCTGTTTGCGACCGCCGCTTGGCTCTCCGGCGTGTGCGTGTTCACACCACCGCTGTCTCCACCATAACTCGAGGAGGTCCATGCGTCAGTCATGCGGATGTAGGCGCCACGTCGTCAAGCTGTTGCGGTGATGGCTGCGACATTGTGTCCGACGAGGATGCGCGGTCCGAGTTGGCTGCCATGAAGCGTTGGATAGGGTCGGAGCTTGTTGGCTCATTTGTGAACACACTCAGTCGCTTGCTGGTGACAGACGACCTCCTGGATGCGCTCGTGTAGGACGGAAAGGTATCTGATCGACAGCTTGTTCGTTGCCCGGACGCTGAGGTGGTCCCCCGGTCGAGGGACTTCGAGACCTTGGTCTTCGCTGTGTATTTAGATGCCGGTCTTCGCATCCCGTCCTCTCGCTTCGTGGGCAATGTGCTCTAGTTGTATGACCTTGCGCTTCTGCAGCTGACAATGAACACCATCACTCGGTTGGCGATCTTCTCGTGGGCCACACGGTCGGAGACAACTGTGCCGAGCGCGGCGTTGTTTGTGTCCTTGCATGACACCCGCTGCCAATCGAAGCTCCTGGTTGACAACGAATTCTCCAACTTGGCGAGCGTGAACTTCCAGGTCTGGTCGGGGTTCTCGAAGGACATACCCTCCAACTCTACATGCACAAAGTGGGAGTCAAACTGGGTGCATCGTTGGTTCTATGGCGTCGAGCCGGGCAGCTGCCTTCGCTGAACGGGACGAAGCATGGACTTAGTGCCGTCCCCGTGCGTGAAGCTCGATCGGGATGACGAGGCCCGCGCGAAGAGGCTTTGTGTGCTTGCACGACAGATGAATATGCGAGACCTCACCGAGGAGTTTTGCATGGTCCGCGTTGACCCAACTTGCGAGGCCAACTGGTCTTGGTAAGATTCGAAGTTTGTGTCCACCTGTTTTGGCTATGTTCACCATCGTTTTTCCTGTTTTATGCCCTCGTTATATGTTTATTTTTTGTTTTTTGTCAGTATTATCGCTAAAGGAGGCCGAGAGAGTTGCAACCGCCTTTTTGGGCCCTTACATCCCGAAGGATGATAGCCTTCGGGCCGACGCCACCTTCGATGGCCCTTGCATCAACTGTGTTTGTGAGGCCCTCGGTCTGCCGGTCCCTGCACGTTTCGTTCCCTCCACAGGCAGTTGCCGTGGTTGCGGCTCGCAAGGTAGTGATGGCGAGGACGGTGGCGGTCACGAGTACCTTGATGGCCGCGAAGACTCGCTCGCCCCCATTGCCGCAATCCCGGTTTCATCGGCGCCCCCGCCCCCTTTTTGGCGGATGTTGGCGCGGAGGAACTCAGCATGGACGAGAAGGATGTGGTGGAGGAGGGTGAGAGCGAGGAGAGTATGGGCGGAGCAAGCTAGCTGGATGGCCCGGGGACTACCCCCGAAGGTGAGGCAACAGGTAATGATGTGGAAGTGGATCCGCACACCCCGAGGTCTTCCATGCCGGTGACGGATCGGCCTCGGAGGCCTCATCCCAGCATCTAGCGAAGCATGCCCGGTTCAACTCCCTACCAACTAAGCCAACCGCAGGGTACATTGGTGGCCCTAGACATGATGGAAGAGAGTTCCAGTTCCGAGGTAGTGACCCCCCAAGTCCCCATGACGCAGGGGCGAATTTTGTTCCTCGCAACCGATGTGCGAATCCCCGGACCCCGTTCACGTGCCCGACGGCTTTGTTGCAGGTTTGAGTCCTTTCTTCAGTTCTTGGGACTTCGCATGACTATCTCCGCTGCATTCGCCAATGTTGTGCCCTTGACAATCACTCTGCCTTCTTCAGCGACGACTGTACGAACATCAGGTGATGAGGTGGCTCGGGGCAGCGTGCCAGCAATGCTGGTTGAGGCTTCCTGGTTGGTTCTAGCGGACATCTTGGGAGGTGAAGCCCCGCGGCTGTCCCTAGGCTATTTTATCCCCGGCCGTAGGCCCTACGCGCCATGCGAGCCATCGTGGACTGCATGGATGGCTCACTGGATCTGAGGGTGCTGCAGTCCTATGGGTTTGCCCTTGAGGCCCGCGAGGCAAAGGTACGTCATTCGTTGACTCTAGCCCCCTTTTTTTGTTGTTTTGGCATGTCACCTTGTTACGCTTTTCTTCAGATGGAGGCCATTTCTAATGCGAAGGCTATAGTAGTGGTGGAGGCTAGCGCCCGGGTGACGGAGGAGAGACAGTAAATCGCTGAACTCAAGCAGGAGAAAGCGCAGTTGGCGGCGAAGGCTACAAAGGACCATTGCCTTTACGACCGAGCGACTATCTCCGCCTTGGAGTCAATGGAGGCGTTGGAGGGGGGATGCTCAACAAGCTAGCTGCTTTGGTCCCTATGAGGTCGCACGGCCTCGAGGACCTCGTCAGTAGCATCCACCATGTACGTGACGCATTCGCGCTCTCCCTCAACGTTGCGTAGGCCTATGGCAACCACTGCTCACAGGTGACGGCGTAGTTGCTACTTGGGATGCTGCACATGCACGGCTGATCGACGATGGCAACCACTATTCACATCCGACAATGGCATCCACGAGCTGATCGATGCGTGGAAGGGGATAGTTTTCTTTGGGGCACGCCTTATTGAAGGTAGTGAAGTCGATGCACATGCGCCACTTCCTGTTGGCCTTCTTGACCAACATCGGGTTGGCGAACCAGTTGGGGTGGACTACCACTCAGATGATGCTGGAGGCAAGCAACTTGGCTACTTTTGCCTTGGTGGCCTCCTGTCTGTTGAGTGACATTATTCACATCTTCTGCTTGACAGGCTTCACATTCAGGCGTACCGCTAGCTTATGTTGGATGATGGACCAGTCTACCCCGGTTATGTCGGTAATAGACCATGTGAAGATGTCCACTTTCCGTTGGAGGACTTCTAGCAGGTCGATGCACATGCACCTCTAGGGCTAGGCCGGCCCCACCGAGACCTACTTGACGAGTCGTCACTGCTGATCGACACTTTCTACTTCACCATCTGGCTTTGGCTTTAGCATCCATCCTGCAGCGGAGGGAGTGGCCGGAGCCTCTAAGGTAGGGGCTAGGCCCTCGCTCTAGGCATGCACCTTCTGATGTGGGCCTCGTGTGCCCACCTCAATTTGTCTTGCTAGGTCTTGGTCGCTAATTACTGTAATGACCCCTGTTAGGCCAAGGAGTTTCATGCATAAGTAGTTGTGGTGGGGGACTGCCCCAAATGCGTTGAGGGTGGCCCTCCTAGTATTTCATTGTACGGATATGGGAGATCGATGACATCGAAGTTGATCACCTCCACCCTGGCATGATCGTGATGAATAAGTCCCTGTACTGTGGTCTTTGTGGGGTGGGCACATGGTTCTTGTACAGCAGCTTTAGACTAGCATCTTGAGCTTTAGGACAGCTTTTGACTAGCATCTAGGACTAGCATCTTAGCATATGCTTGGCTGGTTAGCAGCCTATAAATTTGTATCCCCAACCCCTTAGGTTGGCATGGCATTGTGTGAGAAATAAGCAAGAAAATTGCCCCATCCCCAAGTGTCATCCTCTCGATGAGAGTAAGGATCTTGCTATCACCAACAGCAAGACTCCAGCGAGTAACAAGTGGTATCAGAGCTATACTATCCTGTAGCCTGAGCATCTCCTGCTCATCTCCTTCTCCGGCCTCGCAGCAGCCCCAGCCGGTAGCAGCAGCAGCTCCGGCTGTCCCCGCTCACTCCTCTCCGGAGACGGGCAGCAGCTCGTCAGAAGCAGCCCTCTCTCCACGCAACAGCCCCCCAGTAGCGCGCCATGTCCGCAGGGCAGTCTCAGCGCTCGGTCGCCTCGAGCACGCGGCGTCAGCAGACGGCCGAGCTCGCCGCGGCAGAGCAGCGCGAGCGAGCGGCGGCAGAGACCGCTGCGGCGGCGGAAAGGGCGTCAAGGCTGGCAGCGGCGGAGCTGACAGCAGCCAGAGCGGAGGTGGAAGCGGCGGCGGCAGATGCAGCGCGTGCGGCAGCAGCGGAGGTCAAGGTTCTGCGCGGCAGCAACAACAGCTCCATCTCTACTGATGACAGCGCCGACGCGGATCTTGAGCCACTGGAGAGGGAGGCAGCGCGAGGGCGAGCGACGCAGTGGGCAGCCGCGCACGCCCACGAGTGCGGCGGCAGCCCAGACAGGCGCGTGACGCTCCTGGAGGAGGCGCGCACGGTGGCGGCGTACGGGTCGACGGAGAGCGCGGCCTTCACAGGCGACGCGGCTCTCTCTCCCCGGTTCGGTACCGTGGTCACCACGAGTACCAGGCTGTCGTCAGGGACGTCGGCCCCGGCGGCGGGTGGCCTACCCTCACCAAGACCAACTATGTCGAGTGGGCTGCGGTGATGAGGGTAAAGCTCCAGGTGCGGCATATGTGGGATGCAGTCCGGTACGGCGACGTCGACTACGACCAGGATCGACGGGCGCTGGATGCTCTCATCGCTGCAGTCCCGCCCGAGATGCAGTTCTCGCTTACCCACAAGCGGACTGCCAAAGTGGCTTGGGACGCCATCGCTGCAGCACGCATCGGCAGCGACCGCGCCCGCAAGTCTACATTGCAGGCACTACGCACGGAGTGGGAGAACCTGGCCTTCAAGCCAGGTGAGGACGTTGATGACTTTGCTCTCCGTCTCAACACTGTTGCAGAAGTTGGTGCAGTTCGGTGACGACACCTACGGCGAGGAGAGAGCTGTGGAAAAGCTCTTCCGCTGTGTCCCCGAGAAGTACAAGCAGATGGCTCGCTCGATCGAGTCTCTGCTGGACCTCTCCACGATGACGATCGAGGAGGCGTTGGGTCGCCTCAAGGTCGTTGACAGCGATGAGCCACAGCGCCTCTCGGGACCCGTCACCATTGACGGGAAGCTCCTCACTCGGGAGCAGTGGGCTGCCGGCCAAGGTGACAGGAAGAAGGGGGAGCCTTCTTCCACGACAGGCGACCGCAAGCGTGGCAAGCGCGGCAAGCCGCGCAAAGACGCCCAGGCAGGGGCGCGAGGACGTGTTGAGGGTGATGACCGTGGAGGCGCCCAGGGCGGCGCCGCTGGCAAGCAAAAGCCGGCACGAGACGACTCTTGCCACAACTGCGGCAAGCTTGGTCATTGGGCCAAGGATTGTCGACAGCCACGACGCGGCCAGGCCCACGTCGCGCAGGCGGAGGAGCAGCCGGCTCTGTTCATTGCTCATACAAGCATCGAACTACCTCCAGCGGCACCGGCCGCAGTGGCTCTCCTCCACCTTGACGAGCCAAAAGCACACGCCCTCCTCGGCTACGGCTCCGGCAACGACAAGACTGATGGGTGGTGCCTCGACACCGGCGCCACCCATCACATGACCGGTCGACGGGAGTACTTCGCCGAGTTTGACTCTAGCGTCCGAGGCTCCGTCAAGTTTGGGGACGCCTCCGGCGTGGAAATCAAGGGCGTCGGCTCCGTCATCCTCACCACCGTGTCTGGTGAGCACAGGCTGCTCACCGGCGTCTACTACATCCCCGATCTGCGGAACTCCATCATCAGCTTGGGACAGCTGGATGAGAACGGCTCGCGGGTCGAGATCGAGCACGGGGTGCTGCGGATTTGGGATCTTCGCCGCCGCCTTCTTGCCAAGGTAACCAGAGGCGCAAATTGACTCTACATTCTTCACGTGCAGGTGGCACAACCCCTCTGTCTCGCTGCTCGTCGGGACGACGAGGCGTGGCAGTGGCACGAGCGCTTTGGGCACCTTCACTTCGAGGCCCTGAAGCGGCTCAGTGCCACGGAAATGGTGCGAGGCCTGCCATGCCTTGACCATGTGGAGCAGTTCTGCGACGTCTGCGTGTTGACGAAGCAGTGGCGACTCCCCTTTCCCTAGCGGGCGAGTTTCCGAGCCAAGGAGAGGCTCGAGCTCGTGCACGGGGACATGTGTGGCCCGGTGACACCGGCCACACCGGGAGGACGACGCTACTTCCTGCTGCTCGTCGACGACCTCTCCCGCTACATGTGGGTGATGGTCCTCGGCAGCAAGGGAG
Organism: Dendrocalamus latiflorus; assembly: GCA_017311315.1. NCBI lineage: Eukaryota > Viridiplantae > Streptophyta > Magnoliopsida > Poales > Poaceae > Dendrocalamus > Dendrocalamus latiflorus. The sequence continues at coordinate 11,345,911 of CM029613.1, forward strand.
AGGCTGCGGACGCCATCAGGCGCACGCAGGCCGCTGCGGAGGCGGAGTGCAGCCGCAAGCTGCGCGTGCTACGCACAGACAACGGCGGCGAATTCACGGCGGCTGAATTCGCGTCGTACTGCGCTGATGAGGGCATTCAGCGCCACTACTCCGCGCCGTACAGCCCGCAGCAGAACGACGTCGTCGAGCGGCGCAACCAGACGGTTGTGGGGATGGCTCGGGCCCTCCTCAAGCAGAGGGGGATGCCGGCTGTCTTCTGGGGAGAGGCGGTGGTGACGGCCGTCTACATCCTAAATCGCTCGCCTACCAAGGCGCTCGACGGCAGGACGCCGTACGAGGCTTAGCATGGGCGCAAGCCGGCGGTCTCCCACTTGTGGGTCTTCGGCTCCCTCGCGTTCGCCAAGGAGCTTGGCCACATCGGTAAGCTCGACGACAGAAGCACTCCGGGAGTGTTCATCGGCTACGCGGAGGGCTCGAAGGCCTACCGCATCCTTGACCCTGTCACACAGCGCGTCCGCATCTCGCGTGACGTTGTGTTCGACGAAGGGCGAGGCTGGACGTGGGACAAGGCGGTGGACGACGGTTCGACTTCGACTCTCAGGAACTTTGTTGTCGACTACGTCCACTTCGAGAGAGCCGGGGGAGCTAGCAGCTCGTCTTCACCGAGCTCGTCCACCTCGACACCTTGCTCGCCACCAGCTCCGGCAAGTGCTCCACCACCTTCGGCACCGGCTACGCCCCACTCTTCACCACCGGCCACTCCACGCTCTCCCGCACCGGCTCACCACTCTCCTGCACCGGCGGCCACACCACCGGGATCGGCCCCAACAGCTTCGGTCCACGACGAGCAGCGCATGGTGGAGTTCGCTACTCCGCTGTCTCACGACGAGGACCGCGTCGACGCCTACCACGACGACGAGCCTCTGCGCTATCGTACCATAGACAACATCCTCGGCGAGCTGCCCGTCCCTGGACTGGCGCAGCACGACTTCGAGGCGGAGCTGCACTTGGCGTGCGACGACGGCGAGCCCCGCTCCTTCGCTGAGGCGGAGGGAGACGCGGCGTGGCGTGTCGCGATGAAGCAGGAGATGGACGCCGTCGTGCGGAACCGGACGTGGGAGCTGGCGGATCTTCCTGCCGGTCACCGCGCGATCACCCTTAAGTGGGTGTTCAAGCTGAAGCGGGATGAAGCCGGCGCCATCGTCAAGCACAAGGCTCGCTTGGTGGCACGAGGCTTCGTGCAGCAGGAGGGGGTCGACTTCGATGACGCCTTCGCACCCGTCGCGCGCATGGAGTCCGTTCGTCTTCTCCTCGCACTTGCAGCCCAGGAGGATTGGCGCGTCCATCACATGGACGTCAAGTCCGCCTTCCTCAACGGCGACTTGAAGGAGGAGGCCTACGTCCGTCAGCCGCCGGGATTCGTCATCCCCGGCAAAGAGGGCAAGGTTCTCCGCCTGCGCAAGGCCCTCTACGGCTTGCGGCAGGCACCACGAGCCTGGAACACTAAGCTGGACTCCACCCTCAAGCAAATGGGGTTCCAGCAGAGCGCACACGAGGCTGCGGTCTACCGGCGGGGCAAAGGCGGCAACGCCCTGCTGGTGGGCGTCTACGTCGACGACCTGGTGATCACCGGCTCCAAGGAGGCTGAGGTCGAGGCGTTCAAGGCGGAGATGAAGACCGCCTTCCAGATGAGCGACTTGGGGCTCCTCTCTTTCTACCTGGGGATCGAGGTCCACCAGGACAGCTCCGGTATCTCCCTTCGTCAGACCGCCTACGCCAAGCGCACCGTCGAGCTGGGCGGGCTCACCGACTGCAACCCAGCCCACACTCCTATGGAGGAGAGGCTGAAGCTGAGTCGTGAGAGCACGGCGGAGGAGGTGGACGCGACGCAGTACCGGCGCATTGTGGGCAGCCTTCGCTACCTCGTCCACACGCGTCCAGATTTGGCGTTCGCCGTCGGCTACGTCAGTCGGTTCATGCAGCGACCGACGACGGAGCATCAGCAGGCCGTGAAGAGGATCCTACGCTACGTTGCGGGCACCTCCGACTACGGCTTGCACTACCCGAGGTGTCCCGGCGCGGCGCACTTCATCGGGTACAGCGACAGCGACCACGCAGGCGACATCGACACCAGCAAGAGCACAAGCGGGATTCTCTTCTTCCTCAGCAAGTGCCTCGTTAGCTGGCAGTCAGTCAAGCAGCAGGTGGTGGCCCTGTCCAGCTGTGAGGCCGAGTACATAGCGGCTTCCACCGCTTCGACTCAGGCGCTCTGGCTCGCTCGACTGCTTGGTGATCTCCTCGGCAGAGACACTGAAGCGGTGGCGCTCAGGGTGGACAGCAAGTCCGCTCTGGCTCTGGCAAAGAACCCCGTTTTCCACGAACGGAGCAAGCACATCCGGGTGAAGTACCACTTCATCCGAGGCTGTTTGGATGAAGGCAGCATCAAGGCGAGCTACATCAACACCACGGATCAGCTTGCGGACCTGCTCACCAAGCCTCTTGGGAGGGTCAAATTCCTCGAGCTCTGCTCTAGGATCGGGATGGTTCAACTTTCCCACAAGACGACGCACAAGACTTAGGGGGAGAATGATGAATAAGTCCCTGTACTGTGGTCTTTGTGGGGTGGGCACATGGTTCTTGTACAGCAGCTTTAGACTAGCATCTTGAGCTTTAGGACAGCTTTAGACTAGCATCTTAGACTAGCTTTAGGACAGCTTTTGACTAGCATCTTAGACTAGCTTTAGGACAGTTTTTGACTAGCATCTAGGACTAGCATCTTAGCATATGCTTGGCTGGTTAGCAGCCTATAAATTTGTATCCCCAACCCCTCAGGTTGGCATGGCATTGTGTGAGAAATAAGCAAGAAAATTGCCCCATCCCCAAGTGTCATCCTCTCGATGAGAGTAAGGATCTTGCTATCACCAACAGCAAGACTCCAGCGAGTAACAGATCGCCTCTGCCGAAGGCTACTTTGAGTGCCACTTGGCCCAACGCCTTAACCGGGCTTCCACCGAAGCCTTGTAGCGGGATCCCGGGTGGCTGAGACCTGCCTTACGGGATGCCCATCTGGTCGAAGGCACCGATGAACAAGAGGTTGTGGAATTGCCCCCATCTGCAAGGACCTGCCTTTGCACCCTGCGATGTTGGCCATGACCACCAATGGGTCTTGGTGGGGGAAGTCTACTACCGAGGCGTCCTCCACCGTGAAGGTGATGTCGGCTCGAGCCCACACCGGAAGCGCCTGTGCTGGGTATGCGGCAACGTGGTGTATCTGACGCACGTAGGCCCAACGTGATGAGCCCCCTGTGATTGCGTTGATTGCCAGTCAGGGTTCGGCATTGGTGGCTTCTATTCGCAGCATGCTTGGGGATGTCTCCGGAGGCTACTGTACATACACCACCACCGGTGTTCTCGCATCATGAACAAGATCTCTGGCCACACTCTCACAGAGCGCTGCGATGGTGGGGCACTTGCATGTCGCATGTCATCTAGGCGGGGCGAATCAGAGATATCGGATCCGGGTGGGGATCAGGCTTGGGTCGGCGCGGGCGGCATCGGGGAGAGCCAGATTCGGGCGAGGAGCTCCTGCGCTGCCTGAAGATGACGCACGATGAAGTTGACGAGCACGAGCTGGCAGTGACGGCCAGCAAACACGCAGGCAGCGGCGGAGGTGCGTCGATGGCCACCCTCAGGAGTGAACACTCCTAGGGGCGGCGGCGGCGGAAGATGCACAAAGCTAGGTTTTTAACCTTGGCCTGATACCATGTTAGATGCGTGGAAGGATGAACACATAAATGTTGTATTGATCTCAGCCCAAAGGGATATATATAGAGTACATGGGACATAAGATTAAACCCTAGAAATTAGGAAATACCACAAATACTCTTATATGCTTAACTACTATGTTGTTTGCTGGCTCTGTGCCTCCTATATTTCATGCATGGCTTTTCGTAGGTTCGCCAGCTCACATTATAGCGTCTTGCAGATTGCCTCCAGGCCACCGCTGCTCGAGCTCGACGTCGGCACCAGAGCACCTTAGCTCGCTGCATGGTGGTGACGAAGGCATTGGGGCCACCAGAGGTCACCGCGGTGATGGTAGGGGCGTCGAAGCTGCTGGGAGCTGTGGAAGCGGGGTCCTCCGTTTGCGACATGCTCGCACCGTAGTTTGGGTCGCTGCTGGAGGGCCACCTTTGTTACCTACCATGACGCCGGGCACGGCCACCCCTGCGTGCCGCTACCACAGGGTCGTGGGGTGCCATGGGGCCCTCGACCAATGTCTCTGTCCCCTTGCGGTCACGGTCTCGGCCATGGTGCTCTTCTTTCACTTTGAAGCCAGCGTCACCTTCCTCTTCGGTGTCATTTGGGCCAAGCGCTCTTGTTTTAGCTCATAGCTTCTACGCTGCTCCTCACAGACGGCCCCAACTGTTGTGGTTACACACCAAACAGTGGTTATCAGATCTTCGGGAGACCCAAAGAGGGACACAAAGCCTAAAATGCAAGAGAGGGGAGAAGTGTAGAGTGTACATTGTATTCAAATCTCAACTCAAGTCTATTTTTTACACCAAATGTTCTCTATTTCTCCATGGTACCCTGGAGGCCATATTTATAGCCATGGATAAGGAGGTTTACATAAATACCCCCTTTGGCCTTAACTAGTGGGGGCAAACACATCATTTCCTTGGTATGGCCTTCATGGGCCTTACATGTACACTTTTGCTCTTGGGGGGTTGAGTGGGTCAAGGTGGGGGCCACTTCCAACAATACCACCAAATTTTCGGCCCCGTTCCATTTGCCAAAGTTGTTATTTTTCAGTGCTACACAGCCAATTTTTCCTTTTAAATTCCATCTGTCCTGACCCATTTGCAATGCAATATTTTCAGATGCCAGGCTTTGTTTCTAGGGAGGCCTTACTTCATGGTGTGGAGGTATGCAATGCAATAAGATCAATTTTTTTATTAATTTATTTTCATCTTTTTTATGATGCTTCACTTGATGAATGCCTAAACACGATGTAGTTAAACATCAGAAAGTCTAGTGCCAGTCTAATCCCACCAATGCCATGACCATTCGATGGTAGCCGAGCTAGTCTGATAGTAACCTGTCCATATGTTTGCAAATTTGTGGCCCGCTAGGTGCAAAAGCAAAATAATGCAGCGTGCTTTCTCTGAAAGACCTCGTTCTTGTCTGGTTAATCCTAATAGGGTAAAGCCGGGTTAAGGCCATTGATGCATTGCAGTTGAGTTTGGGAAATGGAGAATCCTAGTTTTAGTTCCTGAAAAGAGCCCGCAGAACCAGAGTAAATATGTAAAATTGTAGTTAACTGGTGTTAGCAAGGTGGCCTGTAGTGCAGCTGCTACCTGCTATTACTCTGGGAATGTTGGTAAGATTGTAACCTTTTAATTCTAGCTCTGGGAATGTTGGTAAGATTGGAACCTTTTAATTCTAGCTTGGTGCAAGCTAAGTTAGGGCTGTAAATCCATTGGAACAAAGTTTACGAAATGGAAAAGGTCTAATTTTAGTTCCTTTGGGCCTGCTGAGCCAGGGTAAAGCCATAGGACCTTAGCAATTGAGTTTACGAAATTGAAAACCCAGATTGTAATTTCCTGAAACATAGCACTAAGCGGTCTATTTTGGTTTGTTTTTCCAGGATGCTCATTCATATTTCGCTTTATAATAATAACCATCATCTAGACACTGCAATCATACCTAGGTTCGTTCTAGGCATCTAGCCACTTGATTCACTGTCCCTAGATTCTCTCTGTCCTGTACTTATCGAAAATGTGCACCTTTCCCTCCGACTGAGCTGCATCCACCGTCCGCTGTACCTTCCCACTCAACCTTCTCTGGTCACTTCGGTTATCATATTTGCATTTACCTCCGACCTTTATTCAACATCATGTCCTTATCCTCCACTCCTCCATATTCGTATCGAATGTTATGTCAATCCCTACAACTCCCAACACCTGTTGCTACATTGAATTTAGAATTTGACAGAACCCCCTACACCAAGACAAATGTAAGTCAGTAAGTAGATCTAGTCTAAATGAAAAAAATTCCAGAGTTAAGCAAAATACATTCAGTTTCTCTCGATGTTCACTTTGATGTGTAAATCTGTAGCACCCCACATATAGCTAAACTGGGATACTACTATGGAATGTCATCATCAAAGTAAAGAGGAAATAATAAAAGCAACAATAGAAATCATAAGAAAATTCAAACCTTAAAGGTACTTTATTAAATAATCAACAAAAACTGAAATAAATGTTTGAAACATGGGACCGGTCCACTTCTAATCAAATGAAGAATAAAATAAAATGGCAAAAGTAGTGGCAAGCTACAATGCTGAAACTCGAGTGCTCCCACCCATGCATATTGCTATCACTCACTGGCCTTTTACCTTAGAAGAGAAAAAGCAAGCGTGAGATTTAGAAATTTCAGCAAATACCCAACAACAGTCGCAATATAATGAGTAAAGACAGATAATGTAACTAAGATAAATAAGGGACAAACAATGTAAGTAAGCAATTGATACAGATTAAAGTCAACGAACTCAGGTTACCAGAAACAATGGTATAGATTGGAGACAGATATCGTAGAAACTGCGTAATTAAAGATAATTATTATTTGACAAGTTATAGTAAAGGCACCGGCGATCACATCCCACATACCCGATTATATGAGAATAGTTAGGCATATCTTTGTTCTCGACTGTATAACCGCCGATGGGGTGTAATATCCTGTGTAACGAGAATGTACTGCCCCCGTACGTTACCAAGTGGTAAAAATCTCCCCTATATGTGAATAATCCCGGGCCAAGTAACTATCATCTCTTTTATTAGTGAATTATCCAAGATGTAATGAGAAAGTCGAGGGTAGATTAAGGTAAAGTTATGATGGCAATAGGTTCATACAACTGAGAACAGAGAGACATGATTTGTGATACCGAGCGATGGAGAACAAAGATCTGTTGATAGTCAATGTTCAAGAAGGCGCTAGGCGCTAGGCGGGCGGCGAGGTGGGGCCTAGCGCCTAGGGGGCCTAGGCGGCCAAATTAAAAATAAAGATATTAGGTAAAAATAAACAATCGTGTATATATATTTGCTGTTTAGATGAAGAAAATTGTTACCTTGATCAACAATTATCAGTGTTACTAGGATTCGTCTAATATATATAGTTAGGAGGTCTAGATTGAAAGAAATCTATTGAGAAAAAAGTCTATTTGTAATTTTTAAAAATCGGAGGACTAAATGAAAAAAATCCAAACCGGACCCCGCCGACTGTTCCTATCTAATCTAACCGACCGGTCGCCCGGCGCAAACCCTAACCCTAACCCCAACCTGACGCCTCGCTCCCTCCGCTCCCACTGCGCCGCTCCCTCCCGGTCGCTACCTCCGCGGCTCCGCGCCGCCCCATCCCGACCGCTCCCTCCGCGCCGCCCCATCCCCGCTGCCCCTTCCGCGTCACTCCCTCCGCGCGCCTCCCCCACCACCTGACATCTTCCGGTGGCCACGGGCGCGGCGGTGGCGGGATCCGGCGCGGGGAGTTTGGATCCGGCGGCGGCGTCCACGGGAGCGGTGGGATCTGGCGCGGGGAGTCTGGATCCGGCGGCGGCGGCCCCGGAATCCGGCGAGTCGACGGCGGCGGCGACTTCGTCGTGTGCGGTAGCGCTTTCCCCCTATCCCTGCCGCTCCCTCTGCGCCGCGCCTAGGCCGCCTGGCCCCGCCTTGGGCCGACTCGCCGCCTGGCCTCTTCTTCCCCGCCCAACTCCCCTAGGCGAGGCGCCGGGTGGCCGCCGAGCGCCTAGGCGGGGCCTAGGCGGCCGCCCAGCCCGCCTTTTAGATCACTGTTGATAGTGTACTAGAACCTGTCCTAAAGAGGATACTATAACAAGTCACACAAGGGTTATTAATCATACAATTTTTATTATATGATAAGTGATTATTAGTCAGATTAATATACCACAACCAAATCAGCCAAAACTCATAATTAATAATGAACAGTTAAAGGATTATGGAAGCAAGATATACAATAAGCCGTCCAATGTTAAAAGATTACTAGTGGTTAATCTTAGATTTGAACATGTTTATACGCTACTCTATCTATCATTTAAGCATTTATTTCAATCCCTAACTAAACATGAATTTTATAGTTGAGCGTTATATTAACTATAAGCGCAGAACACTAACTAGCTCAGCGCATTAGAATCTATCTAATTTTACAAGCAACACCCAACTGGCAATCAATACAGTGCAATAATCCAATGCTAGGCTAATGGCGATAGGTAATCATGAAACGGTAATGTGCGAAAGAACAGGTTACGACCGCGAGGTACGTACCTTGAGTACGCTCGACGGACATGCTGCACCACGGGTCTGAAATGTGCAACTACCCAAATGCTCCCTCAACAGCTGCATGCGAACCTACAGGATGGAATGAAGGCAACCGATCAGCTACAGATGAACTTGATAAAGGAACAATAGGAGATGAATTTGACTGGAGCAGAAACGGGTTCGCTAGCCCCCATGGCCGTGCGAAACCACGTTCGGCCGAGCGAACCCACGTTCGGCCGTGCGAACGGTCGAACGGCCATGCCTCTGCCCCTGGCCACTGACCGCCGCCGCGTGCCGCCGTCGGCATAACCGCGGGCGCACGCGCGTACGGCCGTGCGCCTTGTGCCACCGCCGCCCTGCACCGTCGCCGCCCGCCAGTCGCCGCTGCCGAGCCACCGCTTCCCGTGCCACGGCCACGCACGCCGCCGCCATGCCATGGCGTGCATGTGCGTGCGGGCACGTGTGCCACCACCGCCACACCCCGTGCCACCGCAGATCGAACGCGGGAGAGAGAGAGAGAGAGAGAGAGAGAGATGGGAGCCTGGATCTGAAAAAAAATTGTGCACGGAAAAGAATAAAGGTCCCCTTTTAAAGCCATATCTAGATTAGGGTTTTTATTATTTATTTATTTATTCTTTTTTCCTTTTCTTGAGTGCTACAAAATCATCTGTCTTGTAGTCATATTGGGTTCCCTTTAACTTGCTCAGCGCATTATCTGCTATTCTGCTGCACGAAAAGATGCAGTGTCTTCTATTGCATCGGTGGTACTGTCCTTATTTGCCCCCTTTTCAGTATTGAACTGTTGTGTCCACTGCATAAGTTAGTTTATGAGTCCACTGCATAAGTTAGTTTATGAGAAAACACTCATTAGTATGTAATATTTTGTCTTTTCTTCTTTTTTAGTGGTTGGACATCTTATATCTTGTTGATAAAATTATCAATGTTATCTTTGCAGTTTTCCTTTTTCCTTTATTTACTGTATTTTAATGCCTGTTTCCAGACTAGAACAAGCTCCCCCTTGCAAATTTCACGACGAAGTGAAACATACGAGAGCACATCACTGCAAGGATTGTATCCTATTGGGGAAGGTGCTGGCTATGCAGGGGGCATATTAAGTGCTGCTGTGGATGGTATGTATTGCGGTTTCGCTTTAGCCAAACAGCTTTCTCTATTCCCTGGTGATATAGAGTCAATTCTTGGCAAAGCACAAAAACAAACAGGTTTTGTAAAGTATTGAATATGGATGACTGTTCATACTTCACTGGTCCCAAATTTTATTCTTTTTTTTCTCACCATCCTAGCATATTGCATAGGAAAATTTTATCATGGAGAAAAGCTGTGATAGGTGAACTCATTAAAAACTTTTGAGCCCAATTGATGTGGAAGAGGAGAGCAGGGATACTATATAGCAGTTAATTTACAATTATATTCCCCAGTTATTTCTGCAGTCCAGGCTTATTAAGGCGTCGCTTAGGCGACGCTTAAGCGTCGCCTAAGCGGTAAGGTGGTCCGACGTGGCAAGGCGTCGCCCCCGCCTTGCCGCTCGTGACTAAGGCGCTCGTCGCGCCCGCGCCGCCGTCTCCAGGCCGTCGCGCCCGCGCCGCCATCTCCAGCCGCCGGTGGCGAGCGGTGGCGTCACGATAGGGGAAGGCGGCGCAGGTGTGGCGGCCTGGAGACGGCAGTGCGGCAGCAGGGGAGAGGTGGAGCGGAGTGCCGGAGTGGCTACCGGCGAAGAAAGAGAGAGAGGAGACGCCGGTGAAGAAAGAGAGAGAGGAGACGCCGACGAAGAGAGGAGATGGGAATCTGGCTGTGACCTGTGACTCGATCTGGGGGCTGGGGCGGCCGGCTAGGGTTAGGTTAAATGGGCGGGTGAGTTTTGGTATTTTTACACTTTAGTCCCCAGAGGTTTACGAAATTACAATTAGGTCCTTCTAGGTCCTTCACCTTTTTAGATTTCTTCTGATTTAGTCCTCCAGAACTCTGTTTTCTTCGTCTTATGATGTGTGTAAGGCGTCGTCTCGCCTCACTTAATAAACTTGCTGCAGTCTTTGTGTATATTTTCTTGATGTACATATATGTCACGAGAAACAATATGCACCATTTTTAGGGTTGGAGTTTTCTAATCTACTGATATAATACGATGTCTATGTCTATAAATCAGAGATGACTGTTAAAATATGTACTCTGTTCTTTTCTATTCCATGTTTGACTCAATGCAAACAAACTTTCTAAATTTTAGCCATCAATATGTTCAAAATAATCTGTAACTCCTAGATGTATCGTTAAAAGTACTTCACAATAGTGTAACTTTATCGGATTTGCTATTTATCGGTTGCCTGATTTTATTTGTTAACTCTACGCCGATTTCCGTGGCCTTCGGGGTTAGTTTTGAGATATGTGTATGTCATATTCTAGATTGATCCAATGATTCAAAAAATATGACTTAGAATGCATACTAATAGGAAGTTGTACAAAGTAATGGTCAAAATCACATCCGGGAGCTTGTAAAAAAAATCAATAACATTTTCCGTCAAAAAAGTCACTAACATCAAATAAAAAAGAAACGGAGGGAGTGGTTAGCAGAATCTGATGCATACTATAAAAATGACCGGGGAATCATCGATATACTTCTAATATAATACTGACAAAAGGTATGAAGGTGGTTCATGGTTTTATCCGAGGTAGGCTTCGACCTGGTCTCGAGCTTATCCTGGACAGTTCCTATTTGAGGTAGTTTTCGGTCCTTTGGGTGTTTGCTAAAACATTGTTAGTCCATCTGCTTAGTAGATTGATCAATTAGTTACGCATTATTACTACAGTTTGTTTGATCAAAATGCTTTTGAAATTGTTGTCGAAGGGTTATTTTCGCAGTTGCCCCTAATTCAATTCAGTTTGAGGAAACAGGTCGAATGCTATATTTTTACCCGAACTCCGAGCTCCTGCTAAGAGCCCTCTCTAGCTCCCATTCCAGCAGCTAAGCTCCAGCTCGAAATTGGGATTTGTTTTTCAAAATTTATAGCTCATCTAGATCTAGATCTCTCCGCTTCATAATTTTGCTCCCATCCTGGTTGTGTATCCCCGCGGGGCTAGGGCTCCTCGTGCGCGGCGCCGGGGGGGGGGGGGGGGGGGGGTAGGTTTCTCCGATGGCAGGGCGGAGAATTCTTGGCGAGGACACCGGAGACCCCCCACATTTCCCTGCCCGTTGCCATCCCTACAAGGGACATTGGAGCCACGTCCACCTCACATCGACCTGCCCATGTAAAATCGAGTCTGGCTTCGGTGAGCTTCAATGGGAGCTTCGGTCGAGAGTTGGATTGTTTGATTGGGTGACTTCAGTTCTGGACCTTTGGTAGCTAGGGGCTGGAGGACAGCCAAACGGCTCCTTAAAGGACCCAGTTGGAACGTTATCTTCCTATATTCCTACATAAACTGAACTATTTCCTCTTAAATTCGTGGGAAATTTCTGTGTTCCAAACAGGTCTGGGAGCTACTCTTCTAACAAGCCAGCTAAAATGCTTTTCTTCTAATTTCGGTCTTGACGTATACACAGTTTTGCGTCATGGAAATTTTCTTTTCGAAGTTCCAATTTCTGGTTCCTTGTCAATACCACTTCAGTGAAGATTGACAACTACAACTACTCTAGAGATCTCTATGCGTCACACTCAGAGGTTGAAGCTCTACGACTTTCTCATCGCTTCCTTTCTCATCTCTTCCCCCTGTGCTCTCTTGGTCAACTATTTCGAACTTCTTGAAGGTGTACATCTTCGCACAAATAACGAAGGACACAACGTTAATCACCTGCAGTGTCACGACAAGCCAGTAGTAGCAATCCAGCATTCCAGCTTCCCTCTGTTGAGGTTGTCCTGGAGCCACTCCCCTTCTCCCTTTGTCGTCTCGTGCACCACCGTCACGAGCAACGTGCCCATGTAGCTCCCGGCCGACATCGTCAGCCAGTAGAGTATTGAGCACACATCCGTACGTCCAGTGCTGGCGCATATACCATGCCGTGTGTCCGCTACGGGCCCACACGCGCCATGCGTCATATGCCCACGCCCCTGACCCGTACGCGCCCCGTGCCCCGGTCCCCAGGTCTTAAATGGGCTGCGCACCCCACGCATCTGAGCCCACGGGCTGCCCGCAAGCAAGCCCTTTAAGCAACAACCTTATAAGTGGTATTGGGCCTTCTCCCCCCAAAAGACTAGTCCAATGGGTGGAGACTCCCTCACACTTATAAGTTGTACTTTTTCCTTTCCCACAATCCATGTGGGACTATTTTCCCAACAATCTCCCCCTCACACATGGATTGTGCACACCGCACTTCTGGGAGATGTTGGGTGCCTGGCTCTGATACCACTATTGAGCACACGTCTGTACGTCCAGTGCTGGCGCATATACCATGCCGTGTGTCCGCTACGGGCCCACACGCGCCATGCGTCATATGCCCACGCCCCTGACCCGTACGCGCCCCGTGCCCCGGTCCCCAGGTCTTAAATGGGCTGCGCACCCCACGCATCTGAGCCCACGGGCTGCCCGCAAGCAAGCCCTTTAAGCAACAACCTTATAAGTGGTATTGTGCCTTCTCCCCCCAAAAGATTAGTCCAATGGGTGGAGGCTTCCTCACACTTATAAGTTGTGCTTTTTTCCTTTCCCACAATCCATGTGGGACTATTTTCCCAACAACTGATACCAATCACCCCCTAAACCACGACACCCCCACACGTTCGACCTACAGAAGAGTCGGCTCATCGTCGACATCGATGAGCAGCGCCTTCTCCTTCCTCGGCTCACGGCAATCCCTGGCGAGGTGGCCGCGTACGCTGCAATTGTAGCACCTTCCTCGCCTGCGGCGCTCCGAACGCCCGCTGGTCCCCGAGCACGTGCTACTGCTGCCGTCGTCGTCGACGTGGCTGCCACTGCCTTTGTCGCCGCCGCCTCCACGCCACGCATTTCCGCCGCGCCTCGCTTCGCCGCCGTGCTCCTTGCCGCTGCGCCGGCGAGCTTCCCACTGCTCCTCAGTGAGCAGCAGACGCTGGACGCCGTCCGCAGCCTCCTCCACGCTGCCACAGCGCTCCTCCGCCACGCGCAGCCTCCCGACGAGCTCCTCGAGCGACATCATCTTCAAATCTGCGAACATCTCGATGGAGCACGCGATTTGGTTGTACCTCGCCGGCACAACGCGCAGCATCTTCTTCACGACGCGTTCCTTCTCCATCTTCTCCCCCAGCTTGCGCAGCTCCGTGGCGAGAGAGTCGAGACGCAAGGCGAAGTCGTCGATCGCCTCCCCGTCCTTGAACGCCGCGTTCTCGAACTGCTTGAGGAGGTGCTGCGCCTTGGCCTCCTGCACGCGCGCATCGCCCATCCTCAAGGACTTCACCGCCGCCCACGCTTCCTTGGCGCTCTTCTTGCTGGCGAGCCCGGACTTCATCTCCGGCGGCACACCGCGCAGAATGGCGGCCAATGCCCGCCGATCCTTGCCGCGGTCGACCTTCTCGGACTCTACAGCGTCCCAGAGCTCCATGCCCTCCAGGTTGACCTGCATCACGAGCGCCCACTCGTGGTAGTTCGTCTTCGTCAGCATCGGGACCTCCATCCCGCCAGAGTTGATGACGACGCGGTCCGTCGCGAAAGGCGGCAGCGACTTCAAGCCGCTATCGCCGGCACCAAGCTCCTGCGGCGACGCCATCTTCTTCTCCTTCACAGGCTAGCTCTGATACCAAATGACGGCTTTGCCCAAGAACGCACACACGCACGCGAGGTAGAAGAAGCCTTAGCGACGAACGCCTGAGAGCAGCCCAACAAACGAGAGACAATGGAGAGCAGAATTTTGTGCTGTGATGAAGCCACAGCTTTTCTGTTTGTTTTCGCTTCATTTTATTATGCCGTAGGGAAACAACTAATCCTACAAACGTGCAGTGCCATGCAAATATGAGTGCTCAGCCTGTCTTCACGCCATGATCCGCACGACGCGCTCAGCGACGCCCCGAGAGCCGTTCGCTCATCCCGGACGTTGCGGCTTCCTCCGTGCAGACTGGTTCCACGCATGCCCGATCGCGACGCAACACGCCCCGGACACAGCCTCGCACCGCAGCTCGCCTGCAATGGCGCGGAGACGGACACAACACATGCGACATCACCACGACGCGGCACACTGACGCACACCCGCGGACACTATGTGTCGTGGTTTTATTCTAACATAGAGCGCCGCGGCCGTGCTCCTCATGCTCTCGGGTGCCTGGTCGTACAAGAACTCCATGCGGCCGACGTCCATGAACGCGTCATCCAGAACACGCTGATTGGCACGGTCGCGCCAGGGCTGTCCAGAAGGCCGTGCCTCGCCGCCGCCCGCTTCCTCTCTCCCTCGACTATGGCCGCCTCGACGTTGCTCAGCATGCTGATGGTCAGGCCGATGCCCGTGCGCTGGAGGTGCGTGATTCCGGTGGGCAGCCCCCGTGAGGTGCCGCAGCCTGGGCACCAGCACCCGATCGTAGCTCGCGAGGGTGGCGAGCATGGCGATGTTTGAGAAGATTAGCATGGAGGCCGGCGGTATCTCGAGGCGCGCCGCGATGCGCCGGTCCATGGTGCGCGCCTGCTGTATGGCGAAGCTGTGGTTGTGGGAGGCCGAGGTGACCAGGAGGATGCTGGCGCCCCAGATGGGCAGCATGCGGATGATCGACTTGAGCTCCTCCACGCGGTGCACCGTCGACAACCACCATGGCCGTGGGACGCCATTGCTCGTCACGTCACCATTTGTCACAACTGCTGCCCGGTCAAAAAAGCGGACAAAAGACATACACATGGAACCATTTAGAATACGTTGGTACGACACGCCATATAGCAGATGTGAACGGGGAGACGACTTACGTGAGTTGGTTCGTGTGCAGCAGCCGTCCGGTGGTGGAGATGCCGGCGTCGATCTCCTTGTCGTCGATCAGCAGGCTGGTGTCCTCGGGCATGGCGACATTTCTCTTCCGGAACGCAGCGACGGCGACCTGGGCCAGCCGTGTCAATGGACTGCCCGCAGGAGCCATCTTGACGTAGAGCGGGTAGCCCGAGACGAACGCGGTGACCGCGGCGAACATGGCGATGGTCGTGACGCCGAACACCCAGCCCCACCGCACGTTCTCCTGGATGTACATCAGCGCGGTCACGGCCGTCAGCTTGGCCAGATCAACGCCGAAGAAGGAGAGGTTGAAGAAGCTCCACCTTGGCGCGGCGGCCTCGCCCAGCCGCGGCTTGTCCAGTACAAACTGGTCGGCGCCGAATGCCATGATGCACGGCCGCGTGCCCCCGGTGCCGATGGACGTGCAGAGCAGCGACAGGTAGAGGACGAGCAGCTACCAAGGGGACGCGGGCTGGCAAGCCTGGGCGGCCTCGCCGCTGCCGGGCGGCGGGCGGAGTGCTGGCAGGAGCGCCGACACGATGAGGCTGAAGTGCTGAACATACCGAGCTGGTAGATGACGGACCCCGCGGCGATGGTCCAGAAGCGGCCGGCGAAGGAGTCGGCGATGAGGCCGCCGATGATCGGGGTGAGGTTGGACGTGCCGTGGAGGTTGGTGAGCGTGTTGGAGGCCTGGACCAGGGGCAGATGCAGCTCCTCCGTCAGGTACGTGATCATGTTGGCATTGGACCCGATCGTCGCGAACCGGTCGCAGAAATCGTTTGCTGCAGCACGCAAATCTTAGCTCGACTCCAGGCAACACCACAATATCATTCGTTGAGCTATCTGAATCATCTGATGGACAAGAACATAGGCTATAATGGGTAGTGAAGAACAGTTCACCTAGAATGAACGGCATAGTCTTGAGGCTACCCTGCTTCGTCTGCTCGCCTGCATCGTCTTCGCCATGTCTGCTCGCATCTTTCGATATTGCTGGAATCTGCTCGTATCAGGAAAAAAAGAGGTCACGTTTTGACATTTCGGGGTTAATGCCTTCCATGCTTCCGTTCGCTCCGGTCACATTTTCCTTCTCTTGGTGTTCGTTTTTTTAATTACTTTAGGGTGAGTTCTTTTATACTGTAGTTTATGGCTTAAAATTTTGAGAATTCTGACTGTTCGGGAGAGACAATACGTAGAGAAAATAGTCGCATACGATTTTGGCCAGTACAACCGAGCTCAATACACTTTTTCGTATAATCTTTCTGCTGACCACGTCTTAAAAACATACTATTTTAAAAGCTAGTTATCGTAAAATAAGATATAAGCCATAAGTAGGTATAAACCATAAGTCATAAATGGAAAAGTACGCACCCTTGATTTGAGGAATGGTAGATGGTACATCGATTCACATATCTGAGCATAAAATAATAAGTTTGATATGCGCCATCGCTTAGCGCGCTATTTAGAAATATGCCACTGCTTGGTTGCTTGTTTGAAATATGCCATTATGAAGTGAGCTTATTCAGAGATATGCTATTATGGGGAATTTGAGACCAATTGCACCAAATACAGCCTTTGTATTTCACCCCATATTTTCGTATGTACCAATTTACCCATGGCCTCTAAACCTGTTCAGCTCCAACTCCCAACCCGTTCAGTCCCCACCCCCCATCTCACCTGAGCCATTCCTCTCATCCCCATATTCTCCCGAGCGGCCGATGGTGCCACGGAGGCGTGAGCGCCTGCAGCCCCCATCCCCGCTGTTCACCTGCGCCTCCCCTCATCTCTAGCGGCGCTGCAGCAGCTAACTGTGTTATAACTTCTGGAAAATTGGACAGGCATACATATATGCAGAGACAGAACATCAACATACTAACAAGTACTACAATTCAAGGAAGATCCCAACAGCTAAACAAAAGATCTGATAATCCATTCCCTTTTGTTTTAGACATGCTGACAAAATACTAACAAGTACTACTACAATGCAATTGTGTAGCCAAAAATGCCGGGGAGCTGCCTGAGTATAATGAAGTGTTTCTGTTTACCCTCTAGCAGTTATCACACATTTAGAAACACAAAACAAGATCTTCCAGACATTAGAAAACAGGATCTTCCAGACACAAAACAGGCATACATATATACATAGACAGGCAGTATGTTGATGTTCTGTCTCTGCATATATGTATGCCTGTCCAATTTTCCAGAAGTTATAACACAGTTAGCTGCTGCAGCGCAGCTAGAGGTGAGGGGAGGCGCAGGTGGACAGCGGGGATGGGGGCTGCAGGCCCTCACGCCTCCGTGGCACCATCGGCCGCTCGGGAGAAGATGGGGATGAGAGGAATGGCTCAGGTGAGATGGGGGGTGGGGACTGAAGAACGGGTTGGGAGTGGGGACTGAACAGGTTTAGTTTAGAGGCCACGGGTAAATTGGTCCATATGAAAATACAAGGTGAAATATGAAGGCTGTATTTGGTGCAATTGGCCTCAAATCCCCCGTAATGGCATATCTCTGAATAAGATCACTTAATAATGACATATTTCGAACGAGGAACTAAGCAGTGGCATATTTCTAAATAGGACGCTAAGCGATGGCATTTATCAGATTTTTTCATAATAATAATACAGAGATCAGCATCATAATCTGACCTCTTAGCTGTCACCTAGTAGGCTGGTACTTTCATCAACGTAAAGAAGACTCGATAACTAAGGCAATGCTGCTGAGAATCCGGCGCAAGAAACTAACTTAGGCATTGTTTCAAACAAGTTTTAACTTTTAATTTTTAGAAGCCAATTTTTGAACAAAAAGGGTTTTAAGTTGATTTCTATAGATTATTTTTAGAAATTACTACGAGAGCCGTTTTGGAAGAGCTTCTTAATGTTAGTGTTCTTTACTTTCTTAATATCTTTCATAATCAGATAAAAATCAAAAGCTACAACACTTTCAAATACGGCCTTAATTTTTAGCAACGAGAGCTGTGGGTCTATGTATGGTAGATGTGCATGTCCCAATTTCTAATAACTTATATGCCTTGTAATAGCTAGAGAGAGATGATAACTAGGATTTTAGATCTAGTTAGCTAGGTTTAGAGAGAGATGGTAGTTTGCTCCAATTTAAGAATGGGTCAGTAGTCGTAGTTTACTTCAATATATTCTTACTTGATATTGCTTCATGAATACATGGCTAGCTACTTAATTTAGATATGGACAATTTATTATAAGGTGAATGACAATTATGTGTGTAAGTAGCTAGGCCGATTAGCTATAGTAGCATTAATAAACTAATTTGATATCCATTTGTTAAATGTGTAATGTAGATGGATTGAAGCTGAATGTATGTTGAGAACCATGTGAGTGAATAGTACATTAATGGCGTGTCGCTTTTAGAAGAGCGGCCGAGCTGGATATATTGAAGAAGGGGATGGACTATATGTACTGTCCATGTATTGATTACGATAATCTAAAGATATTTACCAACTTAGCATAGATCGAAACTTGATTCGAAGGGGTTTCAAAAAGGGTATACATGTTGGACCAGTCATGGTGAAGAGAAGATTATACAGGAAGGTAGTTATAACATCGTCAAGGGAGACAACGATATGCCGGTTGTGGACTATGCTTTCAATGAGGATAGGTCGCAGGATGATAATCTGGATCAGATGCTATGCGATGCAGAAGGGAGCTATAGTAAGAGAGAGTTTGATAAATTCGAGGGATTGATGGAAGACTCGGAGAAACATTTGTTCCTGAGCTACAAGCTGCAATACACAAGGTTGTCATCCGTTCTAGAACTGCTAAAATTGAAGGTAAGCAATAGTTTATCCGACAAGAGTTTCATGGCATTGTTAGGTCTCCTAGCGAACATCCTTTCAAAGGGAAATGTGTTGCCGAGAACTACCTACCAATCCAAGAAGATTCTTTGTCCATTTGGAATGGAAGTAGAAAGAATACATGTATGTCCGAATGATTGTATCATCTACTGTAAAGAGTATGCAAACTTACATATTTGTCCGGTGTGTAAAGCATCCTGATATAAGCGTAAAAATGATTCCGATGATGGGGAGGGCATCGAGATGAAGCAAGGATCTGCTGCTAAGATGTTGTGGTATCTTCCTGTAATTCCTCATTTGAAGTGTTTATTTGCAAACCGAAGGGATGCAAGATTGCTGCGTTGGCACTCGGAGCAGCGTAAGAAAAATGAAATAATAAGACACGCTGCTGATTCTACCCAATGGAGAAACATCGACAGGATGTTTGTAGACTTTGGTGTGGAACCGAGGAATATAAGATTTGGGTTGAGTACAGATCAAATGAATCTTTTCGATAACATAAGTAGCCGACATAGCACCTAGCCCGTGACTGTATGCATGTACAACCTTCCTCCTTGGCTGTGTATGAAGCGGAAGTACATTTTGAAGTCACTACTTATCCAAAGGCCAAAGCAACCTAGGAACGATATTAATGTGTACCTAGCGCCATTGGTGGAAGATATTGTGATACTATGGAATGAAGGGGTACAGGTATGGGATGCGGACAGACGAGAGAACTTCACTCTAAGCGCCATGTTGTTTTGCACCATCAATGATTTCCTGCCCTTGGTAACCTGTCGAGGTTGAGTATAAAATGAGCTAAAGCCTGTCCATATTGCTTAGATTATACCGAGAGTGTGTGGTTGAACAATTCACATAAAACTGTGTCATGCGTCACTGTAGGTTCCTTCCAAAGTATCACCCATACCACAAGATGAAGAAATAATTTGATGAAAAAAGAGTATGTCTCAGTACCTAGGCCTTTTAGCGAAAAATAGGTCTACGATATGGTTAAGGATATCGATGTTGTGCTTGGAAAGAGACGTAAGTTGAGGACTCGTCAGAAGAACATGTGGAAGAAGAGGTCAATATTTTGGGACTTACCTTATGGGAGCACTTAGAAGTTTGCAATTGCATCAATATTGTCGTAGGGGTGGCCCCCACCTAAGCCCAGCAGGCCTGTTAGGAGGTTATAAGAACCAGAGTAACGTGTGTAATGACATAAGTGCCCCTGATGGGGAGGTACGGATGTAAGGGCATAACTGTAAAAGGATACCCCATGTGAATATATATATCAGGATGAGGGGGAGGATGAGGCAGAACACTCCCACCTCTCCACTACCATCTCTCTCTCTGTTTGGTCTGTAACCACAACAAATATCATACACATAGAGAAGAATGTATGTGATAGCTTGATTAGCCTTTTACTGAACATTCGTGACAAAATAAAGAATGGTGTCAACACAAGGCATGACTTGGTCGCTATGAACATCAGGACCGAGTTAGCACCGACAGAGACCGATAAAGGCCAAATGTACCTTCCCCCAGCTTGCTACACTCTATCTAAGTCCAAAGAATTGAACTGTGCTAGTGCTTGCATGGTGTGAAAGTTCTGTTCGGTCACTTCGCCAGCATGAAGAAACTTGTTTCCCTGGAAGATTTAAAATTAATTGGCATAAAGTCTCATGACTGTCATATGCTAATGACACAAATGCTTCCTGTTGCAATTAGTAGTATTTTGCTGAACAAGGTTTGAGTGACAATCATGAGGCTGTGTTATTTCTTTAATGCAATTGCTCATAAGGTCATCGATCCCGATGGACTAGATGCTCTGCAGACCGAGGTGGTGACAACTCTATGTCATCTTGAGATGTATTTCCCTCTATCATTTTTTTGATATCATGGTTCATCTCGTTGTTTACTTTATGAAAGAGATAAAGATATGCGGCTCCGTATTTCTACATTATATGTACCCGTTCAAGAGGTACATGGAAATTCTCAAGTCCTATGTATGCAATCGATCTCGGCTGGAGAGTAGCATCATCGAAGATTATGCAACTGAAGAGGTCATTGAGTTATGCATCAATTACATGGCTCTGATCGAACCGATAGGTGTATTTCTATCTCGTCACGAGGGGAGGCTAGAGGGTATCAGGACCATTGGAAGGAAAGCAATAACTCTGGATTTAGATACGTATGCTCAAGCCTATTTCATGTTTTTATAACACATGACTGAAGTGACCCCGTATATTGAAGAGCACAAGGAATTGCTACGCCATGAGAATCTAGGCCAGTCAGAAGTTTGGATCACAAGACAACACAATCGTCGGTTCAACGAATGGTTGAAGGTGCGATTGACTGGGAGGTCGTCAAGTGAAACACTACAATGGTTGGCAAAATGACCAAAATTTACAATTGTGACATGGCAATGATACGACATTAATGGGTACACATTTTATACAACAAATCAGGATAGAAAATGCACAGTGCAGAACTCAGGTGTCTGCATAGATGCATTTCATGCGCACATCAGTACCACTGGCCCAAGCTCATACTACAGGCTTGTAGAGGAGATTTGGGGCTTGACTATGTAATTCTCAAGATCCTTCTATTTTGGTGCCATTGGGTTGGGGTGTAAAGGTCGATAAGTATGGTGTCACTACTATGGACCTCAAACATATAGGATACAAAGATGAACCATTTGTACTTGCGAGGCAAGTTAGTCAAATTTTTTATGTAACCAACCCAACAAATAAGAAGCGTCACGTAGTTCTTCTTGGAAAAAGAAGGATTGTCGGAGTTGAGAATGTCGTGGATAAGTAAGAGTACAATTAATTTGACGAGTTCCTTCCATTCGCAGGCGGCATCAGGCTCGAGGAAGAACAAGGCAATGAAGCAAGCTATATGTGTTGATATTGTGAAGAGCTTTATTTAAAAGGAAATAGCCAAGTGTAATCAATGATCCCACATAGCGAGCACCTATTTGGAAATTATTGCAATGTAATCATAATTAAGAAACTCGGCATGTAATTATGGAACTATTCCATTTATGATTATGCTTCCTTTTTTCATAGGATATGGCTAGCATGCATTTCTTGAGGCTAGTTGAAAAAAAGGGAACTATCACAGGCGGTTTAGCAGAATAAACTGTTTGCGATAATTCTATCATAGACAGTTCTATTTTGGAATTGTCTATGATATGCAACATATCACAGATGGTTCTATATTGGAACAGTTTGTGGTAGTATTATCACAAACGGTTCCATAATGGAGCCATCTGTGATAATTCCTTTATAAATATGCCCTGCTAGGTTTTGTGCTCACTCCTCACTGACGCACTTCGTCTTCGTCGCCCCTGCTAGGTTTTGCTCATTCACTGGTCGGTAGTCATAGATCTTTCTAATTGGTGGTCTTAGACTTTGGGAATGGTACTTGTAGACGTCATTGTCAGTGCGAGTGTTTTACTTCTTGTGATCTTTGAGTACTTCAAGTACTTGTGTGAGGCTAGTGGGATTACTGGCTGGTGTATGGCGGTCAGGTGGTTATGGTACTCAGTAGTCAGAAGGGATATAAGTTCAAGCTCCAATTAGATTGGTCTTGGTGATTAATGACAAATATAAATATGAGACTAACTCGATTAATAACAAATCTAAATACGAGCCTAACTCATTAATGACAAGTCTAAATGTGCGACTAACTCTTTTGTTGAATATGCTATTGCTTAGTCTCATTTGGATGAAAAGATGAAAATCATGGAGGTATGCATTCGACGTTATATTCTTATATCTTGTTGCATTCCTAAGATCCAATATATAGGTTGAACTCCACAAAAAGTCTAACTTGAATATGTGCATATGTTTTCATGACACATTCTTGTATGCACACATTTAGGGGGAGTTCACTCTATGTCTTGTGGTTTCATTAGTATTGATCTATTTTCTTTTTCCACATATATTGGAATCTCTACTTTAAAACATATCTTTTAAGTATATAAAACTAGTATAGTCTATATATATACTCACATCGACTCATATTGCTTTATACTCAATTATTTGTGTATGGGACTAACATGATTATCAAGTGTTTGAAATGTTTAGTCCCGGATTTTGCTTGAAGACTTGAAGATGCATGCCAAAGTTGACAAGAAGATCAACATGGCTCGAGACAAAGGTCATGCATGCATTTGAATTTACATTCTAAATCCAGTTATGCATTGTTAGGATAATCGGTAGTACCGATGTGTAATTAGTGGTACTGAGCAGTATGTGCGGTAGTACCGCAACTCGAAAATACCGACCTTTAGTTGGTGGTACATTTTTTCGAAGAGTTTTTTTGAAGCTCTTTTGTTTCTCTAGAAAACGGTAGTACCGGAGTTTGAATGGTGGAACTACCACAGTGTGGTATGACCACAACTCCTGAGCGGTACTACCGGACCTCGGAAGTTCTGGATTTATGGGGTGGTACGTTTTTTCCAAAGAGCGCCAAGACTTGTCCCTCGAAACAAACGGAAGTACAGCGTCAGAAAATGAAACTACTGGAGAGCGGAACTATCGGACTTTAGATGGCAGTAGTACCGCACTTTAAGTTTAAACGGTTTTATATTCAATTCATTATCTCATTATTTGTTGAGATTGTCATCAATTACCAAAAGAGAAAGATTAAGAATCTAGTCCCTCCATTATGAGTTAATGGTGAGTTTTGGTAATTAGTGACAATCGATTTGTGGGACTAACATTTTTCATGAGTTGGATGAATAGGTTATATTCCATGATGATGAAGACTGATGGGTCTATGAGTTAAAGGTCATCAATAAAAGGATGCATCATGTGTTGATGAACATCAAGATTCCAAAGAGGAGAGGATCATAAGTTGATCAAGATCCCAAGAAGAAGATGATCATGAGTTGATCATCAAGTCAAGAGAAGACAATGACCCGAACTTGAAGTGAAGATGTACATCATCAAACTTCAAAATGATGCTCAAGGCAAAGGTATAATTAGCTAGGGTTAAGGATGTGTTTCTAGTCTTTTACCGGTCTTGGTGTTTGGTTGGAATACCAGATTGTTAGTATAGGTTTGTCGTACTATTAAGAGGGGTCTTGTCTAGTAGCTTGAGTCTCATTATATGTTGATAGCTCAATCTCGCTTGCTCTAGCTCTCTGTGGCATGATACCATTATTTACGAATGTGTTTTGCAAATAGTTAAGACTCATGCATCTAATCCTTGTAACATGTAACTATACTTCATAAATATGTGTTTGCAAAAGGTTGAAGTCCATGCACCTACTCCTTTGTAGGATCAAGGATACCGACTAGAGGGGGGGGGGGGTGAATAGGAGGTTTTTAAATTTTTCTTGCTCACTTGATTAATTCTTCACAATTTAAATGACAATGATGTAAAGCAATTAATCCTATGCAATTCTAGTTAACAATTTAATCAACTTAGCTCTTAACACTTAAAAGATCACAATGAAGCAAATAAACAAGAGCTAAAGAGATAAGAGACACAACCGATATTTTTACCGTGGTGATCGGAAACTTGCCGGTTTCCCCTAGTCCATGTTGAGGTAAGCCCGGATGAATCGGACCGGCTCCACGAATTGAGCCAAGCACCTCGATCACTAATGTAGCTCTTCCCCACTCCGGGTAGGCGAGCTCCAACCTTCACAATTGCCGGGTCTTCTCACAATCTTCTTGAGAAGATCACCGAACCAACTTCCACCGGATCGTCCAAGTGCCGGCAAGCACTAAGAGTAATGGATCCCGGTGTTCGCTTGAATGCAAACCTAGTGTCAAATGGATTTGCGATTGAAATCTAGTACTTAATGCTCAACCACCTCACTTTGATGTGCAAAGGAAGAATTGAGGTGAAATGAATGCTCTAGGGCTCAAGAAATGTGCAATGAGTCTCTAGAAAACTGCCCTTGTGTAGTGGTGGGGGTATTTATAGCCTCCACCAACCAAACTAGCCGTTTGGCTTAATTTCCCGCAAAAATCAGGATAAGCGGTACTACCGCCCTTCTGGGGCCGGTACTACCGCTCCCAAATCTTTGCGTCAGAACGGCTCTGTCAGACGTGAGCAGTGACCGTTGGATTTGGCGGCGTGGTACTACCGCCGTTGATATTTGCGGTACTACCGCTCTCCGGTAGTTCCGCAAAGTCGGCGCGGTACTACCGCTCTGGCCAAACTCCGAAGGGTCCTCAAAAATGCCGCTCTCTGGAAATTACATTCCGCTTGGGCTCCGGATCAACCGGACTCCGGAAGTACCGCTCTGGGTGCGGTACTACCGCTTCCTGCGGTAGTATCGACGTTGTGAATGCTGGTACTTCCAGTCTGGTTAAAATCCGAGACCAACCGGAGATGCTCTCTGGAAAATCATGCTGCTCAAACCTCCGGTTCTTCCGGGATCCGGAAGTACCGCTTAAGAATGCGGTACTACCGCTCGCAGCGGTAGTACCGACGTTAAAACGGCCGGTACTTCCGTTCCGCGGAGATTCAACCGAGTTCGAGGGGTGCTCTCTGGAAAAAAGGTTCCGCTCCAGAAGCGGAGCTACCGCCCTGCGGTACTACCGCATTTGGGCGTGGTAGTACCGCTTGCCAGTAGTACCGACGTTGAAATACGCGGTACTACCGCTTGTCCAGACAGAGCACAAACTTAGTTTTTAAATTGAATTTTCATGAATGCAAGATTCAAAAGATAATCCAAATGGCACTAGAACTATGTTTTCAAGTTACTAGCCAAGATCCCCCTTGATAGTACGATCATCTATCCTATAATCCGGTCTTCCACCATTCTCCAAGACCGGTAAAAATAAAATAGATCCTACGCTACGTGTACCTTTTCCTTGAGCCAAAATTTGGATCTTCATAAGAGTTCTTTGGCTTGCATCTTGTCGCTCATATGTGAAGTAACCCTTCACATGCTCAAAATACACGTTAGTCCCATATTCACATAATTTCATTAATTACCAAAATCATTTTTAGGGGCCTAGATGCTTTCAATCTCCCCCTTTTTGGTAATTGATGACAATCCTAATTTTGAGAGATAAAAGGTTGAATATATCAAATTGTTTGACAACAAATTGTATATTCTATGTGGACTTTTAAATGAGAGAATAGTTCTTATGCAATGAGGATTGTTTAGGTAAAAAGGAACTATTTTCATTTTAAAAGTTCGAGAGAGTAGATGACTCCCCCTAAACATGTGCATGGATAGGATTACAACATTTTATACAAGATGCACAAGACAAAGTTATGAAATCAAATGAGAGTAGATAGACCATAAAGCAACAGATAATAACATGAACACTTATGATCATAAAAGTTCATTACAACCACAAGTTCAAAAGATAAAAGTTCATTACATCCAACAACATGAATTCATAAGAAGTTCATTACAACCATTGAAGACAATAAATATAAGCCCATAAGACCAAAAGTAAGTAGAGCTATCTTCTCCCCCTTTGGCATCAAGTACCAAAAAAAAATCAATCCCGAGAAGCACGCTTACGACGAGTGTAGTGATGAGGCGATGGAGGATGCTCCAGATCTGCAACTCGACTATCCAGCGAGGTCAACCTGCTGTCAATGGAGTCCAGACGCTCATCCACCCTATCCATCCGGGAGTTGAGAGTAGAGAAACCCTCAAGCATGGAAGAGTAAATCTGATGGAGAGTGGGATGGCCAGGCTCCTGTGACTGAGCTGCTGCTGCTGCTCCTGTGGATGAGCCTGCTCCTGGAGCTGTCGACTGGCTAGCGCGAAGACCAGTGGGAATGGGGGGCTCCGGTCTTGGCTTGTATGACTTATGCACTCCACCCCGTCCGCTACGAAAGAGAAACTTGGAGTCAATCAAGGCCATGATGTATGGCGCATAATTGATACGCTTGTTGCGATCATTTTTGGAGAAGACTATCTCCCTTATGATCACATCAACTACATCAAACTTCTCCCCCTTCATAATGTAGTCTATGATATTCCAGACATGTCCTCGAATGGCATCATAGTCACCACCTTTTGGAAGAATGGTATGATTGATGATGCGATTGATCAAGCTGGGAATAGGGTGAAGTCCAACATTCTTGCCAAGTATGAATTTTTCTGCAGTGTTGTAGTAGGGATATATGGCATCAAGATTGAGAGCGGGTTTGTCATACACCTTCTCATGGGCACTTAGCTCCGCTCCTAAGACGATCTCAAACTCATGCTTGGTGGCCTCATATCTGGTGCACACTGTCATCCAAGTCATATGCTGAAGATCGGGAGTGACGTGCACAGTAGCATAAAACTGTCGGATGAACTCCTCATTGTAGTCACGTCCTAGTGCCACAAGCTGGCGAAGGCCGACTCTCTGGAATAGCCTAAAAGTCCCATCATACTTGTCAATACCGTCAATATGATCCTAGTTAATGTACTTATGATTTGCAAACTGGCGATCTAGTCCATACATCTCATCAAATATCTTCTCCTGGAACTTGGTATGGAATTTTGGATTGATTGAGTTTGATGGGAACTCATACTGGTTGGTGCGACGGAGGCGAGCATACTCATCAGACGTGATCTTCTTGAGATCAATCTCAAGACTCTCCCTTCCAGCTAAATCTTCTTCAGAGGATTCCATGGGAGAGCTCGCAGGCAGAGGAGGATCAGACGCCGTTTCAGATCCAGAGTCAGACTCATGGTCGGGAGCAGGTTCCTTCCCTTTTTCTTGGGCTGCCTTTTGAGTCACCTCGGGGGATGTAAGTGCGGGATGGCCCGAAGAGTCCCCCGAAGCATAGGACTTCCTGCTGGCGGCTCTTGTTCTAGGCATCTAGAAACAAGAAGAAGGGATTAGGAGAATGAAGGAAGTATAGCCAAGTTAGATTAAAAAGAAATGGATTTAATTTGCTATACTTTCAGGAAAATCGGTAGTACCGCCGTTCTGGGCCGGTAGTACCGCTCAGCGGTAGTACTGCACCAGTCGGGCGGTAGTTCCGCTTCCTGACAGTTTCTAGGGTTTTGGAGAAATGAATGAATCATTTGGTGTTTTCTTGGATTGAATCCATGGAATAGGTTTGTATATACCTTCAAACACCAAATATACTCAAATTTCCCTAGAATGAAATAGCAAAAACGACCGCATTTCGATTTAACCTATTCATGACCTAGGGTTCAAAAAGAAGATAGAAAGGAGTCCGGTTGATTCGAAATACCTTAAGGATTGGAGGAGTTGAACCCTTGGAAATCAATTTGATGCAAAGAATCGAAGAAAATGCCGCTAGATTTGAAGATCTGAGGAGCGGTTTGGGAGGTTTTTGGTGAGAGAGAGAGAGAGAAAGAGGAGAGGAAAGGTACGGGCTCGGGCGATTGTGGAGAGGAAGTACCGGAGAGGAGTGGGGGCCAACAGAGGAGAACCCTCGGGCGCGGGCAGTTGCTCCCCCTGAAATGCAGATCCGGTAGTACCGCGAATGCTACCGGTAGTACCGCTTCCTCAGCCGGAAGTATCGCTTCCCAGAAGTACCGCAAAATACAGCGGTAGTTCCGATTTTTCTGGAACTTTGCTGAAATGGACTTTTAAGAGAATAGATGCAAATGATCCCTAGTTTTTGCATTCAACTAAAGTCATTAAGGATCATTATGCATTAAATAGAACAAAATATTATATTTCAAATAATTTTACATTTATCCTTTTATAAATCAAAACCCTTTGCATGAAAGCACAATTTCAAACAACCTCTCAAGCTTCCTCAAATGAGCATGCATTTAAATTTGCCGTAACTTTATGCAACATTTGAGTAATCCAAGACATTCAATTCACTCCTAAGTTTGCAGAAGCGGTTTTCACCCAATGGCTTGGTGAAGATATCCGCTAGTTGATCTTCGGTCCGGATGTGGCTAATGCAAATATCTCCTTTGCTAACATGATCCCTTAAGAAATGGTGGCGTATATCTATATGCTTGGTTCTTGAGTGTTGGACCGGGTTGTTGGAAATTTTGACGGCACTCTCATTATCACACAATAGAGGCACTTTATTAAACTTTATTCCATAATCCAACAATGTTTGCCTCATCCACAATAATTGAGCACAACAACTTCTGGCGGAAACATATTCGGCTTCGGCGGTTGAGAGTGCTACAGAGTTTTGTTTCTTTGAGGACCAAGATACTAAAGATCTACCTAGGAATTGACAACTTCCCGAGGTGCTTTTTCTATCCACTTTGCAACCCGCATAATCGGAATCCGAATATCCAATTAGATCGAATTTAGCACCTTTAGGATACCAAAGCCCTATATTTGGGGAGTGTTTCAAATATCTCAAAATTCTCTTTACGGCTTTTAAATGACACTCTTTTGGTGAAGCTTGAAAGCGAGCACACATGCATACACTAAACATGATATCGGGCCTAGATGCGGTAAGATAAAGCAAACTACCAATCATGGATCTATAAAGCTTCGAATCTACCGACTTACCTCCTTCGTCGAGGTCTAGATGCCCGTTGGTTGCCATTGGTGTCTTGATGGGTTTTGCATCATCCATGCCAAACTTCTTGAAGAGGTCTTTAGTATACTTCGTTTGGCTTATAAATGTTCCATCTTTGTTTTGCTTGATTTGTAGTCCAAGAAAATAGCTTAATTCTCCTATGATGGACATTTCAAACTCCCTAGACATCATATCACCAAATTCTTCGCAAAAATCTTGGTTAGTAGAACCAAATATAATGTCATCAACATAAATTTGGCAAACAAAGAAATCATCACCAATGATTTTTGTGAATAAGGTTGTATCTACTTTACCAATTTTAAATCCCTTCGAAACAAGGAAATTCCTAAGGCGTTCATACCAAGCTCTAGGAGCTTGTTTTAAACCATACAATGCATTTGAAAGTTTATAAACATGATTGGGGTATTTAGAATCTTCGAACCCCGGAGGTTGTTCAACAAATACAAGTTCGGAGATTGCTCCATTTAAGAATGCACTTTTAACATCCATTTGAAATAATTTAATATCAAAGCTAGATGCAAAAGCAAGCAAGATTCTAATTGACTCAAGTCTAGCAACGGGTGCAAATGTCTCATCATAATCTAACCCTTCAACTTGAGTATAACCTTGAGTTACTAACCTTTCTTTGTTTCTTACCACAATGCCGTTCTCATTTTGTTTGTTTCGAAAGACCCATTTAGTGCCAATCACATTATGCTCTTCGGGTCTTTCCACCAAGGTCCATACTTCATTTTGTGCGAAATTGTTTAACTCTTCATGCATGGCATTCACCCAATCCGGGTCATCTAGAGCCTCATCTACAAGTTTAGGCTCAAGAGAAGAAACAAAGGAGTAATGTTCGCAAAATGAAGCTACTCTAGAGCGAGTTTGAACACCCATACTCACGTCACCTAATATTTGATCTATTGGATGATCCATGGCGATTGCATTGTGAATCTTGAAATTGCTTTGTTGTTGATCCTTTTGTTCATCTTCAACAACTTGAATATCGCTTGGAGTAGACGATGTCGGTGGCTCTACTTGTCTTGATGAGCTTGGTGAAGATGGATCTTCCTTTGGCTTGATGTCTCCAATTTGCATATTTTCCATAGCTTTGCGCAAACCTTCATCACCTACATCATCCGAGTTTTCTTGCTCTTCTTGAGAACCATTAGTTTCATCAAATTGTATATCACATGATTCTTCAACTAAACCCGAATTTTTGTTATAAACTCTATATGCTTTGGTATTCGAAGAATAACCTAATAAGAAACCTTCATCACAACGACTTTGAAATTTAGAGAGCCGAACACCCTTTCTTAGAATATAGCATTTGCAACCAAATACTCTAAAGTAAGAGATGTTCGGTTTTCTTCCAACAAGAAGCTCATAGGAAGTCTTTTTAAAAGTCGATGTAAATAAATGCGAATTATGGCATGACAACCGGTGTTAATAGCTTCCGCCCAAAACTTGTCGGAAGTATTATATTCATCAAGCATTGTCCTAGCCATTTCAATTAATGTGCGATTTTTCCTTTCTACAACTCCATTTTGCTCCGGAGTGTAGGTTGTGGAAAGTTCGTGTTTTATTCCAAGTTCATCACAAAAATCTTCAACTTTTGTATTCTTGAACTCGGAACCATTGTCACTCCTAATTTTCTTTATTTTAAAATCAAATTCATTTTGGGCCCTTTTTGAAAAACTTTTGAAAATCCCGGAGGTTTCACTCTTGTCATTTAGGAAGAAGACCCATGTATATCTAGAGTAATCATCCACATTGACTAAACAATAGCTATTTCCCCCGATGCTCTTATAGGTTGTTGGCCCAAACAAATCCATGTGTAAGAGCTCCAATGGCCTAGAGGTTGACATGATACTTTTGGAAGGGTGAGAATTGGCGACTTGCTTTCCGGCTTGACAAGCACTACAAAGTCAATTTTTATCAAACTTCACATATTTCAAGCCAATCACTAGATCATGTTTGAAAAGCTTTTTAAGTTGCACCATACCCACATGACCTAGTCTCCTATGCATAACCACCCCTAAGAAGTTTTTGCAATTAAACAAGTTTTTAAGCATGCATCATTTGAAGTGAAATCTACTAAATAAAGATTTCCAAATCTAAAGCCTTTGAAAACAAGTTCATTATTATTTTCTTTTGAGATAATTACATTTTCTTTAGAGAATGAACATATTAATCCTAAATCACATAATTGAGCAACGGATAGCAAGTTAAAATTCAAAGTTTCAACTAAGGATACGTTAGAAATGGAAAGGTCATTGGATATAGCAATTTTACCCAAGCCAAGTACCTTCCCTTTGCTATTGTCTCCAAAGGTGATTCTTTCATTGCTTCCATTCTCAAAGGTTGTAAACATTTTCCGGTCTCCGGTCATGTGTTGAGTACATCCACTATCCAACACCCAATGCCTTCCACCGGTTTTGTAATTTACCTACAAAAGAAATTTAAGCCTTTTTAGGTACCCAAATTTGTTTAGGTCCTTGGAGGTTAGTAACCAAGGTTTTGGGCACCCAAATGGATTTCCTTTTAGCACCCAAAATCGAGGTGCCAATAAAATGAGCAATTACATTTCCATTCTTAGACTTTTTAAGCATGTAGCAAGAATCATATAATCCAATGGAATGCATGTTATTTTTAGAACATTCATTTGCCATATGTCCTACATTCCGGCATTTAGTACAATACTTACCATTCTCATTTACAAACCTTGGAGGTTTGTATGTTGGCTTCTTACCTTTCTTGGGAATGTACCCAAGTCCTTCTTTATTGAAGGAACATCTTTGCCCGCTAAGAAACTTATCAAGAGTATCTCTTCCCTTGTAAGCTCTCTCTAAGCTTTTGTTCAATTTTAGCACTTGTTCTTTTAAATTTTTGTTTTCACTTACTAGCATATCATCATGAACATGAGATAAAGCATTATATGAATCAACATTAGATGAGCATGGCATGGAAAGTAAATCATCACAAGAGGTTGACATGCTAGATGTTGATTTTTCTATACTAGGCATCTCATTCAAAATATTGCAAGATATACCAATGCTAGAATTAGACTTCTTTTGATTTTCTTGAAGAAGTAAGTCATGGGCTTCCTTTAGCTCCTCATAGGATTTTTGAAGAGATATATGCTCCTTCTTCAAAACCTTAAACTTTGACTTATCTTTTCCAAGAAATTCATTTAATTCTACTAACATGTCCATCAAATCATCATAAGAAGGCTCATCGTCATCTAGATTTTTTACCTTCTCCCCTTTTGCCATAAGACATGTGGGAGTGGAGAATAGTGATGGAGCTTCCTTGATGGCGATGCCGACAAGTCCCTTCTTCTTGGGAGACTCATCCTCGCTTGAATCGGAGTTGGAATACTCCTTGTCGGAATCCCACTCACCAATGTGGGCTTCGTTCTTGCCATCCTTGTGAAGCTTCTTGAAAAGCTTCTTCTTGCCTTGATAGCTCTTCTTCTTGGATGACTTCTCCTTGTCATCCTTTTTTGTGGGGCATTGTGATGCGATGTGCCCCTTTTCGTCACATTCATAGCAACGGATGTTGCTATACTTCTTGTTGGAGGAAGATTGCCAGTTCTTGCCTTTGTCATAACTTCCTCCTCGGTTTGAGCGTCTTCTCATGAACTTGTTCATCCTTCTCACAAGAAGAGCAAGCTCCTCTTCGGAATCCTCTTCTTCATCTTCGGACTCTTCACTCGCCACCGCCTTTGCCTTGAAGGCGGTGATCTTCTTTCCTTTGGAGGTAGATTGCTCCAAGAGTTCCTCCTTGTCCTTCTTGTACAACTCATTGGTAATTAGATTACCCAAGAGTTGTGTTGGCGTCATCCTTGCCAACTCCGGAGAGTTGAGGAAGAGTGTCACCAACATTTCATACTTCTCCGGTAGAGACCTTAGCATCTTTCTCACAATATCAAGATCCGAGAGGTTAGTTCCAAGGCCTTTGAGCTCATTCACAATGTTGTTGAGCCGTGTGTACATCTCATTGATGTCCTCATGGGGTAACATTATGAATATCTCATATTTAATCCTAAGCCGATGCAATTTTGCCTCCTTAACCGTGGATGTCCCTTCGTGTATTTCCGAAAGGGTATTCCAAATAGCGTGAGCCGTATCAAGATTGCTCACTCTATTGAATTCATCCGCGTTTAAGGCTCCAAAGAGAGCATTCATGGCTTGGGCATCTAAATGAGTGTTACGCCCATCTTGCTCCGTTGGGTTATCGGGATCAAGAGGCATGACGTAACCATCATTTACGATTTTCCAAATGTTAGGACTCATGGCCTTTAAATAAATTGACATTCTAATTTTCCAACAAGCATAATTTGAGCCATCAAATAGAGGTGCCTTTCCTACCGCAATCCCCTCACTAGCCATCCTTTTCTCTCTAGACGGTTAAGTCTATAAATGAGAGACCAAGCTCTGATACCACTTGTAGGATCAAGGATACCGACTAGGGGGGGTGAATAGGAGGTTTTTAAATTTTTCTTGCTCACTTGATTAATTCTTCACAATTTAAATGACAATGATGTAAAGCAATTAATCCTATGCAATTCTAGTTAACAATTTAATCAACTTAGCTCTTAACACTTAAAAGATCACAATGAAGCAAATAAACAAGAGCTAAAGAGACAAGAGACACAACCGATATTTTTACCGTGGTGATCGGAAACTTGCCGGTTTCCCGTAGTCCACGTTGAGGTAAGCCCGGACGAATCGGACCGGCTCCACGAATTGAGCCAAGCACCTCGATCACTAATGTAGCTCTTCCCCACTCCGGGTAGGCGAGCTCCAACCTTCACAATTGCCGGGTCTTCTCACAATCTTCTTAAGAAGATCACCGAACCAACTTCCACCGGATCGTCCAAGTGCCAGCAAGCACTAAGAGTAATGGATCCCAGTGTTCGCTTGAATGCAAACCTAGTGCCAAATGGATTTGCAATTGAAATCTATCACTTAATGCTCAACCACCTGTAACATCCTAAATTTTGGATGTTTGAAAATTTGAGAAATTTAAAGTTTTTATTTGCATCTTACTGGTATTTGAATTTTGGTTCAACATCTTATTGGGATTTTCTTCAGTTTTGTGCTAAGTAAATAAAGACTGGAAATAATTCTTGAGTTCCAAAATAACAGCCATGGCAATAAATGATACAAAGTAATTTAAATGTGAGTTTAAAACCCTGAAAGACCTAAAATTCAATTAAATTAATTGGAACAAAGCCCTATTTAAAGATAAAAAAATATAATAAAATAATAATCAAATTAAGAATTCATGTTATATATATATACATATACCTAAATAGTTTGCCAAAGAATTCAAAACTATTCTAGAGCTGGTATTTAAGAAAAAGGATTTTGAATTTACGATACTCAAGCTTTTAGAACTCCATTTCTCAACTTTATCATTTATTCCCCCTCTATTTTCTTAAACAGTGCGGCCTCAACTTTTTCTACCCTTCCACTTGCCCCCTCTTTCTCTTACGCGCGGGCCCCCACCCCTTCCCTCTCTCCTCCCTTTTCCCCTGCGCCCGGGCCCAGCCTGCCCCTCCTCCTTCCTCCTCCACTCGTTTTCTTGCCTACTTTTCTTCTCTGTCTCCCGGCTGCGCACACTGCTCCCACGCCTGAGCTTCGTCATCCCGACCATCCGGCATCGCATCACCGCGCGTCCTCGCCTGCGCTCCCGCGTCGGCACGGCATCATCCAACCACCCCCATCCCATCACACCACGCCGCCGCACCTGCCCCCGTCCCCCATCTGCGCCATGCCCTGCTCTTGTCGCTTCCACGTCGCTCCCATCACTCGGTCATGTCGTCGCCACACCACACTCTGTACTCCGGTCCCCGGGAGCAGGAGTTCTACGGTACCCCCTCTCTCCGTCGCTACAAATAGCAACCGGCTCCCTCTAGCTCATCCCCTTCCTCCCCCACGTTCTTCTTCTTCCTTGTCGCCATGAGCTTCCCGACCGCTTCCTCGTCATTCCGAAGCTCCGGTGCATCTCCCTTTAATCCAAGTGCACCGCCATGTTCTCCCGAGCCCCTAGTCCCTCCCCTTCGGCCTAATTGAAAAGTGCCGCACCGAGCTTGCCGGAAGGCCTTTCTTCCTCACCGCCGGCCAACTGCGCCGCCACCGCCCCCGTTTCTTGCCCGTCGCACTTCGGTCCAATTCCTTTCACCGGGAGCCACACCAAGTCGTCGCCGAGCTCTTCCGAGCACCGCCGCACCCTCCCCTCCGCTGTAGACCGCCGGCGACGTGAGCTCCTCTTCGCCGCCTCCCCGTCCACGCCGCCGGCTCACCTCGGTACCTCCCCGGCCAAACCGCTGCCATGGGTGAGTTCCTCCCGACCCCCTTCTACTCATGCGCCGGCCAATTTCGCATTCCTCCCCACCACGCCGCCGTCGCACCGTGGCTAACCGCCGCCGGCCGTTCCGGGCTGCCGCCCGCCCGCCTCGCTGCCATCCCGAGCTGCGCCACCCCCCATTAGCCTCCTCACCTTCCTGGGGTTCCATTTCACCGGCCTGCCTAGCCTCCCCGGCCGCCCCTCGCCGGCGCCGCCGCAGCCCAGATGCGCCGGCTGCTTCCCCTGTTTCGGGTTCACTGCCTCCCATTACTTCTTAAAATATGCTGTGCCTCTAGTGTCAGCTGAGCGCTCCTGCCTACTTGGTTAGATGAGCAAATGCTTAAGCCTCTGGTCCTCAGTTCTTGGGTTCGAACCCACCGACTGCACCTTTTTATTTCATTTTGTATTTCCATTTTTGTACCCCCTTTTAATTAGTAAAAAGTATGGAAAATTTTGGGGATAATCTAGAGAATGTAATAAATTTAATTAAGATGTAAAATAAGGTTACCTAACATTAAATATCTGATTATTTACTATATGAGCAACTAATATAACTTAAATATTTAATTGAGGTCTAATTATTAATTAAAGGCATAATGAGACCTTGATTAGGAATATTGTGTAGATTTAGGCTCTCATGAAATGATGATTTAGTAAACACATATTATTATTAATTATAATATATATACATATATGCTGTAACATTTATCATGCCACCATGAAATAAATCTTAGTGGTAGAATGTTGCTAATTAACAAATATTGAAATGTGACCCTGAAAAGTAAGCTTTGCCAGATAGCTAGGTTTAATCTAAAATTAGAAACAAAGCTAAGCCTAATAGTAGCTAGAGAATAAGAAAGATAAAAATAGTGTCATTAATTAAATTTTTACACTAGATGTAATACATAATAATATTGAGCATAATTATATGTATAGCAAGTTGGGACCCATATAAATAGACCCTAATTCAAATTAAACTTAGCCTATCGATAACCGAAGGAACATAAAATGTCATACCACAAAATGCTATATACCCAGATAGTAAGGCTAACTCGGCAGGCTAAAAATTATAGACATCGCTATATATATAACATATGCCCTGAAGATTACTGCTCGACAAAAACAGAGCTCAGCTAAAACTCGTACCCCGAATCATAGGTTTAACCTATCTCATGGAACTTCCTTGATAAATATAAAAAAAATAATAAAAAGAAGTTATTAAATAAAATAGAGTAAGCCATAGTATTTAATGGCCGGCTCCACCTAGTCCTCCCCAAATCCAAAGCAAGATAATCTCGTTAATATTACTGTGCCATAAACCCTCCTTCATTGAATACCTGCTGCCAATCATCGCTAGTTCGGCTCCGGCAATACTTCGCGTCCAATTAACCTTGCCTCAAATCACCTATTTAATCATAATAAAAATTAATCAAGTTCAACTGGGTTTATTTGGATTTATTTGAATCTTTTGAGTTATTTGTTTTATTTGAATTCAGTTGCTTAGCACGTAATTAGAATTTGGAGTCCGAAAGAATCAAGGAGCAAGCGAGGCTGAGATCGAAGTAAAGATAAAGACCCGAACCTCAAGATCAACAAATGAGAAAGCTTTGAGTGAGCTCAAGACCGTGGTAAACCGCGCAAGGCGAGTCAATACTTTGATCATGTTGAACCTACACTTTCTGCAAATTATTTTGGTTTAAATTATCAAATTGCATGCTGTTATTTTATATGCAAATACATGTTTAATTTACGATTCTAGTTATATCCCATTGTGTACCTTGATTAATATTACCCCTCCTTTGGAATATTTGAATTTGTGAACCTTGTCACCCTAGCAAAAATTATAATAATAACCTTTCGAAAATAAGTCCGTAATTATATGCCATGCTTAGTGTTGCTTAGATACTCATGGGCGCGAGAACTCTCAAGCATCACTTTTAATCATGAGAAAATTTGGTTGGGCAGTCATGGTGGTAATGACTGGTATATGTTGGATATGATTATTTTATATTCCCAAAAACCTCAAATTGCTTATTTATCTGGGCGGATGGTTCGGGGCTGTGGTGTAGGGGTGCACGAGAGTGTGGTTTGTGGTAGAACCGCCCAGATAACCCTAAGGACCGAATCTTGTCATGACCTCCTATGTAAAACAGTGCAACCACAAGTCTGTAAAGTACAACTTGGCTAAGTAAATTTATCGAAACCCCCGGACTCATCTCACCGGTAGTGGATGGAAGTGGATACGCAAGGGCAAGGGGAGGCCTAAAGGGACACCGAGAGGAGGGTGAAGTTTTCCAGTCGTGCTAGCGTTGCGGGGAGTGGAGCCCGAATGCGTTAGTATCCGTGGTGAACATCCCGTGCATAGATGGGACCCATCGCAAGTGGGAGAAGCCCATAAAGTGAGATGACAAAAGGGACTAGATATTTTGAAAAGTCACTGTGATGATCTGCTCAACCACATGACTAAGGAATCGTGTGGGGCAACGAGTTGATTGTCTCTTGTGGTGAAAGTGTACAAACTCTGCAGAGTCAAAACTATTCGAATAGCCGTGCCCACGGTCAAGGGCGGACATGGGAACTTAACCAGATATAGTTCTATTTCAAAAACTTTGTGGGTGGGAATGGAAAAGTGGAGGGCAGTGAAAGCCCTGATTTGAATTGTCCTGGGTATCGTCCCAGTGGTAAGTTAAGCGGCTATAACGCTGAAAGATGTCAAATGGTGTGATGCCATATGTATGGAAAAATTATGGTGATATTAGGCATATGGTGTGAGGCCATATGTATGGAAAATCATGTTAATATTCCTTGAACATTATGTTTTGTTCCAAAGTTGCTAGGTCTCAGGAAATTTTATGTATTGTATTTCAAATAGTGGCATTTCTATTCCTGCAAAATAAAATATGGAAAGAATAAGCAGGGCCGTAAGTAAAGGAAATAGATGTTTGTAGTGTACACATAAAGGTATTGGTGGATTCATGTCGATCATAAATAGGAAATGATAGTGTGGGTTCTGGGAGAAATAAATTGGTGGAGTCTAGCTGAATAGATAGGCTAAATAGATGATCTAATTGAATTTTCGGGAATTTGGAGGAGTAATACAAGTATTGGATTATAGTTCCTGATTAGTGATTTACTGGGTGGGAGGATAGTAGTGGATCGTAGAATTAATCAATGATATTCTTAGTGGATATATAATATTGAATCGTAGGCTTGATCAATGATATTCTTGGTGGATTTGAATCAATAATAAAAAGGATTGGATTATTAGAAAATCTTGGTGAGAATGTTCGGTGGATTAATTAGGTGATGTCACTCGCTGTTTGGAGTTTTAGACAGCAATCAATATAGAAAGTATATGATCGGTGGATTAATTAAATGATGTCAGTCGCTGTTTGGAGTTTTAGACAGCAATCAATATAGAAAGTATATGATCGGTGGATTAATTAAATGATGTCAGTCGCTGTTTGGAGTTTTAGACAGCAATCAATATAGAAAGTATATGTTCGGTGGGTTAATTAAATGATGTCAGTCGCTGTTTGGAGTCTTAGACAACAATCAGTATCGAAAGTGTACCTTTGGTGGATTAAGTCAATTATGGCAATTGCCGTGTGGAGTATAGGCAGCAACAATAACACGGTGATTAAATAATAGCAATGCTACTAAAGCGATTTTTGGCAAATAAAATAACCCGAGCCTCTCCTTTGTTAAACCATGCATACTATTTATTTGCATTCTGTGTATTGGCTCGCGGAGCACGGGGTCAGAGTGCTCACGCTCGCTTTTGCGACAAAATTCAAAATCAAGAATCAAATCACCTCGCCTCAGCATCAAGACTGGACAAGCTGGCAGAGAAGATGAAAATGTCAAGGGCTAGGTCGCGAACCTCCAGTTGGTTGCCTGTGGGCATGTCCTGAAGGTCCCACCTGTGTGCTCGTTCTTCCGCTGCTGCAATTTATTGATTTCGGCCTAATCGGCCCATGAGTAAGTCTACTATTGTATTTACGCTTCCGCATGATATGTATTTTTGATATTCATTACTGTAATTGTGAGCACTATCTACTGATCCAGGGAATAGTGCGGTGGAATCACAGAGGGTGCCGGATTGTATAATTGGGCCCCTACACCACCTCACTTTGATGTGCATAGGAAGAATTGAGGTGAAATGAATGCTCTAGGGCTCAAGAAATGTGCAATGAGTCTCTAGAAAAATGCCCTTGTGCAGTGGTGGGGGTATTTATAGCCTCCACCAACCAAACTAGCCGTTTGGCTCAATTTCCCGCAAAAATCAGGATAAGCGGTACTACCGCCCTTCTGGGGCCGGTACTACCGCTCGCAAATCTTTGCGTCAGAACGGCTCTGTCAGACGTGAGCAGTGACCGTTGGATTTGGCGGCGCGGTACTACCGCCGTTGATAT
This sequence comes from Dendrocalamus latiflorus, assembly GCA_017311315.1. NCBI lineage: Eukaryota > Viridiplantae > Streptophyta > Magnoliopsida > Poales > Poaceae > Dendrocalamus > Dendrocalamus latiflorus. The sequence continues at coordinate 11,386,156 of CM029613.1, forward strand.
TTGCGGTACTACCGCTCTCCGTTAGTTCCGCAAAGTCGGCGCGGTACTACTGCTCTGGCCAAACTCTGAAGGGTCCTCAAAAATGCCGCGCTTTGGAAATTACATTCCGCTTGGGCTCCGGATCAACAGACTCCGGAAGTACCGCTCTGGGTGTGGTACTACCGCTTCCTGCGGTAGTATCGACATTGTGAATGCCGGTACTTCTGGTTTGGTTAAAATCTGAGACCAACCGGAGATGCTCTCTGGAAAAATCATGCCGCTTAAACCTCCGGTTCTTCCGGGATCCGGAAGTACCGCTTAAGAATGCGGTACTACCGCTCGTAGCGGTAGTACCGACGTTAAAACGGCCGGTACTTCCGTTCCGCGGAGATTCAACCGAGTTCGAGGGGTGCTCTCTGGAAAAAAGGTTTTGCTGCAGAAGCGGAGCTACCGCCCTGCGGTACTACCGCATTTGGGCGCAACCGCTCGTCCAGACAGAGCACAAACTTAGTTTTTAAATTGAATTTTCATGAATGCAAGATTCAAAAGATAATCCAAATGGCACTAGAACTATGTTTTCAAGTTACTAGCCAAGATCCCCCTTGATGGTACGATCATCTATCCTATAATCCGGTCTTCCACCATTCTCCAAGACCGGAAAAAATAAAATAGATCCTACGCTACGTGTACCTTTTCCTTGAGGCAAAATTTGGATCTTCATAAGAGTTCTTTGGCTTGCATCTTGTCGCTCATATGTGAACTAACCCTTCACATGCTCAAAATACACGTTAGTCCCATATTCACATAATTTCATTAATTACCAAAATCATTTTTAGGGGCCTAGATGCTTTCATCCTTGTAGGATGATCAAAGTTTACAAATGAGTTTTGCAGAAGTTGCAGATCATGCATTATCACTTGGCATGGTCTAAGGTTGTTTGTTGTTATTTTCTTTGACATTAGACCATGGTAGTGACTCTTTGGATGTCTTGTGATTTCTGCATTGATCTAATGTGTTTGATCATGTAAATATATAGGATGTATAGCCTTCTAAATAAGCTTTTCATAGTGTCCAAGATCACTCAATTTTGACATCGGAGTCAAAAGTTATGACCGTTTTTCCGAGTATCATCAGTGCTGAAAAGCCGAAAACGGAAGTACCACCCTTATAACTGCGGTAATTTTTTTAAAAAAACAAAAGTACACTATTATAAATGTGGTAGTTCCACAAATGGCTGAATAACGGCTATTTTTCTAGCTGTTATGATGGAAAACGGAAGTACCGCTTCTATAACAATGGTAGTTCCGAAAATCCTGATTTTTGTCTCAACAGCTAGTTTCAAGGTGTGTGGTATAAATACTCCCTTGTGTCCGGTTGAGGCACGGTCTTTGGCACTCCATTTCACTTTCTTGAGCTAGTGTGAACTTCTCCTCTCAATTGTACATGTGTTGCACCTTGTGAGCAAGGAGGGAGGTCTTTAGTTGCATGTGTTGCATCTAGAGGTAGAATTCGTACCCATTTGAGTTTGTGTATTTGTTGCATGTGGTGAGAGTCAAGTAAGGGGCTTGACTTATTACTCTTAGTTCTTGCTGACTCCTAGACGGCGTTGGAGATGTCGTGCATGGTGATCTTCTCAAAAAAGGTTGTGAGAAGACCCAACAAAGTTGTGAAGGTTGGAACTCACCTACAAGGAGCGGAAAAGAGCTACCACTTGTGGATTGAGATATTTCAACTTAATTCGTGGAGCCGATCCAATTCGTTTAGACTAACTTCAACATAGACTAGGGAAGACCGGCAAGTCTCTGAACACCAGATAAAAAGAAATTGTGTCAATTGTGGTTTATTTCCTTGTGCTCAATTTATATTCAAACAATTTACATACATAGAATTAAATTGATTTTTTGCCATCCTAGGATTGCAAACCTTGACATAGTCTTAAGGTGTTGGTGCATTTAGGTGAACTTATTTGATCTAGGGGCTATTTGTGTTAAACCAAATTGATTTAAGCTTTTGCATTGTATACTTGGTTTAAACAAATAGAATAGGTCTTTAAATTGATATTAATTGAATGAAGAATTTTTAAGACCGCCTATTCACCCCCACTAATCGGCCTCCTCGATCTTACAAGGGCTCGATACTCGATGGTCGGACATTGGTAGTCCTGGGGTTGTGATTGGTTGTCTGAGACTTGCGGTATGTGATTGGTACTCGGTTGTCGGTACTTGTTTGTTCTCTGGTCGGTAGCGATGATGTTATTCCTGAGTGTTTTGAGCAGGGCGATGGTATTTCCCAAGTACTTGTGGTTTTCGAGCACTCATTGAGGTAGTGGTCGTAATGTGTTGTCTGAGGCTGAGTTTTGGGAAGTGATGGTTTCAGTGGTCATAATGAGTGATTTTAAACTAATTTCTGGAGAATGATGATGTGAGTAGTCGTGGTTGACCTGGTTGATGATGGTGGATGGCTAAAGGTATGTTTTGAGTGTGTGTGTTGATGATAGTCAAGTTGTGTAGAACTTGTACCGCGAAAACATTTCTTTGGTCTTTGCATGTGCAGGTGAGTGTGGAGACGGTCACGGTCGGTGACGAGGAGGAACGATACTAAGACAAGGAGATCTAAGATCCAAACGGTTGAGGATGTCACGTGAGGTGGTCGGGCTAATGCTAGAGTACATGGAAATCAAAGGTGGTGATACATGTAGAAGCTACGGGCAGTGCGGTCCTAGAGACTTTGAAACGGAAGTTGATGATACGGGATGAAGCTACGGGAGGTGCATTCCTGAAGACTTCATCACGTGTTGGATTAGCAATTGTGGATGGAGTCCATAACTAGGAAGAGATAGAGTTTGATTAAAACCTATGTTAGGAAGGGTTTCAGGTCCCTTGATTTGAGGAAGAGATAAGATTATGTGTTCGTGTTTGAGTCGAACACGGTGTAGGGTACTAGTATATAAAAGTAGAGGTAGGCTAAGGATTTTAGCGTGGCTTTTGCAAGACATCTGTGTGCTAGGGTTTTCATGGGTGCTTGTGAGAGCACTTTGTAACTCCACGTAAATTGAGCAATTGAGAAGATCTTGAATCAATCTGGTTCGTGAGTTCTGGTGATTGTTGTTTGGGCGAAGCATACAACTGCGAGCAAAACTGTGCAACGAGTGTTTGTTCGAGCGTACAACTTCATCATCGACTGCGTAGAGATTTGATGAAGTGGAGGCGATCATTCACCCCCTGATAGCGCCATCCTACACATGTTTGTATGCAATTTTTAGATTTGACGAAGCAGTGGCAATCATTCACTCCCCTGATAGCGCCATCCTACACTTGTTTATATGCAATTTTTCTCATTTATATACTGCTGCAAATGTGATTTGATCATATTTAATTATACTGGAATTAAATCCAAATATATACATTTGAGAGACCATGTGGAGGTCATCCCATATGTGTGATGAGTAATTGACATCGGTTTAGGAAAGTCGAGTTTGATTTGGTTGGTTCGGTCCTTGACGTTGCGTGGTGCAATCGGGCTCGGTCGGACTTGGTCAAACCTGATCAAAATGGTTAGGATGCATATTATGTCGACTTGTCAGGTTGGGCTATTTCATTAATACATTTATGCTTACATGTATCGAGCGGTGCTATTTGATGTGTTTCTTGTCTGTGTTGGCTGCAGGACGTCGAGGCGGAGTTGTGGGGAGACACGAGGTGACCGGACTAGACACGGGCGGTGTCGAGGTCAGAACGGTCGAGATGTGTCGAAGATGGCGGAGACTCGAGGTGGTTGCGAGGCTTGGACGACAAGGAGCGCGGAAGCTTCCCGGAAGGTGCAGGAGGGGCGAAATGGTAATTTCGCGAGGCTGCAAAAGCAGGAGCAGGCTCCGTTCGGGTTTAGCGGGCGTAACGGGTGGGAGACCCGTTAGCCAAGGGCTATAAATAGGTGTTGGTGGCTGCATGCCCCCTCATGGCTTTGGGAGAGAGTTAGGGTTTACTTTAGTCAAAAGAGCCTTTGAGAGGTGGTTTTGGCTTTAGCCTTTAGTGGTTGGTGAGTTGGTGAGAAACACAGAGGCTCTGTCTCCATCGTAGCATCTCCTCCCTGTGTGTGTTCTTCCAAGAACCATGTAGAGTGTGGGTTTTCTTGATCTTGGAGAGGGAGAGGATGAGTTGAGAATCTTGTAATCATTCCTCTTGTTCTAATGTCCATGCGTATCGGGACTCCTCTGTAATCCTCTTTTGATTTGGAATGAAAATCTGAAGTTTTTCTCTCGTGCTTCTATTTTCCCTTCGATGCCTTCACTGCCTGATTTCTTGATTTTCAGTTTTCTTGTTGATTCTTGCTGCGGGGTACCAAAATGGGTTGCTCTGTTGTAACATCCCAAAATTTCGCTCTCTGAAAAATTTAATTTCAAATTAATTAATTTAAAGTATTTGAACTTTATTTGGTTTTATCTGAATATTATTTCAAAATCTAAATCGAATTTAATCCTCAACCTCTCTACTCGGCCATCACGTGTCGCTCCCTGATTCAATCCATCCTCGCCCGGTTTAATCTCAGCCACCTGCCTTCACTTACCCCTTTGATTTAATCCGATGGCCCTGATTTCTCTTTCGCCTCGTGGCATTCGTCCGACCGTCCACTTCTTCCTCTCTCTTCCCTCTCGCCGACAGCCCAACCTCGCCAGTCAGCTTCTTCTTTCGTCTTGCCTTCTTCAACCTTCCACCGCCACCATTAATGCCCCGCCTGAGCTCTTGAATGTGGCTGTTTCTTCTCGTTAGCCAGAGCATTTGCTACAGTTGAAAGCCTAATCACTCCCGCATTCAAGCTCCACCATTTCCCCACTTTAAACCCCGCTTATCTCCCTCTTTACTCGTCTTTGCATCGTCCTTAACTTTGGTGTAACCGATAACCGTTCGTCGCCTCCACCTTCGCCAGACCTGTGCGCGCATCCCCACCCCTCCACCGAGTGAATCCACTGCCGAAGAGCCCTGCTGCCAACGCCCTCACTTCGCCACCCCTGCATCCTCGTCGCTGGCTACCATCGAGAATTTCCGAGTGTCGTGCCAAGGTGCACATAACTCCCCATGCCTTTCCTCCCTCTCACGCACCCCTCGCCGACCCTAGCAGCGCCGCCATCCGCCGATGCCCTTAGCCCCCATGCGCCACCTCAGCAACCATGAGCCACACAAGCGCTACGCCAGCCAAGTGTGCCACCTCAGCTTTCTCTTTGGTCCATGAACCCAGTCCACAAAAGCCGGTCCCACCTGTCAGTGAATAAAACCCTTGTTCTGTTGAAAAATAATTTGACCAGAAAATCAAAATCTTTGCTGACGACACCCTGACATCATAATCTGGTTTTTCAGTTCAAAAATAATTCCAAAAAATCGGTTTATTCTTTTTCTCTCCTTTCGAACGTCCAAAAGCTCGTATTTCTTCATTTTAATTCCGTTTGAGCCCATTTAAATTTCTCAATTCTTATAAAATTCCAATCTATCTATTTCTATACTCTTTTTAAATTTTTGGAATTTTCAAATTTATTTGAATTAAATTAAAGCTTAGAAATTAAAAATATTTTAAATGACTCAAATATACCTCAAATAAATCCAAAATTATTTTATTTAGTCTTTTCGTTTTCCAAGGATTTTTGTAGAATTTTCTTGAATTTTTTTCGAATTTATTTTATTTTATTTTGGAGAAAAATATATTATTTTAATTCCTGTTCTCTCTCTCCTCCCATTCATCTTCTCCAGCGTGCGTTTTTTGTCCAGAGCAATGGCGTCGCCATGAACGCAACTTTGAAGCTTCCATTCCTCAGGAATTTCTCAACGGTTTTCCATGCAATCAAGTGCATTCACTTGCTCTCTTTATGACTATTTCATTCCCAACCGTTTCCCTCCACCTTTATGCTCATTTACACGAAAATGAAACCGTTGCTCTAAAAGACATCGTCGTTCGATCTCCCTCTCCCGTCCACCTCCGCCCCTATAAAAGGGAGCACCTGTAACATCCTGATTTTCAGAGCCTTTTTGAAGCTTTCAAAATAAAATTCACCATTTGTATTTTTCTGGAATTAATTAAAGCTTAATTGGAATCTCCATGAATCAAAAGGATTTAATATGATTAAATTAAACATTAACATTTTCCAAAAGTATTTTATTTATTTCCCCTGAGTCTCAAGGAATTTTCTGGAATTTTTGGTGATTTTTCTGGATTTATTTGCTATTTTCTAGAGCCCAAAAAGTCTTTATTTGAATTTCTGAAAAAGAAAAGAATTAGAAAATCCTAAAAGCCAGGTGGGCCGCAGCCCACCCAGCTGGCCCAGCCAGGCCTCGGCCCGACGCCCGCCGCCTGCCACGCGTCGGCCTCCGGCCTCCCGCGCGCGCCCCGCTAACCCTAACCCTAACCCTAACCCGCCGCCGCCGCCCGGGTATTTAAGGCGCCGACCCCGAGGTTCACCGCCGCCCTCGCCGCCGTGCGCAGCCGCCGCCTCCTCCGCCGCTAGCCGCCGTGCGCCGCCGCCTTCGCCGGGAGCTCCGCCGTCCGTCGCCGCCGTCCGCCGCCGGTGAGCCCCGTCGCCGGCCAGATCCGCTCGCCCGCCGCTCGGTCGCCGTCGCGCCCAGACCCGCGCCGCCTCGCTTCGCCACCGTTCGTCGCCGCCGTCCGCCGCCGTCCGCTGCCGTCTACCGTCGCCGTCGTTGCCGTCGCCGGTGAGCTCCGCCGCCCGGTCACCCCATCGGCCAAACCCCGCGGCCGCACCCCGCCGCCCGCGCCTCGCACCGACCGCCGACAGCTGGACCGCACCTGCGCCCCCGCGTCCCTTCGCCTTCCCGTGCGCCCGGTCTATGTGAGCCGTGCCGCTGCCCGGTGGGACCCGCGTGCCAGCCGTGAGCTATAGACCGAGAGCCAGCCGAGTCAGCCCTCCACGTCAGCGCCCAGTCAGCTTGCCACGTCAGCCCTAGGGTTTGCGTGCCGTGCCCCGTCAGCAGCCACGTCAGCCCTAGCCGCTTGCGCCAGCAGCCCGCCGCCGCACTGTTCCGTGACCCATCTCACCGTGCACCCGGTCCACAGCACAGTGCCTTTTCCGATTTTCAGCCTTTTTCCTAAAACCAGATTTTCCAGAGCCCCGTTCTCCCTCGTCTTAGCTCCGATTGACCCCGATTCTTTTTCCTAAATTCATCTAAAATTGAGCTCTATCTTTTGGTTCAGGTTTGAGAATTTTTGGAGTTCATTTGAATTTTATTTGAATTTATTTTGTCTCTTCGTTCTGTTTTCTCTCTCGTTAGATCGTGCGTTCGAAGGAGCAGAAGTTGGATTTGAAGTTCAAGAGCCGTCAACTGAGCAAGGCCCAGGCAAGTCGTGTCCTTTGATCATGTTGAACCCAGTTTGCAATCTATTATTTAAATATTTTGTTTTAAATTACATTGCATCGCTACTTTTATACAAACCTTGTAATTGGTAGTTATCACCTCAATTGAGTAATTCCCTCCTTGTTAAATTTGAATGCCATGATGCCATTGTCACCATAGGTTGGGAAACTTAGTAGTGATGCTATGTTACGATCACATTTGGGATGGCACGATTAGTATGCTTAGCTATGCTTTTAGTATCGTTTGGGTTCATCATCACATGTGATTAAATAATTTGACTTAATGATATATCGAATCGTGGTTGGTGCCACCAATATAAAATTTGTGCCATGGCATTGGTGTGTCGTTGGCGTGGTTATACAAAATTGGTTTTCACTCGGGCGAATGATCGTGCAGTAAAGGGGGTGCAGGTTGCACATTGGGATGTGGATGTTTCGCCTGGGTATTACTTAAGGACTTAACTTTGTGCGCCATTGATCTGAGCTTTACCGTGCAAACCACATGTCTAGTATGGGATAGACCTGGCATAATAATTTGTGAAGTCTCAACTTTGGTTACACTACTGATGTTGTTGTGGCGCAAGAGGGGGCAATTATCGACTAGGGGGATTTACCCTAATTGACGGCGAAACCTTAGCGAGTGGGATCGGGTTGAGATGGATCATTGTAAAAGCCTTGTTGTGATTATCTTTAACGTGAGGATTATCACATCGTGTGGGTACAGTTGTGCAACCTCTGCAGAGTGTATAACTATTCGAATAGCCGCGTCCTCGGTCATGGACAATGCTCGGTGATTTCACACGAGGTATAGTTACTCTTGGAAAGTTTGTAGCTGGTCAGTGGAGGGTTAATTCACTGTTGGTTTGGCTTGTGGATGGGATATCCATAAGCGGGTGGGTTTAGCTTGTGGATGGGAGGTCCATAAGTAGTTTACTTCAATTCCTTTGATTATTCATTATTGTTTTATTTTCAATTCGCCTTCAATATTAAGGTAATTTCAAATGTTGTTTTATGCAAATTAACCCTTTCAGCCTTCCATTGGTAAGCCTTGCATACTATATTGCATCATTTGTTACAAACGGCTTGCTGAGTACCAATGTACTCACGGCTTTACGCCTATGTTGCTCAGTTGAGGAAGAGGAGTACTACCAGCAGGAGGTTCCAGGAGGAGAGTGCTTCGACGACTACGCGTTCTAGGCTTCGCTCCCCACTCGATTGCCCGTGGGCATGTCGATTGGCCACTACGCTTTATTTTGGATTTTCCGCTGCTAAATTTTGTTAAGCCCCTAAGGCTATTGAGATTGTAAGCTTGACCATAAGGTCTCACTTTTGGATATTGATTAATAATTTGAGATTCCCTTATTTAATATCGTGATTGTGGTGATGATTACCTCTATGTTTGACTGTGTGCACTAGCGTGATCCTGGACTAGTGCAGCATACACAGAGAGTCCGGATTTGCATATTCGGGTCTCGACAGCACCGGGTGCCCCTCTTCATCCTCAGTCATCCCCAAAAGTTTCAAGTCCTCTCTCCCTTCCTTCTCTCCGCAATCGCCATTTTTCTTTTGTCAACCGAACGGTGTTCATCGGCCGTTTACGCCGCCTACAGTGAAGTTCCACCACTTTTGACCATACCGCTAGCTTCATCTTCGCGCGTTCTACGCGGTGCTTCCCTCACCTTCACCGGAGCATCGCCGGAGCATCGCCGGACCACCGTGGCCTAACCGCGCCGTCGCTTCTCTCCTCGCTGCAAGTCGATTTCCACCATAACCGAGGTGAGCATCGTGTTCCCTGCATTCTCCTCTTCGTTTCGCCGCAAACCTCACCTGCTAACTCCTCTCCGTTTGCCCGGGACGCCGATGTCAACCCGACGGTCGCAAAATGTCTTCTCCACCGTGTTTCGCCACCATCCGATGTCCTTTGACCGAGCTGTTTGCACCGTCGAGTTTGCCTCAATGCGTTCTACGTCGTGCCTCCATCGCCATTACCTGAAGATTCCCCGAGTCCTCGTCGACCTTGTCAGGCCCAGACACTAAAACTGTACCTTCGCGTGTACACCCCTTTTTGGTAAGCGCTTTGATTTTTGTTCGTGTGATATTGTGTCCTAGCCTCTAAGAAATTTTTCTACCATTTTGTTTAATTTTTTGTGGAGCCAATTGTCAGGAATTGAGCTTTCCGCAAAAATGGCCATTTTTGGACTCCTGACGTCGATTCGTCATCTCTGTTGAGCTTTAGCCCATGCCATAATTTTTCTTAGACTTGCCTCACTGCGTTCTACACCATGCTCCCTTCCTTTTCCCCAAAAGCGTCCACAAATTTTCGCCTCCGACACCTCGCCATGGCCGCCAATGGCATCTCGTGTCCCCATCTATCCGGTGGTGTTTTCCCAATCCGTTCGTGTCATATCGTGCCAAACCATCCCAGGTAGCTACCTTTCAAATGGTTTTGGATTCGCTCCACCGAGCACCAAGATATCAAATTTTTCCTGTTTCTCCACTGTCGTCATTCAAACGTCGATTGTATCGTCTCCGATTAATTTTCAGCTTAGCCAATAATTTTCCTAACTTCACCATGCCATGTACTACCCCACGCTCATCTTACATCTCCACGTTCCATACCCGGTACTATCTCTCTCCAACCTGCTGTTGTCGCTACCGTGCAGTCGGTGCCGTTTTTCACTCACTGCCGGTGATTGCCGCCGTTCCTCGTCGCCGTACCCATGTCACCACCTTCGCCTCATTGCCAGCATTCCATTTTTCCCATTCGCCAGCCACCTTGTAGCCAATCGACACCGTACTATTCAAAAAGTAATCCTCGTATTTTGTTATCATTTCATGTGATGTCCAAAACTTCTAGATATTCGATCTCTCTCATACGAACTCCGAATCCGTTGATTCTTTCTCCTAAATTCATCTAAAATCATAATCTATCCGTCAATATATATTTTATAATTTTTTTTATTTTAATTGGATTTTATCTGAATTTATTTTGTTTGGTTTTTCGCGTGTAGACTACGACTAATCCGGAGAGTTCGATTTTGACGATTCACAACATCAAGTCTCCGAGCAAGGCAAGTATCCTTTGATCATTTCGAACCTATGATTTTGAAATGTTTTAATTATTTTAAATTATGTGCATTGCTATTTATATAAAATATTAGTTCAAATCTTAAGGCATTAGTTATATCCAACCTTGTTATGTCCTCACTTGAAATTGAATGCCATGTACCTTTGCAACCCTAGAAATTCCTTTGACTCAGTAATGAGAGTAATATATTTAATTGTTGATATTAGAATGGTAGAACAATGCTTAGCCATGCTATTGAATACCTCGTAAATCTTGCAAATGGGAAATTATGAATTATTGTAATACCCTTGTTTTTATAAACTTAGTGGTAATTGGAGTTGCCACTGTTCTTCAAAATAAAATGAAATGTGAAAATGGGTTTAGATTAGGGTGGATGGTTGGTTTGGATTGGTGCAGGAAGCACGAGATCTTGTAAAGTGTATGTTCCACCCTAGTCAATTAAGGACCGACGCTTGTGTTTGTCCAGACTGAGCATTAACCGTACAACCACAAGTCTATATGGGTACGACCTAGCTGACTAACTTACGATAGTCTAGTTTAGGTGCCACCAGTGGAAAGTGGGTGCCAGGGATGGACTGGTTATTCACAGTGAGGGACAGGGATTTACTGTACTCATATGGCGCAAGAGGGGGCTTCGGTTCGGGCAGTTAGCCTACCTGCGGTGAAACCTCAGCGGGTGGTATCTAGCTAGATTAGAGTAAGGTAAAGGCTTTGTGATATTTTATCTGGGTCTCATGCCAAAGGAAGCGTGTTGACTGTTAGGATAAATTATCTCTTGTGGGTAAAGTTGTACAACCTCTGCAGAGTGTAAAACTATTCGAATAGCCGTGCCCATGGTCAAGGGCGGGCAAGGAATGCATGCACATGGTAGATTTTTGGTTTTGGTTTTAAAATCAAAGTTTTTGTATTCCGAGGGTGGAGGGAACTCTCGGAAGGGCATCCTGGCAGTTGGAGCCAGAGAGGGTGGATGTAACCCGCAGTATTAAACTTGTTCAAGTTGTTTAAGCTAGTGTTGGTAGATGGAACCTTCACTATAGAATTATTGATAGTTTCTGTTAAAACATTTAATTTATTAAATGGATGCCTTCGAAAATAATTAGTAGTAATTGAAATTTTAAAATATTGCTTTGTGCAAAAGAACCATATAGCCTTCCTTTGTCAAGCCTTGCATCTATGCATTTTTCCCAAGACTTGCGGAGTACTTTATGTACTCACATGCTGCACTCAAAAACAATACTCAGAAGAACATGAAGCTCAAGAAGGTGATTACGACTACTTCGCTTGTGGATTCGACGAAGAATTCCCGGAGTACTAGGTCGCGCTTCCCCAGTCAATTGCCTGTGGCGTATTGATGGGTCTTCACCGAGTTTATCTTTTGCTTCCGCTATGTTTCATGTGTGCGAGGTCTTGAAACCTCAATTGTAATAATGATACCTTTCGGTCTGTACTCTTTAATATTGTAATAAAGCGTTGCTGGTTATGTATTCATTTCTGTTTAACTGTGTGCACTAGCTTTGATCTGGGACTAGTGCAGTAATACACAGAGGGTCCGGGTTCGGAAATCCGGGGTCCCGACATCTGTGATGGAATTGCATTTCTAGACCCTTTGGTTACTTAGTTCCAAGAGCAAATCGATCGAATAGCAAGAATCCATCTTTTCCCTGTTCTGTGTTCATCTTTCTCATTTCTAGGGTTTTGAGGGATTTCTTGTTTCCCTTTATGTGATGGCATGAAACTCGGTATCTAGAGCCCTGAGGCTATCATTTAGCTATCCTCAAAGTTTCGTGACCAAAGGATCAAAAACCAGATGGGAATTTAAGTTTTTGGGCAACTCTCCGTACTTTTCAGGTTTTTGTCCAAATTCTGAAATTCTTGATGTTTGGTGGGATTTCTTTGTTTTCCAAAGTCCTCTTGCTATTTAGCTTGTTGCAGTGATGCTCTGGGCCAAAAAGAATTAAATAAATTGTTCATTTTCTTTGATTTCCCGAGATCTGCAATTTCTTCAGTTTTTCAGTTTTGCTGTCTGCCTGCTCTGCTGTCTGTTCCCGAGGAGCGGTCAGACCGGCTACCCAACGGCGGTCAGACCGGAGGGAAGAAGGCGGTCAGACCGCTCGGACAACGGCGGTCAGACCGGCCCCCTAGAGCAGTCAGACCGGCGGCCATTAACCGGTCAGACCGGCATCTCAGGTGCGGTCTGACCGGCCCTAGGGATTTTGCTGCTTCTATTTTGTTTTTGGTTGATTCCTCTCTGCCCTTTTTTCCTTGGTTGGTTTCTCCAGAGTTCCAGAGAGCTTAAGGATGCCTCTTCATAGCTTTTCTTCATAGCTATAGAAGAAGATTTCATCGTGGGTACTTGAGGGGGACGAATTTTAGTGGTCGACATTCACCCCCCCTCTGTCGTCATTTCGGTCCAACAACATTACTACAAGATGAGGAGGATTTTGTGCTATTGTTATAAGATCTATTTGAAATGGCATGTTACTATTCCAAAGGGACCTTTTAGCAATAATATATGCCACATAGACCTTCAAAGGGCATGAAGCAAATTACATACTTCAGCGTGTCATGTTGTGTGAAGTAAGTTATGACCGTTATCCCAATGCGCAGCATAACGAGGAGGAAGAGACTGTGGCCATAATCAACTTCATAGAACTTGAGACATTGGTGTGTGTCATTAGCTTCATAGAACTTTGTTTAAGATCATATCTCACTACAATTAGTTTTTCTTATAAGAGAGATGACCTTCGCACAGTTGTCATCATCGTCATTTGCAAATGACGCTCTGAAGATTGGGATAACTAAGCGTGGTAGAGAAGTATCGAAAAGGCCAGAGGGCCAAATGACTATCACGGTGGTCTCTTTGGATGGGGTCCCTCTGCAACTGAAGAAAACAACGACAGCATTCCAGATTACCTACTGGATAATTGGAAGACAACAGGTCCTCATCACCACAGCAAGATGGAACGATTTGACAAAGGTTCATAAAAATCAGTTGCGGGAGGATATAACAAAGTCGTTTGAGATCCTAGCAAAAGTCCAGAGACATTGATAGACCATGTGAAGGTGACCCCGATTGTGTGATGAGTAATTGACATCTGTTTTAGGAAAGTCGAGTTGGATTTGGTTGGTTCGGACCATGTCGTTGCATGGTGCAATGGACTCAGTCGGACTTGGTCAAATCTGGTCAAAGTACTTAGGTTGCATATTATGTCGACTTGTCAGGTTTGGGCTATTTCATTAATGCATTTATGCTTTCATGTATCGAGCGGTGCTATTTGATGTGTTTCTTGTCTGTATTGGCTGCAGGACGTCGAGGCGGAGTCGTGGTGAGACACGAGGTGACCGGACTAGACACAGGTGGTGTCGAGGTCAGAACGGTCGGATGTGTCGAAGACGGCGGAGATTCGATGTGGTTGCGAGTCGTGGACGACAAGGAGTGCGGAAGCTTCCCGGAAGGTGCAGGAGGGGCGAATCGGTAAATTCGCGAGCCTGCACAAGCGGGAGCGGGCTCCGTTGGATTTAGCGGGCGTAACGGGGTGGAGACCCGTTAACCAAGGGCTATAAATAGGAGGGAGTGGCTGCATGCCCCTTCATGGATTCTAGGGTTTACTTTAGTTAAAATAGGCTTTAGAGGGTTGTTTTGGCTTTAGTCTTTAGTTGGTGAGAGTGAGTGTGAAGGGCAGAGCTTGTCCCCTTTGATGTTTCTCTGAGTGTCTGAGTGTTGTCTCCTCTCCAAGAAGATGTAGGGTTTGTGTGAGTTCTTGAGGATTGAGAGGGAGAGGATGGATTGATAGTCTTGTAATCATTCCTCTTGTTCTAATGTTCATGCGTATCGGGACTCCTATGTAATCCTTGCTTGGTTGAAATGAAAATCTGAAGTTTTTCTCCCGTGCAGCCTCTCTGTTCTTCGTTTTCTCCTTTTAGGTGATTTTCCTCTTTTTGTGATTTGAAGTTCTTTCTTGCTGGGAAGGCCCAAAATGGGTTGCTCTATGCTGGGATGATGCCTCAAGATCATTTGATCAAGTTTCCCAAGAACAAACTTCATTTAATCTCAGATTTCATGTTTGGGACTTCTCTGTTCTTCATTTCCTCTTCTAGGGTTTTGATAATTTTCGTGTTTCCCTTCATGAGAAAATGTGAAACTTGGCATGCAGAGTCTTATGGCTATTAATTAGCTATCCTCAAAGTTTCGTGGCCAAAGGATCAATGGTTAGATGGTAATTTGAGTTTTTGGGTAGCTCTCTGTATTTTTCAAGTTCTTGGTTAATCTCTGAATTTCTTGTGTTCTTGCTTAGTTCCCATGTTGTTTGAGGCCCTAAAGGTATTTAGAATAGTCCCTTGATGTCTCTCTCTGAAAAGATCAGAAGTTTTCTTTTCGTTTCCTTGATTTAGCCAAAAATCTGAAGTTTCAGAACTTCTGTCAGCCTGCTCTATTTGCTGTTTTCTTCGTGCGGTACTACCGCTCCTCGAGAGGTACTACCGCTCAGCTCAGCGGTACTACCGCCCAGAGGTACTACCGTCCGTCTCAGCGGTACTACCGCTTGCAGTCAGACCTGCTCTGAAATTATTTTCACGAGTATGTCCAACGGTAGGCACTCCTTGCGATGGGAAAAGCATGGAAGAACTTCAAGAGTATGCTTATCACGCAGTACATGGCCAAGGATTGCACGCCCTTCACAAGGTATCCTTTCATGTCGCCGGAAACATGAGAGGCCTTTTTGCAGATGAAAACAAAGACCAAATTTGAACAACAAAGTGCGGTGCACAAGGCCCTCGAGGCACAAAACACTAACGCTCACAGACTTGGCACCGCTGGGTACACAGGTAAAATCTTGCAATGGAGGATGCAGGATGAGGTCGCAATTCGATCGGAGGCCTCCCAGCCATTTGCTGGGATTGAAAACAAGAGCGCCTGAAATTGGTTAAGAGCGAGGTCATAAACCACATCTTCAGGTGTCTCCTCTTTCAAAAACTCCGCAAACGAGGAAGTGTCCTAACGTCTGGTAATATATGTTAAACACATAGTTGTTAATATCTCTTAAACTTCATGGGGTCTAAAATAACATGATTGCCTCTTGTAGTAAGCATTGACTACCGAATCTTCCCAAGGCTCCTATGAAGAAGACAGGGAGAGGGACATACTATCATAGGCCCTGGGAAACAAGGAGCACCCAGGTCACATGCGAGGCCTGGGGATTTACGTACCTTAGAGGCACAGATTCCCAAATAACTCCGAGGCGTATAAGCATAGGAAGATATCCAAGGCCTATCATGATGAACAAATAAAGCAGGTGCTTTGTGCACAACTTGAGGAACAACTATCTGCCTCACTTCGAGGAGAGATATATTCATTGAGGGAGGAACTAAGACAAGTTCGCAACCAATCGCATCCCAACCTCGTTAATGTGGTACCCAGTCCCCCTCAACGTCGGAGTAGCTGCGCGTCCACACCAATTTCTAAAAATAGCAATACCCACTTACCTATCGATGACATACAGGTAATGTATCTCTCTAGAATGCTATATAGATGACCTGATAGACGCCTTAGCTCATCGTGTATCGTTATGTAGGAGCCCATGCCGTGTATCCTCAGAGTCAGACTTGTTGGCTCCATTTTCATTGACACTGGGCGGGGGATGGCATGTCTATGGCTGTCACGGACGCTGGTGCACAGTGCCCAACTAGAGACCGGTTTCATGAAGGTCTAGATGGACATGATTAATGATGTTTTCTAGATCGTCCCTCTTGAGAAGTTCCCAAACAAAGAGATTATGACATTAGGGGATGTCGTCCACACATTCATCTAGTGGCCCAAGAGGGACATCGCTCTCGACCTGTCCGTGCCGTGGTCTCCACATCTAGTGGCCCAAGAGGGACATTGACTGGACCTGTCACATCGGCTCCCATGGCTCCACCTTAAGCTCCGCTTTAGAAGCCTATCACATCGGCTCCCGTGGAGACAACGCCGAAAATGTATCGCAAGCGAGGCGCTAAGGCTCAACTAAAGATGATTAAGGCGCCTCCCAGGCAATGAAAGTTAATTCTTGGAGTGTTGTTGGTCTCCGAGTCATAGCTACCTAGCCTTGGACTCATTTGCAGGACTTTACATACCTGGTACATGCAGAAGTCCAACATGATGCCAAACTGGCAAAGTGGATTCACTGTGAGATACACGGAGGTGCATTTCTTCTATGACTCAGGCTACTTCGTTGTGGCCTTCGAAGACTTATTCTTACTATTCAACCTCGACAAACTTGACGCCTCACTTCTATGATGCTGGACACTATAAATGTACTGTACAATCATGTTCTACATTCACATGATGCCAATAAATATCATAACTCATTGCTTATGTTAGATCCATCATCCAACAAGTCTGGCGACGGCGAGAACCGGTGGGTTTTCTCGACCCACACTTGGTCTCTGAGTAATCCATCAACGATAATATATCTTTCGTCCAAGATTACATAACGAGGGGATTGTTTGCTCATAGTGACAAATAGTACATCATGGTACTCTTCAACCAAGGGTAAGTGTTTCACTAGTTGCCATACAAATTTATTTGTAGTACTTTATATGCAACATGAACTTATGATTAATCACTATGGCGACATAACATGACTAGGGGGTCATTGGATTCTGATCGTGATCGTACCAAAGTGGAGCAAGGTAATATACCTTGATTCCTTACTTAGTGGCAACCACGACTTCACCCATGTACAATAAGTAATTGACAGGTAAACTCATTTCCTCTATACATAACTCTATTGTAATCTTCTCTTCGTTTGCAATGGCCGAGGCTAACTTTTTAGAATCACGTAGGTCGTTCAGCACTTACGTTGCGCGGGGAGGGAGACAAAAGGTCGTAATTTTTTATACCCTTTACAACACAACAATCCTATATCACACTTCGTTATAATGCCTTTAGAATTGACAATACTTATGTATGTAATTCTATTTGTGTAGTGCCACCAACAGCTATAGGGCAACATATGTGGATTTTACATTTGCCGCTATATGCAGGAAATCATGGACGCTAAGACGAATGATCTAGAGATTTGTCAACCTGACAATAATTATTTTGTGATTTATCAATATATATATTTATATGCATATAGGAAGCCTCTTTTCTACACCCGGGTGTAATTACACCCTATGTCGTATCTTACAACATAGGAAGTATCTCGCGTAACGGAGGGTATGTACATGTAGTATACGAGTATTTAAGATCATCTAGGTGGTATGAACACTTTTTCAGATGTGGTATGTACATTTTTTTCGACATACTCCTTTTTATGTGTGTATATGAATGTATTTACAAAATACGCTAAAAACTATGCACTCTTTGCAATTTTTTCGTGTGGTTCATATTGGAGTATCTTATAATCAGTATACGAGTACTCCTAGGTGTAGTTACACCCACTAAATCAACCGTTCGCATGTGCCAAGATCCGTGTAGCTTTAATGGTTATTTCCGGTGCATACTAGTTGGACGACATTGAATGTCCGACCCGTCTTGAGTATTAGTTCCTACGTTCCTGGGATTCCTGTTATGAATTTGTAAATGAGGTTGCCAACCTCCTTTCCATTCCATGATATACTACGAGCTTCTTTGTACAATTGACAGTATCCTCCACGTATACTCCATTTTAATATTTGGATGCTCTTTTCGAGTAATCATCTATAAACACTTCAATTCTTTGCAGTCGGCATATATACTACATACTTCATATCTGCCGTCACACACCCTTTAAAAAAGATATTTGTAAAAAAATGAAAACTCTATGGACATACTCCTTTATTTAAAAATAGCACACTTCAAACTTCTATCATACCTCCCATTTAAAATAATGTAACAAAGAACTACACACTTTCTAGCATTAAGCTACTAAGTAATCATGCATATAAACGCAACTACTTAGTATCGTAGTAATTTATTTTGTTCTGTTTCAAAAGGATTAGCAAATAAGGTAACTTTGAGGAAAAAGATGAACATACTACCTCTTTCATACTCCCAACTGCCAGATATACATGAGATGGACCCATGAGTATATATACTCGGTATGCCGCATACATACTTAAAGGAGTATGTGGGTCCTAGGCAGTATGTAGTATGAAGCATGTATGCTCCTACATGTAGTATATACACTTACGCGGTGTATCTCAAGTATATCAAACATTACTCTATGGCCATTCGGAGTATGAAAAAGGTACTAATTTCACATTTACTCAAACATAACTCTCATGTATTTCAGATACATTGCAAAGCTGAGATATACATATTTAAATTAAAGGGGTACATCCATAGTTTTTTCATTTTTACCAAATGAGTATATCCTTTTATTGAAGGATGTGGTACAGCAAACATGGAGATGTGCTGAAAGTCTAAAGTATGCAATTTAAAACTAAAATAGTATGTCCATAGACCTCTCATTTTTAAATAGGGTTTGTGACAGCAGACATGTTGCTGCTACTAACTTGAAAGTATGAAGTATGATATTTAAAAAAAAGGAGTATGTCAGAGATACTATACGTTGGGGAGTAAGAAGTAGTATCCAGACTAAAATATTACTCACTTTATCTCTTATGTACATACTTCCATTCAGACTCATGCCCTTTGGTTTAGGGATGCAAATGGAGCGGATATTTCCTGACCGACCATCCGTCCATTTTAATTCCGATACAATTCGGAGCAAATTTTTGGATATCCGAAGGTTTTGTCGGATACGGAAACGGATTCGGATATTTTTTGTCGGATACGGAAACGGATTCGGAACAAGCATTATCCGACGGATACGGAACTATCCGGATATTTTTCCGGATAGTTACCGGATAGATACCCGGATAGTTACCGGATAGTTATCCGGATAGTTACCGGATACGGAAACGGAGTCGGATACCTGGCCTCTCCGCCGGCCAGGTGGGATCTCCGACTCTTCTTGAAATGTAGCATCATTTATGTATATAAGATTGCTTGTTTCGGTGGCTGTTGCAACGTCGGTACACTCGTATTAGATCTCATTTTGCTTAATTTGTCTCTGTTACCATATGAAATTTGCTTTCGCGCGTTATCCGATTAAATATTCGTGACCGAAACTAACCGTATTCGAAGAGCATGTATTCGCTCCGTATTCGTGACCGAGAATATCCGCATTCGTATTCGTATCCGGCACTATCCGTGTCCGATTCCGACTCCGACAAAAATATGAAAATGGATACGGAATGAGCAATATCCATCCGTATCCGCTCCGTTTGCACCCCTACTTTGGTTGCATCCCGTTTCGTTTCACAATATACAGTATGTCAAATCATACTTTCGCTGCCATGGCTATCCTTGTTGATTTTCTTATGTATACCTTGACTCATCTCCAGATTTCAGTCCATTCAGTCCTCACGTTGGGGAGTATCTGCAATGTGATTGAGTATTTAAATTGTGATACATCACTAATATCGGAGATACTTACGGCGATCCGATACTTACGGCATTAATTACTGCAGCCGGTTGATGGGTTTCTTTGCAGCATACACGGGTCTGTTTGGAGATTGAGAACGTTATAAGTCTTCTAGTCGATCCAATAACCCAAATCATCTCGTGGTATCTCAAGATAGATGGACAGTAGACATAATGAGTGTAACTACACCTGGGTGTAGAAAAGAGGCTTCCCATACATACATACATACATACATACATGCATGCATGCATGCATGCATGCATGCATGCATGCATGCATGCATGCATGCATGCATGCATGCATGCATGCATACATACATACATACATACATACATACATACATACATACATACATACATACATACATACATACATACATACATACATACATACGCACGCTAATGACTTAACGCTACTCCTAGTGACAGTGTATGGAGTTCGACAAAAGTGCAATCGATCTTGATAAACTCGCCAAAATTTGAGGAAAGCTCTCCCAATTCTTGATAGCGGAGGTCATAAACAACACTGGAGAGTTCCACCCTAGTAATGGTGATCATATGTTGAAACATTGGATACAATTGTAATCACTCAATTGTGTTTAGTCAAGCAATTCATTCAATTGTACTTCATTCAGTTGTTTAATTAATTTGTGAGATCTATATAACGATTGTCATTTGTTATATATGCGATCTGCTTACGTTCTTTAATTCATTTGTAGATCTGTGTAATGATTGTCATGTGATATATATATATATATATATATATATATATATATATATATATATATATATATATATATATAGGACGAGTGTTTCATGCACCATGGTGCCTAGGCACCAATATCAATACCCGTTGATTTGCTTCGAGATTCGCAACGTTTGATGTGTGTATCTTCATATACCCATAAAAAAGTATATTTGAGATATCAAACTCCGAAAAAATTTAAATTCAACTTCAGTTTAATTAGTTTGAACTATTTTTATGGTATATACTCACTGTAGTTGCATTGAACTCAAAAGTAGTTCAAACTAGTTTGAACTGAGTTCAAAACTAACTTACCATAAATATATCAAGGGTATAAAACATTTTCATACCCAAACTATATATATATATATATATATATATATATATATATATATATATATATATATATATATATATATATATATATATATATATATATATATATGATCTTCTTGTTTGTTTTTAGAGGGCATGGCTATCATTTCTCGAGGCTAGCTAAAAAACAGAAAACAATATAGCTTTTGAAATAGCTATCACAGATGGTTTGGTGTTCCACACTGTCTGTGATATATAGATATCACAGACGGTTTTTAAAACAAACCGTCTGTGATATGTACGATATCACAGACGGTTAATATCAAAAACCATCTATGATATTCTGCTATCACAAACGGTTGTTAAAAACAACTATCTGTGATATATACGATATCACAGATGGTTAATATCAAAAACTATCTGTGATAGCGGAATATCATAAATGGTTTTCCAAAAAAACCGTCTGTGTTTTAACTATCACATACGGTTTTAGAGCTGTCTGTGATAACCACCTATTATCACTGACATATAAATGCAGACGGTTCAGAAACCATCTATGATAACGTTTTTGAACTGTCTTTGATAACATCATCTATAGTAGTGGCGATTTAGGTCAATGAGGTGCTGAGAAGATTAAGTTGATAAAAGGCTAAAGACTTAAAGGGTTCAGTCTCTTATGCTTTGAAAAGCATGTATGAGTTTAGTGTGAGTGTAAAACCCATGTTGTGTGGGGTTAACAGGTCCCCCATTTGTGATAGTGGACAATATTCATTAGGGTTAGATGTGGGCTGGTTGCTTCATCTATTTAGTGGATGGGGTCACGGTTTGCATGCTAACCATTCCAACCATTTTAGAGTTAGGGTTAGGGTTCGAGAGAGAATAGTAAGTGATGTGGTGCACTCTCTTGTCCTCCTCATGTAGTGGTTGTAAAACCTTTATCCTTAGGTAGCAATATAATTAAGTTTGTTCATCTCTTGTGAATTCCTTGTCTTGATTGATTTGTTCTTGATCTTGTTGGTTCTTTGCCTCTTCTCTCCCCTTCTTATTCTTGCTAGTGCCAAAGACGTGTAAGTGATAGAGATGTCTCATGTAGATCAAATCACATCCATCTAGGTACTATAGTTTGCAAGTTCATGAAGTTGCCTGGTTTTGCTTGATTCAGAGCCCTTCTTGAGAATTCTTGATCTAAGGGGTTTTGCGTTCGATTCGTCGGTTGGTTTTGCTTGCTATAACATATAGGAACACATTTGAAGTCATCTTGGCTAATCTTAACTCACGAGCAAGTTGTATTTTGAGGTTTGCCCGATTTTTGTGCAATGTTGCATGTTTCAAGGAAACATTGGGTCTTTACCTAGGATCATCCCGATCCTTAGATAAAATAAATTCATGAGACCCTCAATAAGATGTGTGCAAAGTTCGATCTCATTTGATCATAGATTTTTCAAGTTTGCATCAAAAGTGGTTTAGATTCAGGCTGATTTTCTATTATGTGATCAGGGAGCGGTCAGATCGTTTCTCGGCCAGGTCAGACCATCCGCTTGGCGTCGGCCAGACCGTCAATTTGTGGTCGGTCAGACTGGTCTTGTGCAGTGCTGTGCATCTTCGGTGTTTTAGATTGTTGCTTGGTTGTATGGTGTTTAATATAATATTCTTAGCTCTATAGCTCTAAAGCGAAAGATTTTCTAGTACTTAAATTTTTTTTGAGAATGCACCATTCACTCCTTTTCCATTGTTATTACCGGTCCTACAGGCCAGTGGCGGACGCAGGAATTTTGGAATGGGTGTTCGAAGTTGTAAAAATATTTTTCAGTACAAAACATAAAGATCTACAGTAGCAATAAAGATCTACAACTAGTTCCAATTCTCATAACCAAGCCAAATAACCAATTAACCAGTTTGGCTAAGGTACGAGGTGAAGTTTGACATAACAGAAGAGAATCTATTATTTGAATAATCCAAGACTTGATCAAAAATGCTAACGATTGTGAATGGGTTTGGCATCAGGATCTGGCCCTAGAGCCCATTGAAACTAAGATCAAGAGATATCAAACGACTGTTTGGGAGAACATATGAAGTGAGTTGCATATCTGTGAATATGTTGTGTGAAAGATTCAGATACGCAAGGCTATGGTCCCATGTCTCCCATATCCATTTGGGTATAGTCCCATGAATTTGGTTGCACGAAAGGTCCAATTGACTGATATATTCAACATGCATCAAGAAGCTTGGAATTGTTGTCATACTGCAAGATGCAAGTTCTAATATCAAGAGTTCAGGCATTACGGGTAATGTGGATTTACAGATTTCTCCATCTGTGACAGACAACTTATTGTTTGAAAAAGACAAGGCAGCAAGCTTTCTTAATCTCCAAAATGAGTTAACACACTGGACAGGAAATCATCCGGGTATCAAAGTTGCATAAAACGAAATAGCTACGGTGCCCTGTTCAGCTAGATGCGGCCAAACATTGTCTTACCTTTGACCAATTGGGTGAAGTTCCATGCTACTAGTGCTTCTTATAAATCAGTACAATAGACAATTAACTTCACCAAGATAGGTTGCAACCAGGACTCCAAAGCCTAATAGCCAAATACAAAATCCGTAAACCCTAATCTCAGAACAAACATTCACAAGGCAAACGAGAACCATGCCACAAGCAAGACCCAATTTTCCTGGATTAATAACAAAGTCGGCCAGTGAAGGCACTCACTCGGTGGCCGGACTCGGCGGATCGAGGCGCCGGAGACGGAGAAGCAGCAGATCTGTGGGAGGCGGCCTCGGTGGTGTCCCCCGCTCGAATCCCATGCTCAGATCCGTCGCGAAGGCGTGACGAGAAAAAAGGCGTGGCGCCGAGCGGAGCTTTGGAGGGCCGGCACGACCTACTCGCAGCTCGGCGGAGCGGAGGGCCGGACTGCCAGATCTGGGATCTGGCGCCTGGCGATGTCGCGGACGGCCGATGGCGGACCTCGCTGTGCTGGCGCCCGGCGGAGCGGAGAGCCGGAGCGGCGGAGCGCCGGAGCGGAGGGGCGGAGCGCCGGAGCCCGGAGCGGAGCAGACTGGAGGGGCGGAGCGCAGGAGCGGAGCAGCGGCGCGGAGGGCTGGAGCGCCGGAACGGAGCCCAGATCGATGCGGGCGGCGGGCCAGAGGCGCGGTCTGCGCCGAGTCGCCGTCTCGCCGATTAGGGTTCAGGCTTCTCCCGTTCTCCGCCTCTGCGTCGCCGCGTCGGGTCGGCAGGAAATGGGGGCCGAGGTTCGGGGGTCGGGGGAAACGGGGGCCGGGCGAAATGGGGGCTGGGGGAGCAGGCCGCAGGCGCGCACGCCGCGCAGCAATGGGCTGGGCTGGCTTTCCCTCGGACGCGCGCACGCGGATTCCCTCGGGCGGTCGGGCCGGGCAGCAGATTATGACTTGAAATAGATAAACTGGCCCAATTATATATATACATATGTAATATACCCCATATATACTAGGTTTTTTGTCAAAAATTTTGGGTGTTCAGCTGAATACCCTTGACCCACTGTAGATCCGCCCCGGCTACAGGCATTGTACATATATAATGCCAACCAAACAGGCTGTTTTGAGGGCTACCACATTACGTGGAAGCCAGATATTATGCGTTATATATCCGAATATAGTACGCCACATTTTTCAAATGAAGTGTTGCAGCCAACCAAACAGCCACTGTGCTGTGAGGTCTCAACATGTTCCTAATTCCCAGCTAGCAATGTGCTTATTTTCTTGCGGTAGGTACAGTAGGAGCACCTTGGGCGCGTGTGATCTTCGCTGCTCGTGCGTCCCAACTCCCAAGCTATTGATGTTAGGACAGGGACTACTGGATGGTGCTGACACCAAATGCTCGTGGATCGTCCATTATTCTGGAGTGCATGCTATATTTGACATGGTGCCGTAAACTGTGCTGTCCTTATTTTTATCATTGTCACCATATTGCATCGCTCTGACTCGGTGGCTAGATATTTCTTTTCGGTTGTGGCTTGCTGCCCTTTTTCTTTTTTCCTTATTTTTATCATTGCTACCATATTGCATCGCTCTGACTCGGTGGCTAGATATTTCTTTTCGGTTGTGGCTTACTGCCCTTTTTCTTCTTTTTTTTCTGAAAGGAAATGCTACCGTTTTCTGTACTTGTCAACAAAGTCTACTACGGTCTATGGTTGAAGAAACCACGAGTGGATGGTACCAGAGGTAGGTTCATGCTGTTTGAGAGGAATTTGCAGACCAAACCCAACAAAAATCAGGGGATCAGGACATTTCTCTAGAAATGGTTGTGTCAGCCCTTTTGGACACCACATTTCCGTAGAAAGGGGTGGATCTCAGGTGTGCTCTGTAGGGCCAGGGCCAGGCGTCGAATCACAAAGAACGGTAGATGAGAGTAATTCCGGCCCGGCTGCCATCTGGTTCTGCCTCGAAGTTCCTGATCACGTGTGATGAAATTTAATCAATATACGCTCCTTCACCTGCAAATCTCCAAGTATGTGCATGGAAAAGACACTTATATATCAATCATGATAAAAGGAGTATATCTACTTAATTAACCAAAAAAAATGATCGATAAACTCGTACCATGGAATCTCCTCGTCCATGCATGCTGCGGCGACGCTCTCGTCCTGACCCAACATTGCTGGTACATCACTGTGCCTGCCGTTGAACCTGGAATAGAGGTAAGCGGCGACGACGATCGAGCTGCTGGCGACCGGCCTTCGGGTGGCCCTCTCGCTGCAGAACAAAAAGCCGTGAGATGGAAAGGAGGTTAGTAACCTTGTATACAAATTCAGAACGGGAATCCCGGGAACGTAGGAATGAGTACTCAATGCGGGTTGGGCATTCAATATCATCCAACTAGCATGCACCCGAAATAACCATTAAGGCTGCACGGATCTTGGCACATGCGAATGGCTGATTGAGTAGGTGTAACTACACTGCGAGTAATTAGTATTTTTTCTATATATATATATTCTAGAGAGTATATACTCCCACCTTCCAGTATACCACGTAAACGAATATTTTATACCTCTTTATCACTTTCGGTATATTTAAATACTAATTCTAAGATACTGCAATACGATATAGTTGAAAAAACTTTATTAGGACACTTTATGTTTACTATATACATTTTTCATATGTAAAAGAAGTATATACATAAATTTTGCTATAAAAGTGGATTTTGATGAAATTTTCGATAGAGCTCACTTTGCAATATCTTATAATTATTATTAAAGCTTGTTCAAAAGTGTGTGTGTGTGTGTGTATAGAGAGAAATAGTTCCATACTCATGAGAGTACGTACTCTCACTTCTCGTATACCACCTTCCATGAAAAATTTCATCAAAATCCACTTTTTATAGTATAATTTGTGTATATACTCGTTTTATGTATGGAAAAGAGTATATAACAAAAATAAAGGGGTCTGATGAAATTTTTTCAACTAAGTTGCATTGGAATATCTTATAATTAGTATTTAAGTACATCAAAAGTGATAAACAGGTATAAAATATTCATTTACGTGGCATACTGGAAGTGAAAGTATGTAATCCCAGGAATACGAAAAAGGCTTCCTATATATATATACACACACACACACATACATACATATATACATATGTATACACACACATACATATACGTATACGTATGCGTATGCGCATACATACATACATACATACGTACATACATACGTACGTACACACATACACACGCACGTGTGCGCACGCTATGCACGAGTCACTGGCTTCCTGGTGTGGTGGTTCTTGTGTTGGGTGGTTATAGTCTGACATATGCATGCATGCAGTAGGAGAGAGGAGAGATTAAATGCACTTGTGATTTTTATCTTGTTTACAAGCTAAAAAAATAAAATAACTCTTTCACCAAAAGTCTGATCTATGTTCCGTTTGCACTATTGTGTTTGAAATTATGAACTTAACAAAACAAGATCCATGTTGAATATGTTTCAACGCTGCAAAATTCATGTCATTTTTACTACAAGTGAAAAATAATTTTATTGTCAATAACCAGTAACTTTCTTATCAAAAGCTAGTAATTTTTCTGCCAATAGCAAGTAACTTTGTTGTCAATAGCATGTAACTCATACGGATTTATAAAGTTACTATCGTGCATGAGTGAAGTTAATATCAAATACATATAGAGTTACTGCTAGTTTTATAGTGTTACAACTAACAGTAACTCTGTATGTGTTTGGTAGTAACTTTACTCATACACAACAGTAACTTTTTATACGAGTTACTTGCTATTGACAACAAAATTACTTGCACGTGGTAAGCATGGCGATTACTTGCAATGGTTGGTGATGACTGGGTCAACAAAGGGTATTTTGGTAATTTGACCAACATACCGGAAACTATCTTGGATTAAATCCGCGGTGCATGGGTGATACATTCGTGAGTGGTTTAGATGAAGGTGGAGCTGGTTAGATCAAGGCTAAGAATTTAGCGGATGCACTCTTATGAGCTTTGAAAAGCGTGCATAAGTGAACTTGTGAGAGTAAAACATGTGTGTGTAGGGTTAACGGGTTTCCACATTGTAATAGTGGATAAGATCCATTAAGGGGTGTAGGTGACTGGTTGCCCACATCTAAAAGAGGGTTGGGATGGAGACATGTGAGGTTAACCATCTAACCCATCTCATGTGCTCTCATCTCTAGGGTTAGGGTTTGAGAGTGAGTACCTTGAGTGCTCTTTGTCCTCTAAGGTGGAGTGGCTGTAAAACCTACCTTCTCAAGTAAGCAATATATCAATTGATTTGCAGCTCTTGTGTCTCTCTTGTTTTTGACCGATGTGCTTCACTTTAGGTTGTTTTGATCTCTCTTCTTTCCCTCTTATGATCTTGCTGTGCCAAGAATGTGTAAGAGGTGCATATAATCCTAGGAAATACATCTCCATCCATCTAGGTATTTTGATAGCAAAATTCACAAGAAAATTCAGATTTGCTTGACTTTGGCCTCTTTGGTCCATCTCTTGATCCGAGGGTTTTTTGCTAGGATTCTTCTATGTTCTAGCTTGCTGTGATATGTGGGAATACATCTAGAGTCATCTTGGCCATATTCTATCCACAAGCAAGTTGTATTCACCGTTTGGGGTTTTGGCTCAGTTTTGGTGCAACCTTTCAACAAACTGAAAAAAGTCATAACCTTGAAATTGATTTTCAAGATCATATATTGGAATAGGTTCATAATACCCTAGAGAAGGTCCTTGTAAAATTTCATATCATTTGGTCTAGGACCGTATGGCGCTATCAGAGGAAAGAAGATGAATAATCACTCCACTTCTTCCGCTTCACTCTTCTGATCGTGATTGATAATGACCACTCTAACAACGCTCGTTGCACTGCTTCGCTTGCAGTCGTCAACAACAAAAACTCGATCACTTCACTACGTGGTCGAACTTGCTAGCAGAACTCACCCGCTCAGTAACCTTTGACCACTCGAACGCTCGTAGGCTTCAGCCACCTACGTGGTTGAACTTGCTCGAACAAGTACCAGCCAAAGACAACTGCTTGCTCGATCATACTCAGATGAGGTCTATTAGCATGCCATCAATGACGCAAGAAGAACGATGCTCAGAAAAACATCCTACCAGTCCGCTGATGACGCAAGAAGAACGAATCTCAGAAAACATGCTGCCAATCAACTTCTTGTGGAATAGATCTGATATATTATTTCTACAACAAGCTTTTGGCTATAAAGTGCCCTCACGGCATCCTTAAAAACTTTCTCAATTAAAGCCCTAAAGACTAGTTACGTTAGCCTAAACATCTCCATACTTTTATAGGCCAACGTCCCTAATTATGTTCTATTCAAATATGAACACAACACCTAATCTCTCCCTAAAATTAAGGGACCCAAAACCCTTTCATAACATGGGTTTTATTCAAACTCTACCCTTCTAGCACATGGACTCTATCCATAACAATCCAAATTCAACATGCGACAAAGCCTCCAGGATATCCCCTTTCGTATCTTCATCACGCACCATCACCACGTATTGAAGCCTCTAGGAATGCACCTCCCGTAGCTTCTCCACGAATCTCCACCTTTGATCTCTATGTGCTCTAGCATGAGCCCGACCACCTCGCGTGACATCCTCAACTGTCTCGACCTCAGATCTCCCTATGCTAGTCCCGGTCCTCAACATCACTGACCGTGATCATCTCCACGCTCTCCTGCACATGCAAGGACCAAAGAAACATTTTTCCCGGCACAAGCCCTTCCCGGCCTGACCGTCATTAGCACAACAACTCATAACACCCATGTCCATCCAAAACAAGAGCAAAACCATCCACGACCAATCAACCTGGTCATACACGACCAATCACCTCAACACAACCTAGAAAACAGTCTTAGACTACTGATTACGACTGCTAAAAATCATCGCTTTCAGAAACTCATCCTTCCGACCACTTAGTACGACCACCGAGCACAACACATACTCGTAACCGACAACAGACCATAAACCTTACGACTATTGCTCACCGACCACCGAGTACCTAGTCACTCCAACTACCGAGTACCGACATTGTTCCAACAAGCACCAGCCAAACACCCCGCTGGCCTAACACAATACTCAAAATACTCAAAGATCATAAAGAGCAAAGTCTATGAGGTCGAACCAAAAAGCCTACAGTGACCGATCGTAAAGCATTCGACTACCAAAGACAACGATAGTAGACTGCTTGGTCTATGACTATTGACAAGGCTGCAAAAGATACAACTATAAGAGCAGTCAGCAAAATCTACGACCATTGACTACAAAAACACCGACTATCGAGTACGACCAGTAAAGCCCACGACTAACAAAAGCACTGAAGTTTCGACCATATAAAAGTACTGTAGCTATGATTACCTCATGGTTGTAACCATGTTTGAAGTTGTGCATGGTTGAAAACAACAACTGTGGTCGAAAAGCCATGATAGTCGTGGTCGTAAAACAATTTAGATCAATGACAGGCATCTCATCAATGACTAAACTAATTATAAAAAAGCACAATGAGATAGCACAACGAAAAGTCAAAGCCTAAAATTGAAGCAAACATTAAATCTAGATGGGCTAGTTGTCTCATATAACAACCTATTGCTCTACACAGATTCTTAGGCATGTGGCATGCTTGTAGCATACTTTTTTTCATGATACATGCTTAAACCAAACTTCTTTTAAATAGTGGTATTCTTGAAGTATACTTTTTTCATTTATGCACTCTTGTGCCTTTATTTCATTTGACCATGGCATGCTTGAAGCATACATCTTTTCAATCTTCTCCTTTTCAATTCTTATTTGACACCATTTGTATGATATCACTTGGAGAATCTCAGTTTTTTATAACATGCCTACCTGAGTGAACATAAAAGATTGCAAAATGAACCATATGAGCCTCACAGCCAAGATTTAAAATAGGATTCACAATTAAGCTAATCCTTTTAGATGAGCATCTCAAAGTAATATCTATAATCAATCCAGTCAAAGTCTTACGCCATGTCATGTTTTAGTTCAAATATAGCAGATTAATTAAAACCAGTCATGATCAAAGCTACACAACATATGAGTGAATATGATACAGAGAGCTCCACTACTCATTTGATTTCAATGGCTTGATCTCAATGAATTATATGACATGTATAATAAACAAAGCTCTTGGCACCTCTTCAAACAGCAAGCTCCTCCTCAGAATAATCCCATCTCCCTCAGCAAAAGGGCCAACGAGAAGAAACAAGCATTTGAGAGAAAAATATCAATCTGAGAAAGAACTCAAAGATCACTTTTAAAAGACCACTTGGAGTGTAGCATTACCTTTTCTATATGGTCTAACCAGAAGGTGAAATCTCTTGAGAGCCATCAAAGAAGATGAAGAACCATGAGCTATTCCAACCAAGCAAAAGACTAGAACCCAATCAAGCGCATATTCTCCATCCCGCATTATCTGGTCTTATATCACAGACAATGTCAGCTTCACGGTAGTGGGTTAGTCAAATATGCTTTAGGAATCCAGTTCTGTAACACTCGATGAATAGGAGCAATAGCAGGCAATGATAAAGATTTAAGTGAACATTTTGCCTCTGTTAAATTTTGATCGGACAGATAATGAGACACAGGCTTGACCACTCGGTGGTATGACCTCCTCAGCGAAATTGATCTGACTGCCGACCGGTCAAAGCGTGCAGTAAAATCTGGTCAAGACTCTAGTTCGATAGCAGGACATCCGACCACGAAGTGTCCGACCGTGGGATGACTGTCGCCGGGGTGGTCTGACTATTGCACGACCATGGTTTGGAGCTTGCATGGATTCCACTCAAGAACGCTTTCTTAACCAATCTTTATTCTCCTTTTTGTTTTTTCAAAAGCAAAATTGAACCAGATGATCATCTCTACCACAGTGAGTACACTTGAACTTGACTTGCTGAGAAGTCATATCTATTGATTTTACAACACTCTCTTTGGTAGAGAAATTCTTTGCTATACCAGCAGATTTAAAAATAATTTATTTTTGTTTAGATTCTACTACAGCTTTTACAGGATCCAAAAGCTTAATAACCTTAGGAAGATTATTCTTGGCATACTCAACAAAATTAAATCCTAGACCATGTTTCTTCACGCTTGTTTTTGATTAATCTAGAATCATATTCAAATTATTTTTGCCAAAAGAAAATCTCTCTAAGGTGTCTTTAAAATACTCATTCTCTTTAGCCAATGTGGGATAGGTTGTACATTTAACATATTCATCACAAAGACTCTTAGAAGCACTAGACTGAGCCAAAATTTCCTTTTCAGCAAACTCCTTAAGTTGTCTAGTCAAAGCTTATATTTCTATGTTAAGCTTGGGACAGTTCGAGCAAGGGAGAGTCTCATGATACAACATCTGTTGAATAGACTCCTGAGAAAAGTTAAGCCTAGCTTGAAACAAATCACATTTAGAGCATGCTTTAGATGAGTTAGACTTAGGCTTTTCAATTTCATCATGTGCCTGTTTATTCTTTTCATCACAAGAGCTGTGTGCTAGTTTTAAGTCATCAAATTTAGCAGTTACATCACTAAATTGACTCAAGGTTGATGCATTAATTTTTCTCGCAGACTCCAACTCAAAATGTAAAACTTGACAGGAGTCACAATATTCACCATTAGGAATTGAAGCTCTAAGTCTATCGATTTTAGAATTTAAATTCTCAACAATAAGATCATGAGTTTTGATTCTCTTTTTATATTTCTTAAGCTCCTCTGTCGATCTAAGCATAGCACAAGATAAATCTATGTAAGAAGAAGGTTTTACCTCATCAGGATCACTGTAGAGATTATCATCGTCGAAATAATCACCCTTTGCCATAAAGCACATTCCTGTGAAATATGCCTCCCTGACCTTCTTGCTACTGTCCTCGTCACTTGTAGTCACTCAAATCGATTTCCTCAAGTGATAAAATTATTTTGGTGGCTACCCTACGATAATTGAGTTTCTTGTTTGGGTCAATCTTGACCTGAGATCAATGAGTTGACGCTTTGTCATCCTTGGTCTCCTTTCTCAGTTTACGGCGATTTATATTGATGTGATTTTGTTCACCACATTCATAGCATCTGATTGGACCAACTCTTGTTGGACCGAAATGGCAACAGAGGGGGGGGTGAATGTCGATCTCTTAAAATCTCGACCCCTCAAAGTACTCACAGGGAATCTCCTCTCCGAGAGCTAAAAAGCTATAAAGAGAAAGATTTATCCTCTCTAGATGATCCTACTAGATAGACAAGAATAATGCAGAGAAGAGCTCAGGGATAGCAACAGAGACACCACAAAATTTGATTGATCCAAAGTACTCACGAAACAATTCCTCTCCAATAGCTAAGAGAGCTAGAAAGAAAGAGTGTTTCTGCATACTGAACTCTCAGAGAAGACATAGCAGATAAAACTAAGAGGCAAGGCAAACAGCAGACAAAAAGCAGGATGATTAACATACAAATCGCTAGTTGCTGTAGTCAGGTGCTTTGAATGGTTTTGACCTTGTAGGACTTTGGGTTAGCCATAGATAGTGCACTTGGCACAAGTGAACCACGGCGAGACATACCGCGTCCTGGATGGCGTCGATGAGGTACATCCATGGAGGCTCGGCATGGATAGTGTGGGAGTGGAGCTCCCTGTTACTATCTCGTGCGTAGATGAAGACCTCCATGGTCCACAAGTCCAAGCTATGGATGTGGGCAATGCAGCAGCAACTGCCGCAGGATCTCGACGAACCCTCCTTCGCCTTCCCCATGGGAAAGGTGATCCCATGGATCAACTGGTGTAGCTCCGGCCATCTAAAAATTTTGAACACAAATAGGTTAGAACAGATGAAAATACAAAAGAATTTTTTGGGTGAGTATAGAAACTAAGAGAGTTAAGTAAAGCAGTATTACGCTATATTTTGTAAAAGTTTTTCATAGTTTTTGTAAATAGGACTCAGACCTTAAATCGTGACCAGTCTAACTAAGGTTTCTACAGTCGTATGCTCTGATACCAGCTCTGTCGGACCCCAAGTTTACTAACCTGGAATCCTCTGTGATAACACTGCATTATTCCCTGGATCAGTAGATAATGCTCACAGATACATCGCTGCATCATTTCATACACGACAAAGCCATACATTACATTACCAGAGTTAAAATAGACCACGTCGGGCCAGGGTTACAATAGGGCCGGCAGGCCAAATGTCTTACAATACATAAAGAACGAAAGCGGAAGCGTACATAGCGTAGGGGCGCAACTCACCACAGGCAAGCGACTGGGATAACCCAAGTACCAACGCTATTAACCAGGGACCTGGCTAATAACGAAGGCACCCGCCAAAACTAGCCTGGTCAACTGGACTGAGGCGAGAGGCAAGACTACCGAGGCTTAATCTAATAACCGTCGTCTTCATTTCCTTCGGCATCCTGCTCCTCATGATAGGCGTAATGCTCTTGATTCCCAGTTTCTGAATGGGGGGTTTAAGAGCGAGGTGAGCACAAACAACCGTGCTCCGCGAGCCAACACACAGAATGCAAATAATTATAGATGCAAGGCTGATCAAGGAAGGCTCGGGTTCTTTTATTTGCTTAAAGCGGCTTTTGAAATAATCATAATATAAAATTCCTAGGACCTAGCATTTTTCAAGAACTTATGATTTAAATACTGGAAGAGTGCAA
Organism: Dendrocalamus latiflorus; assembly: GCA_017311315.1. Classification (NCBI taxonomy): domain Eukaryota; kingdom Viridiplantae; phylum Streptophyta; class Magnoliopsida; order Poales; family Poaceae; genus Dendrocalamus; species Dendrocalamus latiflorus. The sequence continues at coordinate 11,420,253 of CM029613.1, forward strand.
TAAATTTACAGTGGGGTAGGTTCCATTTACCATTTTTTTTCTTGTTACATCCACCAATTTTATGGTTACATCCACCCTTTCTTAACTTTTTGGAATAGCAGGTTACTTCCACCTTAATACCAGCACTGGAGTACATCCCTCCAGGACAATTTACCAAAGTGTAGGTTACATCCACCTAGCAAATTTTATTCCCAACCTCCAAAAATTTTGAAATAGAACTAACTCGAGGAAGATTTCCATGTCTGCCCTTGACCGTGGGCACGGCTATTCGAATAGTTTAGTATACTCTCTGCAGAGACTGTACATCTTTACCCACAAGAGATAATCGTCCCGATGGTTCTACATGATTCCTTTAACATGCAGATCAAGAGAATATCACGAGGCCTTTACAATACCTCACACTCTAGCATATCACTCATATGGGGTTACTTCCATAGGTTGTGCGGGATGTCCACCATAGGTTAGCGCAATCGGACTCCACTCTCCACATACGCTATCCTAGGCAACGTCACCTACATCCGGTGTCCCATTCCAAGTGGGGCTTTCATTACCCACCTACACACGTTCTCCGTGAAATGACTAGAGGGTTCAGTAAATTATTTAGCCCAGCCTACAATATGCCAGCTTGTGGTTGTACTGTTATCACGGAGGGTCCACACAGGATTAAGTCCTTAGGTCATCTGGGCGGTTCATTCCACATTCCCCATGTTACATCCACACCCACCACTCTTACCATCCGCCCAAACAGGTTTAGCAGATTTTTAGGGTTTTGAGAAGCATAACATAAATCAACATAATTGCCCGATCATGTACATCCCATGACTCATTCAAATTTAGTTTCCAAGATTAAAGAATGATTATCAGGGTTACTAGAACCCTGGGTTCGACAAATTTATCATGGCAATATTAAGACATATAACTACCATAACTAGCGTTTATATCTAGGGCGACAAATGATCATGGGAGTTCAAATGTTACTGGTATTGTATTATATTATTAGGTGGACATAAGGTTGTTATCTACCTTAAGACTTACATATTTTTAGCACATAAAATAACGCATGCAATTTTCATAATTTAAACGAACATAGTTTCACATAAAATGTAGGCGCAAAATGATCAAAGTATTGACTTGCCTGGATCAAAAGCTTGGGGGTCTTGTGCTGCTTCAGGCGGGGGCTCGTTCGCGTCTTCGAACTCTACTCGGGAGATTGAACCGGAAAAACAACACAAACGAGAACGGAAGCAAATGAATACCGAATAAAATAAAATCAAACTCAAATTAACTCAAAACTGAACCAAAATAGAACCATTAGATAGGTATCAATTTTAGAAAAATTTAGAAATTGGTTTCATTAAATTCGGAGTTATGGTTAAAAAGTTATAGCATTTCAAAGTCTTAATTTCTGGAAAATCCGGAAAATAGAAAAGGGGAGGGAGTGTGTGCTGTTGACAAGTGGGGCCCGAGAAGTATTAATGGCGCTCGGGTGGGCACTGCAGCTCCACAGCCGATAGGCGGGCCTTTAATACAGTGCTATTGCCCCTTTAAGTGCCGGCTTAGGACAAATTAAGTGTGGCTTTGGGGCAGCACTTAATGAGCTAAGTGGTGCTTGGCTCCCTTTGCTCTGGTTTGTCCCGGCCGCATGGGAGGCGGAGCCGGCCGGCGGCGGTGGGGGCACGGAGGCGCGGCGGCGCCGGCCGAAACGGGTTGCCCGACCCGGTGCGCACCTCGGGGAGGGAGGAATCGGCCGGGGTCGGCCGGACTTGGCCGGGCGGCGGGTGGCGGCGGGTAAGGCGGCGGCCGAGACAGGGGAATGGAGCGCCGGTGGCTCGGGCAATTTGGGCACAATTCCTTGACGGGGAAGCTTCCACAGGCCAACATAATCTCACCTGGGGCGTCGGCTGTGGCCGAGATGGAGCAGGGCGGTCCGGCGGTGGAGGCGGGCTTGCCGGGGAGGAAGGTGACAGTGGCAGTTCGCTAGGGAGGGCGGCTGGGTCCGGTGATGAGGGGGAGACGTTCGGGGTGTTCCGGTGGTGGTCCGGGCGCGCTCAACTTGGATTGGGGCGCGGTGGTTCACCGAGGGAACCCGACGCTGGCGTTGGGGGAAGAAAGAGCCTCGCCGGCGGCCTCTGGAAGACAAGCCGATTAGCTGGGGACGAAGGAAGAGAGAACAATGGAGAGTGAGGGGAGAGGCTCGAGGGCCCTGGCGTCGACCGGTGGCGTTCGGCGGCGGGGTTTTGCTGGAGGAGCACTCGCGGCAGGGGGCGGCCGGGGATGTTTCTTGGGCGAGTTTGGTGGGCGGCGCAGCAAGGCAATCGGCGCCTTTTATAGAGCTGGAGCAGAGACGCCGGGGAGCAACGCGGCATGGCGCCGTGTGCGGTGGTGTCATCACCGTACGCCCACAGGGTGACGCGGCCGAGACGTGCTACGACGGCACGGCGCACGGGTGGGGGCTTGCAAGGGGCGTGCATGGCAGGGTGAGATCAGTGCTGGCAGGGCTGTGCGGGAGGTGACCGGAGACTCTGCTGCTGCCGGGCGCTGATGGCGAGGAGCGGTGCTGAAGACGAGGCTGCTGCCCAATTACTCGCCGACGAAGTAGGTGGCGGAAGGTGACAAGGACCCCCAAATTTTGAAGTGTACTTCGTATTCTAATTTGCTTTACTTTCTTGGAGATGAATCAAGGCTTTCAATTTAAATTAGTTAAGCACAACTTGAATTTTCTTTTGAAAACCAAAAAGTAATAACCAACTGGGAATAAATGCCTTTAATTTCATTAACATAGGTTTGAATTTTACATTGACACCAAGGTTGAAAATGGGATGTTACAATAGACTAGAGTGGTTCTTATTCTCGGTTGTTTAGACTTCTTTCTCTCATCTTGTGATCCTAGGATGCTACTTATTAGTTGCTTCTCTTCTTACTAGGTTAAGTTCACTCACTTCTTTTAGGTCAAGCGAGGGTTGGGCCCCTTTGGGTAAATAGGGAACGTGTTTACTTCCTTGAATTTTAGATGACCAACTAATAGTCTTAGAGTCATTTGGGGTAGATGAGAGCGAGTCTGAGCTATAGTGATTCTTCTATCTTGTCTATACTTTAAGAATTGCCATTTCTTCCTTCTATCCAAGCTTCTTCCCTCTTGCTTATTACCTTGGTTCAAGGGGAGTTTATCTGAGATTCTCTGGAACTTAATGATGACATAACTCTACTTGAACCAAATTATTTCTAAAATTAACTCAACTGTTGAGGGGGAGCTGGGATTTTTATTACATCATATTTAATTTCAGAAATACGCATTGTAATATAAATACATGGAGCCTTGATTATTATCCTAGTGTGACATGATAAATTGCTTTACATCTTGCTATGTTTTGTGCTAAGCTTGCTATATTTATCATGCTTTTTTATGTGTAGCTTAGCTTTTGCCATGATAGCTCCTTTAAATGTGAAAAGCTTGAACTAAATCATGTCTTGCTTCCTATTATGATTTATACCATGTCAAATTAGCTAAGTTGAATCTTGAACTTAGATTAAGCTATGCTAGTTCTTTATTGAAACATGAGTTACTTTTAGCTCTTTGTTCTTGAACTAAGTCAAGAAAATGCAAAATGATCCCTTTTGTGTGAAAAAACTGATCTCACCAATCCTTTCTCATGAGACGGCTTGCCATTGCACTAGGCATAAACTCAAGGGGAGTTTTGGATGATCAAGATCACTTCCTTAAGCTTCCTGCTTGGAGTAGCTGCATAAGACTTAAGATCTAGTGCATGGCCAAAAATGAACCTAAAAAGGGTGCCAAATGTGTTAAATTTGCTCAATTATAAATGTTATCAAATGCTTGAACAAAATATTTCAGTTTTGAACTTGTAGCACTCTAAAATGGCCCAGTTATAGCTTCTTGACTTCATTTAGTCTGTTGACATGGCTTGATCCATTTCTGGATAATTTGACATGCTAAAAACCAATTTAATTTCACTTTTTATAGCTTGGTTATACTTGAAAAGTTGCTTAAGATAATCTTTATGGCTCCTGATGCTTAAAATGAATAAATTGTAGCCACTTCATTTCATTAATGCTTTATCTTCTTCCATGAATCTTGATGATTCCATTGTCAAATGGGGAGAAAGATATGTCAAAATGCACATTTGGAGTGTGATTTTGTGTTTTTGTGCAAAATCTCGATTTTTGGAGATTTGTTCTGTTGCTGTAATTTTCTATCACCTCTCACCATGACTAAGGTCAATCGGGCAATTGCTCTTTCCTATGGATCTAGAGCGAGATTTCCCGACACTTTTGGTAGATATGAAATTTTTGTGAAAAATTATGATTCTTAGTAACTTCTATCTATCTCTGTCTCAAATGGTCATGTTTAGCTCTTTGCAATCTCTCTTTAACCATTTGGAGCTCTCTTTGCAAAATTCTTTTTCTTTCTCTAAAACCACCTTCAATTTGCATTTTTAAAGAATTGTCGTTGGGTTCATCAAATGGGAGGTTGAAGGACCGTGTGAGAAGATCTAGGATACTGTTGTGATGAACCATTGCAAGTTTTTAGAGTGGTGAAATGGTTTTGCAAAGATTGAATTTGATTTGGGCTGTTTTTGAAAGCGTCAGGAAAATCGAAAGTACGTAAGTATAAGTGCAGTAGTTCTGTTTGGTGGAAGTACCTGGTTGAGTTGTGGTATGTTTTTTCCAAAGAGCCCTAGAGGAGGTTTTCAGTGTGCGGAAGTACCGTTTTGGGAGGCGGTAGTTCCGCATTGTGGAAGTACTAGGATGTTAGGTGCGAAATTTCCAATCTTAGCAGAAAACAAGGGTTTGGGGAATTGAGTCATGGATTGAGCTGGGATAACCTGGGTCATTGGATTAAGATTGCATGATGCATGTCTTGGATAATGTAGGTCAAGTTGTGAAGAACTTGTAACACCCCAGCCAATCAATGACCTGGAATGCTACCAAACTAATGACATAATAAGGAAACTAATACTCATCTTACAAAATTTCGGCGGAACTTCCTTTGTTTATTGAGTAAATCAAAGGTCTCAACAAGCATAATCAACTGATATGAATACCAATAAGCAATAAGTTCATTTATAAGCAAAACTGGGTTATGATCACCATCGCACTCATAACCATTCTACTTAGATAAAGAACGGAATCAAAGCAAATAAGTTCTATTCTTTATTACACATTGAACCTGATAGACAATAATCAAATACCACTTAAATTATTCAGCAAATAATGTTTAATGTTCTTTCTGCCTTCCATGGTGAATAGACCGTGCATGTGCATCAAAACTAATCCCTCTTTATTCCCATGCATGCCGATCTCATGTGGGTACCTAAAACAAACAACAACCATAACAACAAACAACAACAAGAGTGAGTTCAAAGACTCAGCAAATATAAATAGGGGCAGCAAGGATAAAAGTGAACATCACTTCACAAATTCATCCATCAATCATATGAATAAACATGCTATGCAATATGATCAAAAATCTCTTTATCTCTTCTCTTGCGCATTTTACCGGTAATGCGGAGTGTGCATCCGTCAATGCACACCCATGCCTGTACCCTCTGGTACAGGGACCAATTGCCCATACTCCACAAGTATGGGGACCTTTAGCCCGTCATGACAACAACATGTCGGGGACCTCGGCGCTTGGTCATCTCGTGACCAAGACTTCAATAAATCAGCATGATGCACAAATGTGAATGTCTCAACAAATAAAACTTGCATTCACAACAACTATGCATCATAAATTCTCAGGAACTCTTTCAATTGCCATCTACCATAAACAATATCAACATATCATTATCATGATCAAGATCACATATTCTCAAAGCATGGAACAACCATCTTCATAGCAACAACCATCAACAATGCACACTATAAAATTTAAACCAACATTATACTTGCCTTAACCCCGAGAAAATGGGAAATGATCAGAAGGCGCGGCCCCTGGAATCCTTCCTCCTCCTGAATAATAATTATAATGATTGCTAAGACAACTGTAACGAATCTTTAGATTAAACAAAACAACCCCAAACTAACCCAACATGATTAACTTGACTCAACACCCCAATTCCTTTCGGCCACCCTGTCCCCTTCTACGGACAGTCAACTTCAAAAATCCTTATCTAATGGTACAGAAGTCTGAACAGGGCGTTCTCAGATTCTCTGGAAAGATAATTAAATTATCTAACTAAACCTAGTTGGTGAGTCTTCCTGATTCGGCCAACTTCTACCCGCACCATCTAACTTTCTTAGATCATCAATTCTGTAACGAGTTCTCTGGACAGCGCACTAAAACTGTCATAACTTTCACCCCGAGAGTCGGAATCTGGATTTATTGACCTTTCTGGAAAGCTAAGGAAAATATCTAAAACTTTCGTAATATGGAGATCCTCTGATTCTCCTGATTTCTAATCGCCCAAACCCATCTACCGAAACCTGAACAGGAATTTCCCCGATCTACAGAACAGTCCGATTAGAAAAATCATAACTTTCTTTACAGAGGTCGGAATGACGCGTTCTAGCACTTTATGGAAAGCTAAGGATGTCCTCTACAAATTTCTAGGAGAAGACCAAACCTGAATCCCCACGGATCTACATCAAAAATACCGTCTAACAGAGGCTGTCCTGAACAGATCCGAAAACCGACATTGCTAAACAACTAATTATACAGCTAGCGGAGAGAATTAGGAGTAATTACCCGCAACCAATCGCTGAAGAACACGAAGAACCCCACACGATCTCTGCCTCCCTTCCTTTTCCCGTCCTAATCTCCACCTTCCGGATCCACGAATCTTTCCGGCGGACGGTTTGCTGTCCTCCTCTCGAACCGCAGCGATCGGGATCCTTCACCAATTGCAGGGGGCATCCATGGAGGGGGCGCAAGGAGGGAGAGGGAGGTGCGGCCAGGGAGGTGGAGAGGCGGCTTGGGAGAGGGGCGGCTAGGGTTTGGGGGGTGGGGCGCCTCCCCCCTTTTCCCTTGGCCGGCCCCCCTTTTGGGCCTCGGCCCAGGCCCAGCTTGCCGTGAATTTACGTAATTCCCCCCCCCCTTTTTCCCTGATTTTAATACTATTTGATAAAATATCGCCCGGGATATTACATTCTACCTCCCTTAAACAGAATTCGACCCCGAATTCTAGCCACGCTTAAACCAAGAAATATAATCACAGCTAAAACTTACTAACTTTGCCACTTACCTGATGTGAATAACTCTGGATATTGCTCGCGCATGCGAGTCTCCAATTCCCAAGTGGCCTCTCTCTCGGTCTGCTGCGACAAAACACCTTGACATACTGACGTGTTACGCCTTACTACTTGTCCCATCTTTTCAAGAGTCACTCGACGGACACGTCTCGAAGGCACGGTCTTACCCGTGGGTCAATGGCCCAAACGAAACTTTATGCTCCAGATTCCTCCAGTACTCCCTCGACACTAGGTCATACAAAACGATCTGTGCGCTACGCTAGGACTCAAGACGGTTCTAGCAATACGCTCTCTACCAAGTCTCTCCAACTTTCAGAAACAACCATTATACCTTGGGCCAACACTCCCTTGGGTACTAAACCACACAACCTGCACAAACACACACAATTCTTGATCCTTATATCAATCGATCTCTTCACTTTAACAATGAGCACCTCTTTTAACCAGGGACGCACAACAGTTCCCGACTGAAAACAAAAGAGTCTTAATGCAACCAACTCAAAACCATCTTTCTTTTAAGAATTTAACTTTCTCTTAAACCATAGGATCCCAAATCGTCGCATAACATTCTAACTCTTTTCTCTTAAATTAGCAACCTTATGGCTATGCTCAAGCTGAACACAAATTCCACACCTATGTAAAGAGACTCTTTCAATCCACAATAACATACCCTGATCAACTTCTCTAGCAGAGGAATTACTTTGATAAATAATTCTCAACACACCACGATATAGCTTACAGCCACACTCACATCACCTAAATCTGTTAAGGATGATCAACTTTAAATTCACCACCTTCATGCTCATTTACTGCTTCCCAAGGATTCTATCAAACATCACCATAACTCTTGGAATCTAATCATGGAAAACCTAGATGCTAGCATAAAAAAAATGCAAAGCCAACATTTCAACCTTTAAGACTCTTACAATGAATTTCCGGTATACTTGATAGGTAATCCTCAGATCTAATGACTAAACTTTTCAAACAACTCAACCATAACCTCGGTCACTAAGGTCAACACTTCTCACCAATCAAGTAACCGCCCAAGGCGATTCATTCCACAAATCTTAGACCTTCTCTAACCCACACCAATCAAATTTAGCTACGCGACCACAAAGTAGCCATTTCTAACTGATTGACCAAGTTATCCTTAGAGACAATCTATCTCACAAAGGGTTACTCACTGAGGCCGAGTCATCCTTAACAATAACTCAACCATCCTTGCTATCCCATTAATTAACACGACTATTAGATTCCTCTATACTACTACTCTCATCAAACTACACCATCATAAATCTTCTACACAATCTTACCGAGTACCCAAAATGCGATACTCTAAGAAACTAATCAAGATTTCCATACTTGCTAATTCTAATATTCTATCAAGATGAACACAAGATCTTGGACCACATCTCGCTATAGGTCCTACTAGTTGCGACAACGAAACCTATTAACTCCAAAGACAAACATTCTATTTAAATCAAACCCTTTCCAAGGATTATTCTAATAAATCGATTTATTACGCCATTCATCTCAAACATCTTGACACCTGAAGCCTAACAGAATCATCTACTCGACCACCACTATCCAGTTGCCAACATTCATCTTTAAAGGCTTTGCAACATGAATCAGTTAATCCTTTCTCAGAAGAAGAGGCCAATAAGAATAAGAATAATAATAATAATAATAATTTCAGCACTCAGATAAACGTTTACCAATCACGGTAAACACCAGACCAAGAGGAACAGTCAATTGGCAATGAACTCGGAAAACATAAGGGGAGTCCACAATTGAAGGCACAATCCCCCAAGAAGAGGATATCAAATCGCAAGATACGAAACTTGGCTTCAGACCTCAAATACTCCTAATGCACTCTTTCCGTTAACATAGAAAACAATTCTTTGACTACAACAACACTTGGTCAGCTCGAACAAGACAAGTTCTTAAGACCAAACCACAAGAACCACTTAAGAACCAATAAGATCTTTCACACTTCACTTTGCTCGGAACAGTTCAACTACCAAGTAAATCATGAGATCCAAATGATCTCCGCCGCAAAACTCGAAACATTTTTATTTACGAAATATCACGAAAGGCAATCAAATTAATCTCCTCTTAAAGGAATCAACATCACTCTAGCAACCATAACTGCTAGTATTTCTAACATCACTTCATGCACTCCTGGCCTGAACCAACATAACTCACTATCCCATCATTGACCTTCCCAGGGAAACACAATAACCTATTTCATATGTTTTTCTATAAGGTTGCAATACTCAACCTAGTCAAGAGGATAACTAATGCACAAACCCCACTATCGAAGTAAATCGTCTTTTAACTAAGGCATGCTGCCCAGGTCATCCTCACAACACACCTATTTAGATCACCCTTAAATCCCAATCTTTAACCTATTAGCAATGCTCAACATCAATTTAGTGCACACCAATTCCAATCCAATGGTTATCGTAAACAGTTGACGATTATACCGTCATGGAAGGATTTATGGTCATTTCTCTATTTGCGTTCCAACTAGCAAACATAAGACCATCAAGAAACCGAAAACATCCTTAACTCTTCCTTCCTACACAGTTAAATGAATCCATTGAGATCAAGTAATCCAACTAGTTTAGTAAACTAAACAATTTTAAGGATCAACCTTCTCATCAAAGACATACTATTATCCTACCACTCCACCATCAGGTAACATAAATCACCAATTACATTCCATCAGTTCATCCCTTAGTGATGCTCAAAACCATACTTCGATACGTAATAAATGCACCTAGAAATTACATATGATCAGTACTTATCCATAAAAATGTAACTCCAAGATTAATATCCGCTATGACAATATTCTAACATCTTCTGGACTTATCCATCCCAAAGGGTTAGATTAATCCGTTGAGACTCGCAGGTCCACTCTATCCGAGAAGCTTATCAAAATATATCACCTATAATGATCAAACCAGTTTCGTCAACGTTCCCTACTTGTTATTAACTCTGTTGATTCCACCTAAATATAGTCATACTCACAGTCACAGCTCATCAAGAACTACTAGAGAACAACCTCAACTTATTCAACTTTCCTTTCAAGGATCTTAGCTAAGATCAATCATGCACACACTGCAACCCAATCTTGATAATCCATATCATATTCATTAAGTGCTTTGATTATAACCTCTCATCTTATCATGACAACACATCGCCAAAGGGTTTAACATCTTCTTTCATAAAAGAGATCCATTAAGCTTCAACACTTAAAATACCCAAGAGAGATACAATGAGTAAAAGCCTCCACGCACTAAAGGACTTGCAGAAGGAAACTTTCATTAACCCAAAAACATCAAGCGAATAAATGGATCAAGATTTCCCATCAGGAAAACAAAACTCCCATATAAAGGTCAAACTTGACCACCAACCAAGTTCACTAGTCGTAAGAATAACTCATCGGTTGGGAAAACAATGATTGCTTTACAGGACAAATTCAGCCCAATCAAAACACACTATCCTTTCTCAAAGCAACCGATCAACCGCAATGAACTAATAACCCAAGAGAAACTCATCGAGCCCAACTGGACTAGAGTCGACCAAATTCAAAGTCAAAGAAGAGGACAACTCTTCTAGAGATACTCACTATCAACGCCTATTCTAAGATATCCGAGGTAACCGCCTTCATATTCTCATACCGCTAACGGTGGTGTAACCTGGTACAGCCCAGGGCCACAACCACGACCTCAACCTCTCAACATGGGTTATCCCCACACATAATATCTATAGCTTTATAATATAGATATAATATATCATCTCAAACCTCAATCATCAATACAACATAACGGAAACGTAAATGCAATGCTTCACCCATTTCCATCCTACTGTGCACTATGTGTCAATTTAATTATTCAATTACCACGGACCTAAAGCCCGCTCTGATACCAACTGTAACACCCCAGCCAATCAATGACCTGGAATGCTACCAAACTAATAACATAATAAGGAAACTAATACTCATCTTACAAAATTTCGGCGGAACTTCCTTTGTTTATTGAGTAAATCAAAGGTCTCAACAAGCATAATCAACTGATATGAATATCAATTAAAGTACTATTGATTAAATTTAATATTTGGTTTATCTAAGTTATTTATAGTGTGCTATTGATAATCCTTATCTTCTAATATCTGTTATACTTGTGTTAGGTAATTGACTTGTGGAATCTTAGTTAAGGATTTATTGTTGAGAGATGTATTAAAGATGGGTTATTTTTATTGAGAAAAAGGATAGTGGGCTGGGATGTTACGCCATCGATCGAGCCGTCGGCGTCGCTGGTGGACGGTAACGCGTTATGCGCTTGACGATGCATTGCTATCTGCAGGCACGCACGCGCTTCCTTTGGAATTTTACTGGCCGGGGAGGGGAGCCGAATGCATCAGAAATAATATGCGTCACTAATTAGTACATGTACACACGTATATGCGAGTTGACCTTAGGCGAGTGTGCAGTGCATTGTAGGAACGTTGCATTTTGATGAGACACTGATGAAAAAAAAGTTGAGGTGACTCGCGCACTGATCAGGTGTTAAAGTGTCGCGCAGCCTCTTGAATTCAGGGTCCAGGGCGCTAGTCCTTGGTTTGACACCATACGAGACTTTAAGAAACCAAAGAAACTATTTCTGCAGTAGTTGAGTTGAACTATAATCAGAGGAACGTAGTCCTAAAAATGTATCGGACGAACATAAAGTGGTTCGAGAGAAACGAACAAATGTTGTCTTAAAAAATGTTATCCTAATTGTACTACAGATTCAGATCTGGCTCCCCAAGTACACATGCGCATTTTAGTCCTACGGCAAGGTCATATTTAACCCTTTCATTATTTAATCAGCATGTACGTTATTTGTCTCCCACTTCAAGATATATGATGAGAGTGACGTCAAGGGAAACAATTTCAGTAAAAAAACAATATCGGAACTATAACATCCTAAATTTAGGAAAAGTTGTAATTATGGGGAATCTAAAAATCTTTTGATGCTTTTCAATACTATTAAAAAAATTTGACGTTTATTTGAGAACATCGAGTTGGTTTTCCCAAATCCAAACATTTTAACAAAAATAAAATTCTTGATCAAGAGCCAAAACAATTGGAAATCGATTGAGCAAAAGTTTGAAACTGAAATTCAAATTGAAAATCCATGTCCAAAATCAAATTCGCTTTCACTCAATCTGAGCCAAGAATTCATTCAAAAGTCAAATTTTAATTTCAAATTCAAATATGAAACTAGAACTTTCCAAAACTAAAACCAAAATTAGAGTTTTCAATCGGGCTTGGCCCATTTTCCCTCTATTCTCTCTCAGCCCACGCTGGCCCGGCCTATCTCCTCCTTTCTTCCTTTCCTACTCTCTTCTCTCCCCATTCCTTCCCATGTTCTACAAGCACACTAAGCATGCCCGACCCGTGAGCGCCGCACACGCTCGCAACCATTCCGCCATGCCCACGCGCATGTTGCCCCACGTCGCACATGTGACCTTCACCCGGCCCCGCCGCATGAGCTAGCCATGCTGCACCACATGCCGCCCATCACTGCTACACCACAGTGCTGCGCCATGCCTTCTCTCCCTCCCCCTGGGCTATTTAAAGCCCTGGCCATCTCTATCCCTCATTGCATTCCCCATTGCCCCTCCATTCTTTCCCCCAAGCCTAGTTTGACCAAGCCGCCTCCATGCCCACGCTGGCCATTGCTCCCCTTCGCCGTTTCGACCGCTCCAGCGCCCCTCTTCCAAAAATGCCCGTGTCATCTTGTGTTCCTGGGCATCTTCCTCCCCTCCCGCTTGATTGAACTTTCATGCCCTAAGCTCACTGTTTCTTCTCCTCCGCTTTGGCCGAATCACACCACCACCAGTGCCGCTTTCTCCTTGATAAACCTCCCTCCAATTCCTCACTATGGGAGCATCCCCTTGGTGACCCAAAGCTTCCCATACTACCAGTTGAGGTCCCTCGCCGGCTGCCTCCCTACGCCGTCGTTGACTCCTGTCACCAGACTACCTCGTCGCACCCCCGGCTCCCCTGACCATCCTGATACATTCCCATCGGCCTACTCATGCCCCTGCTCACCCTACTTTGTTGTCCCTTCACTTTGGCCGCCGCCACCCTGTGGCTTCCCCAGGCCCAGTCGCCCAACCCACCGCCTGAGCCGCCCTGGCGCCACCCGGCCTGAGCAACTGCCTCCCTTGGCCTCCCCACCTCCTGAGCACACCATTTTCCCCCATGCCGCCATTTCTCTAGCCACCCCTCACCAGTGAAGCCGTCATCCATCGTGCGCCCCTACTCATTGTTCGGCCTTGCACCTTTGCTCTATCTGAGTTGCCCTCTCTCTCCCTCCCTCTACCTATGGCATGTGGGGCCAATGTAACTAAGTATCCCATTTAGGGCATTTGGCTTCATTGAAGTAGTACATGGTGCAAGCACAAATTGAATTAAGGGTTTTGGAGAATATACCAGGTAGGACCATTTATAAATAATGGTAAATCAATAAGATCAACATGAATGCCACTAATATTCATTTTAGCAATGCAAAATTTATTAATAATCATCTTATGGAAGAATTAGATGTTAATAATTATAAGACCAATTTTATTCAATTAGAGCTATGGCAAAATATAATTTGATTATCAATAAAAAAGAATAAGGTTGAATCATGATATTAGAGTAAAAATCCATGCAAGATAAAAAGAGTAAAGCTTTAATCTTGAATAAGTGCTTTCCATAAAAAACTAGCAAATAAATAAATATTAATTTGCATATCTCAAAGTCATGAGGCCCCTTTTTCTAATAATGCCTGAATAATTATGGTAAATTATTTAAATTTTAAGTCTCTAATATTTATTTGAAAATGCTAAGACTTAAATTAAAGATGTCCTTGTACACGATTAAGATATTCTCAAAACCTAATTAGGGTGTCATTAATCCTTATCTCAAATCCAATTGCTAATCAGAGACATTAATGATCCGTACAACTTTGTGTAAATGGCAATTAAGTTAAATAAAAAAGGTAATTAACCAATTTACCCTTGCCATCTATTTTGAAATACAAATTAAATTAGAAATCTTGATTAAAATATAATCTTGCCATCAGCATCTAATTTAAGAGGGGTATGTTAAAATGCAATCTTGCCTAAATAATAATCATCCTACCAATATCTCTAGAATTAAAATCACCAATGGTAACTAAAGATAATTAATATACTATCAATTCAAGGCTCAAACCCTCAAATTATCTCACTCGGCAAATAAGACCCTGTACACAGTGAACTCTCATATCTAACTTAAGTCTAACCCAACCCTTGGAACCTCCTTAATAAGCATAAAATAGTAAAACAAGTCTTGGTATCTGGTACCTTGCAAAGGAACTTTCTTAATTAATGATCGAGCCATAACATTCCCCGATCAGCTGTGTCTAAGCCATCTTCGAATCTGCCATTTCCTCCTTTTGCTTAAACTCCGTTTGATTTTGTCCAGCGTCTCGCACTCACTAAATCTTATCTCATATCACCATCTTAGTCTTAAGGAAACTCAAGTAAGTTTATTTAAGATTTATTTGGACTTTCAAATGTTCCTTGGATTTATTTGGTTTTTGATGGTTTCTCACATAATTAGAAGATTAAAGTCTTAAAGAAGCAATAATTCAAGCAGGATCAATACCCGGATAAAGATGAAGGCCGGGAATTTCAAGATCACTGACTGAGAAGGCTTTGAGTAAGATCAAGACCACAGTAAATTGAGCAAGGTAAGTCATTACTTTGATTATATCACACCTACTTTTTGAATACAAATTATTTTATTTGAAAATATTAAATTGCATGCTTTATATTGTTACATAAATTATATTCACACTTGTTCATAGTTAAATTCTTATGGATAATTACTTAATTATACCCCACTCCTTGACTTTCAACATGAACCCTTATCATCCTAGAATTAATGGTAAACATATCAGTTATAAGTTGTATCTAACTGCCATACTTAGTCTTGCTTAAATACCTAGGGGCATTAAATTGCCATGTCATCAATTCCAAACATGAAACTTGATTTGGGCAGCCATTGGAGGGAAGTGACTGATACATTGGTCTAAAAGTATTTTACGCTTCTCAAAATCCTAAAACTTGTTTTTATCTATCTAGACGGATTGTAAGAGATGTTGGTGTTGATGTAGCACAAGAAATTACAATTTGTGGCAGCACTACCCATATAACTTAAGAACTTAATCTTGTAATGACCTCCCAATGTAAAATAATACAAGCATAAGTCTAGAATGGTATCGACCTAGCTAAATAATTTGTATCCATTGGTGTGAATTGCACCATTGGAGTGGCCCACGAGTTGTGTTGCTGGCTTAAGCCATCGTGGACATGGGTTATGTCGCTGGTGTAAGCCACCGTGTGGCGTAAGATGGGGTTTTTGTGTGGTGGATGTAACCACCCTAAGAGGAAACCTTAGCTAGACTAGGGGATGTATTGTAAAGATCTTGTGGTGATCTTCTTGATTCATACGTCTAAGAAAATATATGAAATATAACAAGATGATTATCTATTGTGATTGAAGTGTACAGTCTTTCCAGAGTATAAATTATTCGAATAGCCATGCCAACGATCAAGGGTGGTATGAGAATTTACTCGAGTTAGTATCTATTTCTAAAACTTTGTGAGTGGGATAAAAACTCGCCGGTGTGGATATAACCCTGAATTTGAATTGTCTTAGGTGGTTGCAACCCAATGATATTAATCGGTGGATGTAACCCTGGTAACAAAACTAGCATATGGTGGATAGAACCATACTTTGTAACAGATAAATGGAACCTGTACTACTATTATTATTGTGTACTATTATAATATCTAGAAACATGGTTTAGGGAAAAAAAATGCTAGGTCTCAGGAATTTCCTATAATTGTATCTTATAATGATGGCATTTTTGCAAATAAAAGAATCTCAAGCCTCCCTTAACAGTTTTGCATCTATTATTATTATATTTTGTATGGTAGCTTACTAGTACCATTGTACTCATTCTTGCTCAATTACCCTTATTCAGTCACTATCTAAAGAAGTTGACAGAGCTGGAAGACGATGAGCCTAAGAATTAGATCACGAACCCAGTTGGCTACCTGTGGCATGTCCTGAGGGTCCCAATTGTATGAAGTTTTCATTTTCGCTGCTGCTTTTAATGATTTTGGCCTGACCGACCCATGTGTAAGTTTATCACTGTATTATTTACGCTTCCATATGATATGATTTTAATATACAGTAATGTATCTGTAAGCATTATCTACTGATCTAAGGAATAGTACGATGGAATCACAGAAGATTTTGGATTGACAAAATCCGGGTCCGATAGGAACCTTTCAAAAAGACGAATTTTGGAAATTTCAAAAAAAATCATAATATTTTTGGTCGAAATATTAAAACATACAATTCAAATTCATGAAATACAAGTATATTAAAAAAATTCCCTATCGGCATTGCCTCCGCCTCCCTTGTCGGTGCTGCTCCACCGCCTCCCCCTTGTCACCTACCACTGTTGCCTCCCTCCTCCCTTGCTAGCGTCGACGGGGAACTTAGTAGATGCAGATAGATTGAGATAGAAAGAGAGAGATGGAGATCGAGAGACGATTGAGACACAGAGATGGAGGACGAGTGGACGAGAATTAAGGGGGTGTTTGGGACTGCTCCACTCCACGTTTTTCAGCTCCGCTCCACGTTTTTTAGCCAAACAGGTTCAGCTCCACGCACTCTGTTCGAGGAAAAAAAGGTGGAGTTGTGAGAGCACCTAAAGGGGTGCTCCACAAACTCCAGGTTTTTTGTGGAGCTGCTCCACGGTAGAGTTTGTGGAGTAGAGTTTATGGAGCAGTCCCAAACACCCCCTAAGAGTAGTTAAAGATTGGGTGGGCCGGTGGATGGATGGGTTGGAAAATTCAAAACAAGTCAATTTTTTTGGCAAAATTGGGCTTTTACAGGGTGGGCCTAGAAAACTTAACTTCGCTGAATTTCGGTCAAAAATATTTTCCCTGGTGACATTACGATTGCAATATTTCACGACATCAAAAGTTACACACCCACAAAAAGCCTGCCAAATTTTCCTTGGCTGCAGCTGGACATGAAAATAAGTATAGGAAATGATTACCCATGCTGATTGTGTTAGATTTCCAGAATCTGGATTATACTACATATTATCACACAGATGGTTCAGAAAACCAGGAGCATCTAGTAATGGTTGTTACCGAATTAATGGTAAGTAACTGGAACTCCTGACCAAATGGCAACCTCATGTTCTTGTGCCATTTGATCTGACGGCAGTGGATGCAGATAATGGCGTCACATCTCAATAATCCTGTGGTGGAGCCTGCTTCCCATTCCCAGATACTTTTCTCGGGACGGACGGACATATCCAAATCCAATCATAACCTTGTGCCTTTATAAAAGAGTGCGTACAGGACATCTCCATTTGTCACACAAGCAACGAAGGTAGCCAGTGCCTGACCATAGCTCATAGCTCTCTTCAGTGGAGAGAAGCTGCTGCAACGACTGTGAGGCTTCTTGTTTGAAGGAGGAGGTCAAGAACAATGGCTGAGGATGGAAGAGGGGAGAAGAAGGATGTGGCCGAGAAGAAGACAAAACAGGGCGGTTTCAGGACCATGCCGCTCATCCTAGGTGATTGATCCCTTCCTGCTACTATTAGCACTCCATATTTCTTTTTTTTTTGAAAAAAATAATCTGTTATGTTTTCATGAAAAGCTTAATGAAGCTATATATGCAAGTAAGGTTAAACGACGCTACTACTAATTAATTAAGCTTCATATAAATGGTTTTCTTTTCTCCCACAGATAGATTAACTAGCGGTTTGTCTTACGTTCCCGGTGTTTTATTTACTTCTTTGTTTCTTGCGCTGGATGCCTGCTGATAGTTTCCCTTTTCCCTTCTGGTTCAGTGGAAGCTGCCCATGAAACTAGTTTTGAGTAAAAATTTCGTAACACTTGCTGATCTTGTGCGTCACCTATCAGCCAGTATTTATAAGTATCTAATCTAGCCCTCACCAAAAAAAAATCTTATCTGATCTGAAAATTTTGCAACACTCATGATCTAGAGACTAATAAACGTACTAATACTTTTTTCTAGAATCTAATTAGAATACTTCTACAGTTTCTCATATATAGTGCATTGATTTCTAATATGTTATAAAACGCACGACAAATATAAAGGATCACAAAAATGAAATACGAGGATTTAACATGAAAAACTCTTGCGGGAAAGCTATGAAAGCACGAAGATGAAAATCACTATATGAGAAGATATTTATAATGAGACTCTCTTGCCTGCCTTATGGTCTACAGAGATATATTTATAATGATTACAAAGAGAACTTCAAGTAAAAGTAGAACTCCGTGTTGGAAACGGAAACAAACCGAATATAATTCGGATCACAAACTCAACAATCCCCACCTTGAGCTGAATTCCCTCCTATAGCTGAAGAGCGCAATAAACTTCCACAATCAAATCAAAATGAACAACTTGTACGCCAAAAGTCTATAGGACTAATCTCAATATGAAAGACTGAAATAGTCTTATCCAAACGCTTCTTATAAAGCAAAATTGAGCAAAGTATTAGCAAGTCTGAATACGTAGCTATCAACAAAGTAGACGAATAAATCTGGATCTTCAGAACTCCATAACCCAGCAAAATCTGAGTCTGTGCAACTGATCTCCTGAAATAAATACCCAATTATCAGACTGGCATAAGCCAAAATATCACATGTAGCGCTGTATAGATACCGAAAAACTCATATTAGGAATCTAATATGCTCCACCCGAAACACAAAAATCGGCAAACAACGCTTATTCAAAAAGAAACTTGCATGTGTGGCCATCATATACATCAAATTGCCGGTTGTAAAGGTAAGTGAAATCTATGATATGGTTGTAATTGCTCCTTCAAAACTGTTCAGATGAAAGGAATTCTTTTGTTGTCTATGGAGTATAAACTGCATCTGATTCCTTATATCGAGTTATGACAACTGGACAAACTGTATATTGTCCACGCAAAAGAAAACTCCTTCTTGTACTTAAATCCTTCATCTTAAACTAAAATTAGAGCAAAATCTTTACTTTCAAATAGCAAAACTTTGGGAAGCATCATACTAGTTGTCATCAGGGTGTTATTAAATTTTGAAATTGAATGTTGCTAAGCCTTCATAATGGTCGCGCAAGTGATCCAAATTTGTAACATATCCAAACGGTGATTGAAACATCAAATTCAGTTGTCCCCACAATTGATATTGATTTGTGTAAAGTCTCCTCGATCAAACGTAGACTAAATTAACTCATTATATTGAAAGTCTGCAACTCCATCTTAAACTATATGTGCGGATCTTGCCGCAGTAACCCATAGTAGATGACAGATCATCAAAGAAATCACCAATGATTAATTCCACATAGATGCCGCCAATAATAAGCATAATGGCCTAAATTATAATGAACTCTATCTCTAACAAAAAAACATTCATAACTGCTAACACAACTTCTTGATGTAAGATGACGATCGACAGAAGCAGAAGATCATCGATGGAGATGGTGTGGTACAACACTATGGCATGGTGTCGGGCAAAGCGAACAACGGTGTTGGCGGAACCTGGTGCTAGAACAGTCGCTGCGGTAAAGCACAGGTCAATGCTCGTTATGGATTCAAGTAGTGGAACTGAGTCGAGGCGAGTCAAAATCGCTGAGTCGAGACTGCTGGTATATCCTGTATAGTTCCTCGTGTGCACTTAGCTATAATCTGCAACCTCATTGGTACACCTACGTGTACGCGAAGCAATTGATGACCAGGACTTGTGGTAACCTTTCATGTGCATGTAGCAAAATTCACCTAAATCACAAATCTCTTGCTATTCCGTGTGATGTCCTCCTCTTAGGTTTTGTTGCTAGTCATCTCGGCTTCACGCGACGAGCCTCCTCTTTTTTTTTTTTTCCCAATGCGACTTACTTCAATGGATGCTACCAGGCCGAACGGGGCTGCGCTTGACTCTTGAAGGGCTTACAGTTTCATGTCGGGCACGAATGCGGACACTGACCATCGCCTCGGATTTCAATCGGAGTTGATGCTGCTCCTCGGAACCACGTGAGGCTTGTTGCTCTGCTTTGGATTCGATGACGTAGAGGCGTGGGGATAGAAATGGGGATTGAATATGATCAATAGTCTCAAATACGAATACAAATCTATATTTTAAAATGAATATGAATATGAATATGAATTTAAATATTTTCGAATATGAATACGAATGGAATGTAGCAACGGATACAAATTTGAATCAAATATATACTTAATTCGGTCGAATACGAATATCCTCCTATAACTTCTGTAACAAATTTCAATAGAACAAATTTCTAGCAGTTTTGCCGGTTTTTGACCAGTTACCGGTTTCAAACCATCCAAATTCAAATTTCGAATCACAAAATCCGTCCGGGTTTTTCTCAGGATTTCTGCTTGGCTGTTGGGCTGGGCCGACCGGTCGATAGGCATAGGAAATGGATCGAATACGAATTAAATAGTCTCAAATGCGAATACAAATATTCTCAAATACATATGCAAATATTCTCGAATATGGATTTTGCTTACCACATTTGCGTTTTTACGAATACGAATATCGGATATAACAAATTATCCATTACTGTTTCCCACCCCTAGTAGCGCCCAGTCACTGAGTTTCGAACCATAAGGCAACAGTGATAAAATTGCGGATTCCATGCAGGTGTCGTCCTTGTCCGTGTGATGGCTGCCCTGGGAGTCTTCTCCTGGGTAGCAGCTTTGATATCGAATCTGGAGCTCTGATACTATTTGTTATAAAATACACGAGAAATATAGATGATTAAAAAAATGGAAAATGAGGATTTAACGTGGAAAACCCTTGCAGAAAAATCACGGATGTGCGAAGGCGAAAATCACTATATTAGAAGATGTTTACATGATGCTCTCTTGCCTTCCATATGGTCTACATGAGTATGTTTATAGTGATTATAAAAAGGACTTCAGGTAGAAGTAGAACTTCATGATGGATTCGGAAAGAAACTGAATATGAGTTCAAGATGAAACGTGGCCGATCCGACCATTTTTTCTGATCGAATCTTCAGTGCTCTGATACCACTTGTTATAAAATGTATGATAAAAATAGACGATCGACAAAATAGGAGACACGGATTTAACGTGAAAACTCTTGTGAAAAAAATTACGGACATATAAAAACAAAATTCACTATACAAGGAGAGATTATACCATGGAAACTTCGGTATATCTTAACCATATAATTACAGAGGTACATATATAGACTAAGGAACAAAAGTCCTAGAAATTATGAAACTAAAACAAGATCAATGTATATGTTCACTTAGCCAGTACACAAATTCATATCATACTTTACCACAATACATATCCCTGTACATCGCCTTTCCAATTTGTAGCGTAAAAGAATGCTGCATGTCTGAACATCGCTCAGAAATACCGAGAGCTCATCAGTCTATGCACACGAGATCTCGATGTTAATTTAATCACAGTTATTCTTTCAGAAAAAAATAAGGATTTTGCTTGAGTACTCCACCTTAGTAAAACACAAGGATTTCTTTCATTTTCATCAGAGACGGATATAAATTCATGCATATTCCTTTTTGAGTGGCGAGCCATCACAAGTATCTTAGGCCCCGTTTGGCACAGCTCTAGCTCCGAGATCTATGCTGGATCTGTAGTTTGTTGATTAAATTAAAGTGATTTAAATATTTTTATTTAATATATAATATAAATGAAATGAGTTATGTAAATGCACTTAACATGCCTGCAACTCTAGATCCAGGATTTCCTAGAGCTACAGATGACCAGCTCTAGGAAATCTACAGATTTCCTAGAGCTAAAGCTCTGCCAAACGAGGCCTTATTCTATTGGCAATGCATGCCCACAACCCACGTCAAACACCCTACATACAAGCAAACACCTACACAAGACCCCCGCTAGGCACACACAAGAAAATCAAGAGAGCTAATAATCCATCTCACAACCTCACTTTACATAGGTACTTGGTTTTACCTTCCATATGCAAATGTGAGTGCGAATTAATTTGTACATCTTTTAACAAAACGAATTAGTACAAAGCACTAGTGCTTGTGAGTTGTGAAACAAGACAAGAGGATGAGATTAATTTCTATCAAGGCCACGCGCGATAATGCTGTTTTCGTGAAGTCAAGCTAGTCTATTTTGCTCAAAACGACAATCGAAGACAAATCGCACCGTTCCATGCACTTGTAGGCAATGAAAAATGACGTTTTGGGAATTACACCATAGGACTCAGCCTGGCGAACCGTATCAAGAATCTCCTTTCTGAATAGTGAAATTCTGAACTGCCAAAGTGTAGCTTTCATATGTCGTGCCAAGTATTAGCGACCTTGTCCAACAATATCAATATTGTTGCTATATGCAGAATCATATCTACGGCCAACCTTTTATGACCACTCTGATTGGTAAGTGAGTTAATTTAGAAGTCGAAAATAAAATTCAGGCAACCTGTTTTACCAGTCAAGGGCTAAATTGTAACGTGGTTTTTCTCTTGTAAGTTCCTACTTAATTGTAGGGCAAGAAGGTTACCTTTATATGCGTTGTTGCTCCAAATTTTCAGCTTGAACGTTCCTTCTTACTCCACCGGTCGCAAAAGAGCAGTGCCCTAGAATGCTTGCGGTCAAATCCTATTAATTTTAACTAAATATATTGTTTAAAATTATGATTTGGATATAGAAAAATAGAACGAGTAAATTTGTCATGAAAAATACTTTCATAATATTATACTTTTATAATTTTTTTAAATATTCCCTCCGTTCTTTTGTACTTGACTTTCTAGATTCCGTGCCGTTAATCTTTTTAAAGTTTGACCACTAATAAACTCAAAACTACCTAGATTGGCTATACGAAAGTTATATTATTAGATTTGTCATTAAAAATACTTTCATAATAATTATAATTTTATTAATATATCTTAGTGTAAAGTTATAAAAAAGTAGTGGTCAAAGTTGTATCTTGAAAACCGTAAAAAAATCAAAAACGTCAAGTAAAAAAGAATGAAGGAGTATATGATAAGAGTATTTAGTGATTAAAGGGGTATCTTGTTGACTTCGAAGAAACACGTCACACTTTTGTGACACGGAGGGGATATCTTATTAGGAATTTTCGTTATGAACCAGCCCGTAATATTCGTTGTGCTGGTGGCATACAGTGCAAGTCTCCAAATTACCGCCACAAACACCCTACAAATACAAACCTGGGTTCAAATGCCCTTTACCGGGTACACATGAGAAAAGGGAGCGGATTGCGGAGCTCAGACCCTCAGAGTCTCGACCTCTCTTTATGTGGAACATAATCTCTTAACTATATCTGAATATTATTGTCATGAATCTGAAAAAGGAGTCCCTGTGCACCTCTTATTTTCTTAATGGCTAAAGCATCCCCTTTTGGGCCTCCGAATACGGAAGCTGTGTAGATATCTCAAGGTTGTCAACTTGTCAACCCTTTATATCATGTTATCCATCTGCATTATCCTCGCTTTTCTTGATATGAATGACACTACCACCTTTCAAATCTTTAGAGCATCTAGCATGTATCCAAAGTAAATTAAAGATCATGATTCCAAAACCAGTCGCATCAAAAGTTACCAGTCTGACTCTTCTATTACCATCCACAAGCTGCACTACTGCAGGCTGTGTAACCTGCAATTAATTTGAAGTATAACATTTTCCCGCCATGTGTCGCGCACGATGACAGGGAACGACTTCTGCGACCGGCTTGCGACGGTGGGGTTCAGCTCGAATCTGATCACGTACCTCACCCTGCAGCTGCACCTGCCGCTCGTCGACGCCTCCAACACGCTCACCAACTTCCACGGCACGGCCAACCTCACCCCGCTCGTCGGCGGCCTCATCGCCGACTCCTTCGCCGGCCGCTTCTGGACCATCACCTTCGGCTCCCTCATCTACCAGCTCGGCATGGTCTGCCTCACCCTCTCCGCCGCGCTCCCCTCGCTCCGCCCGCCGCCCTGCGCCAAGCACGCCGCCGACTGCCAGCGCGCCTCCTCCTCCCAGATCGCCGTGCTCTACGCCTCGCTGCTCTGCACGTCCATCGGCGCCGGGGGCACGCGCCCCTGCGCCATGGCGTTCGGCGCCGACCAGATCGAGCTGGACGCGCACGGGCGCCGGGGCTACGGCGGCAAGGCCCCCAAGTGGAGCTTCTTCAACCTCTACTTCGTCGGCATCGAGCTTGCCAAGCTCACGGCCGTTACCGTGGTCGTGTACATCCAGGAGAACGTCGGGTGGGGCTGGGGGCTCGGCGTGCCCACCATTGCCATGCTCGTCGCGGTGATCGCCTTCGTCTCCGGGTACTCTCTGTACGTCAAGATGCCGCCCGGCGGCAGCCCCCTGGTCCGGCTGGCTCAGATCGCCACCGCCGCGTTCAAGAAGCGGAAAGCCGTAGTGCCGGACCCCAGCCTCCTGTACGAGAACAAGGAGCTCGACGCCGGCATCTCCACCACCGGCCGTCTCCTCCACACCGACCAGCTAAAGTAAGTTAAACTCGATCCTAGTGGCAATGCGATGAAATGTCCGGCAGTTTTAGCTGCACGAGCTAACTACTTTGTTCTTGATAAGGTTCTTTGACAAGGCGGCCATAGTGATGGGCGGCGACGTGCTGCCGTCGGGCCAGCCGAAGCAGTGGCGGCTGTCGACGGTGCACCGCGTCGAGGAACTCAAGTCGATCCTGCGCATGCTGCCCATCTGGGCGTCCGGCATCCTCCTCGTCACCTCGGCGTCGCACAACAGCAGCTTCGCGATCCAGCAGGCGCGCACCATGGACCGTGACATCACGCCGCATTTCAAGATCCCGCCGGCCTCCATGCTTATCTTCACCGACCTCGCCATGCTGCTCACCCTCGCCTTCTACGACCGCGTGCTGGTCCGCGTGCTCCGCCGCTTCACCGGCCGCCCCAACGGCATCACCCACCTCCAGCGCGCCGGCGTCGGCATGACCATCGCCATGCTTGCCAACGTGGTGGCCGCGGTCGTCGAGCGGAGGCGCAAGTCCGTGGCCGCCGCAAGCGGGCTGCTCGACGCCCCAAAGGCCACCCTGCCGATCAGTGTCTTCTGGCTGGTGCCGCAGTACGCCATCCACGGCGTCGCCGACGCCTTCATGGACGTCGGCCGCATGGAGTTCCTGTACGACCAGGCGCCGGAGAGCATGCGAAGCACGGCTGCGGCGCTCTACTGGCTGACCATCTCGGTGGGGAGCTACCTCGGCACGCTGCTGGTGACCATCGTGCACGGGAAGACGCGGCGGAGCGGGCAGTGGCTCCAGGACAACCTCAACAGAGGGAAGCTGGATCACTACTACTGGCTCGTCGTCGGGCTGCAGGGGCTCAATCTCATCTACTACTTCGTCTGCGCCAAGTACTACACCTTCAAGCCATTGGAGACGGTCGGGGGCGAGAAGGAGGTCGAGCTCTACCATGGCAATGAAAATGCCACCGAGGACGCCAAGAAGGGTGCAAACTTCAAGTAGCTAGCTAGAATGTGTGCTTCGATCTCTATCCCCAGCTAGAAGATTTGGGGTTGGGATCGATGGAATAATGGTACGATTAGATGATGTATCTTTTCTCACCATGTATAATATTGCCAAGATTTTAAGAAATCTCTGGCACATAGTAGTGTTTTGTGTACTTAAATGTTCAAGAAATGTATATGTCTGTCCTAAAAGGATTCTATGCTTGATTTGGATCTGTAGTATTTGTACATCACTTAGCGCATATATATCAGTTTTGAGTTGTGCGTCGGTACCAAACAATTGGCTTTTGACTTTTAGTTTACTATTCCTTAATTTCATCTTTTTCTGGCTTTTCAGCTTTTTAAGGTTTTTTGCCTTTTCTTTTTTTTCCCGTATTCATTTGCATTGTTTCGTGATGGGCTAATTTGTTTTTTATTTTTATTTTTTTAAAATTTAATTACACCTAAAAAGTCACCAGCAGCTACAATACAAAATAAGCCAGTTACAGTGCAAAAAACTATAAGCCGAACTAAGTGGGAAAAAGTCCATTTGACACCCCTAAACTCTTCTGAAAGTTTAGAAAACAGCCCTGAACTGCTAAACCAGACTCCCCCACTCTAAATCCAGCCCAATTTTCTGTCGACGTGGCCCATGTGGACGATCTAGGTGGCCCCTATGCTGACGAGGTAGAGGGAATATAACACAATGGCACTTCTAGGGTTTCCCTCGTCGTGAGGATGGCGCGAAAGGGGAAATCCCCATCCTCATGAGAAACCCTAAAGCCCAGAAATTGCGGCAGCGTGGTGGATGGCAAGCTCCAGGAGCTCAAGCATGTCACGTTGGTCAGTGGCCTCTTCTCCAGTTGGTGGTGGCGATGGCAATTTCCCTCGCCAATACTGTATCGGGGCCACTTGATTACGAGCCACCCGTCTAGTGCAATTGCCAGCAGAAGGCTACTAGATGGATCTCATGGAGCGAAATGAACCCTGGGAGGAGGTACTCGACCTATGCGAGGGGTTGGGTGAGTGGAATTCGTAATGTTGTGTGGTTGGCAATTTTGGTTTTTTGCAGTTTGTTCACCTTCAATGTTCAAGAAGGTGCTAGGTGTTACGCAGGTAGCGAGAAGGGGCCCCTAGCGCCTAGGGGGCCTAGGTAGGGCTTAGGCAGCCGAATTAAAAAAGAGAACAACGAGCCGAAGATAAGTAATCATGCATATATATATTTGATGTTTAGAAGAAGAAAATTGTTACCTAGAGAAACATTGATGTAAAATAAAGTTGATGTCTTGATGATGATAGCTCTTCATCTCTAATATAAATTTTTGATGTAAAGTTGTAAACCTGTACATTAAGCAATTTATGAGATGCTTGGTATTGAATCATATGATTGAAGTATTTGCATATATGCTTCAAACTTCAAAAGAATGAAAGAAATAATAGCAAGACAATAATGCATATGCAATCTAAAATATTAAGTTCATAACCACACACACATAGACATTGTTCTCAACCAATGGCATCACAAGTTTAGTGTCACACATAGTGACATAGACATAGACATAGTTCTCCAAAGTCACAAACAAGCAAGAAGCAACATAATTAATGCAACATGCATGATAATATGATGTGAAATCAATCTTTATCCTCTTATCCATAATCCTTAGTTGGGACCACTTCATCTTGGTGGGATTCAAACTCAACATCTTCAAGGTACTCATTCACCTCTTCTTCCTCTTTGAATTCGGACTTGAAATCATCTTCATGAAGCTCTCTCACTCTACTGCTTCTACGAGGTTGTATGGCTTCTTTTGCTCCACTTGCCTCATCAATGAGTTTCCATGAAAAATCTGTTTTGGGGTCAATATCATCATTCCCCTTCAATGACCCACCCTTGAGTATTACTATCATGTGAAGCGAGAAGAACATCAATGTTCTTCATTTTGCTCTTCTATTTTTTGTTCAACAATCTTATCTTGAATTGAACATAGACTAGATTATTAAGGCGGTGAGTATGTAGCTTATTTCTCTTCTTTGTATGTACCTAAGAGTTGCAAAGTGAAGTTTAGTACTTGAGACATGCGATTTTTTCTTCACATCCCGCAGAACTTAAGGTCGAAGAGAGGATTGTTTATGGCTATTATTTACAAGCGGAGAGCATGACATTCATATTTAGACCACCAATTAGATACATAATAGGAAGATGAATTATTAGTAAATAATGAAATGGCAATATAAATGTGTTTAATTAAGCACAATTTTACTTTACTGGGAATAAGCTCTCTTTTTTGACATCCAAATCAGGCGGGAGTTTTCCTAAAGGTCTCTCTTTTATCCTTGAATATGTCAAAGTCAATATTGAGTACTTGATCTATTGCTTCTTCATCACCATGATAAAATATATCAACATATTCAATAAACCCATCCATAGTGTATTATTCCAAAAAGATAGATCAATGATGATAACTATAATATAGATTTAATAGATATGTCATCAAATATAATGGAGAATCAAGCCTTCGCTTCATCATTTTATCCATGGACTCCTTGATTAGCTTCTTTGCCTCTAAAATTTCTCCATGAAGAAAGACTATTGATGGACCATCCCCATCAACCATGCGAATAACCTTCACCAGCGGCTCAAAAAACTCCAACCAATGCGACATTCTACATTAGCAAATAGAAAAAAGCAAATAAATAACATAATGGATAGCACTACTATACCTTCAAAGCATTGTTCACACTATTCCAAATGACCTACTAATGAGTGTTGTGGTTGCTATGACATCTTTGCCTTTTTTTAGTGTGGGTGTATTCTTTGTGGTTGTTATGACATCTTTGCCTTTTTTAGTGTAGGTGTATTCTTCCCATTCCTTGCTAAGTATCATCGCCCTTAATTCAGTTTTCTTCTCAATCAAACTTTGTAAAGTAAAGGAAGTCCGAAGCAAATCTAGTCACCCTCGGCCTTATTATATCTCTTCTCTTTGTGTAATTTCTCATCAAGGCCAATGTCTTGTTGCGTGAGTAGATAAAAACCATCAATGCTTTTGCTCGTTTGAGTGTCTTCTTGTACTTTGGCATATTGCAATTCCTTGTAGCATAAGGTTGATGGTGCGAGTTGAACATGAGCTTCAAAAGGTATTTGGCCTTTTGTCCTTCAATAATTCCTTTGCTCTCATATTGTTTGAAACATTGTCTGTCACTATTTGAACCATATTGAGGACTAATATAGTAAATGCATCCATCCATATACTCAAAGATATAATCACTTGTGTGTGCATCGTTTGATGACTCCTTTGATCCTATGAAACTTGTGCCCATATTACAATGAACACACAAGTTCATGATGCTCCTCCTCTCTTGATCCGTCCATGCATTGGTCATGAGGGAGCACCCCGTCATGACTCTTTCTTCTTCATGTGTTCTCAATAACTCTTTTGTTCTCAACACTTTCTCCTTCAATAATGACTCTCGAACCTCATATTGGGAAGGACCTCCAAAGCCTGGGCCAAAGCGACCAACGGCCTCCAACATTTGTTTGAATTCACCGTTGTTGATGGCATTGAAAGAAACACCTAAAGAGAATATACAAGCCACAAAGTTAGATTAGCAAAGAATGAATCAATGGTATACAAGAATGAAATGATAATTGCAAGCTTTATCAGAAACATAAAGCCAACTCGCCATATATTTCTTCACTTTATGATGGCTCTCTTTCCAAATTACCTCCATTATTTATTGTTGTCTCTTCAATTTTTGAGTTCTCTTGAGGATCAATCGGATTTACAAACCTATCCATAGGCCCTAACTTTCTAAGTGTCGATCCCCCAATCTCTTCAAGCTCTTCCTCATTTTCACCATCACCTACTATGCTCATATTTTCCCTATCCTCATCCTCTTTTGCTTTCTTGCAATTCTTCTTCTTTTTTTTTTGCCTCCTTAACAGAATTACGACACTTATCTTGGTCTTCTTTTTGTGGATTTGGGGCATCTTGCAACATTTCCTTGAATATGTGCAATATGTTTCTTGATCCTATATATGCTCTCGAAAACAACGTTGTTGCACAAGATTCATTGACCTTGTCCAAATTGTGTGGGTTCACCAACACTCTATATTCCCATCCTACATCATCCGAATTCTTCTTGAGGCTTTCTTCGGTGCTCAACTCAGCAGCCGATGCAGTGGATGATATAGGAGTGGATGACATCCTAGTCAAAGGAGCAAAAAACACTCAAACAGTAAGTACTAAGTAGTAGCAGTAGTGCAAGTACTAAGTAGCAGCAGTAGTGCAATGTACAATTACTCAATTAGCAGCAGCAGTGCAACAAGTCAGCAACAAACACTCAAAAACCATACAGTATATTATATACCAACAGCAGTGCAGCACTAACAATCAACAGCACTCAAACACTATACAATAGTGGCAGCCGCTAGTGGAATTGCAAAAAAGGGCTGCAGCGCAACACCATCATAAGCAAAATTGCAGAAAACAATAGCAATTTAGCAATCAGTATTCAGTTATTCACTCAAACACCATACAGTCTATAACAGTACAACATTATCAAATGTTACAGCAGAAGGAGATAGTTCTTCCAATCACCAATAACCAATTCACTATAATGTTACAGCAATAGTAACAACATCATTAAAGCAACAACAACAATAGTTCAGCATCACTCATCACCAATTCACTATAACGTCATGATTCAATATTCATGCATCACTCATCAGTCATCACCAAATCAGATTTTAGCACACACACTACCACAGTTCAGAACTTCAGATTTTAGGCTTTCATCATACACTTACAGTAGCAGGTCAGCAGCACATATCCTCACACAGCAGGTTAGTAGCAGTTCTTCCCTTCAGGCTTGAGCTAGAGAGCTGGAGAGCAAGTGGCCAGGTGGGGAGGCCAGGAGGGTATGAAGCTTGAAGGGAAGCTAGAAAGGGCAAGAGGCCAAAGGGACTAAGGGAGACGCTGGATGGGAAGAAATAAAGAACCAAACCAAAGAAGAGGGTCACCTGGCACTATAGTCGGAGAGATCAGAGAAGGCCAGAGGGGAGGGAGTACGGAGCGGAGGTGGATTAGGGGGAGGGGACTACCTGCAAGGGGGGCTAAGATGGAGCTAGTGGGCAATCGAATGACGAGGGATGCGGTTGGTGCACGGAACAACCGAAGCCACTAGCATCGAGGGCTCAAGACGGAGGCTGAAGCATTGGCTTGGGGCGGAGGATGTGACAAAACCCTAATCACACCTAAAGCTGCCAGCAAAAGGACAGAGTGATAGCTTGACACCTTGCGCTCAACTCACCGCCCAGGTGGCCGTTGTACCGCCTAGTCAGCTGCTCCACCGCTTGCTAATGAGCCCACCTTGGACCGCCTCACCACCTAAGCGGCGTCGTTGACCAGCCTAGGTGCCACACTGCCCAAAGCCCTACTTGACACCAAGGCGTGGCAGGGGGTAGGCCCAGCACTTAGTTGTCATCTAGAGCAATTTCTTGAATATTCTTCACCTTCTTCATATGTTGGGGCATGATTTGGGCATGTGGTTGTATTTTTGTAGGTGGGGGATTGCAAATTTTGGAGATGGTACGATCCGAAAACGAGTGATTTTGTTCATCAACTTTTGTTGGATTTGCATGATCGCATAAGAGATTTGAGGAAGAAGAACATGGAACTCAAGGCATCAGCTAGCGACAAATAGGTGAAGCTTAAGGTGCTGGTGGTTGCCAAAGCAGAGGAGTGTGTTGATTTGAGGGGAATTGTGGTAGAAAAGGAGGCTGCAGTTGTTCATCCTAGTGATAGGGTCAAAACGCTAAAAAGGAAAGAATGTTCATCATCTCAGTGTTGCCATGCAGTGTACATGTTGTAGTTGTCTTGATGTTCTGGTAGTCTATTGTAGGGTTCTCTATGAAACTTGTAACTTTGTTTTGTGAAGCTAAATGTTCTATGGAATGGAAATTTTCTTCAATTTTTTATCAGCATCATCTTGCAAATCTCACTGAAATGGACACATGGCAACAATAGTATATGAAATGCACTAAATATAGCACAACTTAGTAGTATTGCACTACATAAATTGAACAAGTAATAAACAAGTTCACACAATACATTCCTAACATAAGCATAGTCCTACTAGTTAACACACAAATATGATATGCATAGGTCTGATAAAGCCATAAGTCTAGCACAAAACAACATAAGCACACATTACATAACATAGGTATAGTCTTCCTAGTTAAGAAACATTATCATTACATAGCTTCACCACTTGTTCTTGAACACATCACTAGGGGCCATAAGAAGCTTCGGCAAAGCTCTTGACCTCTTTGTTGGAGCTTTCTTTTTTGGTGGCTCTTAAGCATTGACTTGAGTGAAAGCATGCCATGAGGATAGTTGTACTATGACATTTAACTAGCCTGAGAATTAGGAACATTAGCCTCTAGCCTTATAGATGCAGAACCACCTTTTGCTGTTGTCACACTAGCCTTAGCATATGTCTTGATGATCCTTTGATTTGGCACACCAGGCTTCATAAAACAATAAAAAAGCTAAGTCTTACAACTAAATGGTACTGGATAAACAATTATTGGTAGAAAATTTGAATACTTACAATCTGGATTATAGTGCTAGAATTTTCTGAGTAGAGAACCCCAAACACAATGCACTTTTTCTTGCCCTTTGAGTTGGTAGGTAGGCTTGCCCTTTTCTTCCCAACACTTACAAAGCTCTGCTGTTATTCTAGCATCATTATCTGAGGAGAATATGCGATGTTAGTTCAATTTGCAGGAATAAGTAGTCCTAAAGGAAGAGTAGCACATTACCATGGTAGTTGGTGCTGCAGGAGGGATGTTTGTAGGTCCAATTGGAGCACTTGCATTAGATGGCCTAGCTGCTGCAGCTAATGCTTTTCCTCTTAGAGGAAGAAGATTTGTTGTGGATTGTCCCTTTGCATAACCTGCACCTAATGATAGTTCCCTCTTTTGAGATTCTTGTGGCCTTGGGCTACTCATGTGGTTCTCTTTTCCTTTTCTTCTTTGGCCTGCCTGGCATCCTAACATATGTTGGTGATTGTGGATGTAGCCTCTCAGATGTGGGCCAAATATGCAATACCCTCTACAAGCTCTAGGTAGTGGTCATATGTTTTCTTGAACTCATCAACCAAGTAGCAGGAGGCTATGTAATCACTTAACTTGTTTGCTCTGAAGTATATGCATGATATGGCATGGCAACATGGCAATCCTAACAATTGCCAGTATCTACAAGAGCATGTCTTGTTATCAAGGTTTACTTTAAATCTGTGATCATGATGCTTGACTTCAAATGAATCCTTTCATTATGTATGCATTGAGTTTCTTGAAAATGTTTGGGCATATGGTGCCCTACCACTTGTCTGACTTTGTTCTATTTTCTTGGATTCTAACCATAATCTTGCACCTAATGGCCTCTAGCATACTTAATATTGGTAGAAACCTTGCCTCAACCATCTAGCCCAATGATCTTCCTACCCCTAGCAAAAAAACCCCTTCTTCCATGCATCAAGACAGATGTAGATTCTTTGAAAAATGGGAATCTCCACATCATTGTCAAGCTTTACCACTACTGTGCTATGTGAGTCAGGGAAAACAATTTCAAGCTGAATTTCATGAAATTTGCCAAAATTTAGTTTTCTTGGCCCATCCTGAAAAAAATCCAATCCAGTCAAAAAATTCGGCTTGTTTTCAAATTTTTCGGCCAACCCACCACCCCATCTCACTCATGTCACGGGAGATGTGGAAACCCCAGGCGTTGAATGCCTGAAATCCTCGTATGTGTTTCGTACTAGTCCCATGATCAGCAGCTAATACACACATTAACAACATTGAGACCACATCCATACACATCACATACAATTTATTTAGAACAAAGGGACGATATATAAGTGATACATAATAATTTTTACAACTTAGGGTTGATCAGCCAAATAAATATAAGTATCAAGAGTAAATTGCAGAGGAACACAAGTAAAAAAATGAGTCCAGCAGTGTGCCACTATAGCCCACAGCCAACCTACTAGGACTAGGCCCTAAAAAGACCCATCGTCATATTCCTCAGCATCGGGAACAAAATACGTGTCGTCGGGCATGTTATCTTCCTCATTCTCTAAACAATAATAATTTAAGCAAGGATGAGTACATTGCGTATTCAGCAAGACTTGTAGTGTATTGCAACATATATATAAATACAAGCTAACAACAAGTAAGGCTCTATGTTAAAATTTATTTTCAATATGAAGTAAGTTTCATTTGCAATATTGATAAGTAGTAATTTACAATGGAATTGTAAAGAGCACTTGACATGCAATGAAATAACATTTATATAACTTTAATAATAGTAAATTACATCTATTCACAGCCCTCCTTGGTTGCGATCATCAAACAATTCCCACTATGGGCATGGCACACGACAGACATGTACATGTCATCTCATCACTTCTAACGAAACTGTTTTATAAAAATTAAATATATACCCATTGTGGTTGCATACAAACATGCTCATGACCATGAGCACAACTATTTAAATAATTTTAAACATTCTAGAGAGGTTGTACAACTTTACCCACATAAGATAATCAAATATACTATTGGAAACTTCACACTTCCTGCGGCATGTGATGAAAGTAATTATCATATAGCCTTTACATCATCTAGTTCTAACCTTACACTAGCCCAATGAATAAAAAACCTCACTTAAATGTATTCTTCCCCCAAGTGAGCATTCACCATTGTATTAGCAAGCTTTGGCCCAAATACCTTGGTGAAGGGAGCCCCTACGAGCAAACATTCCCGAAATGCCCTCACTACTTTGGCCTACCAAAACACAAGGCTTGTCCTAGATAACTTAATCAGGTAAATCAGAACCCATATAACACATGTGATTGGACGGGGTGCTTGCCTTGCTGTTGTTGCTCAGACAATTGCTCGGAAGTGCTTTCGTATGTCTCTGGCACAACAGTATCTATTTGATAAAATCCAAATAAATACAAATAAGAGCCAAATGAATTTAAATAGAGATCAAATTTAAATATTTTTTCATATTTAGACAAAGCATGATTTTAGAAAAATTTAGAGACAAAAATCACTTAATTGGAGTTCATATGCAAAGGTTACAGTCATTTGAATTTTATTCAGTTTATAAATCCTAAAAATAATAAAAGTGGTGATGTCAAAGTTGTCCTTCTCAAAAATATGCTTTCTAATAGAGAAAGCAAACTTTCCCACACGTTCTTCCGAAAATACACTTTCCAATAGAGAAAGCAAACTTTCACATAACTAAAAGTGGTTTTCCCCATTTATTTATTTTTCTGAAATTCTTACATGTGGGCCATGCATGTCAGTCTCACATGGTTTAAATCATATTTTATTTATTTATTTATTACCGTGTGGGCCCACATGTTAGTGACTTATTTTAGTTTTCAATTTAATTAAAATTCTATAATTTATTTCAACTGGGCCCAATGTCATAGACTCATTAGGTGCAAATTTGTCATTAGTGCTAATTAACAATGTTATAGGAGGGTCTTACAAGTCATACTCACATATTTTAAACATCACATGCATGTGGGTCCTACATGTCATACGTGCATTAGTTTTAAATGTGTCATAAGGGCTAACTTAACCATACTGATAGGTGGGGTCCACTGTTAGAGAAAGAGAAAGAGGGGAATAGAGGAGCTTGGCTCGACCAAACTCATTGGCAAGCTCGCTAGTGACAAGGGAGGCCACAAAGTGGCTTTGACATGGTAACGACAATGTCACCGCTCACCTCTCGGAAGCGGTGGCCGAAATGGTGGACGGACGTGGCAATGCAATGGTGCAAAGCAGTGGGCTGTCTTGGGTGATAACTGACATGAGCGAAGGTGTGTATGAGAGGGTAATTGGGTGATGGTGTCAGCTCGAGGGAGGCCAAGTGATGCTACAAGGCAAGCACGGGGACCTATGGTTGCCAAAGCTTAGTTGGCGCCACGCTTTTGTGGCGGCACCATAGATGGCAATGGCGAAAGCTAGGCAACGGTGGGGTATTTCCAAATCAAATGAGTGCGTGAGCATCTAAGGTCTAACAAGAGTCTGTCGAGGGGGTTGGTGACATTGGAGAGGCACTGGTGTGGCCGGACTATGAGGAGTAGTGGCAGTGCAAAGGATGTCCAAGATGAGGGAGCTCCACGGTGGAGGAGAGCTATGATTGAGGGTTGCATTAGCTCAAGGGAAGGTCAATGATGCTCT
This sequence comes from Dendrocalamus latiflorus, assembly GCA_017311315.1. Taxonomy (NCBI): domain Eukaryota; kingdom Viridiplantae; phylum Streptophyta; class Magnoliopsida; order Poales; family Poaceae; genus Dendrocalamus; species Dendrocalamus latiflorus. The sequence continues at coordinate 11,456,318 of CM029613.1, forward strand.
AAGAGAGAGAGGAATCGGGTTAGGTCTCACTGAAGAGCAAGAATGGCTAGCGGCGGCACTCCTAGCTGGAGTTAAGGAAGAGAGTTGGCCTGAATGATCCACTGCATGACAAGGCAATTAAGTGAACATGGAGCTTAGAGGGAAGACAAGACGTGTTATGACATGGTCAAAAAGGGTAGAAGCTCATCGGGGTTACTGGAATGCGGTGGCATGCTCACCGACATCTCGAATGACTTTAGATTCTTAGCGTTTCAAAGAGCGAGAAGCTCTAGAAATGCGCGCAAGAGATCGAGGGGGGCGAGCTGAGAAAGAATGACACAGTGAGGAGCTTAAATAGATGAGCAATTTCATGGGGATAAGGAAGGCATCTCGCATGACCATGGCAAGATATTGCGACTGGGTGGCTCACTTAGTAAGGAGCTTAAATAGGTGAGCAATTTCATGGGGAGAAGGAAGGCATCTCGCACGACCGTGGCGAGATATTGCAAGTGCGTGGCTCACTCTACAGCACAGACTAGGGGAAGTGGACAAGGGCAAGGACTCAACACGACGATGCGATAGGTAAGTGAGGGTAGGCAGCAATAGGAAGAAGTTGTGGGTGTGGCGTCCAATTCAGGGGGCATGCCATGGCGGAGCTGCACAGGTGAACGAGAGGTAGACGAAGCCTCCTGACACATGGACCCAGCGCTTCAGCGAGCTAAGGAACAATGTCTGATGGGTGGGGTTTTGTCCCACTCATTAGTATTGGGTTTTTAATAGATAGAGAAAAGACGACTTTTCGAGAATATGCTTTCGCAAATGGAAAGCAGAAAGAGTGAAGAAAGCGTATTTGGCTTGGCTCAGAGGTTTGAGGAATTTTTAGACATAGCAGATGAGCTCCAAAAATTATGAAATGTTTTGTGGAGGCTTCTGACAAAGTGAAGATTATTGTGTAATTTTTCCAAAATTTTATCTACCTTGTATTTTTCTCCAAAAATATTTGAAGGCTTCTGTTTTGTGTAACATGCACTACTTTGACTTGAATAATTTTAAGAACGTTTTAAATGTGTTAAAATTTTATTTCTAGCACCATGAACATATTTTTGGGTTTTTGAAATGGTCTTTATTGTGAATTCTCTTAGGCCACTTTATGGATCATCTTTTTATATTCAAATTGAATTTGTATCAATTGTATATTTTTCTTTTCCAAAAAGTTGTTTTTGCAAATTATTTTCCAAAGAAACTCTAATAAAAGCCAAGGAAATAAGATGCATGCAAAAAAATTTAAATTTCTCATATTTTTAAATTCTTTAGAATTTGGGATGTTACAGGTCTACCCCCTTAGAAAGAACCTCAACCCTAAGATTCGGCGGGCTCGATAAAGAAATTCAAGAATTTGGTTCTAAGATGATTTTCTTGTTCACACATGGTTTTATCTTCAGTGTGGTTACTCCGCTAGACTTTTAACATCTTGATGGCACGGTTGTGAGTATGTCGCTCGGCTTCATCTAGAATGCAGATCAGGTGCTCCCGATAAGAAAGATTAGATTGCAGATCATTGTTGTCTAATTGAGTGAGCTCACTCAGAGTGCGGAGACACCTCTTGAACTAAGAGATATGGAATATAGCATGCACATCTGAAATTTGAGGTGGCAACTCCAATTGTTACGCCACTTCGCATTTCTTTGCAATGACTTAGTACGGCCCGATGTACCAAGGTGCTAACTTTCTATGGACTTGAAAATGACAGATGCCACACAGTGATGAGATCTTTGAGATAATAATAATCATCTATCTCGAAGCTTAGCTCATGACGGTGATGGTCGACATAGCTCTTTTTATATGATTGTGCTTTCTTCAATTGGCTTCTTATCGAATCAACATGTTCTTGAGCTCATTGGATAATAGCTGGTCTAAAGAATTATTTCTCACCAATCTCAAACTAGAAAAGAGGCGTTCTACACTTTCTCCTATAAAGTGCTTTGAACGGAGATATTTGAAGGCTTGATTGAAAACTGTTGTTGTAAGAAAACTCGGTGAATGCCAAGCATTTCTTTCAATTTGTCCTATAGGACAACACACAAGCTCTTAGCATATCCTCCAAAATCTTATTTGTCCTCTTGGTTTGGCCTCCTGTTCATGGGTGGAACACCATGCTAAAGACTAGCTTGGTTTCCATAAGCTCGTATAAGCTTTTCCAAAGGTAAATTAAGAACCTCGATTGGAAGTT